>BSBK01000092.1:2090000-2838023 GCA_027943335.1 Chamaecyparis obtusa
AATAGGATGCCCCCGTTGTCTTGCTTTGTTTTCCTTCTCAGAAACTACTACAAAAGGAAGCCTAGGCACCTCATTTTGAAAAGAGGGACTTTTCACTATAGGAATCACATGTGCAAGCTCAAGCATTCAAGCAAGCAGATTTTCATCAAGCATTCAAGGCATTCAAAGATTCAAGGATCCTTTGTGAGCATTTCCTCTTCAAGGTCTAGCACTTTGTTGCCCATCAAGGGAGGAGATATACATTGAGGCATTCATCATCTTCTTCATTGGTGCACATTTACATCCATGGCTCCATGATGTGGTTTTGGTAGATCTATTGCATTTGTGGAGATTTCCTACATCCATTATTGCAAATTCAACATCTAGAACATACAAGCATCACAAAATCCTTATTAACAAGGATTCCTACAAGCAAGGTGAATACTTACATTTGTTTTGTTTCCTTTACATATTTACATTTCAATTTCAAGGTTTATTCCTCAATCTAGGGCTTGACCAAGGCAAGCCCACATTCACCCAAACCCAAAAACAAGCTTTTTTGTGTGTAGAAACAGGATATCAAAATTATAACCACAGATTTGGAAACTACTTGCTGAGACATTTCCAAAGAAGTTGGGTCAACTTTGCTATGGTATCCCAGGAACACAGTGACCTGGTCAACCTATTCTCGAACACGGTGACCTGGTCGACCTATCCCTGGAGGTCTGAGAAAAACAACATTTTCTGGGTTTCTATCGTGATCACGAATCCGCAGTTGGAAGTTTTGTCACAAGTTCAGATCCATAGTTTTCAGAGCAAAAAGGCACATTTTAGGGTGATTACTTTATCCTTCATTTCATTTCTTAATCTAGACCTATTTTCAAATCTTAATTGGGTTGATTGCTTGCATTTAGCATCTACGTCTATCTTATTTTCCTCATTAAATCAATTGGTTCAATTGCACTTTTACATTTACATATCCTTAATATAATCCTACATTTCATGAAAGAGGACTTGCTTGTGTACTTCCTTAATATAATTTGGGTTTAGCATTGGCATCCCTTTATCTCCTTGGGTTTTGCTAATCTAACTTAGGTTATATTGAGAGTTATGTTTGGAAGCCCCTCTTTCTATTGTATTTTGAATGTTAGTGTGGAAGTGGTTAGTTAATGAATTCATCTCACATAGTTTATATTGTTAAATTCATTAGCACCCATTTTCCCCCTAAACAGAAAGTCTTGAAGTGTTTGTTGTTGTGAAGATGTAACTGTGGATAACACTTATGTGCAAGGAATTGTCATGCTCCCGTTCTAACTTGTCCCAAGCCATTCAATCTTGGATACCTAAATACCATAGCCAACATGTAGACCAAATAAAAAGTCACATGAAATTCCTTTGTGTTCTTTATCATCCTCAATTGGAAATTCTATTCAATCCTGAATACCCGGATACCATGGCCAACCTATAGATCAAATAAGAAGTCACATGAAATGCCTTCATGTTATTTATCACCCTCAATTGGAGATCAAGGCACTGATTATCTTGGCCCATTCGAACATAACCTCTCTAGTGGATATCGTGTCTATGAAATAAAACATCCAAGGCTTTAAAATAGCTCCTTGTGGCTCTCCCATGAACCTACTTAACATGATAATGAGATCACCATAGTCTTGCTTGAAATCTGATTTAGTTAACTTCGTTAGCCTCAATAGTTTGGAGTGGTGAATCCTTGGTTCAATCAACCATTTCTCACTAATCTTGATGGCACAAACTTCCACTTGATCATTATAGTATTTTAGAGTCTGCTCCTTCATGTAAAAACCTAACTTGTCGTAAGGTATGTTGAAAGTATCCCTAATTGCTCACTCAATGATGATTGTCATTTACTTGCTTGTCTTTCCCATAGTGAATTTCCTGGTTTGTAGATTCTAGTGCATGGCACATTCAAGTACCAACTATGTGCATTGCATTGTTGGAGGAGAAGCAGCAACTTAAACAATTCCATTCTTCACCATTCACCTTGCCATCCTCAAAGGATTGCTCATAACCAATCTCTTACTTGTGACATATTCACCAGTCCAAGGTTGGTATCTCCAATATTCTTATCCCTCAAAGTGAGGTTGGTCTCAAAAGTCATCTCTTCAAGTCATTCTTCATTTGAATTTGCCTATCTTTCCTTGAGTTCCCAACTTTAGCTCCTGACATCTCCGGACCTGCAATTAATATCCTCTATTAGATTTTTGAATTTTAAACTTCACCTAGAATATAAAACTTCATAACCACGAACTAAAACTTGCACAAGGAGTTTGATGAAATTATCGTTAAGTCTTGACTTCTTTTAAGATATTGATTTCATCATTCCTTCGAACTTTGACAGATTTCAATAAAAAATATTATTGAGACAAGTACCTAGTTGGCTGAAAATTGGAAATCTGGGCGCTTAGCTTTCAATTTCAAGTATATTTCCTTAAAATTCTAGCTTTATATTGTGTGATTTTCCCTTGGACTCAAACAAGATTTCTTTTGGGTAGTGATAATTCTAATTTTTCCCCATCTTTTAAGCCCAGATTGCTGCTTCTTGCAAGACTTAAGTTTTGATTTAACAAAAATCAGAGATTAAGCTTTTGGAATTTCACCAAAATCGCCCTTGTTGTCATTAAGAGATTACTGTCTTTTCAATTGGGAATTGCTTCTTATTGCTAAGAAGTTCGCTGCCTAAGAGTAGGTCAATCTGCACTTGATTTGTGGTGAAATGAAATATCTTTTCCCCCTTTATATAGGCAATTTCAAGGCCAAGGGGTGTAACCTTTGGTTGGGCCGACTTGAACCCTATTTGGCCAATAAAATTAATTCTTTTAAACAATTAAATTCTTCTCCAAATGGCCGACCTGTCCATGGGCTAAAATTTAATTTGAGTTTATTCATTTCAGCAATTAAAATCGCTCGTACTGATTTGGCATCAATTTCGCCCCATATCATTTTGAATGAAACCAAGCCCTTCATTGTTTGATTTTCTCTTCAACTCCAATATATTTTCTCTCTTGCATTGAGTGCCCATTAAATCAAGGGCAGGGGTTTTAGATTGTTGGGATTTCAAATGCTAAGCTTGTGAAAATTCAGCCCTTGTATTGGAGCCTCTTGTTGAGGGAGCAACATCAGTTTGCATTTTAAAATCTTCATAGAGGATTTCATTTTTCATTTTTTCATCTCAATATTATCACATATTGGAGACATGGTGGAGGTTTCGGGTTATTGGGATTAGGAATCCCAAGTCTTGAGATATTCTGCCCAAGACCCTCTTATGGCAAAGATTTGGTGAAGTTGGGAATGATAATCCCAAGTCTTCGAAAAGTCCGCCCAAAATTAGGGTGCTCATACATAGGTTTCCTCTAACAATTTTGATCAACTTGCCATTCTTCCTTCATTTTGAACTTATATAGTTGAATCCAATTTTCATTTTTTCCTTGAAATGCATTATATCTTCATTAGGAACACGATAGAAATCCCAAGATCTTGGGATTTCCAACCTCATTTTCAACCTGATTTCTCCTCATTTGTTCAAAACTTGCCTTTCCCTTCAATTTTCATCGAACTAACCTCTTCAAACATCATTTTTCAGACTTTTGATAAACTAGGAGTTGATAAGCTTCATCCAACTCCCATCTATAGTAGGGAGGATTTTTTGGATCTTTAGGAATCTGCAAGGGCAGAAATCCCAAGATCTTGAGATTCCCAACCCTCACCTTTCATTTTCACTTTTCCATCTTAAGTTCAATTTCATGTTTGAAATGACATTCAAAGTTCACTTATCATGAATCTCAATCTGATTTTGCAGTTCAAGTTGGTTGAAAGTTCGTTGCCGTAAGCATTCAATTCATTCCCATTTTCAATCCTCATCATTTTTCTCAAAGTATTTGGTCGATTTCATCTTCTTTCCCTCCATTTTGTCATTCTTCATCCATTTGGCACTCAACCTTCTAGGGCAGAGATTTTGTGAACTTGGGATCAAACTTGAGCGAAAATCCCATGATCCCAGGATTTTCGACCCCTTTATTTTTGGGTGTTGGAACCTCAATCCCCCCTTTCATACTTGTTTGGCTCATCAAATCTTGTCCCAATTTTGAGTCTCATCATCCCTTGTTCATTCATTTTGACCCCAAATGCAACTTGGATCACTTCCATATCAATTCTCTCACAATCATTCCCCCTTTCCAAATGATAATTTTCATTTTCAACTCCATGACTCGACTAACATTTGCTCACTTTCACTTAGGAGGCTTGACTCCCTAAATAGATCAAACTGCCCAAACTAGACTCTCTAAACTGGAAACTCTAACTAAACCTAAGACAACTAAGACAACTACTATACTGCAAAAAAAGGGGGGGTCCCTATTTGCAATGTGGTGATGGTGTGAAAACCTCACAACAATACCCTTGCAAGGGTAGGACCTTGAATGTCTAAATTTTTGGGTTCCCTTGCACTACAATTGGCTTTGATTTTCTTACTAGGTGTCAATTTGGTTAGATGAGTTATTTGATGATTTCAGTGAGCTTAGGTGATTTGGAGGACTCATGTGCATCTTTCAATTGTTATTTTTGGCTTCTAGTTTGGTCTCCAAGAATCTTGTAGAGCTCATCTATTTATAGCAAGTTGCCCAATTGGCTTTGTTTTTCATTATTCTTCATCACAATCACTCCAGTGCAATCAAATTTTGACTCTGATGCGTTCCAACAATTTTAGCTGATTTGGTGCATTAAAGGTTTATTTCATAGTTACCTAGGGATATGTCCCTAGAGTTTTTTTAAGCGCACCCATTTCAAGACATCCTAGGGATGGAGAATGCCTAGGGGATGTCCCTATAAATTCTGCATATTGACAATGAGTTTTGAGGATGAATTCTATAAGCAATTTGACTTTGACTCTAAATTTGAAACAAATTTAGCATAAGAATTTGCCCAGTTCTTAATATTAGATTTTATAATGTGTATGTGCATGCTTTATCCATGTTTTCATATTAATATTTTAAAATTCCCTATATATTTTAATTTTCCCTACTTTTATATATTCGCTTACTAGTCATCCCAAAAACAGCTCAAAGAATCAAAGACTTGAAAATGTGTCCCCCCATCCCAGAAACTCAGAATAACATAGGTTTATTTTAATTAATTTTAATAATGATGCTATAATTGTATTACAACATTTTACAAGAACCTTAGTGTTGTAGCTTTGCCAAAACCCATGCAAAAAAAATTTAAATCATGGGTGATTTTAACAAGGACCTTAATTGTCAAATTTTAATTATTTTAATGAAAATGTCATTTTCAAGGAAAAAAGAGTTTAATTAAATAAAGTGAATTTTTAAATGGTTCTTTTAGGAAGCTGGCTGGAAAATGTATAAAAAGGCATTTGAGGATCTCATATGGTGTGGAAGATAATGATATATTCTCTTTGGAAATTCTTGGGGTTTGAGGATTGTTATTTCATCCTTCGGGAGGATGAAAAAAGCACTTGTGGTGGTGAGAGAACCACCATAGTTGTTGATACTATGGGATTCAAATGGAGTTTCAACGCGTGCATTCACGATTAAGGAGGTACATAGTTTCAGATTTAAAGATATGTTATCAATAACCAGTTAGCAGTCTGAGTTTGGTGAAGTTTATTCCAGCTGAGTGCTTGTGTGCTTTTTCTCCTTTGCTGGACATTGTTTAAAGAAAGGAAAATAAAATAATCTTTCAAGTTTTGAAAGAGACATGGACATATGAACCGAATGGTGCATGACTTTCCTGCTATGTTTTGCTTCACAAAAAGACAAGAGAAAGTCAAAAGGTGTCCTATGAGGTCTTGGTTGGACTTTGTTGGAAAATTATTATTATATAGCACTAGAACAACTTCCATGGTCCCCACTTGGATGCCTCTTCATATTCAATTATTTTTTATTTAGAAATTCATTAGGAAGCTTGATGACCCTGCATGTAATGACATGGACTCTCAATTCTTATCATGACCTTCCAGCTTCTGATTCATATTTTGGTGTGATAAGTATATGAGAGTCATGTCCAGAATAAGGGCAAATAGCTGGCTATATCTATGGTTGAGTTCTCTCTTCTAAGGTGTGGTTGCTTTCTAAACCTTGTCATGGCCTTGGTTCATCTTGGACGTGAGGGAAATATCAATCTGAATGTGAGCTATTGGAGGTTACATCTGGCATGGGAGTTTGAAGGATTGAGCTGCTACATCCCTCATCTTGGCATGGTTATTATTAATTGGTGTGGCTTTGTATTCCTAGCAAGCCTCCGATCCTCGGCGTGATTTCCTGATTCTGACATGAGGTGGCTGCTTTTGTGTAGAAGAGTTATTGTATCAAACTGTTTGTTGCTACCAAGTTGAATAAGCTATTATTTGAGAAGAAAAGACTGCTAAAGAATCGCCTTGTTACACTAAGGGCAAGAGAATTACCTGAAGTTGATAATCTTCCTTGTGATAGAGCTACAGAATGTTGAAGGATGCTGTTGTTTATGATTTTTGAGTGTTGCTAATTCTATTACAGATTGATATGGTCAAGTTTACTACTGTGTTCAATTTGTTTGGCACACGCATCATTCATTGTTGGTGCTTCATATATTTTTGTCTGGCATTCTTTACAAGCTATGGAGAGCCCTTGGGTAAGCGTGGAGATAGCCAATTGTTGGCTGTTTTTCCAGTTTGCCAAGCCTGTTCTCCCATTCAGCGAGTGCATGCAATCCTCATGCACTTTTATTTTGCATCATTCATAGCAAATATATTGACCCTTTGGTTCAATAGCATGTTGCAGATTTCTTTGGTTCGGGCACTTAGTATTTGTGAACCGGCCCTTTCCATTGGTTCTTGGGATCTGGCCCTTTTGATTGGTGGATATATTATTTGCAAACTTTAGAATATCTAAAGTTCTAGCAAAAATATTTCATTTCGTGCCATTTTAGGGTTTGTTTGTTTGAGAGAACTCACCAGTGGACTTAGAGATTGTACACTTAGGTATTGCCTTGAAAATGATTCCACATTGGTTGCGCAACAAGTTTATTTTCTCTTTATATACATTGGTGCCCTCTTGTTGTGTCGTGAGTTGGTGCTCAATGTGGCTCGAGCCTTGAGGTTGGTGACGGCAAACAAAGAGTTAAGCTGGCAAGGACTACCCGCCATTGCTTCAAAATCAACCTTTGCTTAGCCCGCAAAGCTTTTATTTTCCACAACGATGAGGTTGTTTTACACAAACCAAATATTGATGGAAAGCTAAATCCGTCAACTTCGCAATGTTATAGGCATTTTCTAGTGATTTTCTTGTTTCATGCTGATTTTTGCCCGATGAAGTCAGATTTTGGTTTTGTTCAATTACTTTTGAATTGTTGATGTTTTGTAGCTTCAGTCAGATAAACACTTTAAGTCAATTCTAGTGAAGATATGTTATATATATATAATTGGACATATCTTCACTAGAATTGACTTAAAGTGTTTATCTGACTGAAGCTACAAAACATCAACAATTCAAAAGTAATTGGACAAAACCAAGATCTGACTTCATCGGGCAAAAATCAGCATGAAACAAGAAAATCACTAGAAAATGCCTATAAAATTGCGAAGTTGACGGATTTAGACCAAATATTGATGGAAAGCTAAATCCGTCAACTTCGCAATGTTATAGGCATTTTCTAGTGATTTTCTTGTTTCATGCTGATTTTTGCCCGATGAAGTCAGATCTTGGTTTTGTCCAATTACTTTTGAATTGTTGATGTTTTGTAGCTTCAGTCAGATAAACACTTTAAGTCAATTCTAGTGAAGATATGTTGTTATATATATATATATGTGTGTGTGTGTGTGTGTGTGTGTGTGTGTGTGTAAATATATAATTATAATTGTCATTATATTAATTACATAATAATGAATAGACATGTCCCATGAAGGGACATGTCTCTTCTTGCCTCATTCTCAATATAAAATGAAAGAGATTGTTGCATTTGGAAAACACATACAATACAAGAAGTGCTATTACATTTGTAATGATCCTAAAAATCTTAACATGGTATCAGAGCCAAGTTGTAAATGTAAGGGAGTAGTTCGTTGATGGTGAATATGTCATGTTGTCTCAGAAAATACAGTCTCAGCACGAGGACCATATCTCACAAATGCACTGTTAGATTTTTTTGTATTTTGGATATGTTGGTGATAAACAAATTTTGAAGAATCTCATTGGAGAGATTGGAGAGAAAATGTCAAGTTCAAAAGTTATGACCGACTGTGTACAGGTCTATTCAAAATCTGTAAAAGAGCGAGGTTCCTTCTTTAAAAGCCTAATAGCTTGAAGGGAGATCCAATCATATTGAAGGTTGTCATAGTGTATAGAACCTTTCAATCAAGACAAGTCATGTGAAGAATTATGGTAATGTTCAAGAATGGAGACATTATTTTGTGAATTTGCGTGATATTTTCTATATGGGCTCACCTTACAAAATGAAATACTTGAAATTTATAAAAGATAAGTATTTCATATTTTATTAATGCACATAATTTTTGAGTTTGTAATTCATGCTATAATCTTAGTTAGTAAAATCTTGTATGCTTCTATCATTGGTATTTCCGGTTGAGATAGTTTAGTGAGCTATTTGTAATCTCTCTTTGACATACCTTCAGGATAGAAGCACAAGATAATTGCATTCAAGGGAGAAAGAACTTGATGCTTTCAAATGGATTGATGATTGAGACTAGATGCAAAGGGAGTCTGACATTTCAAAACATGTCAAGAGGTTGATAAAATTGAGCTTCAGTGGGAGCAGATGGTTCAATCAACTTGTGACAATCTTGATCATATTGATTGAGAGGGAGTTCACTATTGAAGGTGAAACACTTCTGAGATAAACTTGATATAATTGATTATTATACTAATGAATCATGAATATTTTTAATGGGTCTTCCCCCTATGTAAATCATGAGGAACTAATGACTTCCAAATGATTATCACTTGTATTTGCATAAGTTATTGGAAGGTGATGATCTTACAATAACTTGATCTTCTATTGTGATAGACATCTTGTGATGGCTAAAACAGATCATGATAGATGGAATCTTCTATTTTGATAAACATCTTATGATGGTTGAAACAAATCATAATAGATGACATCTTCTATTGTGATAGACATCATGTGATGGCTGAAATAGATCATAATAGATGATGTGAATGTTCTTATGGTAAGTGCATATTACCTATGAACATTTGTTGAGTACTTGGTGGATATCATGAGACTTGATATTCTGCAGGCCATTACTCTGAGCACTTGGTGAATATCATGAGACTTGATATTTTGCAGGCCAATGCTCTTGATATCATGAATGATATCTTTATGAACTCTTGAGTACTTGGTGGACATCATGAGAATTGATGTTGGTAGGCCATTACTCTAAGCACTAGGTGAAAATCTTGAGAGTTGATATTCTGTAGGCTAATGCTCTCGATATCATGAGATGATATCTTTATGAACTCTTGAGTACTTAGGTGAATGTCATGTGTTGACATTCTGATAGGCCAATACTCAAGATATCAAATGGATAAAATCGCTGATGGAGGCAATCCACCTGAGGACTTGTGGCTAGAATCGCTGATGGAGGCAATCCACACATTGAGACTATGTTTTTATTGATTACATCATGAGCATGATGCCTTTATTGCTTACATCATATAATTGATGTTGTCAAGTGTCTTAAGTGTTGATATTGGATTGATTTATCCTCCCTAACTAAGAGGGAGTGTTGATGTTTTGTAGCCTCAGTCAGATAAACACTATGACCCAATTCTAGTGAAGATATGTATATATATATTTAGCATATATGAGATGTATATATATATACTTAAATATATTATTATTATTATTATTATTATTATGCAAATATTAAGGAAATTAATATAATACTCAAGAGATATTATATATATATGCATGTGTGTGTGTGTGTGTGTGTGTATAATTGTCATTATATTAATTACATAATAATGAATAGACATTTCCCATGAAGGGATGTGTCTCTTCTTGGCTCATTCTCAATATAAATGAAAGAGATTGTTGCATTTGGAAAACACATACAATACAAGAAGTGCTATTACATTTGCAATGATCCTAAAAATCTTAACATGAACAAAGGGGTTAATTGTTTGTATTGTGAAGGATAGTTTGTTGCATTCTCTTATTTATCATGGATTTTCCTAAAGTAGAACTTCTAACTCCGTACAATTATCATAAATGGAAATCCAATATGGAGATTTTGTTTCTAAATTTGAATTTGAAGAGAAAAACACTAGGCCCAGATCTTGAACCCACAAGTGTTGTAGAAAAAGGAAATAGAAGAGATGAAGCTCTTGGCACTTGTTGTGAGGTTTTCACAACACCTCCCCATCATAGATGAGGACCCCCTTTTTGTTGCCTTACTACTATTAGTAAGTGAGTGGAATTGAGAATTGACTTAGTGTTGAGGTCAAAATGGCTTTGAGCTTCCTTTTATTTGAGGCGGTTTGCATTTGGATTGGGCCTAGCATAAATTGCATTGATTAATTCCTCAAGACATAATCACATAGTCCCACAAAAAATGAAAATCTGGGCACTTAAACATTAACACGTGTGGCCTTAAGCTGGCCCAAATTCAAAATTGAGCCAACCCTATACCCAACGTCCACATTGAAATATTAAATCAGGCCTTAAAACATGTAGTGTGTGGTAGATTTGAGCCTAAATTCAAGGTGAATCAGAACCCAAAATGTATAGAATCTGCCCCAAATCTAAGGCTAACTTCAACTTGTGACTCAAAAGTGTAGTGTGTGGGTCAAGAACTTGATAGATCTGGGACAGTCCAATCATGGAACATGTGGTCCATATAGACCTAAATTCAATGCAGTTCTTGGGCTTTAAATCATCTAAGAGTGCCCCAATGTGAAGCTTGTGGATGAAAACTCAATGAATCAGGCCCTATCCTCCGACGTGTGGACTAAAAACTATGGGCTAAACCTATATCCAAGGCATGTGAGCTATAAAATAGGCGTCTAAGCCTAAATTCGAATAAGGAAGGGTCCAAACAAGTTTGAATCAGGCCCCTTAAACATTAGATCTGGCCCTAAACACAAAGCATGCTGCATTGGGGAGCCAAATGGGCCTTTAATTGATGTAACGTGTGGACCAATAAGGCCCTAAATCTGGGTGCCACCTCTTCCCAGCCCACTTACGATTTTATCTATGAATTAAATTGGCAATTTTGAAATAAATTAAGTTATCCTTGGGCTGCGAGTTTTTGGTGAATTTAATTTGGGGTTTTGAAATGAAATTTTTATTTATTTTTGTTTTCCCTCCAATGCAGGTCATCCCTATTTGAGGAGGCAAAAATTCGTATAAAAGGAGGACCTCCCTCCTCATTTCCTCATTCATTCATTGCTTTGTCTTGGCTGCGAAAATCTGGAAAAGGTGCAAAATTCTCCAAGGCAATAAAATATTCCAAGGGCTGTGATTTTTGAAGAAGGTTGTGATCTTGGCAAGAGGCTGAGAAAATTATCAAGGGGCTGCAAATTTGGTCATGGCTGTGAATTTTAGTAGGGAGCTGCAAATTTGGAGGAGGCAATGAAATTTGGTCTTGGCTGTGATCTTGGCAAGAGGCTGCAAATTTTGGAGAGGCTATGAATTTTGGTGGAGTTGTCTTCTTCTTTGGTGGAAGAGAGTTTGTTGGTGAAGGAAAGTCTTCAAGCTTGAGGGAGATTGCTGGTCTAAAGGGCAAAATTTTCTGGTTCTTTCTTGGTTCATTTCCCTATTTCTTTCTTGCACTACTCATCTGCCACTTCATCATTCCATCTATAGGGTTTGAAGAGGCAGATATAGGTGTAGTTTCATTCATATGATTTGAAGGGGAGATATAAGTGGTAGTCTCACCCCTAGGAATGAAGTGGAGAGATAAGTGTAGTCCATCTCATAGGAATTCAAAGAGGCAGAAATAAGTGGTAGTTCCATCCCTAGGAATAAAGAGGTGATATAAGGGTAGTTTGATAGGCAATTGAAGATGCAAAAATAAGTGGTAGTTCCATCCCTAGGATTGAAGAGGAAAAGATAAGTGTAGTCCATCCCATATTGTAGAAAGAAGAGGTAGAAATAAGGGCTAGGATGGCGGATGCTAGTGCAAGCAAAAACCCAAGGGGAATGTATACCAAGAAAGACAAGGAAGACATGATGCCCAAGACCACCTTCTTCTCAAAATTGAAGTGAGTGGGTGACACCAACATTGCCGCAGCAACAGAAAATAGTTAAGAGCAAGAAGAGGAGTTTGGAGGTTGAGAAAGGTAAAACATCAGGAGCCCCCAGTAGTGAAACAAAGTGTAGCACCATCAAGAGGGCTCTATCAGTTAAGGAAAGGAAGCCAAGCGCTTGAAGCTGTTGGCAATGCTTTGCTAATCAAACCATATCCAGATTTGGGGAGATGCACTGCACCACTGTGGTTGACACAAATGCTTATGCCAAGGGGTGAGGTTGTGGCCATCCGAATAGTTGAAGACATTCAAGGGTTAGTGGAAAAGGAAGATGATCTGAGATAGAAACAAATTGTAGGAATAGTGGCAAAGGTAATCAGGAGTGATGATGATGGTCATCGAAGGGTTCAGATTGCTATACCAAGGGTTAGCAAGGCAGTAGGTGAGATTGAAGCCCAGGAGTATGAGCTAGTAGAACATGATATGAGAAGACACTACAAGCAACAAAGAACATGATGAGCACAGCTGAGCTCAGGAAGAGGCATAGACCTTGCCCTCCCATGGAGGAAGTCAACAACATGTTAGTCAAGTTCATTGTCTTGGCTAAGAAGATGAAAGAAAAGGGAAAAATTGTATTACAAGATCATTTGATGTAAGCCCAAGTGGAAAATTCTCCTTTCTTCTTGGGTAGGATAGGTGTCTGATTCTGATTGGCTACCATTTTGGTGCCTTTTCATTGGTTGCCACTTTTCTTTATTTTCATTGGTCCATTGATGAGGTGACATCTTCTCATTGGTCGATGGGGTGGCAACCCTAATTAGGGTTTATAGGATGCAATCTGGAACCTTGATTTTAGATTTTTGCCTCTTAATCTTGGCCATTCATTATACTTGAGCCTCCTATATAAGGCCATTTCTTCTCATTTGTAAAAGGGAGTTATGTTGGAGAATTATTTCCAAAATACAACAAGATTTTTCTCTATTCATTGTTGTGGCTTGCATGGTGGATATACATGATCATTTTGGTGTATTTGCATGGTTCTTTACATCTCTCAATTAAAATAGGATTTCATTTCAAAGTTGTTAAGGTAAGAGTAGAAGTAGATAGATTGTGTGGTGATATTGGTGGATGTTTGATTGGATTCTATAAAACTAGGCCACTAGTTCCTTATAGATGCAAGGGTGCCTTGCATGGTAATCTAGTAATTGCGCTCAAGTTCAATTGGCATTAGATCCTTAATTTGTACTCAAGTTGGACTAAGGGAAAGGTGTTGATTTGAAAACCTTTTGAGATCCTTTGAAGCTTTGCACTAGGTGGAGTTGAAGTCGCAGGCAAGCCTCCATTTGGTAGGAATCCTAGTCCATCCATTAGTTTCCCATCCATAGTTATAAATAGAATTAATCTAGATAGTAGAAGTTTGATGAGCAAAGTTGGAAGTGATATAAATCATAGATGTACTTTATGATATATTGCAAAGTCAGATCTTTAGCAATGTAAGTTGACACCCTTGAATGAAACACGTAAGCCCGCCTACATGTTTAACCAACAAATCACATTAATATAACTAAGTTAGTATCCACAAGTGTAAGGAACCTTGGAGTTTTCTCATGTTCTTCATGAGTATTTACTTTTCAAGAGAGGGTTGAGTGTTTGGTATTCTATATCAAGTATTCAATTGCTATATGTGATGTAGTGGTACAAAACTGACATCAACATTATTTGGCGCTAGAAGGAGGGTTGGACGAGGTTCATTCATGGACTATCAACAACAATGAACTTTCATGTTATATTTGAGATGTGAGAGATCTCTTCAAAAGTTCAAAAAAAAATTTTAAAAAAAAAATTAGAAAATCAAAATAAAAAGGGAAAAGACTTCTCAATGGATGGGTAGTGGTTTTGTGGCCAAGGCATTCATCCAGTTGACATTGCTTGATTTCGGAAGGCTTTGAATGCACAATTGTATCAACAAAACTTGTTCGAATTGGCATCAGCTTGCGAGTGTAGGATTCATGGGACAACCACACATGATGAGCTTAATTGTTTGACATTTCTGTCAAGGGTGGAGTTAGTATTGCAAAAGAAGATGTTCTTTTGGGATATCCTGAAACTAGTTCCATTTGCCAAATCAGATGATAGAGTTAACATGTTTGTGAATAGTTTCAAGGAAATGATCAAGAAGTGACTAAGTGAGGAGGAACTATATGTGGAAGGTATGTTTCTCTCTGGTTGGTATAGACTACACAATGTGAGATATTCAGAATATACTTGTCAACCATGTCGGGATATCATAAAGCATGCCAAGAAAGAGATGGGATAGTTTGAATATGAGCAATTGAATACAGATGAAATTTGGAGTGCATACCTTGAACAAATGAGTTTGGCATCAAAGGAAGGCATCAAGGATTGCATTCATCACTTAGGTTGGAAACCAAAAGATGAGCATATTATGTCCTCATCTGACAAAGAAGAAAGCAACTTGCAAGAGGATGGTGTGGTTGAACCTAATGACCAAGACATTCATGTGGAAGATGAGCCTTCACACATTACTCCTCAAGAGGAAGAATTTGACAAGAAGATTAAGGAAACAATTGAATTCATCCAAAGAAGAGGAAGCATATCAGACAAAGATCCACACCTTGAGGAGCTAGAAGAAGATCATAACAAATTTAAAGAGGTGATCCTTGGTGAACTTTCCCTCATGCTACAAAGTCGAATCCTTGAGGATGAGTTGGAAGAAATCTCTAGCACCCTTCATGAAGGAAGCAATCAAGTGGACAAGTTGAACAAGGAATTGCAAGTTACTACAAGTGAATCAAGACATGAGGAAAAGTTTGATAAAGCATTCCATGACATCATTACCACCATATTCTTTGCGGGGGTGCTTAAGGATCTTATTGAAGAAATATGAATGGATTCATTGCTAAAGGCGTCCCAAGACAGACAAGTTGTTGCAAGTGGCATAATTCACCATCAACTCCAACCTCCAGAGGTTTTTCCACTTGGGATTGATGAACTTACGAAGACATTTGAGGACCTCCTTGTTAGTTTCAAAGATTCCAAGGGTGATGAAATTCCACATGATGAATTGCAAGATGTTCCTAAAGAAAAATCTACATCTAGCTCCATGGAAGAAGAAAGTGAAGAACAATTTGGGTTGATGTTGTTGTTGGATGTTGCGTTTGATCAGCTTGAGGAGATATTTGAGGGAGGACTCATCATGGAATCCTTGATTTTTGAAGATACACTTACCGATGTTCATAAAGATGCATGGTTCATGTGGTATAGGGGCAAGCCACCTAAGGCAATATTCCAAGGCCTTGATTTCATGACTGACCCTATCTTGATCACTCACAAGTTTGATGTTGATGTTAGTGGAATGATCCATCACCAACCTCGACCTCCTGAAGCCATGGAGAATTTGTAGGTCCCATTTCAATTTGAATCATGCTAGGTTATTTCTTTCCCTACTCTTAATGTTCAAAGTTTGAAAGTTGTTATTTTGATTTTGGAAATTTTGGAGATAAAACTTGTTTGTGGATTGATCACGGTCCTAATGAATTTCCTCAATTGTTGATCTTACATGATAATTTTCTTGAGTTTGAGTTTGAGGTGACTAATTTTTTTTCAAAGTACAAGGATGCACCTGCAAGATTGAGAACGATCACCCAAGCCTTGTTGCTCTTGAACATCCTGAGAAACCATGTTAGATCAAGTGTATATACCGGTCTAGTCAGTGTCATCCCTTTAGAGTCTTGTGCATAGTTAGAATAGGTTTGTCTTGAACCATTTGGTTCAAGAGGGTTAGATTAGTTTTCCATTTTGTCAGTTAGTTTAGTTGTCATAGGGAGCCCAGATAGTAATTTTCCTTGAGTCAGTTGACTTGAGATTTGTTTGAGGGGCTTATTCGGTTAGTGGCTTAGTTTAAAAGGATCCAAATTTGTGAGAAAGGCGATGATCATACAAACACACTCCAGTGTTCCCCTAGTGATTTTGTTTACTTTATTTCTTGGATATATCTTTGCGAGGATCCCCTTGAATTGGAGATTGGGTTCCTAGTAGCTTTATCCTACGAAAAGGATTTGTCCTAAATTTGGATTGAGTTATGGTTGTGTTTTGAGTACACAAGTCTTTCGATTACAACATTTTTACTCACACTTAATTGCTCTGGGTTCTTTGGTAGTTTCAAAGTGAAGTTGGACTTAGTGAAAATCATACACCTACTCCAGTGCCACTGTGGTCTACCAAACCCTCTGCAGGCTTCATTACTTGCAATCCAAGCAAAAGATTGAAAGTGAGAAAAAAGGAAATATCATGAGAAAACAGAGAAAAATGAAAAAGTGGAATATCCAATAAAAAATGAAAAGCAGATTTGGCTCAAGGGTGTGCAAGCATTTCTACTGGTGCTATAATAATGATTACTAATGGTAGAATCATGTTTGTGGTGCCACAATGATAACTCTAGCGGGGCTATAGATGCCTGACTGGCAGCAGGGCTCTATCCAGGTTGCTTTTGGAGCAAGGATATTAAAATAGCTAAGTTCAATGAATCTAAGAGGCTTTCTAAGGTTCTTGTCGAGTGGGAATGAATCAATTGCACACACGTGGGTAATCAAGGATGGGCTCTTAGCTCAATTCATGGTTTCTTCCATTTTGAGTGCATTTCCTAGTTGTAGGGTAGGTGAAAATAGAGTTGGTCAAATATTTTTGGTTCCAAATGAGTTTTATCCTTGAAATATTCAGGAACATTTTCTTTGGGTTGATGCTAGATGTTGTGAGGTTTTCAAAACACCGCCCCATCATAGATGAGGACCCCCTTTTCACTGCCTTACTACTCTTAGTAAGTGAGTGGAATTGAGAATTGACTTAGTGTTGAGGTCAAAATTGCTTTGAGCTTCCTTTCATTTGAGGCGGTTTGCATTTGGATTGGGCCTAGCATAAATTGCATTGATTAATTCCTCAAGACATAATCACATAGTCCCACAAACAATGAAAATCTAGGCACTTAAACACTAACATGTGTGGCCTCAAGCTGGCCCAAATTCAAAATTGAGCCAACCCTATACCTAGCATGCACATTGAAATATTAAATTAGGCCTTAAAACATGTAGTGTGTGGCATATCTAAGCCTAAATTCGAGGTGAATCAGAACCCAAAATGTATAGAACCTGCCCCAAATCTAAGGCTAACTTTAATTTGTGACTCAAAAGTGTAGTGTGTGGGTCAAGAACTTGATAGATCTAGGACAGTACAATCATGGAACGTGTGGCCCATATAGACCTAAATTCAATGCAGGTCCTGGGCTTTAAATCATCTAAGACGTGCCCCAATGTGAAGCTTGTGGATGAAAATTCAATGAATCAGGCCCTATCCTCCAATGTGTAGACTAAAAAGTATGGGTCAGACCTATATCCAAGGCGTGTGAGCTGTAAAATAGGTGTCTAGGCCTAAATTTGAATAAGGGTCCAAACAAGTTTGAATCAAGCCCCTTAAACATTAGATCTAGCCCTAAAAACAAAGCGTGCTGCATTGGGGAGACAAATGGAACCTTAATTGATGTAACGTGTGGACCAATAAGGCCCTAAATCTGGGTGCCACCTCTTCCTAGCCCACTTGCAATTTTATCTATGAATTAAATTGGCAATTTCAAAATAAATTAAGTTATCCTTGGGCTGCGATTTTTTGGTGAATTTAATTTGGGGTTTTGAAATGCAATTTTTATTTATTTATGTTTTCCCTCCAATGCAGGTCATCCCTATTTGAGGAGGCAAAAATTGGTATAAAAGGAGAACCTCCCTCCTGATTTCCTCATTCATTCATTGCTTTGTCTTGGGTGCAAAAATTTGGAAAAGATGCGAAATTCTCCAAGGCAGTGAAATATTCCAAGGGTTGTGATTTTTGAAGAAGGTTGTGATCTTGGCAGGAGGCTAAGAAAATTATCAAGGGGTTGCAAGTCTAGTCTTGGCTGTGAATTTTACTAGGGAGCTATGAATTTGGAGGAGGCAACAAAATTTTCTCTTGGCTATGATCTTGGCAAGAGGCTATGAAAATTATCAAGGGGCTACAAGTCTGGAGAGGCTGCGAATTTTGAAGAGACTGTGACTTTTTGTGGAGTTGTCTTCTTCTTTGGTGGAAGAGATTTTTTTGGTGAAGGAAGGTCTTCAAGCTTGAGCGAGATTGCTAGTCTAAAGGGCAGAATTTTCTTGTTCTTTCTTGGTTCATTTCCCTATTTCTTTCTTACACTACTCATCCACCACTTCATCATTCCATCTATAGGGTTTGAAGAGGCAGATATAAGTGTAGTTTCATTCATAGGATTTGAAGGGGAGAATTAAGTGGTAGTCCCACCCCTAGAAATGAAGTGGAGAGATAAGTGTAGTCCATCTCATAGGAATTCGAAGAGGCAGAAATAAGTGGTAGTTCCATCCCTATGAATGAAGAGGTGATATAAAGGTAGTTTGATAGGCAATTGAAGAGGCAGAAATAAGTGGTAGTTCCATCCCTAGGACTGAAGAGGTAGAGATAAGTGTAGTCCATCCCATATTGTAGAAAGAAGAGATAGAAATAAGGGCTAGGATGGCAGATGCTAGTGCAAGCAAGAACCTAAGGGAAATGTATACCAAGAAAGACAAGGAAGACATGATGCCCAAGATCACCTTCTTCTCAAAATTGAAGCAAGTGGGTGACACCAACATTGCCAGTAGCAACAACAAACAGTCAAGAGCAAGAAGAGGAGTTTGGAGGTTGAGAAAGGTAAAGAACATCAGGAGCCTCCAACATCGAAACAAAGTGCAGTGCCATCAAGAGGGCTCTATCAATTAAGGAAGGAAGCCAAGCGCTTGAGGCTATTGGTGATGCTTTGCTAGTCGAACCAAATGTAGATTTGGGGAGATGCACTACACCAATATGGTTGAGGCAGATGCTTATGCCAAGGGGTGAGGTTGTGGCCATCTGAATAGTTGAAGACATTCAAGGGTTAGTGGAAAAGGAAGATGATCTGAGATAGAAACAAATTATAGGAACAATGGAAAAGGTAATCAGGAGTGATGATGATGGTCACCGGAGGGTTCAAATTTCTATACCAAGGGTTAGCAAGGTAGTAGGCAAGATTGAAGCCCAGGAGTATGAGATAGTAGAGCATGATATGAGAAGACACCACAAGTAGCAAATAACATGATGAACATAGCTAAGCTCAGGATGAGGCATATACCTTGCCCCCCCATGGAGGAATTCAACATGTTATTCAAGTTCATTGTCTTGGCTAAGAAGATGAAAGAAAAGGGTAGAATTGTATTAGATGATCATTTGATGTAAGCCCAAGTGGAAAATTCTCCTTTCTTCTTGGGTAGGATAGGTGTCTAATTCTAATTGGCTACCATTTTGGTGCCTTTTCATTAGTTGCCACTTTTCTTTATTTTCATTGGTCCATTGATGAGGTGGCATCTTCTCATTGGCCGATGGGGTGGCAACCCTAATTAGGATTTATAGGATGCAATTTGGGCCCTTGATTTCATATGTTTGCCTCTTAATCTTGGCCATTCATTGTACTTGAGGCCCCTATATAAGGCCATTTCTTCTCATTTGTAAAAGGGAGTTATGTTGGAGAATTGTTGCCAAAATACTATCAAGATTGTTCTCTATTCATTGTTGTGGCTTGCATGGTGGATATACATGATAATTTTGGCGTATTTGCCAAGTTCTTTACATATCCCAATTAAAAGAGGATTTCATTTCAAAGTTGTTAAGGTAAGAGTAGAAGTAGATAGATTGTGTGGTGATATTGGTGGATGTTTGATTGGATTCTATAAAACTAGGCCACTAGCTCCTTGTAGATTCAAGGGTGCCTTGTGTGGTAATCTAGTAATTGCGCTCAAGTTCAATTGGCATTAGATCCTTAATTTGTACTCAAGTTGGATTGAGGGAAATGTGCTGATATGAAAACCTTTTGAGATCCTTTGAAGCTTTGCACTAGGTGGAGTTGAAGTCGCATGCAAGCCTCCATTTGGTAGGAATTCTAGTCCATCCATTAGTTTCCCATCCATAGTTATAAATAGAAGTAATCTAGATTGTAGAAGTTTGATGAGAAAAGTTGGAAGTGCGATAAATCACAGATGTACTTATCATATATTGCAAAGCCAGATCTTTAGCAGTGTAAGTTGACACCCTTGAATGAAACACGTAAGCCCGCCTACGTGTTTAACCAGCAAATCACATTAATATAAATGAGTTAGTATCCACAAGTGTAAGGAACCTTGGAGTTTTCTCATGTTCTTCATGAGTGTTTAATTTTCAAGAGAGGGTTGAGTGTTTGGTATTCTATATCAAGTATTCACTTGCTATATGTTATGTAGTAGTACTGGTGCATGGGCACAAGGGTCACTAGAAATACCTAAGGATGAAACCATGAAGACCATGAAGGAAAGAGGATATATTGGACCTACAAGATCATTCAAGGATTTAATATGGCTATTCAAGCCATTTGTTTGTAAATGAAAAGTCAATATGAATGTAACTATCAAAATTGGCAAAGTAGGCCTACAAGGGATAATGGGTAGGAGTATTAATAGTTTAAATGCTTAAGGAGTGTTATTATTTCAAATGTTTGTAAGGTCATGATAAGACCATCCACAAAAGGATCATTCAAATCATTAAGAGTGTAGTTGTCAAAGTTGACAACTTGTTGTCAACATGACAACATTTCATATTCATTGTAATTGTGAAGACAGTCAGTTTAGACTGTTGCATTCAGTTTTTGGGGGTAGTTAGAGTAGTTGGTCAAGGAATAAATTTTTTAAAAGTATTTATAAAGGCATGAAAGCCTGAAAAAGGGAGAGATGGTCGTGGTGAACAGTATATTGTAAGTTTTGAATCAATAAACATTACTTGTTTGCTGCATTTTACATCTTCTTCTTTGTAACACTCAATTTGGAATGGGTGTGCGGTAGTTTAAATAGATTGTTTTTATATATTTCTGATTGGACATGTTAGTATTATGAGTTTATAGAATTTTTATCTTTGAATGACTTCCTTTGATTAAGTTTGGTGAAAGATATCCCAGTTTGAAGTGTGACAGTAAACCCTTGATTTGGTTAACTTGAGAGCACTCAAAATGTGATAGTTTGCATTGTACACATTGAATAACACCTCTCATTTGGATAGTGATGAGGAGGCTTGTGTATATTAACTATCCCAATAATTTTAAGGCACTCATGTAGGATTTTGTAGGTGTTTTTGATGGAGAAAGGGAATAGTTTCCTGAGGGTGAATGTTTGACTGGCATAGAAATTGTAGTCTCAGTACGAGGTCATTATCTCATAAACCAACCATTGGATTGTCCTTATTTTTGAATATGTTTTCCACAATGAAGGTTACCAGATCCTCACTGGAGAGATTTAAGAAATGTTGTGTTTTCCAAAAGATATAGATCTCTTAGTATGGGTATGTCAAAGGAGATAGCAAGAAGGTAATTTATTTTGATTTTTGTTAAAGAGTGATTAATGGGTGATGAAATGTTGGGATAAGGGATAGTGGAAAGATCCTAGAGATCCTATAAGTTTGTTAAGGTATTTTTCTAGTAATAGAAAAAGAAATAAATGCTTGGGGGAATGATTTAGATGGTTGTCTTAAGAGTGGAGTCATAGGTGGCAGAGTTACTATCTTTTAAGATAGTAAGTAGTCTTTGTTTTGATAGACCAAAGAGGGTTAAGGGTTGAGTCTTTTGATTAAAGGAGTAAGGGTTCTCATTGGTGCTTGGGTGTAGGGGAATCCAAAGGGTAAGTGTTAGCCTCAATCTAAGAAGTCTAGTGGGATTATGTGTGAGGATAGTCATAAGAAAGTGGAGGGGATTAAAGTATGAGGGTTCAGTGATGGTTCATTACATTTGAGTTGTGGAGTCTAGATGTGTGGATCCAATCAGGGATCTTGAATGAGTTACAAGGGAGTGTGTGTGGAGAGTTGATACAAGTGGGATAAGGCAGGTTGGAATATGATTGGGATTGAAGGACATGGTTCAATGTGAGTGATCTTATTCAAAAGCATGTTGTGTTTGGTTACCTTAAGTCAGACCCTTTTATAAATCTTTGAGTTGAGTCTAATTCCTTGAGAGAGTTCTAGTATTTGTTTAATCCCTTGGGTTGAGTTAGGTTCCTTAGAGGAATATAGGAGGGCTCTACATCAGGTACAAAACTGACATCAATAACACTCTTATACTATGTCCCTTTTGCCTGATCTTCAATATCATGTGCTATCTTGTACACATCCCAATGATATTTAGACTACCTTGAAGGGTCTCTTTGATAAACCAAATAAGATGAGGAAATTTTATTTGGATAGTGAACTTATGAGTCTAAATTATGATAATATCCAAGGCTTCTTCATAGTGCTTAATTCTCTTAATTTGCAATTCACAGAATTTGGAGTTGCTAAAGAGGATGACCTATTGAATCTATCTATGCTCTCTAAGATAGACTTTGATTATTCAATGTTTGTTTCTACATTTTATCCTACTATGAATTCTCTAGATAGTGCACACAAAATTAATTCTCTTCATGGTTTTGTATCTCAGCTTACAAGAGAACAAGCACAGTTGGCACACACTGACATCGATGAGGTCTCAAGCACTTCTTGCAAAAGATTTGCATCCAAAGGCTTCAAGTGGAAAGGATAAGAATAAAATAAGGATTCTAAGTCTAAAGAGAAAGTTAAGGCATCTCCTTCATAGCATACCCTGAGTCCAAGACCTCTTCTAAAGAGGAAGCCTCCCAAAAGGAGATGAAATGTGTTTATTTTGAGAGATAAAAACATGATGAGCATACATGTTATAATAAGAAGATTGATGAGCTTACACAAATTCTTAAGAAGAGCATCATGTTACCCTCATTGGTGTCGCCTTAGCATTAAATCGGTATCATAATTCATCCAAACATCCAAGGACTATGGGATTTGTAAATGGGATGAAAGAAGAACTCTTGGCCTCTACTAATCCTAAAAATGGGAGATGGCTTGTTGTCAGGTGCATCTCATCGTATGGAATCTTCTATGCATAGGGTCTCTTCATTTGAGCCTTGTCATTAAAATATTTAGATGGGTAACAATACATATATCAAGGTTTGTGGGAAAGGTTAGATTGCTATGGGAAAGGGATCTTTCAATGATGCCCTTTTGTGTTCCCTTCTTGACCACTAACCTCCTTTTAGTTTATGAAATTACTCATGGGGAAAAAGGTAAGATAGTTGAGCTTACTCCTGGTTATGTATATATTTGGGATATGTAAACTACAGATATCATTGCTACATGTGTTGTAAATCATGCATCTTGAATGTATTCCTTTTCTCATTTTTCTCTTGATGATGATGTTCATTTGGCTGATGTTCACACCCTTTCATCAAGAGTGAATCATGTTTGTGAGGAAAAGTTTAGACACTTGAACCTTAGTGTTCTTGAGAGTAGTGTTGAGCTTCCTATTCCTCCATGTCCTCCTTCATATTTGAGTTCTTCTATTCAGAAAGTTGATTATAGTTTGGTGTTCTTGAGACTAGTGTTGAGCTTCCTATTCCTCCACGTCCTCCTCCTTCAGATTTGAGTTTTTCTATTCAGCACGTTGATCATAGTGTTTCAGATCTTGCTTTGTGGGGTGAGCATATGGCAGGTATTTTAGACTTGTTTGTGGAATCCCATCTTGCAGGTTTGGGAAACACACTTGAAGGGGTTTCTCTCCTCTTTGACGACAATCTCAACATGAATGTTGATACATCTTCATTGACTTGAGAGATTGACATTTATGAGTTTCCTCTTTCACTTGATTTGTCACATTTTTTGCTTGAGTTTGATCATGATTATGTGGTGGCTTATTTGAGCTTGGAGACTTCTACTCAGTTTTCAAAGACTTCTATTTGGAGACTTCCTTCCTCCACCTTTCTATTGGACATGAAGTGGCTTCTTCATCATTCAGTTGACCTATTTATTCCAAGGGGAGATGTGTTGCTGGTAAGCATTGGATCATCTTTTGTTTTCATGCATACTTCATAGACATTAGAGATTTTTCATTAGGGGGAATATCTTGTCTCGCATTTTCCTTCCTATGGGAGGATACTTGATTATAAATACATGATGTCTATAGACCTTGGGGGGTATCCTTGAGTTTTTCATGCATCATCTTGTTTGTCTCTTTTCTCTCTTCTGGAGAGGAGTTTTGTTCCAACAAGGTTTTTCTCCTTATCTCTGTTTGTGAGAGATTGCATTGTGCATGGGTACCTAGATTGGCCTCATTGTTGCAAACCATATTGCATCTCATATTGAAAAATAATTTCACTCACTAAGTTGCACTCAAGGGGAGGTGTTGGTGTATGTGATTTTTTCCACTCACATAGGCTTAAGGTTTACTTAGGCAGCTGACATAACACATTATTAGATATGACTTGCATAGTGAGGTGAGGTTTTCACACCATCATCCCATTGCTAATGGGGACCCCCCTCTTTTGCAAGAAGTAGGAGTAGTGGTCTTAAGTAGTCTTTATTGTGTTAGAGTGGGGTTGCCGTTGCACCAAAAGATCGATTTGACAATACCTGATACAACTACTCAACTTATAGTACACAGGAGGTGGTTAAGCCCTTGTCACAAATCCTGAGGGGAGCGCTAAACATTTTTCCAACAATCTCCCCCTTAGTGTTACCCAAGGGTCTAAGGATTTGAACCTATGACCAAGCTCTAATACCACTTGTTAGAGTGGGGTTTCCGTTGCACCAAAAGACCAATCTGTCAATGCTCGATACAACTACTCAACTTATAGTACATAGGAGGTGGTTAAGCCCTTGTCAAGAATCCTGAGGGGAGCGTTGAACATTTTGCCAACATATTGGTGGTAGTTTTCAAGTCCTTGTTCTGGCGAGTGAAGTTCAGGAGTTGGTTTTGGCAATTTTGGCATCCTAGGAAGTCAAGTCTGTCTGGAGCATGGGCAAGAGTTGTGCTAGATTTTTCAGGAATATGGAATCAAGACCAAAGGATTTGCGATGTAACAAGTTTAAACCTTTTGAGAATCCTTGTTTCGGCTTCAATTTGATTTTAGAAATCTGAGATAGATTGTGGGAAGTACCTTTGCTGAAGGCGCACTGAACCTTGAAATTTGGCTAAGTCCTGAAATATTTTAAAAACCCCAAAATCTAGAATCTGCACCTTAACTCCTATGAAGCTGAAACCTATCTCAAACAACTTGGAAGGTATTTATACAAATATAATTGAAAGTATTTATTCAATGAAATTTTGTGTGTGTCTTATGAATGGGTGGATTTCGCCCAGCCATAGGATAGGTGGTCCTATGTGCCATGAAATTTTTCCCACTCCCATTTTCCCCTCTAACTTGCAAGTCAGCCTTGTTTTTTTAATTTATTTCATTTTCAATACAAGAAAGTCGGCCTCAAGGGGGAATGGTATTTCAAGGCATATATAAGGAGGGAGTTTTGAATTCATTTGTACACCAAGTGGCATGCGACTTCTCCCAGCTGCAGAGCAAATTCGACAGATTGGAATTTAGTTTTTTGAAACCAAGGCAAGCTTAAGGAGATCCTCTCCTATTCCATATTCCAAACTCTTCAAAGGGGGAGGCAAATTAGAACATCATCTTCATAAAAGGGAGCTTGCTAGTGTTGAAATCTTAGATTTTCTCAAAGCTACAAGCTAAGGGAAATGTTTGAGACTCCAAGGAAAGACAACCAAAGGGAAAGGGCTGAATGGAGAGCAAATCTTGGAAATCCTAGCAACGAAGTCATGGGAAGCTACTTTCCTTGGATGGAAAATCTTGGAAAAAATTAGAAGATCAGAGAAAGGATGGTATCCATACTCCATCATCACGCCAACAAGTGGGAGGGAAGTTCACACCAAGTTACCGAGGGACAAGTCCAATCACTTGAAGGCATTTCCAAGTACAATCAAGTTCAAATCAGATCGGGGGAAAGTTCAGGGATGCCCATCCAAATCATGGCAATGAGAAGATTTCCAAGGATAAAGATAGAAGAGTTGAGAAGATGAAGCAATTTGGGAACATGTCATCCCATTCATCTTCAAGGAGTTGATAGTTTCAGAAGAGTTAATCAAAGTTAGAAATGTTGAGTACCAAGAGATATCTTCCCTTCATCAAAGATCAATCAGAGCTATAGGGTAAGGATGATGAGGTGGCAGTTGATTATCTCCTCCAATTTGAAAATTTGAGATTTCAAGCATGCAATCACAACATGCCAAGTGTCCTATTTTCCATTGGTTGAGAAATCTTTGTATTTTTCTTATTGACCCATAATTTGGTGCCCTCATGTAATTGGTTGTAGTTATGGAAACCCTAATTAGAGTTTATAGGATGCAATCTTGGCCCTTGATTTTAGATTTTTGCCTCTTAATCTTGGCCATTCATTGTACTTGAGCCTCTATATAAGGCTATTTTATCTCATTTGTAAGAGGAGTTATGTTAGAGAATTGTTGCCAAAATACCATCAAAATTGTTCTCTATTCATTGTTGTGGCTTGCATGGTGGATATACAAGATCATTTTGGTGTATTTGCATGGTTCTTTACATCTCTCAATTAAAATAGGATTCCATTTCAAAGTTGTTAAAGTAAGAGTAAAAGTAGATAGATTGTGTGGTGATATTGGTGGATGTTTGATTGGATTCTATAAAACTAGGCCACTAGCCTCCTTGTTGATTGTGAGGAAGCCTTGTGTGGTAAGCTAGTCATTGCAGTTAAGTGAAATCAGCATTGGATCCTTAGTTTGTACTTCCAAGTTGGATTAGGGAGAAGATGTTGATATGAAAAACATTTGAATTCCTTAGAAGCTTGCACTATGTGGAGTTGAAGTCACAGGAAAGCCTCCATTTGGTAGGAGTCCTAGTCCATCCATTAATTTCCCATCCATAGTTAGAAATAGAAGTAGTCTAGATAGTAGGAGTTGAAGAGAAAATTTGGAAGTGATATAAATCATAGATATATTTTTATTGCACATTGTGAAGCCAAATCTTTAGTAGTGCAAGTAAGTTGACATCCTTGAATGAAATACGTAAGCCTGCCTAAGTGATTAGCCATAAAATCACATCATTTCAACTGAGTTAGATATCAACAGGTGTACGGAACATTGGAGTCATTTCATGATCTTCATTGCAAAGCTTAGCATGGGAGATGCCTTTATTCAAGAGAGGGTTTAATGCTCCATGTTTCTTGAAGCATTGAGTGTTTAGTCTTGCATGTTGTGTAAGTGGAACAAAACTTGCATCAACACATAGTATTTAATAATGTTTGTAGTGCATTTAGCTTTTGGTTGAGCTAGTTAGTTGGCAGTTGTCCATAGCTTAACACACCTCTCTTATACAATAAGGGTGTTTGTACATTTTTTAATAATCTTAATACAATTATTGCTCATGGATGAAAATTGAAATAGCATTATTACTTCTCTCACATTGTGAAGGTAGTTGTGTTTGCAAATTGTTGTTCCTAGGTGGATACACAAGCATTATTCACATTTTATAGTTGTCAATAAGATCTAATCTTTTCTTTTGGCATTTAATTTGATTCCTAAGTATTTATTGTAAGTTCTCTCATATTATAAGATTAAGACACATGTCATGATCTTGTCTAATTCTATATTTCACTGTCCTTTATAAGAAAGGCCACTTGTACACTTTGTATCATAGATCTTAATCAAGAAAACTCATATCTTTCTATACTCTCTTATGGAGGGTTATCTTTTGTTTTGCAAGTGATCCTAGGGTGTAGACTAACCTTTAGCTCCAACATGGTATCAAAGCATCCTATACCAACTCTCACACATATATGGTTGGCTTTCCCTTTATTTTTCCATCCCTTTACTAAGTCGTGTAATGTTTATAGATGGGTCATTGAAAAAAAAAAAAACTAAAACCCCTTTACTAGTAACCTATGGAAGATGTGATGGGTAGAAAGAAACGTAAGATAGTGCATACTTAGGCCCCAATGGAACATGAAGCAACAGTTTCTTCCTGAGGAATTGTTTGAAGATGGACTCATGGAGAACCCGAGACACCCATGTTGGATCTTGGACAAACCCAAGGCCCATCTTGGCCCCATATCTAGACCAAAACCAAACCCAACAAGTATGCAATGGAGAACTGCCAAACTGATAACTTAGTTATTGTGGATTTACCATGAGAGGAGGCACCCATGGCCTCAAATACCACTTTTTCAAAATCCCTAACTAGATGGTGAAGTTGTACGATCAATTGGAGGGAGTGGCATGAGAGATGAATGCCCTTCTTGTTACCTATCAAGAGAGAAATGGAAAGAGGATTGGTCAAGAAATTGCAGCCATCATGAATTTCCCCTTAATCAAAGAGAGACTCTTGAAGTTGTTGCAATGGTTCACCATTGATTCACAAAAGAGTTTGTGCCAATCTAATTCATCGAGCTTCTAACTCCTCACAATATAGCTACTGCACAACCTTCACTCAATGTAAACAAAGAAGCATGTAATGTTCCCCACCATGACTTAATCTGCACAAAAATTCTCTTATAGGGTTTGAATAGTTCTTGGGAGTGGGAGTGGGAATTTTCACTTTAGTATTGGATTGGTATAGGTCCTACAATTAGGTTAGTATCATGAGATAATAAGCATATAAGCCAAAATTACACAAATAGAATCCCAATTCAGTACTATAATATTCTACATATGGGATTCATTTGACACACTATCTATCCAACTTATTGTCATCATGGAGCACCAGTTGGGAGACCATACAAGGCACCTTGAGCTGTGTAAATGAAAATCAAACTTATATCAAAATCTAAATTATAAGTAAATAGATTAATGGATATAGATTGTGATCTTATATCTTTCTTAGATCTGAACAATAAAATGTTTTTTTTGTTTTACAGAGACTAATCAATATTATTGCACTTATCGATTTATGTGTGTCTTGATTAGTTTCAAGGGTAGTAACATATATACCTTCGGTGGAGAGGAATAGTCACATCTATGATAGACATGACTCCTCAAGGAATCACGCCTATCATAGGCATGACCATACATAACTTCACAACACACGTTTATATCATATAAACGGTGGTTTAAACAAATCGACCATAAGACGTTAAGACTCGATAGTATATAATCAGTTTTATAAATCGATAATTGTAATCGATATTTCATATGATCGATTCTTTATGAATCATCATCTATGTTTATGTTTGATTATTTGATCTGAATCGTTATAATTAAATAATGATAATATCTATTATATATATATATGTGTGTGTGTGTGTGTGTGTGTGTGTGTGTGTGTGTGTGTCACAATTTATCTACTATCGTAATATCAATATTTTATATGATCGAAGCTACTAATATCAACACTCCCTCTTAGCTCAGGAAGATAAACATATGACAATAATATATGTGAATAGATATAAATTATCTATCTTATGATATATCACTCAGCTGATGATATAAGTAATTACATATCACATAACTCGTTATATGAAGTAT
The DNA here is from genome assembly GCA_027943335.1 of Chamaecyparis obtusa. Taxonomy (NCBI): domain Eukaryota; kingdom Viridiplantae; phylum Streptophyta; class Pinopsida; order Cupressales; family Cupressaceae; genus Chamaecyparis; species Chamaecyparis obtusa. Next base: position 2,119,710 of record BSBK01000092.1, read on the forward strand.
CGCCTAACTTGTGATAAGAGTATCACATATCACATAACTTGTGATATGAAGTATCACCTAACTCGTGATACATAGTATCACCTATCTTGTGATACTAAAGGATATAATATACTCAAGAACATTACATTCTCCTTATATATCTAAGTTATGGTATGTGCACTGACATTAAGTCACATAATGTCTACCATAACTAATCATGGAAAATCCATGAATCATACTGATATCAAGTCACATGATATCAGTCTACTGAACATTATAAGATCATCACCTTATAATGTTAAATACAAGTGTTGATTATCCAAAAAGTCATCACTTTTTAGAAATATACACAGGATGGGTAGGCCCATAAAGTCATAGAGTCACACATATGACAAAAGAAGTTTTCACACTAAACATCTTTAATATATTAGTACAAATCAATTTTGAAAAATCATATTTCAATCATACAAAGATTCTTCCTGAAGTGTTTAACTTTCACTTTGAGGAGAGGTTTGGTAAGAATATATATTGTTTGATCTCCTGTACTGATATACTCCAACTGAATCACATTCCTTTCTACCATGTCTCTTACATAGTGATAAAGAATCTCTATATGCTTAGATCTATCATGAAATACTGGATTCACTGAAAGCTTAATGCAACTTTGATTGTCACAGTGGATGATAGTAGGTTTTAGAGTTTTGCTGAATAATCCAACAAGTAATTTTTTGAGCCATACTGCTTCTTTAGCGGCCATGGAAGCTGCAATATATTCTACCTCTATAAAAATCTGAGCTACTGAGGACTATTTTCTGTCGATCCATGATATCATAGATGATCCTAAGCTAAATCAACATCTAGAGGTACTCTTCAAGTCAGTCACACTTCTAGCCCAATCTGAATCTGTGAATCCATGAAGATCTAAGTCAACCTTTTCATATCTTATGCCATTATTAAGAGTACCTTGAAGATATCTCATTATATGCTTTACAGCCACAAGATGTATCTCCTTGGGCTCACACATAAACTAACTTAAAACATTTAGAACATAGCAGATATAGGGTCTGGTATTGACCAAATACATCAAAGATCCAATCATCTTCTCGTAGAGAGTAGGATCTGCTAATAGAGAATCTGATGTTGCTTCCTTCTATTTATGAAGATTTTTTTCCATGGGGGATGACATAGGTCTGCAGTTCATCATACCAAATCTCTTCAATATATCAATGGTGTACTTCCTTTGGTTCAGAACAATGCTATCTGATTTTTGCCAAACTTCAAGTCCAAGGAAGTAGTGTAATAGAACTAAGTCCTTCATATCAAATTCTAAGGCTAGATCTATTTTACACTGATCAATAAGGTGATCTTCTCTGGTAATCAACAAATCATCAACATATAATATCAATATTAACATCTCACCTTTTCTTTGTTTGAAGTAGAGATTTGGGTCTGCATCATTGTTTGACAAGTCTAATCTCATGTGGTAACTGTCAATTCTTTCATACCAGGCTCTAGGAGCCTGTTTAAGTCAATATAGGGCTTTCTTTAATTTACACACATGTGATTCTACATTGTGAATCTCAAATCCTTTAGGTTGCCCTAAGTAGATCTCTTCTTCAATGGTTCCATATAAGAAAGCAGTTTTTACATCCATTAGCTAGACTTTCCATCCTTTGGCTGCTGCAATGGCTAGAACTACTCTGACGGAGGTATATCGAGCAACTGGAGAAAAAGTTTCTTCATAGTCAATTCTTTATTTATGTGAAAATCCTCTGGCTACAAATCTTGCTTTGTGGTTTTCTATACTATCATCTGCAGCATGTTTGATTTTAAATAGCCATTTGGAAGAAACAACAGATTTCTCTTTTGGCCTAGGTACTATCTCCCACAAATCATTCTTCAAGATGGATTGATACTCCTTTGTCATGGCATCTTTCCATACTTGGTGCTGGAGAACTTCTCTAACATTAGCAGGTTCTAGTTTGGTGAATTCACTCATCAAGGCTACATAACTAGAAAATCTCTTAGGCCTTTTACTTTCTCTAAAAGTCCCTGATGTAGCTGCATAAGTCTTTGCTTCTTCCATTGTCTTAGTAGCCCAGAGTGGTCTCTTTTTAGGATTTTCCAATGATGTGATTTGTTCTTCATTTATATCTTCCTCAGGATACTCCCTCTGAATCTCAGGAGAAGGATCCTCTTCTAGGTCTATAGGAGAAGTTTGAATTCTTGACTCAATAGAATTTTGGCTCTTTTAAAAGCTATGTCTTCCTCAAAAATCACATCTCCTCTTAGTTTAATTTGTCTCTCACCAAGCACATATATTCTATAATCTTTTGAGGTTTCACTATAGCCTACAAAAATACCTTTTCTCCTAGAAGGTTCTAGTTTAGTTCTTTTCTCTTTGGGCACATGAATGTAAATGGGACAACCAAATATCCTCAAGTGACTGATGTCTGGTTTTATACCAGTGAAAGCTTCTTCAAGAGTTTTGTCATCAATATGGGAGTCGGGACATATATTTTGTATGTAGACAACAGTACTAGAGGCTTCTGTCCAAAGTGATGTCTCTATGTTTTGATCAAGTAACATAGCCCTAGCAGCTTCTATAATGGTTCTATTTTTCCTTTCAGCAACTTTGTTTTGTTGAGGGTTGTAGGGTACAGTGAACTCCCTCTTAATCCTAACATTTTAACAAAATTCTTTAAAAATATCTGATGTATATTCCCTCCCATTATCTATCCTTAAGGTTTTTACTTTTCTTCCAGAAGAGTTTTTAGTAAGGGATTTGAATTCTTTAAACTTCTAAGGATCTCCTCCAATTTTTTACATTTGAGGAAATAGATCCAGGTCTTTCTAGAGAAGTCATTAACAAAAATTACATAGTAGAGAAACCCTCCTAAAGAAGGTACAGACATGGGCCCACATAAATCTGAGTGGACTAATTCTAATACATCATTTGTTTTGCTATAACTATTTTGAAAAGACCCCTTAGTGTTCTTCCCTAAAGCACACCCCTTGCATGCCCTTGAATGGAATTGTTTGAGTTTGGGTAAACCTGTGACTAATCTTTCCATGGAAGATAGGGCATGAAAATTGAGGTGACCTAATCTTCTATGCCATATTTCATTAGAGTCTGCAATTTCATGAATTAGGGCTAGATTTGGTTCAATACATAACTCATACAAATAACATTGTCTATAACCTATGGTTTGAGCTTTCTTAATAGTAGAGTTCTTTGGCCATGCCAACACTTTACTATCCATGAAGGATACCCTATATCCATTATCTTCAAGTGCAGATATGGAGACCAAGTTCCTTTTGATGCCTGGAACAAACAATACTCTAGTGAGTTGAATAGAGATGTCGGACTTCAGTTTGATAGTGCAAGTTCCAACGCCTTTGACTGGATGTGCAGAGTCATCTCCAATTGTCACTTCCTTATCAATTTATTCTACCATGGAGTCTAGGAGTTCCCTAAACCCAGTGATGTTTCTTGATGAACCACTATCTATAACCCAAGTGTTAGATTTATTTGATACTTGATTTGAAAGTGCAGAGTAGAATACATATTTCTCAAATTCATGCTCTGTATTGGACTTTCCTACTTTGGTATATGATGCTTGTTGCTTGGTTCTATTAGAACATCTGACTACATGGTGCCCATATTGATCACATCTGAAACATTGGATGTGTGAAATATCTTTCTTGGATGAACCTTTCCCATGGTAGCTTTTTCTCTTTTTGAAGTGCTTCTTCTTTCCTTTCTTGTGAGAGTTCACATTCAAGACATGCAAATCTTCATCTACATTTTTCTATTTGAGTCCTTTCTTTGTCTGTCTTGATTCTTCTTGAAGACAGTCTTATCTTAGTCAGTCAAATTTTGAAAATTGACCTTGCACTAATGCCTTGAACAAATGTCTCCCAGGAATTTGGTAGACCATCTAAGGCAATAAGTGTTAGCTCCTTACTTTCAATCTCATATCCAAGTGTTGATAGTTGATCCCTTAGTGCATATACTCTCATAAAGTATGCATTAATAGATTCTCCTTTATTCATACTTATATGATTTATTTGTCTCTTTAGAGCTAAGGTCCTGCTGGCCTTATTTATTTCATATGTGCTTTCGAGCGACTTAAACATATGATATGCAGTCTCATGTTTTGTCAAAATTGGCACAATATGATCTCTGACTCCATCAACTATGATCTTCATGGCTCTTTCATTTCCTTCAATCCATGTTGTCTTTTCAAGATCATTCTCTAGTTCTGCTTTGTTTTCTTTTACAAATGACTCAATTTTATTTTCTTTTAATATCATCATTATCCTAAACTTCCATGATGAGAAGTTATTTCCTCCTCCTAGCCTATCTTCGAATCACAATACAGTTGCCATAGAGGAATGTAATGTTCTTTAGTTTTAAATCTGAATTTCTCAAGTTCAATTGCTGCTAGGATCCTTCTTAACTTGGCTCTGATACCATGTAAATGCAAATCGAACTTATATCAAAATCTAAATTATAAGTAAATAGATTAATGAATATAAATTGTGATCTTATATCTTTCATAGATCTAAATAGTAAAATGTTTTTTTGTTTTGTAGAGACAAATCAATATTACTACACTTATTGATTTTTGTGTGTCTTGATTAGTTTCAAGGGCAGTAACATATATACCTTCAGTGGAGAGGAACAGTCACATCTAAGATAGACGTGACTCCTCAAGGAGTCACGCCTATCATAGGCGTGACCATATGTAACTACACAACACACGTTTATATCATATAAATGGTGATTTAAACAAATCGACCATAAGACATTAAGACCTGATAGTATATAATCGATTTTATAAATAGATAATTGTAATCAATTCTTTATGAATCGTCATCTATGTTTATGTTTGATTGTTCGATCTAAATCGTTAATTAAATAATGATAATCATTACATATATATATATATATATATATATATATATACATATATATGTATATATATATATATATATATATATATATATATATATGTATATACATATATATGTATATATGTATATATATATATACATATATATATACATATATACATATATGTATATATACATATATATATATATATACATATATGTATATATACATACATATATGTATATATACATATATGTATATATACATACATATATGTATATATACATATATGTATATATACATATATGTATATATACATATATACATATATGTATATATACATATATATATATATATATATATATATATATATATATATATATATATATATATATCACAATCTATCTATTATCGTAATATCAATATTTTATCTGATGGAAGCTACTAATATCAACAAGCTGTTCCACCCAGCCCAAGAGCATGGAATGACAACCACATTCATCCGGCCTCCCAACGGCATTTGGGGTGTCTCTACCAGCATGGCTTCCTAGCTACTTGCAATCCTTCGTATGTACCATGTCTCCCCTCCAAAATAAGATAGCCTAATGGATAAGAATCGTTAAGGGAGTCGTAATATCTGACATTTTATACAGGCAGATATAAAGCTAGTTAAAAGCATACAATATGTATAAGAACAACAAGACGAAATATTCTACATCAGATGCAAGTCTAACAATTATCATGTGATTCATTATAATACATCATGCCACCAACAAGAATAGGGGGCTGCAGATTAATATAAATATATTTTCTGAAATCGTATCTTAATCTGATTATTCAGTGACCTGATTCATTCTCCTTTTTCAATGCCTTCCTTTCAACCAATGACTCCCTCCCCTATTTATCTCTTCAAGATTGGAGAGTCACAACTCCTATGCCAATTCATATTGCTTCACTTCTCCAGACACTTTCAAATCACACCCTTTGAGCATAACAAAATACATTGCTTCTTCTTTCTAAAACGTACTTGTTATTTATGACTTGTATATTGCTCATTAATTAAATTAATAAATTACTTATATCTGAATTTTTCAACATTCTTAAAACATTTGCTTAAACAAACCATGTGACACTAACCGCAGAATCGCACCCCTCCATCATCAACTTGCTTGTTAATGTAAATTGTTTCCCATGGGGATCACTGTGATGATTTTACCATCTTTTAGTCACTGCATTTGTTAACTTGTATTGCTGCCCTGTAATTATTCATCAATGCTGCATTCGTTGACCTGTAGTCTTTATTTGAGATGATCACTCCCCATATTCTATCGCTGTGCAATAATAAATGGTTGCTTCATTTCATTTGCTGTCCTCTATTTAGAATGATAGCTGCTTTACATGTATAGCTGGATGCATGATAGATTTACTGCATGTATCGATGTGCTTTAATGTCTTTCTTTTAAGATGATTGGGGAGGGATGAGGTAGGGGATACAACAGACCATTCCCAAAATTGCTGGTTCTCAAGCAATGTCAATTATATCCAAGTCTTTAAACCAATCCTTAGATATCTTCATGATAGATAGCTCCTGCTGCACTATTCTGATACTATCTCAAGACCTATATTTTTGTATTTAATTTGATTGTAAGTTATCTCAACCAATTATTGCAAATTTGCAAGGTTTGTAATACTAAGACAAGTTTTCTCTCGTAATGTTTCTGGTACCTCCTTGAATTGTACTAAGATGAGAATTGGTAGCATGAACACATGTATGACCTCAAATGCCATAAACTTGTATCTTTTTGGGTCTACCTTAGTTTTCCTTTATCAATGATAGGTCATTCATAGAATAACTTTGATGACATAGAGTAGAGATATGTTTTGTGAATCCTAAATGTTTGGAAGATAATTATGTTTAAGTCAATAGGGGATTTTTAATACAATTGGTGAGCAAGATTTCTCAAAAATGCATTGAGGCTGAATCTGAATCATTTAGAGAACGTAAGAGATGCTTGTTATAATTTCATGATGATATTCTAGATGTGACTGGATTTGGAGACTGAGCTGTCTAACTATGAAGAAATGCATGATACTCTATATGACACAAACTTCAAGCTATGTATTTGAACTTTGGGTGGATTGCCAAGTCTTACGCTATAAATTTATCACGATATGGGACTGTTCCTCACATGATTTTATGGTTGTTGACCTATGGCTTTAGTGCCTTGCCATTGTTTGACCAGAATTTATTCTGGATGGTTCAACATGTTTCCTTTCACATTTTATAGGCAACGTTTATACTTGTCGAGTTCTTACTTCGTCACTCTATGGTGTTTTGTGTTAAGGAAATATAGGATGAATAGGTAAGTGAATGATCTGTTCTTGTTGATGGACTGAGGAATGCAATTGTCTTTTGTGATTGATTGATTCCTCATTCCAATCAAGCATATATATTATACAAAGGGTCAGCAACTTGGAGGATCACGACTCTTCATGATGTCCATTAATTACTAACTAATATAATTAGTTTACTTAACATCTCTTAACTAATCATCTCTAGACAAGATCAATCTGCATAGGAGTTTCAATAACAATACACATAATTAACTATTAAGAGTGATCTGCATTAACATTACAGTCCAGATTATAATTTGACTGTAATGCTAATGTAGAGCATTACATAACCGATGTAATTATATTTAATTGTGATTCCATCAGACATTAAATCTGATTGAAACTATATTTCAACACTCCCTCTTAGTAAAGGAAGATTTAAGTCAAACTCTCAGTCATGACAATTTAAAACCAACAACTCAATGTTGTCTAGCCATGAGCATAATATTTAATACAGTCCGAAACACATCATGACAATTTAAAACCAACAACTTAATGTTGTCTAGCCATGAACATAATACAGTCTGGAACACATCATGACAATTTGAAACCAACAACTTAATGTTGTCTAGCCATGATATTGTTATTACACAACAAGTAATAACATAGTGTTCAAGATATCTAGCGCAATCCGGATCATTAACTTTGATAAAGCCATTCTTGACACTTGGTTAACTATTAACAAGATCGTCACCTTGAAATAGTAACCTTAACACATAGAAGATTGTCACCTTCTCAAAACATCGATTTAAATATTGCAATATTTTATTTATTTATAAATAAATTACAATTAATATTAGAACTTAGTTCTAATTTTATCATTTATATTTAATCATACCAAGTTTTCTCCTGAAGTATTCTATCTTTACTCTTGCAAGGGGCTTGGTAAATATGTCAGCATTATGTTCTTCAGTGCTAATATACATCAACTTAATGATGTTCCGATCTACCATATCTCTTATATAATGATATGGAATCTCAATGTGTTTAGATCGGTTATGGAAGATAGGATTCACTGATAATTTGATACAACTTTGATTATCACAATGGATAATAGTGGATTTCAAGGGTTCTCCAAATAAGCCAAACAGTAATTTCCTTAACCATTTTGCTTCCCGTGCTCCCATGGTGGCTGCCATGTATTCTGCTTCGGTTGAGCTTTGAGCAACTGCTGATTGTTTCTTGCTAAACCAAGAAACTATGGCTGACCCAAGACTGAAACAACATCCAGTAGTACTTTTATGATCAGTAAGACTTCCATCCCAATCGAAGTCTGTATATCCATGTAGCTGAATCTCAACATTTTCAAATTTTATTCCAAGTCCAATAGTTCCTCGTAAATATCTTAAGATATGTTTTGTAGCCATTAAATGTATCCTTTTAGGTTCACACATAAAGTGACTTAATACATTAGTTGCATAACAAATATCAAGACGAGTGTTAACAAGATGCATGAGAGAGCCAACTATTTGTTTGTATACTATAGGATCTGTAGGTTCTAAACCTTCTGCTTCCATTTTAAGTTTGATTAAGTTTTTTTCCATAGGAGTTGCTAAAGGTTTACAATCCATCATTCCAAATCTAGTTAAAATATCAGTGGTGTACTTTTCTTCATTTAGAAAGATATAGTTTTCCTTTTGACTTACTTCCAACCCTAGAAAATAGTGTAGAAGACCCAAGTCCTTCATATCAAATTCAGCAGCAAGGTCTTGTTTTCATTTAGCAATCAGATCATCTTCACCTATTATCAAAAGATCATCAACATAAAGAACCAATATGATCATATCACCTTTAGAAATTTTGAAATAAATGTTAGGATCTGTCTCATTCTTGGAGTATCCTAGTTTAGTTAAATAGTCGTCTATTCTTGCATACCAAGCTCTAGGGGCTTGTTTTAGTCCATAGAGACCCTTTTTAAGTTTGCAGACATAATGTGATCTATCATGTGTAGTGAACCCCTCTAGTTGTTCTATATATACTTCTTCTATTGAACCATTCAGGAAGGTTGTCTTGACATCCATCTAATGTATTTTTCATCCTTTAGAAGTTGCAATTGCAATGATGGTTCTTACTGAAGTATATCTAACTATTGGTGCAAATGTTTCTTCGTAGTCAATTCTAGCTTTCTAGGAGAATCCCCTTGCAACAAACGAGCTTTATATTTTTCAATGCTTCCATCAGGTGCATATTTGATTTTGAATAGCCATTTAGAAGAAACAACTGATTTTCCTTTAGGTCTAGGTACTACATCCCAAACATCATTTTTTATTATGGATTGATACTCTTCAATCATGGCATCTTTCCAGGCTTGACTTGCTAAGGCTTCCTTAGCATCAGTTGGTTCTTGATTTGTAAGCTCTGTTAACAACGCTGCATAACATTTTTGTGTTCCAGTTCTTTTATTTTCTTTGAACATTTCATTTGGTTCCACATTATTTTCTTCCAACATTTTCCTTGCCCATAGTGGTCTTTTCTTGTTATAGACATCTTCATCATTTAGATTTGGAGGTTCAAGTTCTTCTAAGATATTCTCCCTCTCAATTTTAGTAGAGGGTTCTTCTGATTCTAAGTTTTGATTATCTTCAGAATCTCTGCATGTAATTCTTTCATCAAATTTTATACCTCTGCTTATTTCAACTGACCTTTGTCCTGGAATGTATATACGATATCCTTTGCACTTTTCACTATAGCCCACTAGAATACCTCTTTTTCCAGATGGTTCTAGTTTGGACCTCTTTTCTTTTTGGAACATGAATATAAACTGGGCATCCAAATATTCTGAGATGACTTAAGTTTGGTTTGTTTCTAGTGAAAGCTTCTTCAGGAGTTATATCTTTTAGACTAGAGTGTGGACATCTGTTTTGTATATAGACTACAGTATTTGAAGCTTCTGCCCAAAATGAGACATGGATGTTTTGGTCATGCATCATGGCTTTAGTTGCTTCTATGATCATTTTGTTCTTTCTTTTTGCTACTCCATTCTATTGAGGATTATATGGCATAGTATACTCCCTCTTAATCCCAGCAGAATTACAAAATTCTTTAAACATTTTAGCTGTGTATTCATCCCCATTATTTGATCTTAGTATTTTAATTTTCTTCCCTGTTTAATTTTCTACTAAAGCTTTGAATTCTTTGAACTTAGATAGTACTTCAATTGATTCTTTTAGCTTAAAAAAGTATATCCAAGTTTTTTGGGAGAAATCATCCATGAATATTATGTAGTATAGAGATCCCGTTAGGGAGGGTGTTGACATGGGCCCACATATATTAGAATGAATAAGTTCTAAAATGTCTTTATACTTGTGTTCACTAGAAGGGAATGAAATTTTAATATTTTTTCCTAGTGCACAACCTTTACAAATGCCAAAGTATTTTGATTCTATATTAGGTATTCCTGAGGTTATTTTCTTTATGATAGGTAGAGAACTATAACCTAGATGATGTAACCTCTTATGCCATAATTCATTGTTATGATAAATTTCATGGTTTAATGCAACTTTTTGATCACAGAGTATTTTATATAAGCTACCATCTCTAGATCCTATTGTTACAACATTTTTTATATTTAAATTTTTAGGCCAAAGAACTTTATCTTCATTAAATGTGACTCTATATCCTTGATTAGCTAGCCCTAAAATGGATATTAGGTTCCTTTTAATTCCTGGTACAAACAGAACGTCTTTTAGATGTAATGTTACCCCACTTCCTAGTTTGATTGAACAAGTCCCAATTCCTTTCACGGGGTAGGTGGAGTTGTCACCAATGGTGACTTCTTCAGAAGAATGTCCTTCAAGATATTCAAACTGATTCCTGAATCTAGTTATGTGTCTAGAAGCTCCACTGTCAATTATCTAGGTGTTCTTATTTGTATTAAGTTCACTTGATAATGCTAGAAAGAATAGTGAATTATCTTCTTTGGCTTTAGCTATATTTTTTTGTCCTTTATTTCTAGTAGGACATTCTCTATGAGTGTGCCCATATTTGTTTCATCTGTAACACTGAACCTTCGATTTGTCTTTCTTATAAGATTTATTTGAGAAGTTGGCATTATTAGAAAAAATTTTGTTTCCTTTCCTCTTGAAGAACTTCTTCTTCTTGTTGAAAGTATTTGTTTGTAGTGCTTGAATCTCACTTCCCTTATTTGGTCCAATCCCTCTAGATATCAACCAAGTTTCCTCTTGTAAGCAATCATTTTTGAGTTGGTTGAATTTAGGCAAAGGAGGCCTTCCACTGAAACATTGAATAAATGACTCCCATGATAAAGGTAATCCCCTTAGAGAAATTAGGGAAAGATCAACATCATCAACTATATTACCGATGGAGAATAGTTGATCCCTTATTTCAGTGATTCTTAGAAAGTAAGATGTTATTGTTTCTCCCTTATTCATTTTGATATTCATCATTTGTTGTTTTAGAGTTAATATCCTGCTTGCAGTATTTATCTCAAATGTATTTTGAATGGTTTTATAAACCTCATAAGAAGATGTTAACCTTGATATGCTTGGTAATATTGAGTCTTTAACTGAGTCAATGATTAGATTCTTGGCTTTATTGTTTCATCTTTTCCAAATTGCTTTTTCTGTCTCATCTTCAGGTATTTTAGGTTCTTCCTCTATGTAGGATTCTAGTTATAGTTCTTGCATCAATGTATTGATTCGAATCTTCCAAGAGACAAAGTTAGAGGCACCTTCAAGTCTGTCCTCCATCCTGAGTGTGTGGGCCATATTTTATAACCTTAAAGTATTAAACTTCCTGATTTCTTATTATTGAAGATGTAATAGTTTTATGTGTCTCTGCCGATAATTTTTGATAACTGGAATAATCTGAGTCTCTATCATCAATTTAGATGCCTATAGATTAATGAGCTTATGTCATTGATTAAATGTCTGCAAGTTTAATGGGTCTCTACCTAATTTATCCTTGATACAATCGCAAAGATTGTAGATTCTCGGGTGTTGACGATCCTTTTATATTGCAGATCGTTGGTTCTTAGATCATCAATGTCTATTTTCTTGCTATCTTATTCACTTCTCCTAACTTGGCTCTGATACCATGCTAAGGAAATATAGGATGAATAGGTAAGTGAATGATTTTCTCTTGTTGATGGACTGAGGAATGCAATTGCCTTTTGTGATTGATTGATTCCTCATTCCAATCAAGCATATATATTATACAAAGGGTCAGCAACTTGGAGGATCATGACTCTTCATGATGTCCATTAATTACTAACTAATATAATTATTTTACTTAACATCTCTTAACTAATCATCTCTAGACAAGATCAATCTACATAGGAGGAGTTTCAATAACAATAAACATAATTAACTATTAAGAGTGATATGCATTAACATTACAGTCCAGATTATAATCTGACTGTAATGCTAATGTAGAGCATTACATAACTGATGTAATTATATTTAATTGTGATTCCATCAGACATTAAATCTGATTGAAACTATATTTCAAGATTTTGAACATTTGCACACATTTTTCCTTCCTATCATACATCATTGTTATGTTCAACAATTCTTATGTCATTTTTACTAATGTCTTATCAATTATATATGTGGATAGAAGTGCCTTGGTAGTCCAAAACATGCACCCTCCCCCTTTGAATGCAAGAATAGAGCTCTTGAAACATTTGTAAGTACTCATGACAAAACACTCATGGAATAAACTTGTTTGGAGACACATCAAATAAGAAGCATATACATTAGGAAGGCACATACACTCAAGGCATGAATCACACATCTGAATACACGTAAGGTATGAGGCGTACATGTGAATACATATAGCGCATAAATCATGAATTTACTTAAGTCAGGAAGTATACACGTGGCACATAAAACACAAAGCATACATATGAATTCACTTAAGTCATAGAACATACATGTAAATATCCGTAGCACATAGAACATGAAGCATGAATTTTCTTAAGACATGGAGCATACACATGAATACAAGTAGCACATAAAGCATGAAGAATACACATGAATTCACTTAAGCCATGGGACATACACATGAATACATGTAGCACATAAAGTATGAAGCATGCACATGAATTCGCTTAAGTCATGGAACATACATGTGAATACACGTAGCACATAAAACATGAAGTATACATATGAATTCACTTAATTCATAAGGCATACACACAATGCACAAAGTATGAAGTATACACATGAATACACATATGAATCATGCCTGGAAATACATGTATGGCATAAGTCATACATATGAATACATGCAAGGAATGAATTTATACAAAAGAATAGATGAGTAGGCTTGTCAAGCATAAAGAAATAAATACATTTCAAACATGTAAGCATGAAGTAGTACATCAGATATGTAAAGCATGAAGCAATACACTTACATACATGTCAAACATGCAAGGCATGAACATGCATAAAATACACATAAAATACACATGGAGTAAGCATGGTAGAAGTAGTTCATGGGACATACATATAGAAATGCAAATTTGGTCTTCTTGATTGTATTTTTTACCTACTTTAAAAAAGGTTTAATATTTAACCCTAATTAGATGGCAATTAAAGTAGGTTTGTGCCACAAGGTGACAGGAACAATGCTCTGATACCAATTGTAATGTCCCCAATCGGGACTTAATTGGCCCTAAAATTCTCTTTTAGGGTTTGAATAGTGCTTGAGAGTGGGATTTTTCACTTTACTATCCCGGTATAGGTCTTGCAACCAGGTTATTATCACAAGATAAATAATATTCAACATACAAGATTCCCTTGACATTCTATCTATCCAGCTTATCATTATTATGGAGCACCATTTGGGAGACCATACAAGGCACCTCAAGCCATTCCACCCAACCCAACAATATGGAATGACAAGTTTCATTCAGCCTCCCAGCCCCACTCGGGGTGTCTCTACCAGCGGGGCTTCCTAGCTACTTGCAATCCTTCATATGTACCATTTCTACCCTCCAAAATGAGATAGCCCAATAGATAAGAATCTTTAAGGGAATCATCATATGTGTCACATTATATACAGGCAGATATAAAGCAAGTTAAGAACATATATGTATAACAATAGAAAGGTGGAATATTCTACATCAAAAGCAAGTCTAATAACTATGATGCAATTCGTTATAGGGGGTTGCAAATCAATATAAATATATATTCTGAAATTGTATCTTAATCTGATTACTCGATGATCTAATTCTTTTCTCCCTCTTCAATGCCTTCCTTTCAACAAATGACTCCCTCCCCTATTTATCTCTTCATGATGGACGAATCACAACTCTTATCCTAAGTCATATCTCTTCACTTCTTCACAGCCTTTCAGATTGCACCCTTTGGGTATAACAAAATGCATAGCTTCTTCTTACCAAAACATACTTATTATTTCTGACTTTTATATTGCTCATTAATTAAATTACTTACATCTGAATTATCAGCATCCTTAATACATTTGTTTAAAAGAATTGTGTGTTACACAAACCATAAAGTTGCACCCCTCCATCATCGACTTGCTTCTTAATGTAAATTGCTACAAATAGGGATCATTGTGATGTATTTTTAACCATCTTTAATCGCTGCATTTGTTAACCTGTATTGCTACCCCATAATTATTAATCAGCTGCATTAGTTGACCTATAGTCTTTATTTGAGATGATCACTACCCATATACTATCATTGTGTAATAACTAATTGTAGCTTTATTTCATTTGTTGTCTTCTATTTAGAATGATAGCCGCTTTACATGGATAGTTGGATGCATGATAGAATTTAATAGATGTATTGATGTGGTTTATGTCTTCCTTGTAAGATGATCAAGGAGGAAGTAGGCAAGGCATATGACAAAGAAACATGAGGATAATTGTCATTTCCTTTTGCTATTATGATAGCATACCAATCAATATGGTAGAAAATGTTATATTAAAAGGTATTACAAAATGTACTTATTATGACTATTATAGTTTAAGGCACAAACTCCTAATAATATAGACATTTATAAACTTTTTAGATGTTTCTAATAGCACAAATGTTGTTGAAATTTGTTTAAGTGTCTCTCACAAAGTTAAAAAAAGTAAAGCATTAATATGAGTTGATGGAGGTAGTACTAAAAGCAAGTTTTGAGAATGTCATCCAAGTTGTGATTGACAATGTCAGACCATTCATAGCAACACTAGAATTTTTCATGACAAGAGTCCTACCATTTTTTGGAGACCATACCCTACTCATTGAATTGATCTTATGTTTCATTGCAAAAATTCGGATAGATTAAATCTATGGTTGAAGATGCAATGAACATACAATCACACTTGAGTACTCAATGAGAGAGGATATGCAATTAAAGTACAATCATGCTTGAGTACTCAATGAGAGAGCACACCAAAGGGAAGGAGTTTGTGTGATCAATAATCACCTTGATCGACAAAATATTCATCAAATTGTAGAGCATTGCAGCTGCAATGTTGACTTTCAAAGTAAATGCATGTGACCACCTGATGGTTATAGCCTTCATATCTCAAGGTGGTGGAAGGAGAAAAGGTTTTCATGATAACGTTTGGTGATGTGCTTGCGAAAATAATGGAATAAATCTTTAACATGCTAACTTGAAATAGTTCTAGAGCTATAAACTTGTATTAACATAAAAAGACCAAACCCAAATTTTAAACTTTGACTAAAAAAATGATATTTTAAAATGATTTTGATAACCTTTAGGCAACTTTTACTCGGGGAAAAAATTGACAATTTTCTTGAAATCTTTTATTAGTAAAAGATGAAACTTTGTTCTTGCTAAAACTAATGTAAAAGAAGAGAAATTTTCTCATCTGATATTTTTTGTTTTCAGCATAACACCCCTTAAAAATATCTAAGAGGTGTATAGTTGTGTTTGTCTTAACTTTTCAATCACCACCAAGTCATATACTATTTACTAAGGGTTGTGATCATTGAAAAAACAAAATAAACTAAAATCCCTATACTAAAAACTTGTGGAATATGTGAAAGATAAATAGAAGTGTAATATGGCGAATACCTGACGCTCAGTTGTTCTATTGAAAAGCATACATATAATCAAAACCTTCCATGAATCTTGATAGTAACTCTTGTAGTAATCTGTTTCTTGACTTTGGAGGAGTCCAATAATTATGCTTGCTTTTTCGTTGGTAGGCTTCTAGAAATGGATTAAATCTATGTGTGCTCTTGCCTCTACCACACCCTTAACCTTCCCTCCCAACTGAGAAAAGAGATGATGATGAAGATGGGTTTCCAGTGCAATAATGAAGAATCTTTTCTATTGTCTTTTCTTTTACCACTATCTTATATTTTTCCTTAGAGTAATTGCTATTATCAAAGTAGGAAGAAACTACCAGTAATTCCTTCTCCAACTTCTCCTCCTCCTGCCCCTTCTCCTTCTCCTTAACCTCACTATTATTGTTATTATTAGTAGAGGCCGACAAAACTTTTGCATAGCCAATCTTCTTCGCTGCAATTTCAATCTTTGTCCTTGGAGGATAGGCATGTTTGAAATAGGGGAACACGACAATCTCCTTACCCTGAGTGGTATTATTAACAGAGGCTGATACAGTTTTTGCAGTGACAGTCTTCTTCGATGCAACCTCAATCTTTGCCCCAAGAGGATAGTCATGTTTAAAATAGGGAGACACGACAATCTCCTTACCCTGACCGGTATTATTAGCAGAGGCCGATACAGCTTTTGCATTGTGAGTCATCTTCGATGCAATCACAATCTTTGTCCCCGGAGGATAGTCATGATTAAAAAAGGGGGACACAACCTTAACTTCTTCTTTCCTATCTACTTGACTGTAGTTGCATGTGCCCTCAATGTGAGACGAGCGCACGGCCTCTTTTTCTATTGTCTTTCTCTTACTACACGCAGAAACAGAGCCGACGTACGGATACGGAGCAGGCGAAAAAGGATGGTTGTCCATTTGTATAAGACGACACAAAACCCCTTCCCAGTAATGCTTAAAATTGTCTAAGCTATAATAAGCTCAGGAATTCTGTACCCTCGTATTTGCGCGTAATCGATGCCCTCGCTTTTGCGCCAGTTAAGTGTAAATATGCAAGTCAGGATGCTCAAATTCTCATTAGTTATTTATATTTATATTTGAGACGCGTAGTTTTAAATTTATTTATTTATATATTCATTTTATCTATTAATTATTTTATTTATCTAGATATCTATTATTTGTTGTTTGTAATTAAGTATTATTTTTAAATAAATATTGTTTCTTTTCAATTTAAATTTAAAATAGTAGAATTTGCATCTTTTGCAATTTTTTATTATTTTCAATATTGTGTAATTTTAAGTGGTAAAAAGGTGTGATGTCCTTGAGATACAATTATGAAACAACCTAACAAGGCATTTAGACCCTAGACCAAAACAAATAGAGCAAAGGAGGAGTAGAAGACAAGCATTTAAAATGGAATCCTAGGAATTATTAGGACAACTTTAGAGCACAAGAAGAGACATGTGATTGTAGATTAGTTTCAAACCTATGAACTTGTCCTTTGATAACGTGAAGATTAAGTGTGTGGATTCCAAGTTGTGACATTGATAAAGGAAATATTTTCTAAAGTCTAACATAAAAAATAATTTTAAAAAACAAAATTGTAATCTCATCTCTTTGACATTCACCATCACTGAGGTAAGTACATTTATTTTTTATTTGTATTTGTCACATTTAAATGCGTGTATTAAGATTGTGTCAATATCCAACTCATTATTATTTAGTCTAGGTTAAATGTCCTTACATGTATGCATGTTATTGTATTGAACTCGACTAAGATTGAGGAGGACTTATTTTATTTTATATTTTTGTGAACTAGATTAATCCTACATCGAACCTATTTTTAATTAATAGTTTATAAACTAACATTATGATTTTCAAATCAATATTTTTTTAGTTATGCATCATTTTTAGATTTGATCTTTTTATGTTAATATAAAATGTGTGGAAAAGGGAGTAGATGGTCAAATCATGCAAACTACAGACAAAACCCACTCTCATTCACCATTTCATTAAGGAACATCGTCGCTTGATCCAACTTCAAAACAATTGAGGTAGGAAAGAGTTGGATGAAAAGTGATTTGGAATGATGATCTCCTGTTTTTACTTATTGATTGATGTGGATTGATGTGTGGTGCAAAATCATCCCGAGATAATCAATGATCAACATCAACCAAAAAAAGTATATTTCTATTTTATTTATTTCAATTGATTTAGCATCTCTTTGTTCTATTGAATGTGATAAGAAATTGTTGTAGTTGCAATTGTAGACATGTATGTCGAATGTGGAAGCATAGTTAAAGTCAGTGAACTATGTGATAAAATGCCTCAACAAATTGAGGTCTCAGAAAAATCCATGATTGCAGGCTATTGTATCTATGGAAGGGATTTAAATACTTTGAAGCTAATGCAATTAGTAGGATTATTGCTAAGTTCCACGACCCTTTTCAACATCTCTATCTGCACCAAATGTCAACTTTGAAGTGGGTTGAGCGCATGCATCAAACACAAATAATTTGGGAGATTTTATTGAAATTTATAGTTGCAAATGAACTGGAAGAAGTGTTAGCAAAACATGGAAGCACAGACTTGGCATGTAGGCGATTTGCAAAAATGTGTTATTGATATGTGGTCTTATGAACTACATTAGAAGAAATAAAATTGTAAAAAGGGCTTTAGAAATTATGAAATAAATACATTTTCCACGTGTCTTAAAGCTTTTAGCAGCAAGAAGGAAAAGATTGTAAAACAATCGATAGAGATAAAAAAAAGAAATGGTAGGGGGTAATGAAGAATCAATTGAGGAACGTGAAATAATGGAACCTAATCATTTATGAAATACATGATTTAAGAAGAGACCATTGGGGAGATGAAAGGTGTTGTGTGAGGTTACATAAAGAGTAGAGAGAAGTACTTAGAGAAAGAAAAAGAAAAAGGAAAAAAAGGCCCCATGTGAAAGAACAGAGTTGCCTAGGAGTTCTACATGAGGAAAGTTGTATAGAGGCGGTTGCATAGGATAGAGCAAGGAGGGGGCTCCATATTTAGAGAGAGGAGGAGCATTATATGTGAGGAAGTAGATGGAGGATGAGGAATTGTGTAGGAGGCCAATGATAGACATAAACATGTGTTGGCCAATTTGTTATGAATAAAAATGTGTTATCTTTGTTGCAAATTGGTGTTCAAGTCTCTACATTTGTCTATGTCTTTTTTAGTTTTGAAGTTGAGAGTCAAAGGGGAGTACCCTCTTGCATCAATTTGATACAACTAAGACTAGGAAAAATACATGAAATTATGCAATAATCAACATAAAATAAAGAGCTACATGTTTGACATTAAATCAATATAGGAAAGTCAAACAGGAATTTGTTACTAAAAATTAGACTCAAAATTGTAGGTATTATTTGCTATATGAAATCATCATACTATGCCCAAAAATGGTATCATCTACAGATCTAGAACCTAAATGTCCCTCTCATGTCTCCTCTAAAAAATCTCCAAGAATTTTTTTGACTAATTTTCTAGCCACAAACTACATGTGTGAAATTCAAAAGTGTCCTAGTTGCTTTTTTGTGATTTGAATCTTCTTGCCTTAATCCATCTTCTCTATATCTACAACACTTCACCTCTATATTTGTGAATTTGCACACAAGAGAGAGAAAAATGGTATTTTTGTTGTATAAGAGCTTTCCTTAGTCAAGCCCCAGGAGGGTTTAACCTTCCCTACAACAATAATGTTTGAAATAATAATTGAATTTGAAGTAAAGAATGTTAAATCACAATGAAATACTTTAACCAATAAAATCTCCTTGTCTTGAAGTCTTCATGAAAGGTAGAGGATTGTAAAGAGAGAAGCTTATGTATATCTTCACTCGTAGAGGAAACAAACATACTTGATCATGTATGTCATCTTCAATGATAGACTTCTTCACTAGTAAATTTTAGTCTCATTTTTGATGTGCATTGGTCTATTTTTTGATGCAAAATGGTCAATCGAATGACCTTTTTTGTTGTCAAACTTTCTTTGTCAATTTTTCCACAAGTTTCTTTAAAGTCAAATATTTGACTTACCATTTGGTCAAAATTTTGACTAAAACAACATCGAAATTGCCAGCTACGATATCAAGAATGACTAACATATCCATGAGGAATTTTGACCAAACATGGTCGAATGGTCGAATTAAGCATTCATCATTTTCAACCAACCTTGGTCGAATTCTCCACTACTATATACGCCATGAGTATAGCTTTGACATCAAAGTAAACAATCATGTTGGTTGAAAAATTGATGACATATTGAATTTTTTTTTTAAATGAATATATATTAATCATATATTGTAAAATCACTCCATGAGGTGCACAATGCATATTATTGCATATTAATAGTTTGGCTTGCTATGTAAAACAATCATGCATTCCTCCAAAGTGATATTAGTTGCACTTACTACATTTATTTGTGGTTCATTTCTTTTCACAACACATCAAGTTAATGTAATTCAATTTGTTGTCCTTTGGTTTACTAGTTTAATCTAGATCACTGGTTTAAGAATAGTTTGTTTCATATTTGAATGTACCATTGAATGAAGTTTGGTTATATTAAGTACAATCTTAAGACTCATGAATCTTGAAATTCTCTTGTTTCCTTCAGACCTCCAGTGTTGATTAGCTACATAAGCGTAACAGATTTGGATGGTTTCATAAACTAAAGACTACGAATAATTTTTGTTTATCCCTGGGACCTTGAAATATTGATCTTCTTTTTGTTTCAAGAATAGTTTAACATTCTTTAATTAATAGGGCTAACCATGTGAAGGTGGAAGCTCATCTGGCCCCTGCTAGGAGCCTCTTATGACCCCTTACGACACTTGAAGACCTCTAAGATGTATTCTTAGGGATTGTAAAGGGTCATAAGGGGTCATAAGGGGTCATGGGATACAACAGCTGAGAAACATAAATGCAGGAATCATGGTCACAATTCTTTGGAGATACAGTATAATTGAGTGTATATCAAGATGATGCAACCCAACCACTACTCCTCTAGTTCTAAGTTGATAGCAAATATTGTGGGAAATCAAATTTTTTGTATGAATTCTTTTATAGCATTACTCTGCTGCTCTGACAATAACCAAGGAAGGGTACTTATATCAATCTAGTCTCCATTGTTATTTGATCGAATGATATTTTTCATTACATGGTTGGATTCTTCAATGTCACTACAAATTTTGACAATTTTGTCTTTGTTACGTCTTCCATCTAATATTTTCCATAATATCTTTCTTACATTCTTTCCAATATGCATAGCATCAAACAAATGCACGATTGGGAGTTTCTCGTAGTACGACAACCTACTAAATTGTGTAGGATAAATTTTTAGTCCTGTAATCACCTAAAAATGGTCAAGATCAATTCAAGTGAGCAACTAAGGCAAAATCAAAGCATTATTTACAATCAAACCAAAATCTAATATTAATTAAAAATCAATTAAATCAAGATAAATCAATTAATTATGCAATTAATCTAATTAATTGTATAGTTCAATTTAAATCAAATCAACCCATTTAAGGGGTACACATGGCTAAACAAATCATTTAAATTTAATTATTTAATTCCTAATTTCCCTCACCCATGACATGGGAGGAAAATACCTCAACCAATAGGAATTAACGATTGGGCTCACATGGATCAAGCTAAAATTGAATCTCAATCACACATAAGGTGAGAGCATCTTGACCACTCATTTTGTCTCTTTGTCCCAAGCTTTGAGGACAAACCATTTAAATTGTCCCTAAAGATGGAACCATGGACTTAACTCAAACCTAATCATGATTAACTCAACTCCACCCCCTATGCTTGCTAAAATCTATAAATAGAAGACCAAAATTAGGAGAAAAGGATCCACATATTTAAGAATTGCATCAAACTTATTGATAATTTTAGCTACAAAGACAATTTTAGGCTTAATTGAGAATAGTTTCTTTGAAATAGGCTTAATTAGTTTAACATCTTATCATTTTCTCATTTTAGAGTTGTCACTAATGGAGGATTACTGAGAGCTTACTATTAGCATATCTAAATAGAGAGCCATAGAGTACTCATTGTCATTATTTTCATTAAATAACTCATTAAGTATGGTCAATTTAGTTTATTTGTTCATTTATTGACAAGCTAACCCTATGAAGGTACTTTCATTAGTACACAAAATGGCACCCAGCATGGGGTATTATGCCTCATTCATTTAAATTTCAGAGAATTTGCTAGATTTATAGGATTTACTTGTTTTTAACTCTATTTTATAGGTGAAGTTGTGCATTTGAGACTTCTTGCAGCGCATCCAAAGCCTGAAACAACACATTTGAGATAAATTGTTGTGCCTTTACATAGAGAAACAATGCATCTAATGACTTCTATATTTTATCTTTCATTATTTCAACGCTTTCACCCTAACTACGAAGCGCATCCTAGCAATCCTGCAATGCATTCAAAGTTTTCTTTATGCTCATTTTTTTAATTAAACAACACATTTAATTTATGTTTTTGTGCATTTAAAATTTTCTACGCCACATTCAAGGTTTTAAATAGTGCATTCAATCATTTCTGTAGCGCTTTTGACTATTTTCATAAATTGATAAATTTGACAGTCATAAATGTACTTCCTATGTTTTTCTGATGGCAGGGCATAAAAAGGTGAAAAATCCAGAGACTAGGAGTAACAGTGAGGATAAGGCCATTGCAAAAAGGATCAATTAGGAGAACATATCCCATGTAAATCATATTTTGGAGGATTCCAAGCAGGAAGGTAAGGCATACGAACATTATTTACAAGTAGTTGATGCTTACAAATCAAAATTCGTATCATTAAATTGGATTTCTATGCCTTGATCATTTTTTGTTAAAATTGAAAACTAAAGGCTTAAAATTCATTTTTGCTTGTTTTCCTTCACTTTTCTTGGTTGTTTTGGACAAACAATTTTGAAGAAGAGGCAAAGGAGATGGAACAATTGCCATTAGGTGAGTTAAAAACATGAAAATATCAGTTAAAAATGCCCCTAGCCTTAACTAGCTTCGAAACAAGGTAAGCCTTGAAACTTTAGTGAATTTTTGCTTAAATTGTGGCATTTTCACTTTGAATCTAGTAATAAGACAAACTATTATTATTTAAGAAATTTGGTAATAGGCCTATGCTTTTCACTTTTTAAGTGAATCAAAATGCCAAACCTATCAAGTTTCTTGATTAAAAGAAAGACTAGGGAATAAACAAGCACTAAAATTAAAAACCCCTTGTTTGTGGAGGAAAGTAGAAATACTTGATTCCCATTAGTTAGAGGGTTTTGGTTAATTGAACATTTTTAATTGTTCTTGGGAGTGAAAGAATAGTAGGGATATGCTCTTCACCTTTTGGTGAATCAAACTCCCAAACCTATCTCTTCATTTTATTTATTCGCTTTACATAAACATGCTAGAACTAGTGGGCTCGCCTCCTAAGAATTTTCCTTAACGAGGCCGGTGAGAGGGATAGACCAAAGTGGGATACAATTACCTTTTCCATAATAATCCAACCCACTGTAAAATAAAACATCTCCATCCTTAATGGGGTGAATGACAAAAGGATATTAAGTATTGAACTTCCTTGAGTAGTCCTTCGGGATTGCGCAAAACTTTGATATACCAATGGTGTGAAGCCACTTATTTTTGGGGGATGAAACTTGATATCTCTTTTGAACGGAATCATTAATAGTGCCTTGTTAATATAGAAAACCTACCTTTTTAAAGCCATGTTTATGAACCAATTTGACAAATAGGTAGATTGCTTGGAGTTACTTATTGTTAAAAACTTGTGATAACATTCAAAAATTTCAAGCACTTTGTGTTTAGAGGGTAAAAAGATAAGTTTACTTGTGATTGCTTTGTTTGAAGATATGTATAACAAGTGAGAAACATCTATTAAAAATCATCTTACATTTTTAAATATCTTCTTAAAAGAACAATCACCAAATTTGGGGAAAATCAATTTCAATTCAAACCTTTGTTGATGTCAGTTTTCACATGATCACACAAATTGAAAATATCTTTACAAGAAGATAGAACTTGTACAACACAAGAGATCCCCAAATTTATATTTCAAACTCCTTTTATTGAGACTCAAGAACAAGATAATAGTCTCCCTAACCTATTTGAAGAAAGAGTCAATCCAATGGATAGAAACGTTGCATTTTATGACTATCTTCATGGG
This sequence comes from Chamaecyparis obtusa, assembly GCA_027943335.1. Taxonomy (NCBI): domain Eukaryota; kingdom Viridiplantae; phylum Streptophyta; class Pinopsida; order Cupressales; family Cupressaceae; genus Chamaecyparis; species Chamaecyparis obtusa. The sequence goes on from BSBK01000092.1 coordinate 2,144,226, forward strand.
GGAAACAATGAAGATCAAGCAGCAACAAACCAAGGAACCACTAACCAAGAAAACCAAGAGCCAAAAGAGACAACCATAGAAATAGCCAATAGTGTGGCCCAAGATCTTGAGTTCCTTGAGATCTTGGAAAAACTTTTAGAAAGAAATAAGGAAAGATACTTCCTTAACTTAGCCTAATCAGGGGTCAAACTTCCTCATGATTATGTTATTGCAACATTAAAGAAAGATGAGGAAGAGGAGAATCCTTTAGGTGCTATGAATAAACAACTCAAAATGTTTCAAGCACAAATCGACACCATGAAGAAAGTGGTCAAACCAAAGCCCTTTTCTATTGAGGCTTTATGCTCATTTCCATTTGATCAGAATTTGGTTATGGCACCTTTCCCACCTAATGTGGTCTTTCCTGAATATGATAAATACATGGGTAAATTAGACCCCCAAGACCATTTAAGAGAATTTTGTGTGCTAAGTATAGAATTGATCCACGATACTACCTATTTAATGATGTTATTTTTGAGAAGCTTAGGAGGCCAAGCCATGGAGTGGTTTTCCAAATTACCCCAAGGAATCAAAACATTTGAAGAACTAGCCTCTAAATTTGTGACTCACTATTCCTATAACATAGAGCACGAAATCACCATGCTCAATCTATGTGATACAAAACAAAGGGATGGTGACTCTCTAGGGTTTCTCCAAAGATGGAGAACGGTTTTCACACGATACCCACAAAGTATACCTGAAAAAGAAAAGATGGAGATCTTCATAAATAACCTAAATATGGAGATGAACTATAGACTCTAACTTCAATGTCCCCCCACATTTGAAAAGATTATTGAAAATGGGATAAAATTTGAAGAAGTGTTGGTAAAAAGAGGTGAAATTAAACTATTCAAAGAAAATAAAGGTTATACCAATACTAACAACAACCATAACTTAAATAATTATAATAATAAAAGAGGAGCCAAGAACAACAATGATAAACCAAGGTTATGGTTGAAAAACACCAATAAGAATCTTGTGAATGATGGAGTTGTGGAAGCACACAACCTAAAGGCTACTCATTTTAACTTATTGAGTGGGTCAAATCAAACATATAATGTTAATCAAATGACCAAATCTCCTTTTAACAAAAACAACAATCCTTTCAATAATTTGAATGTTAAAAAACCTAAATCTTTCTTCCCTACATTTCAAAGAAGGAAAATCACATTCCTAGGTGGACCATTGGAAAATTATTTGAGAACTCTTATGGTCAACAAAATAATTATTCTACCTGAATCAAGGCCATACAAGCCTCAAGTCAAACCAACATGGTGGAATGACGCGCATCATTGTGAATATCATTATAACAAGGGACATAAAACTAACGAATGCATGAAGCTTAAACATTTAGTCCAAGACTTAATTGATGATGATACCATAAAGGTGGAAGGACCTAAAAATAATGATGATCACACATCTTTTAAGAACCCTTTCCTAAATCAAAAAAAGGGGGAAACATCAAATACCAACCACAATAACAAGAGGGTAATGAAAAGGTAAAATTTTCCCACACTTATGACAACACCTTAAATTTCCTAAGTGGTTGTGAAAATTCAATCAATGTGATTGTGGTAAAGGAAAAACAAAAGGAAGAAGCATCTAATGTTGTGACTAGGGGGCAAGCATCAAAAATCACTCTATCAAGAGGTGCCCCTAGAATCATCCTACCTAATAAAAAATCCCCTTCTTCAAAAAAATACAATTTTGTAGATCAACTCCAATAAACCCCTGGGAAAATTTCCATTTTGGAGTTCCCTAAACTTTCACCTACTCATAAAGAGATTTTGGAAAAGGCCCTTGTTGAAATCAATGTACCTTTGAATTTGGATGCGGGTAAGTTTCAAAATATGGTAGGACACCTTGTTGCACCCCATTGTTTATCCTTTTCTAAGCAAGATGATATGTTCTTAAATAATCCACAAAACTTGCCATTACATATTGAGGTGTTGATCCATAAGCATAGGGTTAAGAGAGTCCTCATTGATGGAGGGGTCAGCCTAAACATCTGCACATTAACCCTTGTCAAAGCCTTAGGATATTCTAAGGAATCTATAGACCCCAAGAGAAAAATAACCATTAAAGCTTACGATGATGAAGAAAGGGCTTCCAAATGGATAATAGTACTCTCCATTTGAGTCGGTCTTATGCAAAAAGAAACCATTTGTCAAGTCCTAGATCTGAAATTAACCTATAATATCTTATTAGGAAGGCCATGGATTCACAGAATGCAAGCGGCACCCTTGATATACCATCAATGCTTGAAATTTCCTTATATGGGACAAGAAGTCATGGTGAGAGGAGATTTAAATCCATTCCAATATTGCAATAACATTAAACCCATAAGTGATTCATTGGTCCCCCATAATGCAGAAGGATCCATGTCAATAAAGATAGAACAAGGACAAAGCTCAAAGGATATCCCATCCTTAAAAGGCAAAGAAAAAGTAGAGGAAGAAGACATTATTGTTAAAAATCATCAAATTCCCACTAACTTAGCTACATCGACTAAGGGAAAGGAGAAATTTAGTGAGGAAATAACTCATGAAAAAAAAGAAGACCAAGAAAAATCCATTCAATTACACACTAAGGAGGCTCATTACCAAAAAATGGATAGCATGATGAGGAGTTTGAAGAAACAATGCAAAATTAAACAAAAAGGTGTGGGTGAATACTTGCCATTACATATTGAGGTGTTGATCCATAAGCATAGGGTTAAGAGAGTCCTCATTGATGGAGGGGTCAGCCTAAACATCTGCACATTAACCCTTGTCAAAGCCTTAGGATATTCTGAGGAATCTATAGACCCCAAGAGAAAAATAACCATTAAAGCTTATGATGATGAAGAAAGGGATTCCAAATGGATAATAGTACTCCCCATTTGAGTCTGTCTTATGCAAAAAGAAACCATTTGTCAAGTCCTAGATCTGAAATTAACCTATAATATCTTATTAGGAAGGCCATGGATTCATAGAATGCAAGCAGTACCCTCGATGTACCATCAATGCTTGAAATTTCCTTATATGGGACAAGAAGTCATGGTGAGAGGAGATTTAAATCCATTCCAATATTGCAATAACATTAAAATCATAAGTGATTCATTGGTCCCCCATAATGCAGAAGGATCCATGTCAATAAAGATAGAACAAGGACAAAGCTCAAAGGATATCCCATCCTTAAAAGGTAAAGAAAAAGTAGAGGAAGAAGACATTATTGTTAAAAATCAAAATTATCAAGTTTGTAACGGCATTACAGGAAGAGGATGTAATGGAAAGTTTTGAAGAAACAATGCAAAATTATCTATGATGGATCTACCCTCATCTCCAAAGTCCCATGGAAAACCTTCTAGCCTACATACACCCCATAAATACAATGACCATTTTGAAAGGGCTAGTACTTCTTCATCTATGGATAAGGAGGATAATGAAATTATGAAATGGCTATATAAAGATGATGAGTCAAGTGCTCATGAGAAACACACCCAAAACATTATCATTCCTACTCATCAATATGGAAAAGGTTTTCAAATCATGCAGAAAATAGGTTATAAAGGAAAAGGACCTTTGGGTACAAGGAATGAAGGGTTAATTGAGCCCATCGAAATGTCTTGGAGGGATAGCAAGGAAAAATATAGATTGGGGTATCTTGAACAAGGTTACACTCAAAAGAGACACCCCATTATTTATGACCAAATTTTGCAATTAGGCTCACAAAGTGATGAAGATTCAAACAATTGGGAGTGGGATTCATTGTCAAGTGAATCTTTCCAAGATACAGAAGTGGATGTAATTCACTCTTATACTCCTAACTATGTTCAAAGAAAACCTAACCTATTAGGAGCAAGCGTAGAAATTCAAACATTAGCCTAACATCATATTCCTAGCATATAGAAGAAGCAATCGCAAAGACACTTTGGATAGAGCTCAACGGGAGCACCTTGTCACCATTCGATTTGCTCTTGATTTAGGGATGTGGGTGTGCTCTCAAAAGACTTGGATCATGTCCCTAATGCAGATTAGGAAGGATTAGGATAAAAAAGGGACCATGAGAACTCCGTAGTGGCACAGAATCAGGTATAGAACACCTGATTTTCCCCTAGAGCCTCAAGGAGCCTAATGAAGCTAGGATGCAAATTAAGCTAAAGATGATTAAGCTAGAGTTAATTTTAGACCAAATGAAGTGTGAGATGATGAAATGAAATGCAATACAATGAAATAAACTAGGTTAATCCATATTAGCTAAGCTAGGATGTGATTTAAAAAGCTTAAAAATGAATTAAACTAACAATTAGGATTAAAGCTTATTATGATCTAGAAGTGATTTAGCATTATAACATTACTATGTAAATGAAATGTGAATTGGTGATTTTCTCTTGGAAGTGAGCGTATTTATAGGATTTGAGGAAGGGCTTGGGTTAGGAGGTGGAGTTAGGGTCAGAGTCAGGGTTTTGGCTAGAGCTAGGGGTATGGTTACAGGTAATGTTAAATGGATGAGGGTTAAGGGTTTCTCACACATGTGTGAGCAATACTAGGGAAGTGTGCCTAGGGAACCAAGATGGAAGAAGTGTCATGGGCTTCATTTATGAGGTTTTAAGCACCTTAATGAGGGCGTAAGAGGCTACTAATGAGTCTGTATGGCTCATTAATGAGGGGGTTTGACCAAAAGTCAAAGGAGTGTGGTTTAGGATAAAAAGGTTAGGAATCACCTTGTAAATAGGTTTAGGAAAGGTTTAGGAAAGTTTAGGAATCTCTAAAAGATTCTAGGGTTTTGAGGGATTTAAATAAATTATTTATTTACTTAAAGGATTTTGGGTCAATTTATTAAATAATTAATAAATTTTGGAGGGAATGATGTTCAAATTGGATTTAAACATTTTTGGAAGGGGTTTCTTAATTAAATATTTTTAATTAAGATAGGAGGGATTAATGGCATAATTACTTAATTAATTAATTAATTAACAAATGATAATGTCATCAAGGGTTTTTGCAGAATAAAATATTTTGATTTTGGAAAAGGCATTTTAGGTGTCTATATTTTGCCCCTCTTTGATGTGATGCCACATGTGGCGTGGCATCAAAGATAAGAAAATAAGATGCCTCAGACTAGAATTTAGAGGATAAGGGGTTGTGCCCCCTCGAGAAAATAACACAAAGAGGAAACATTGTGGAATTTTCTCGAAAAGAACATAGAAAAGAAGGAAAGGGAAGAATAAACATCCAAACTTCCAAGAGAAAAGATGCATGAATGCAATATGATGTGAAATGCAAGATGCGAGATTAAGCTATATGAAGGATGCAAGATGCGAGATTAATCTATATGATGCAGGATGGGGGATTTCGGGAGCTCCTTGTGTAAATGTGGAGAGCACAACCTAGTTTGATATAGAAACATTTAGAGACCTACCAAGGTTACTGAGAACACAAGGCCTTGTCACCAATGTTGCATATGATTGACGCTAAAAAGACACGCAAGGGTTGCCCCAGTATCATGCATGAACCTAAGAGGAAGTTGTAGACTATGGTTTTGATCTGTATCTATTTTGAAAAGCATAAACAAGCAAACATTAGATAATTATAAGAATTTATGAGTTCAAAAATATAAACATAAAAATCAAGCCACCTCAGATTGAGCCAAAACAAATGCATTCAAGCATTGTTTGATTTGCTCCGATTATGAGGGATGTGGGTGTGCTCTCAAATCACATGAATAAGATCCTCAATGCATGCTAAAAATAATTTTAACTAAATGAAGATGTGCTATGATGCTGAAATGATTTAGAAAAGATTGAATAAAACTAAGTTCAATCCATTAAGCTTATTCTAGGATGTGTTTTAGAAAGCATAAAATCTAACAATATTTATCAAAAAGCTAAGATCTAGAATGAATTTAGCATGATAACAATACATGAAAGATAAAACTGAGCTAATGTATTGCTCTTGGAAGAGAGACTATCTATAGATTTGAGGAAGGGCTTGGGGTAGAGATAAGGATTGACTTTCATGGGTTGATGGCTCAAAGGTCAAATTTAGGATTTTCTAGAAGAGTCTAAAGGTTATAGGGTTTTCTAGAGAATATCTAGGATTTTAAGATTTAAATATGTTAGGAATAGTCCCAAGAGATAACTAAGAGGGGGTGGTGGGGGGGTCGGGGGGTGAATCAGTTATATACAAGTTTCAATTTTTTATCCAATTAAGTATACTTAAAAACTTTAAGCATAAACACAATGAAAGAACGCTTGAACACAACACCAATATTTTGGTTACGGGGAAACCCAAATAGGTAAAAATCCCGGTGGGAATTGACACCCACTAATAAACTGCATAGTGTATAATGATCCTTGTTAGAAGATCTTACAACCTTGTTATGAGTTGATCTTTACAATGCAATAAGTACAATGACCTGGTCAAAGGTTAGACCCTGTTAGGAGTCTTTTATGATTGACCCTGTTAGGGGTGAGGACACACTGTCTGAGAGCTCACTACTCAAAGGGGTGAAGGATGCTGTGTGTGTGAAAATTATACCTGATCTGTAGACACAACACTTCAGTAAAACATTAGAGGTTAGCAAAAATCAAAATCATGCAAAATTGAAATCTAATTTAACCAAGCGATTTACTGCCTTCTAGTAGGTGCGAGATTAATATTCTCTTATTGTTATCGAGATCAGTGACCTAGACGACACCTAAATGAAGGATTTGAATGCAATTGATCTAGATATGAATTGAATGCAATTAATCTATATTTTTGAATTTTCTATGCAATAAGAATGATAAAAACTGATATGAATCTATGCTAATATGGAAATTGATATGCTAAAATGATCTAACAATGATATAAAAAAGAATCTAAATGAATGTAAAAAAAAAACAAATTGATCTCACAATAGCCTTGATTCGCAATAAGCTTTGAGTCTCCAAATTCCAATTCTTCAAAATAGTTATGCAATTCGTAGATGACTTTGGCAAAGTAAGCTTGCAAAATTATGAGATGCTTTGAGATGAGCTAAAGCCTTGGTTTTATAGAAATCCAGGGCTTTGGAGGTGCATGAGAAAAAGCCATAAATCACTCAAATAACTCAGGTTGATTTTTGAGTTATTTTTAAATAACAGATAATTAAGTCACATAAATCATACAAAAGCTAAGTTTTAACTCAAAATAGAGTTTAGCTTTAATTGATAATTGATAGTCGTCTGCTTTTATGATTGTGCATGTTTTATTTATGAATTAATTTAATAAATAAAGTGATTTATGCTCAACTTAACTAATTTTTGAAAATAAATAATTGATTTATGGGTTAATCAATTATTTAATCAAACTTTTATTAAAAACTATATTATTAAATAATGACAACTTGCTTTAATTAATTAAATAAGAATTTAATCAATTATTCATAGGATATTGGATTTATTGTCAAAATTAAATAATACAATTAATAATAGATAGAATTAAATTTAATTACACAATTAAGTGGCAAGTTATTAAATCTAATTAATTAAATATGAAAATATTCAATTAATCAAACTTTAGGATAAATGTGATTTATCGCCAAATAATCATTAAATTAAAGATAATTATGATGATTAGGAATATTCCCTGATGCAAAATTTAAGATAATCAATTATGATTCGATGATGTTTAGATGTGCCTTAGGTTAGGAGTTTGATGTCGATTTTGTTCGAATTGTTGATATAGAAGGTTAACTAACATATAGCCCATTTTTGGGGTATTACATTTTTCCCCTCTTTGAATTACTGTGCGAAGCGCAGTGGTTCAAAGACAGTCTGTGTTTGATAAAGATATGAAACTGATGTTTAAAATTGATAATTGATATGAGACAGAAGTTGATTGATATTGATTTGATATGGAGATAATAGGTCCTGAATGACCAAAGATAATGTTCACTATAGCAGCGATGAACCGATGATTGCGAAAAAGTGTCAAAATGCCTGATTCCAAACCTTAGGATTGCAAAGAAGTGAGTGATCGGTTCTAGACTCGATTGTCTTAGCAGAACTAGTAGGTATCACATCTGAACCCTTCAGTTGCCGAAGAACCAAGTAAAGAACACTATGATCTGATGGTTGCAAAAACTGATACAATTTACAAGATTAGGAAGATACCAGATTGATATGGATCTTGATGAATCTGATATGCCCCAAGTGATGATAGATTTGCCCTGAGCGATGAGGACTTTTGATGAATCAGCAACTAGACATGGTTGTTGTCTTGATCACTGAGGAAAGATATGATTTCCATAAAGATATGATTTCAAATTTGATTACAGACTTTGAATGATATGCAATACCATGCCCCCTTCGGGATTAAAATTGAAATCTGACAAGAAAAGTCAGCGTTAAATGGTTTAGAAGCATGTTAATTGATTTGAGAAGTGGTTAAACATGTTCAAGAACACATTCTACATCGTTTGGAGGTCCAGACGACCAAGTTTGGCTAGGTTTGACCATGAGTTGACCATGGTTGACCAAGTTGAAATTTTGATAGTTTGATGTAAGATAATCAGTTAAGTTGAATACTGGATTTCTATGATGATCAAAGGTCGAATATGCAAGTAGTTAATAATATGAATGATCTCAGATTTGAATTTTGATCCCGAAAAAGGATTCTACTTGCTATTTCATTGGAGGAACCTTTGTGTGAGATTCAGCTCTTGTTAGACTTGAAGATGCGAGTGGAGAATTGTTTAAGCATTGAAGTTCGTTTAGCCATTGTGAGATCATGCAAACATGCAAAATGCAAAGAGACATGCAAAATGAAATGCAACCTAAGACCTAGGACCTAGTCACTGATCATATGTCGATTCGTTATCATCATTGAACTTTTAGGTAACCGGATAAATCAATACAATGCCCACTAGCTATGAAACCATGGACATATGAATATCGATTTGTAACTCTCAAGAACCAATACAACACCCACTGGTCAAACAACCATGGATATATGAATATTGATTTTATTTTCGGAATGTCAGATTAGATATAAGCACCAAGGCACAAACACCAGGATGACCTGAATATCATATCCATTTTGATATAGCAATTTGTACAAGCATCAAAACATAAACATCATGATGACCTGAATACGCCTTGCATTGCAAACACATCAAACAGCTAAGAGATTATTCTAAATCCAATGTGAATTACCCATAGTGATCCTTTATCGTTCACATCCTTAGGTAAGATTGTGTTTCACAGTAGGAGAAAGAACTCACTCAAAAAGACAATAGTTAGATCAAACTTCCTTGAATTTTTTGGGTATCAATGGTCGAGGTACGCATGGCCATCCAATTCGAGATAGAGGCTCTTACAGTCAAACACCATTTCAATCCAGAATTTCCAAAGTTGTTAGTGTAGACTAGGATTTGTGAGTGCACCTAAACCTGTTTTGAAGGCCAAAGACAAACAAATGTCATAGCATATTATCAAATCAAATTCAAAGGTAAACAAACTAAAATCAAAGCCACCTCAGTTTAAGCTTAAAACGGATGCGCCCATGCACCATTTGATATGCTTAGATATAGAGGGATGTGGGTGTGCAAACTCAAGCACTTGGAGCATGCAAGATAGGATGATTTGAGGTTGATGAAGACCCAAAATGACACAAAATAGGTATGAAGAACCTATTTTGCCTCAAAGGCCTCAAGAACACACAAATATGCAAAGCTAAATGAAAGAACTAAGATTAAAACAAGAAATGAATCTATGTTAATCCATTTAAGCTAATTTAAATGTGATTTAAGCTTGAAAATGATCTAAAAAAGATGAGTTTATGCTTATGCTAGAATGAAAATGGCATTATAACTTTGCTATTGAGTTTGAGAGTTGAGAGATGATTTGCCTTAGGAAGTGAGGGTATTTATAGGATTTCTAAGGCTTGGGGTAGGAGGAATGAATGGCCAAGATTGAAATCCTTAAGAGAGGCCAAGATTCACTCAAAGGGAAGCACATGGATTGTGCTAGTTCTCAACCAATCAGGAGGTGACACATGTCACAAGGTGAGTGGATGAAGGGAAGGGCAAAAAGGAGTCAACAAAGGGGGCTCCAAGCTCATAACTCTCCAATAAATGCTTGTAAGAGCAATGAATGGGCTTTAAGAGGCTTTGAAGACTTTGGGGAAGCAATAAATGCTTTGTGGTTGAGATATTTGGAAGGGAAGACTTTGCTTTGGTTTAGGAAAGTCTTAAGCTTGGTTAGGATTGCACAAAGGTTTAAGGTTAGGATTAGGATTAGAAAAAGGATTAGGATGGGTGAAGAGGGTGGATTTGAGAAGATTCTAGAAGAGTCTAGATTTCTCCTTAGTTTCATGGAATAAAAGTTATTCATTCCAAAAGCTTAAGTCTTAGGAATATTTATTAAAATACTTTCAATAAATATGAAAATTAAATATTTAACCTTAATTAAATATTTAACCTTGGGATTAGGGTTAGAAAAGATGGGATTAGCCTTTTAATCGAAATTAAGAAGGGATTAGAAGATTTTGGAAGAGGTTAGTGGTCTTAAGAAAATTGGCCAAGTTTGGGATAAAAAATAAATTAATTTATTTTTGAGGTTTTTGGTCAATTTATTAATTAAATAATTAATAAATTAGGGATAATGTCCAAATGACATTTTTAGGCTAGATTCCTTAATTAAAGATTTTTAATTAAGAGAGAGGGATTTAATGCCATAAAAATAAATTAATTAATTAAATAATTAATTAATTAATAAATGATGATGTCATCAAGGATTTTCAGAAAATAAAAATAATTTATTTTCTGAAAGATTTTTCGGTGTCTACATTTTGCCCCTCTTTGATGCGATGCCGCAAGTGGCATGGCGTCAAAGACAAGAAAACAAGATGCCGAGGCTAGAATCAGAAGAAGAAGGTATGACGCCTGGGTGAACTGGAAGAAAGAGGAACATGCCCCGGTGGGACAAAATCATGGAAGATGCACCCAGTGGGACAAGGAGAAAGAGGGATTACGCCCTGGGACAGAGTGTGCCCAACGGGACGAGGAAGGAAGAGGGGTAGGAAGAAAGGGGAGATAAATAACCTCACTTCTAAGAACAAATATGGATGATATGCAAGATGAGATGGAAATGCAAGATGCAAGATGCAGCTATATGCAAAGATGCAAGATTAATCTATATGATAAATGCAAGGGACCAGATAGCTCCAAGTGCAAACGGGAGTGCACAGCCTAGATTTAATATAGCAATGCTAGAGACCTGCCAAGGATACTGGGATCACGAGGCCTTGTCACCAGCGTTGCAGAGGACTGACGAGGACTGACGCTAAACAAACACACAAGGTTGCCCCAACATCACACATGAAGCACAGAGGCGACATGGTGGAACCGATGCTGAAGGAACCACAAACACACAACTGACTCACAGACAGAAGCGAAAGATCAAAAGACCTTGCCCCAGATTATCCGCACACGCAGCACACCGTGATATAATGAATCGTGGTGACCCTGGTGGGATAAAGAGAAGCCAAAAAGATTAACAAGACCCAAAGGACAAAAATCCAAGATCAAAATGATAACTCCAAAAAGACATCCTTTGCCAAGGAGAGAGATTAGGTTTGATTGATGGTGGGAAGATTGGTTGGACAGGAGGAACGATATATCCTCAAGGACCAGGATGGAAGATTAGGTCAGACAGGAGGAATGATATATCCTCAAGGACCCATGGGTTGGTGAGAGAATAAGTGTAGTTGTTCGCTGGCAAAAGCTGAAGTTCAAGGAATAATCAGGATGAGCAAGGATAAGTCGACAATTGATGTTGCTGAAGCACAAGGCCCGAGTGGGACTAAAAGTTTTCTAAGGCTGGGGATGGGACAAGATATTTGATCAAATGCTGCTGCAGGACGGACAAAGGTTATGTACAACAAGGAGGAACGAAAAGCACAAGGGATATGTACAGAAGCTCAGGATTGGGGATAGGAAGATCACACTCAGCGGGCCTCTCACTAGGACGGAGACAAGAAGGATATATACAAGGAGGAAAGCGCTGTACAGGAAAGGGATAAGGATATGGTACAAGATATGGTACAAAGCTTTGGAATAGGATATGGATTGCAGATGGGTTGGAGGAAGATGGAAGCCGAATGCTTAGGGGAGATGGAACTGCTGGGAGATCTGTTATGGATGGAGGAAGAGGACGGTAGCTGAAAGGACAACTGAATAGATAAATAGCTCAGTTTACTATGTTGGCACCTGTTTGCCAGGTTTTCACCAACATACTTGTCCAAGGCGCTTGAATTGCCAAGTTTTCACCGTTGGACGATTATTTTCTCTTTCTCTTTTCTTTTTTTGCTTTTTTTTGCTTTTTTTGCTTTTTTGCTTTTTTTGCTTTTTTGAATGTTTTTGGATTTTTTGACATATGCAGGATCAGGTTCAGGCATAGAACCTCTTCAGATGGATGATGTTGATATTCAAGGGCTCGCCTTCTGGTGTTGATAGCTAATAGGTGCCGGAGCCAAAGGATGCGGTGACAACATAGGGGCCCAACCAAGTAGGCTCAAACTTGCCTTTCTTTTCTCTATTTGCTAGGACCTTCTGATTTTCTTTAAGGACCATGTCACCGACCTAGAACTGTCTAGGATGGACCTTCTTGTTATAACTCCTTTTGAGTCGATTCTGGTATGCAACCAGGTGATCGTAAGCTTGCTGTCTCTTTTCATCTAGCAGATCTAGTTGTGTGAGCCGGGCCACATGATAGTCTTCATCAGTTGTATAGTTCTTCATGGAGACGCGCAATGATGGGAGCTCAACCTCGATTGGTAGAACAGCTTCGGCACCATATACAAGGGAGTATGGGGTGGTGCCTATGGGAGTGCGATAAGAAGTGCGATAAGCCCAGAGGGCGGGATTAATTTGGAGGTGCCAGTCACGACCAGAATCATTGACAACCTTCTTGAGGATTTTCAAGATAGTTTTGTTGGTTGCCTCAGCTTGGCCATTTCCTTGAGGGAAATATGGACTGGAGAAACGGTGATGGATGTGGAGTCTGGCACATAGATCATCCACATGCTGGTTTTCAAAAGGTGTGCCATGGTCTGTGAAAATGGTAGATGGTATGCCGAAGCAGCAAATGATGTGGTAGAGGATGAACTTGGATATTTGGATGCCAGTAGTAAGGGTGAGCGGAATCGCTTCAACCCATTTGGTAAAATACTTTGTGGCTGTTATGATATACTTGTGTCCATCCGAAGAGAGGGGGGTGATCAAGCCAATGAGGTCGAGGCCCCAACATGAAAAAGGCCACGGTGGTGCAATAGGCTGTAGATCCTGTGCTGGTGCATGTATCAAATTGGCATGCTGTTGACATGGGAGACATTTCTTGACAAATTCACACGCATCATGTTCCATTGTTGGCCAATAATATCCAACTCTAAGCAGCTGCTTTGCTAGAACCATGCCACTCGTGTGGGCACCGCAAATTCCAGCGTGAACTTCTTGTAAGGCCAGGACGGCCTCGTTTGAGTCTAAACATCTAGATAGGACATTGTGATACCCGCGACGATATAGGGTGTTGGCTACAAGAGTGTAGCGGGAAGCTCTGCGAATAAGGTTTTGGCATTGGTTATTGGTGAGATGGGGAGATATGATACCATTTTTTAGATATGCATGGATGTCATGGTACCATGGGGATTGGGGACCAACCAAGACACACACCATGTCTGCATCGGCGTTCTCATAAGCTGGTGAATGTAGCTGCTCGACTAGAAATTCATACTGTGATGCGTCTCGTGGTATTTCCAATAAGGATCCGATGGTTGCCATTGCATCTGCTGCTTTGTTCTGAAGCCTTGGGATCTGATTGAATTGTAGATGTAGGAAATGCTCTTTCAGTTTATCCACCAGTTGCTTGTAGGGTAGCAATTTGTCATCCTTTGTCTGATATTCATCTAGGACTTGCTTGATAATGAGCTGTGAATCTCCAAATACTTGTAATTCTGTGATGTTCCATTGGATAGCTGTTTTGAGACCTAAGATGAGTGCCTCATATTCTACAATGTTATTGGTACATGGGAATCCCAATTTGAATGATTTTGGAATATAGTCACCTTGAGGTGTGACGAATAGGATTCTTGCCCCAAAGCTATGGGATGTGTTGGAACCATCAAAGTATAGTTTCCACATGGGCTGCTCTTCAATCATGCATAAATGTTCATCGGGGAATTCCATGATTAGTGGATAGGCATCCACCAGTGGTGCTTCTGCCAGTTAATCAGTAATGACTTGCCCTTTGATTGCTTTGCGATCTACATACTGAATGTCAGATTCGCTGAGTAACATGACCCATTTTGCCATACGGCCTGTGAGGGTTGTCCTTGATAACAGATACTTAAGAGGGTCCACCTTTGATATGAGCTTGATTGTGTGGCTAAGCATGTAATGTCTAAGTTTTTGAGTGGCAAAGACCACTGCTAGGCATGCTTTCTCCATGGGTGAATAGTTAAGCTCATAGCCCACAAGAGTGCGACTGATGTAGTAGATAGCTCGTTCTCTATTTTCATCATCATGCTGTGCTAGGAGTGCCCCTAGTGCTGTAGCTGTTGTTGAGATGTAAAGGATGAGTGGGCATCCTGAAACTGGTGGTACTAGGATTAGAGCATTAGCTAGATACTCCTTGAGCTTATCAAAGCTTCTTTGACATATGGGATCCCACTTGAAGTTGGTGTCTTTGCATAAGAGATGTGAGAAGGGTTGGCACTTGTTCGTTAGTTGCGAGATGAACCGCCGAACTGATTGAAGCTTGCCCTGTAGGCTTCTGAGCTGTTTGAGATTTCTTGGTGGAGGCATCTCTGTTATTGCTTTTACCTTTTTAGGATCGATCTCTATGCCTCGTCTAGAGACGATGAAGCCTAGAAGCTTGCCAGATGTAACACCAAAGACACATTTCTTAGGATTAAGCTTTAAGCCATAATGATTCAGACGATCAAATACACGCTCTAGGATGTTGAGGTGCTCGTCTCTTGTTTTGGATTTTGCAAGGATATCGTCCACATAGTCTTCAAGGATCTTGTGGATCATGTCATGGAAGATCGCTATCATTGCTCTCTGATATGTGGCCCCTGCATTCTTTAGCCCAAATGGCATCATGTTGTAGCAGAAGGTACCCCATGGGGTTGTGAATGCTATTTTATGTTGATCTGCTTCTGCTATATGAATCTGATTGTAGCCTGAAAAGCCATCCATGAGTGATAGCATTTCGTGACCCGCTGTGAGGTCTATAAGCATGTCTATGTTTGGCAATGGGAAGTCATCCTTAGGGCATGCCTTGTTCAAGTCCTTGAAATCAGTACAGATTCTGATGTCACCAGAAGGCTTTGTGACTGGCACCATGTTAGAGATCCACTCTGAATAATCTATTGCTCTGATGATCTTAGCTTGGAGGAGCTTCTCAAGCTCTACTTTGACGAGCAATGCTACCTTTGGATGCATTTTCCTTAGCTTCTGCTTCACTGGCTTGACGTTTGGATCTACTGATAGATGATGAACAACAAGGTTTGGATCAAGCCCAGGCATGTGGGCGTATGACCATGCAAAGTTGATGATGGATTCCTTGAGCAAGGAACTGAGAGCGATTTCTTCTCCTTCTATTAGGTTGACTGCAATGTAGGTGATCCTTGGACATTCTTCTGTTCCCAAGTTGATTGGCTTGGTTTCCTCTATGATAATCAGTGACTGCTCTGGTCTATAATCGTGGATAGGGGGAAGAGGCAAGGCTTCATCTTCTAGCGCCTGAATTGCCAGGTTTTCGCTAGAAGATACGCCCTTTGTTTTTACTATTTTGGAATCAAAATGTGCCCCAAGGGGGTTTTCACATAAAGACTCATGATGTTCTTTTGCTATTTCTTTTTTGCGACTAAAGCTTGCCTCTTCCCCAAAATATCCTTTTGGGTGAAGCTGATAGACAGAGGTTGATGTTGGATCCTGATTGCTTGCTGGACCTGATGCCCCCATGAATTCTAGGAGTGCTTGTGCACTTTGGAACTCATCGATGTGTGTGATGCTTGGTTGGTCCCAATCTATGAGGTCGGGGTTTGTGAGGGGAAGATCTATGAGGTTAATGGAGAGTTGTTGGAGAACAGAAGTCCCCAGGAGGGTGTCGTCGGCAAAGATATCATCGTAGGATCGGATGTCTTTCTCTTCGGGGATGTCTTCAATTTCCACAAGGTCATCCTGGCTATTCGAAAAGTTCACGTTGGTCATGTTAGTGCCCGCAGTTGTGGTATTGGGCTCTTGTTCAAGCAGGTGAGGGGTATTAAAGCCAAGTCCTTGCTGTTCTGAATTTTGGGATGGTATGATAGGAAACAAATTTCCATCCTCTTGTGGTCCTAGACCACCACCTTGATAATTATAGTGTTCTGTGACATTTTTGTAGGGGATTGGATATTTCTCTTTGAAGTACTCAAGAAGTTGGGTGTCACGAGATGGGGGATCGTTGTATAACCATCTGTTGATATCTGGATCCATTTCTTTGCTGTTGATGTTGCCATGAGACTCAAAAGTCATGTTTCCGATTTGCTTGAGCTTATAATGTTCCTCAACAGGCTTGTTTTGACAACTTGGGCGCCCTTGAGTATGTGGATCACGTGGAAGAGCTCCTACAGCAAATGCATCACTGAGGCTGTATTCGCCACAACCCTGGTTGTTGATCTTGATGGATGATAAGGTGGAAGAGAGGATGGTCTCTGGATCACGATGGGATTGGGATGAGCTAGCAATAGAAGTACCAATATCGGTTCCAAGACAATGGGTAGAATGAGGGAAAGATGCTTCCATCGCAAGGCAGTATGCGAAGGGGTTAGGGTCAGCGTGGATGGTAACCTCAGTGCCTTGATGTGGAAACTTGATGCACTGATGGTAAGTAGATGGTACGGCCTTAATGGAATGGATCCATGGACGATCGAGGAGGATATTGAACGGTAGGTCAAGATCAACAACGTGGCAGAGAGTATCTTGCGTTGCTGGGCCTAGCTAGATAGGCAAAGTCATAGTACCTTCAGAGGTACGCTCCAAGTTATCATATGCTTTGATAGTGATTTTCTCATGTTGTATGTCGGCCTCCGTGAACCCGATCTTCTTGATGAATTTTAATGTGCACAAGTTGAGGGCTGAGCCATTATCCACTAGAACTCGTTTGATGGCGAAATCTCTGACCATGACAGCAATGCAGAGAGGGAGAGTATGGTCAGGAGCGACATCTGGTATATCAGATTCTTTGAAGGACAAGGCACATGTTGCTGATAGGTGTCCCACAAGAGTTTCAAACTGAGTTGTGTTAATGTCCGTGGGGACATGGCCTTCTTTTAGAGCTTTGTCCAGGATCTCCTGATGGATGGGTGATGTGCGGAGCAAATCCAAGATAGATATTTGGGCTGGCATGTTCCCAAGATGCTCTATGATATTGTATTGTGCACTTGGTGCATTATGCTATGTTGCGCGTGCATTTGATGCTGGCCTGGTGTTAGACTGTGCTGTGGATGCAGTAGATGTTGGCCTTGGAGGAGCAGCTGATCTCGGAGGAGCACCGGCAACAGTTATCCTACCACTGCGGGTAGTTGCAGCACATTGTCGATCTGGCCCTCTGACGTGGAGGGTATTGATGGTGGGCTCATCTTGGATGGGCTCATCTTGAGTTATGCATCCAACATACTTGTCATAGTTGATGTAGGCCGCTGTGTGATCTTCTTGCTTGCCTTTGCCACGATTTTGGGGCTGATTGGCATTGGCTTGATTCTTCCCGGTATCGTGTTGAGGGAACACATTTTGATATATTTGCAAACCGACGTTGGGTGAGGCTTGAGTTGGTGCATCGACCTGGATTTCCTTGCGATCAATGAGATCCTGGATGTAGTGCTTAAGCCGCATGCACTTCAATGTTGTGTGCCCCTTCACACGATGGTAATCACAGTATTCATATTCTTTATACCAATCGGACTTTGGTGCGTTGTCATCCTTCTGTGGAATGGGCGGATATGTGATCATATTTGCTTTGGCTAGCCGATAAAAGATCTGATCCAGAGGCTCACCCAAAGGTGTGAAAGTCCTCTTTGGATTGTTCTGATTGTTGGGCTTGTTCTGCCTTGGGGCAATGTTAACTGTGTTAACATGATTGCCTTGACGTGCTGACTGTTGTTGTTGGTATTGCTGCTGATACTGTTGCACAGGTGGTTGATGAGCTTGAGGAGGCTGCTGATAAATAGGCGCTTGATATGCGGGAGCTGGTGGTTGCTGATAGATAGACGCTTGTGGTGGTTGGTATGTCTGAGCTGGTGTAGGACTAGCCACAACGAATTGTACATTCTTAGTGTCAGTGGCTCCATCTGTAACAACATTCTTGTTACGATTCCAGTAACAGGATTTATCATTGTTGGGTTTGTTTTTGGAATCATCCTTGAAGTGACGAATAGTGCCTTCGTCTAGGAGAGCTTTCTCGATGCCTATGCCCTTGCTCTTGATGTCTTGGTATGTCTGGAGACAGTTCATTCACATGTGATGGGATAGCTTTGGATGCAGGTTATCAATGAAGATCTTTGTTAGATGCTTCTCTGGCGGCTGATATGATAACCTGGTTGTAAGATTCTGCCATCTTTGCAAGTATTCTGCAAGGCTTTCTCCATCTTTCTACTTTGAGTTGCATAGGTCTAGCAAGGACAACTCATTCTCCACATTATGGGCATAGTGTGTGATGAACTTCTCAGAGAGTTCAGCAAAGGTGTTTATTGTCCCATGTGGTATTTTGTAAAACCACTCAACAGTAGTTCTTCCCAAGCTTTTGGGAAACAGGCGCAGGAGATAGTTATCACTGTAAGCCACTTCTTGGCACGCCATGTAGAACTCTTTGATATGGTTTACTGGATCTCCTTTCCCCCGATACTTGTCAAACTTGGGCATCTCAAAATGCTTGGGGAAAGGGATAGTTGCTATGGACCGATCGAAGGGATATGAGCACACCTCTTCGAACTTGTATGTTTTATTCTCTGTTCCGCTTTGTAGCTCCTTTAGAGCATTTTTCATTGCTTCCCACTCAGCATTGAGTGGCGAGGGAACTGGAACTTCTGCTTGTGATGGAAGCTGTGGAACTGGATATGGTGCTTGCTGTGGATACATGGGTTGGAACTGATTTTGGGGTAATGGTTGCTGGGGATATTGCTGGTGTGGCATAGGGGGATATTGATATGGGACCGCTTGATGTTGTTGGGCTACTTGCTGTTGTTGAACTGGCGGTTGTTTCGGGACTGCTTGCTGATAGTGGTCATTTGAAACTTGTTGTTGTAACTGATAGGTGGGAACTTGTTGTTGCTGGGGGATGATAGGGATTTGTTGCTGAGGCTGATAGCAAGGGACTTGCTGTTGTGGAGGAATGATGGGTGTTTGCTGAAAGGGGACATGTGGTTGCTGTGGGGGAGGCTGTTGGAATGATGCTGCTTGCGGGTATGATGGTGGTAGTTGCTGAGGTTGGCTTTGGGTTTGGCTGATATAAGCTGGGTGCATGCCTGCGTTACTTAGAGGTGGAACAGATGTGGGGAAGCTAGAAGCAAAGGGTGATGGGGTAAGGTAGCTGGGGAAAGTTGGCTGTTGAGGTGGTGGAACTTGCTGGAAGGTATTTGAGATTTGGGATGAATAGCTTGAAGCTGGCGGTGTTTGGGGTAGTTGCTGCTGTGCTGCTTGGGCGAAGGCGGTTTGTTGACTTGTAACCATAGATGTAGGGGATTGAGATGGGATCCCCCATGCCTTCATTTCTTCTTGTGTAAGGCCCCACTGAGAGCTTGTGTTAGGGTGCGCTGCAGCGGATGATGGAATGGTAGGAGCAATGGGAGCTTGGGATACGAATGATGGTTGAGAGAAAGGAGCTTGTTGAGGTTGTGGTTGAGCGGATGCTTGTGAAGAGGAAAATGAAGGAAACACCCAAGAGAAAGATGAGGTTGGAATGGGGAGCGACTGCGCTAACCCCAAAGAAGAAGGTACGGGCGCTTGGGGGGTGAAAGGTGATGGTGCTCCTTTGATGGTGAAAGGCGTTGCTTGACTTGTGGATGGTGGCGAATCTTTTGGTGTGAAAGCTTGCGTGAGAGGTGGAAGCTGACTTTGGGTTAAGTGTTGGATTTGGGATTGGGCAGCCATAGCAGATGATGAAGCAAAAGGGGTATGAGATGGAGCAGATGGCGCTGCAGCTTGTGTTGCGAGATTGGTGAGGCTTCCTTGCAAGAAAAGGGGAATGGTGGAAAGCTCTTGGGATGTTTGCATGATAGGATCGGGAAATGATTGGACAAACGGAGAATATGCTTGTGCTGGAACTTGGATTGTTTTGATGGGGATGCGTGGATAGAGAGATGGTGGGATGGAGGTACTTTCTGGTAGATAGTGGGCAAATGTGCTTTGCTGATGTTGCGGTACAAGGGCATTGGTCGCTGGTGGGCTTTCTAGAGGATTTACAAATGCTTGGTTTGCCAAGGGGGATGAAGGGATGTTTGGATCTTCACATGGGTTACTGGCTTGGATGTGGAGATTGTAGGTCATCATGGCGTTGGTGAAAAGTTTGGGATCGGATGAGGTTGTTGGTGGATAAGGATTCATGCTTCTTCTTTTTCGAGATCTGGTCTCAACAGGCATGGAGATGCAAGTGCTAAATGTATGCAAGATGTTTGGCTAAAAGATGTTGATGGATGCAAAGTTGATGAACTTCTAAAGATGATGACTTCTAAGATGCAAATGCAAGGATGGATCAAGATGGCGATGATGGAAGCTGGATGGAACTGATATGGATCAAGATGGTGGAGGAAGGACAGGTTGCTAGTGGAAAGTTGGTGAAAGATTACTGAGTGGTCAACAAATGAGCTGCTATTTTTCCCAAATGGAGGATCAGAGATACGATGGGGTCAACCTAAGATAGACTGATGATCTTCGGTCAACAAGTTTCTTATCAATACACTCCAATCTCTTGCTCGAAATGATGGCTATGCAAGGACAAGGTTTGATTTCTTTATGACAACACGTTGTGCCAAAAAAGAGGATGATGGTCTCTGATCTTGGATATAGGATAGGAACAACTCAAAAGGTAGAACACTAAGTGTTGGTGGAACTCTGGATTTGGAACAAAGGATGATGGATCTGCTGGAAAGATATGGAAAGCTGATGGGGGGATGCTGGTGGAAAAGGTTTTGAAGGGTGAAGGGACAATGCTCTAGAAGGATGATGCAAGTGCAAATGACAAGGACTGATTCTAAAATGCTGGTAGGAAGATGAATGCATATGCAACTTTTATGATGTTTTTGAAATGCAACTAAGGTTTTGATGCTGATGCAAAGGATGAAACTAGGATGAAACTAAGATGCACGGCTGTTGGAGACAAGATTTCAAGATCTGAAGATGGAAAAAGACATGAATAAGGAAATGGCTAGTCTTCTGGCTCAAGGTTGATAAAGTGATGGTTAACTCGGAAACGGAAGGTGAACTGTTTGATGCGGGCGTTATGGGCAATGTTCTCAAGTCTGGTTTGGGACTTCTCTTCTACTTGGGTTGCTTGGATAATGGCTTGATAGCTCTTGGTGTTCTTTTTGATAACTTTTCGCTCTTGATAGGCTTGGGATTTGGGCAACTTTGCTTTAGGATGTTTGTTCTTGCTGGGCATCACTTTGGAAAAGAGGCTTCTGATTTTTGAGGCAAAGGTTTCCAATGGCAAAGGTTAAAGTCAAAGCAATCTCCGCAAGGGACAAAGCAACCCTGCGGGATACAAACAAAGACAACTGACTCTGAAAAAGCTTTGAAAGTGTATGTTTCAACAAGTGTTTTCACAGAGTCTTTGACTATCAAGCACTTCAAACAGATCTACCTAAGGAAGGTGAGTATCAAAATCGCTTGCCCACAGCTTGGTATCCCCTAGAAGGGAATACAAATGGTGAGTAATCTTGAGGCGACCCGGTAAACCCCTTGGAATCGGTCCTTGCACAAGGATTTTGATACTTTCGGATGTAGATAGGGTAGCCTCTATTTTATCAGGTTGCTAATGATTCAGTGGTGTCTCCATACCCGATTTTGCTGATCATCCGTGACTCACTTAAGAGCCTTGCCAATTATGCTGGGGGAGAGGAATGTTTACCATCCCCAGACACGTGTTTGGCACGAACGCCCGGCGATTAGGAGATATAAGTGATTCTTTTGGTATTCACTTATTTGTATACCGGTCGGAGGGGATACCAGTTTGAGGTCGTTCTCCGAGGAGGAAGCGCTTCTCCTTGGACAGGCCTCGCTAAAAGCAGAACAGGTGAACTTGTCCAAGTTCAAGTGTTCCACGTTGCTTACTCTAACAAGGTTTATGCAAGAATTGAAAAACTCCTACATGCACATCAAGCAGATTTTGTTCATTTTTCCAAATTTGATTAAGTGATGTTTGAACTTTGAAAATGAAGACACTCGTGATTAGCTTTTGATTTGTTCCTTTCTCCAAAAAGTAAATCAAGCGTTTGCAAGTTTTTTGACTTGGGCATTCAAGATTGAGTGTGCGTGTTGATTTAAGAACTTTGAAAAAGCTTTGTTTTATCCCTTAGATCACTCAAGATTGAATTTGTTTGCTTGCTTTGAAATTTGAAACGAGATAGGGAATAGAGTTGTTTATTCCTTTTAGTGCATTCAAGATTGAGTTTGCTTTTCAAATTGACAATGACACTCTAGGACCTAAGTTCATTTCTTTAATGTCATTCAAGATTTTGTTTTGACCTTTGCTGTAAAAGAAAAGAAAAAAAAACCAGTTCCAAGCAAAAAACAAAAAGCGACACTGTCCAGCTTATAGGCGACGCTGGAAAGTTCAGAGGCGACATTTAATTCCTACAGGCGACATTCTGTACCTCAAAAGGCGACAGATAAATAAAACACAGGCGTGATTTCTTTAGTTACAGGCGTGATTTCTTTTGTTACAGGCGACAGAAAAAGAATGCTAAGATGGAACAGAAATTGCCGACAACAGGAAATTCTCAGTTATGCAGGCGTGAAAACAGAGTTCATAGGCGTCATTTCTTTCCTCAAAGACGTGATTTAATTTCATGAAGGTGTGACTGGATTGTTTGTAAGCGACATTTCTTTTGTTGAAGGCGACATTTCTTTGTTTGAAGGCGACATTTAATTGCTGTAGGCGTCATTTCTTTTCATGAAGGCGACATTTCTTTATTTCCTGCAAAAAAAAAAGTATATAAAGTATAATTTCATCAAAATGATTATGGTTTGGCTCCCACCGGGCGTGCCAGAATGTAGACTAGGATTTGTGAGTGCACCTAAACCTGTTTTGAAGGCCAAAGACAAACAAATGTCATAGCATATTATCAAATCAAATTCAAAGGTAAACAAACTAAAATCAAAGCCACCTCAGTTTAAGCTTAAAACGGATACGCCCATGCACCGTTTGATATGCTTAGATATAGAGGGATGTGGGTGTGCAAACTCAAGCACTTGGAGCATGCAAGATAGGATGATTTGAGGTTGATGAAGACCCAAAATGACACAAAATAGGTATGAAGAACCTATTTTGCCTCAAAGGCCTCAAGAACACACAAATATGCAAAGCTAAATGAAAGAACTAAGATTAAAACAAGAAATGAATCTATGTTAATCCATTTAAGCTAATTTAAATGTGATTTAAGCTTGAAAATGATCTAAAAAAGATGAGTTTATGCTTATGCTAGAATGAAAATGGCATTATAACTTTGCTATTGAGTTTGAGAGTTGAGAGATGATTTGCCTTAGGAAGTGAGGGTATTTATAGGATTTCTAAGGCTTGGGGTAGGAGGAATGAATGGCCAGGATTGAAATCCTTAAGAGAGGCCAAGATTCACTCAAAGGTAAGCACATGGATTGTGCTAGTTCTCAGCCAATCAGGAGGTGACACATGTCACAAGGTGAGTGGATGAAGGGAAGGGCAAAAAGGAGTCAACAAAGGGGGCTCCAAGCTCATAACTCTCCAATAAATGCTTGTAAGAGCAATGAATGGGCTTTAAGAGGCTTTGAAGACTTTGGGGAAGCAATAAATGCTTTGTGGTTGAGATATTTGGAAGGGAAGACTTTGCTTTGGTTTAGGAAAGTCTTAAGCTTGGTTAGGATTGCACAAAGGTTTAAGGTTAGGATTAGGATTAGAAAAAGGATTAGGATGGGTGAAGAGGGTGGATTTGAGAAGATTCTAGAAGAGTCTAGATTTCTCCTTAGTTTCATGGAATAAAAGTTATTCATTCCAAAAGCTTAAGTCTTAGGAATATTTATTAAAATACTTTCAATAAATATGAAAATTAAATATTTAACCTTAATTAAATATTTAACCTTGGGATTAGGGTTAGAAAAGATGGGATTAGCCTTTTAATCGAAATTAAGAAGGGATTAGAAGATTTTGGAAGAGGTTAGTGGTCTTAAGAAAATTGGCCAAGTTTGGGATAAAAAATAAATTAATTTATTTTTGAGGTTTTTGGTCAATTTATTAATTAAATAATTAATAAATTAGGGATAATGTCCAAATGACATTTTTAGGCTAGATTCCTTAATTAAAGATTTTTAATTAAGAGAGAGGGATTTAATGCCATAAAAATAAATAAATTAATTAAATAATTAATTAATTAATAAATGATGATGTCATCAAGGATTTTCAGAAAATAAAAATAATTTATTTTCTGAAGGATTTTTCGGTGTCTACAGTTAGATTTTCACATACAAGAAGAAAACAAAGAAAAGATTATGCCCCTAGTCGTCACTCTCTAAATCCTATAAAGGACATCATCGAAGAGCTTGAAGGGACACAATATGCAAAAATCTCAATGCGAATCAATAAGCATACAAGGAGATAAAAGCATGTAAAAAAAACATAGATTGTTTTCAGTTTGATGTTTGATTGCATTGTTGTAGATGCAAAATCCTTTCTGGAGATGAGACAGACAGACTGACTCACACGAAGCTTCAAAGGACTCTGAGTGGATATGACATGTCTAAGATATACTGGAGACCATAGGATATGACATTGATTGCCCCCAAGTGTTAAGCATTGATAGGATACAGACGCTTGAGCTGATTGGTGTACAGACTGACTTACTTGAAAATAGGAATGCAAGAACAAACCAGGAGATATGTACAAACTAAAGCAAGACTAAAAGCTGGGAAAGACCAAGATTGTGCTGATAGATGGAGCATTTTGAACAAGAGGCGCCCATTTGCTGGGTTTTCACCATCTTGGAAGAGATTCTATTTTTGCTACCAAGGCGCCTGTTTCCAGGTTTTCACCAAGGCACTTTTTTTTTTTCTTGTATTTTTTATATTTTTTATATTTTTCAATTTTTTTCAATTTTTGATATTTTCTGATCTTTAAGATTTTTTTCAAGACATTTTACCATAGACTGAATGCCTTAGGCGTAGAATTTCTTCAGATTGAGAACATTGATTGGTTCTTGGAGCTGTTCTCCTTCAGTCATTGAGAGTTGATAGGCACCAGAGCTAAAAGTAGTAGTGATGACAAAGGGACCCAGCCAGTTGGGTTCGAACTTCCCCTTGCGTTCTCGATGGGATTGATTTTTTGGATTTTCTCTCAAGACTAGATCGCCAACTTGAAATTCTTTCTGTCTGACTTTCTTGTTGTAGCCTCTATACATTCTCTTCTGATATACTCTGAGATGATCATACGCTACTTGTTTGCGCTCATCTAGTAGTTCAAGTTCTTGTAACCTAGACACTCTGTAGTCATCATCAGTTACTAGACCATGCATTCTGATTTTTAGTGATGGGATTTCAACCTCAATAGGTAGTACCACCTTAGACCCATAAACTAAAGTGAAAGGTGTAGCCCTTGTAGGCATTCTGATACTTGTTCTGTAGGCCCATAGAGCTGGATTAATCATGAGATGCCAGTCTCTGCCAGATTTGTTTACTGTTCTATGCAAGATCTTTAATAGATTTTTGTTAGAAGCCTCTGCTTGTCCATTCCCTTGTGGATAGTAGATAGAAGACCAATGTTGGGTGATCTTGAATTTGGCACATAGATCATCTAGGTCTTTATTCCTGAATTGCCCACCGTTATCTGTGATTATGGAATGAGGTATCCCATATCTGCATATGATATAGTTCAATATGAACATAGAGATCTGTTTCCCTGTTGCTTGTGTCAAAGGGACCGCCTCTGCCCATTTTGTAAAATAATCTGTGGCTGTGATTATATGGGTATGTCCATTAGAAGAATGAGGATGAATCATCCCGATAAGATCAAATGCCCATTGATGGAAAGGCCATTGTGTTGTAAATGGGATTAGATCCCTCCCTGGAGCATGAATTAGGTTGCCATGTACTTGGCACTTTTGACAATTCTTAGCAAATTTGATAGCCTCTTTCTCCATTTCAGGCCAATAGTACCTAGCCCTAATAAGTTTTTGAGCTAGTGTTAAACCGTTTGAGTGTGACCCACAAATACTATCATGGACTTCCTCTAATGCACGTTGAGACTCTTCCCATTCTAAACATCTAAGTAGCGTACCATCTAGACCTCATTTGTATAGATCATTACCAATGATGACATATCGGGAGGCATTACGGATAAGGTATCTCTTTTCATGGCAGTTGAAGGTATCAGGGATGATTTGGTCTTGGAGATAGGAAAATAGGTTTTTATATCAGGATGAATCATGACCTACAATAGTGCAGATCATGCGGGTTTCAGGGGAGTCATATGTAGGATAAGATAGTGCTTCCACTAGGAACTCATAGCGTAGCTCATGTTCAGGCTGCTGTAATAAAGTAGATAGTGTTTCCATTGCATCGGCAGCCTTGTTCTCCATTCTAGGAATTTGCTCAAATGTGATAGAGATGAAATATTTCTTAAGATCATCTACCATTCTCTTGTAAGGAATGAGCTTTTCATCTTTAGTTTGGTACACATCATTGACTTGATGAATAACAAGTTGAGAGTCTCCATGAATGTGTAGCTCTGTTACTCTCCATTCAATCGCTAGTTTCATACCATTCAAAAGGGCTTCATATTTTGCAATATTGTTCATGCAAGGGAACTTCAGTCTGAATGCTTTTGGGATGGAGTATCCTTGAGGAGTTATGAACAATATGCCTGCTCCAAATCCATTCTGTGTATAGGAGCCATCAAATAACAATTGCCATTCTCTAGAAGATAGGTGCATAATAGAGGAGTCTGGAAATTCCATTTGCATTGGTCTGTCATCAAACATGGGTGCATCCGCTAGTTGATCAGCAATAACTTGACTTTTTATAGCTTTTCTTTCAACATATTCAATGTCAAATTCACTTAGAAGCATGACCCATTTAGCCAATCTACCTGTGAGGGCAGCCTTGCTTAGTAGGTATTTTAGTGGATCAATTTTTGCTACTAGATGCATGGTATGAGCTAACATATAGTGTCTCAGTTTCTGTGATGCAAAGATCACAGGGAGACAAGATTTCTCAATCATAGAATAGTTCTTTTCATACGCCACCAATGTTTTGCTTATATAATAAATGGCTCTTTCCTTTTTCTCTTCATCATCTTGCGCCAGCAATGCCCCCAGTGATGTGGCTATTGCGGAGACATATAAGATCAATGGCTTCCCATGAATAGGAGGCATCAAGATAGGCAGATTTGATAGATACTTCTTGATATGGTTAAAGTTGTTCTCACATTCTTCATTCCATGCAAAGGTCACACCTTTATGTAATGTTTTTGAAAAAGGCTATGATATGTCCGCTAGCTGTGATATGAATCTTCTAATAGATTGGACTCTTCCTTGCAACGTCCTCATTTGATTGATATTCATGGGAGGTTGCATCTCTATTATAGCCTTGACTTTAGCTGGATCAACTTCAATGCCCTTCTTTGAAACTATGTATCCTAAGAGCTTTCCAGAAGTGACACCAAAAGCACACTTCTTAGGATTTAGTTGGAGACTAAACTGTTCCATTCTATCTAGGATCATGCTCAAGTCCTTTAGATGTTCAGTGCTGATCATAGATTTTGCTAATGTGTCATCAACATAATCTTCCATGGTGCGATGCATCATGTCATGGAAAATAGATGTCATTGCTCTTTGATATGTAGCTCCAACATTTTTGAGTCCGAATGGCATAACATTCCAACAGAAGGTTCCCCACACACATGTGAAAGCAGTTTTCTCTTGGTCCTCTGGAGCAATTTTTATTTGGTTATATCCAGAGAAACCATCCATTAAGGAATACATCTTGAAACCTGCAGTCATGTCCACTATCATATCAATGTTAGGTAGTGGAAAATCATCCTTAGGGCACGCTCTATTCACATCTCTAAAGTCTGTGCATACTCTAATTGAGCCATCTGGTTTAGAAATAGGTACAATTTTGGAGATCCATTCAGCATAGTCTATGACGTGGATGAATCTAGCTTTTAGGAGTTTCTCTAATTCAGCTTTGACTAAAAGTGCAACATGAGGATGCATCTTTCTCAATTTTTGCTTGACCGGTTTTACTCCAAGAGCAATGGATAGATGGTGCATGATAAGATTTGGATCCAACCCTAGCATATCTGAATACTTCCATGCAAAGTTGATCTTTTTTTCTATCAAGAATGTAGTAAATTTATGTTTCTCTTCTTCTGATAAGGATTGTGCTACATGTACTAATTGTGGTTCCTCTGTTGTACCCAAATTGATGGATTGGGTGGGCTCAATTAGAACTAGAGATCTATCCTGTAAATGACTCAGAAGGACATCAAATATCTCATCCTTAGGTGCCTCAAAGAGGTTTTCACCTTTGGATACGTCTTTTATTTTTACTTTTGTCGGTTCTAAGACTGTCACAAAGTGGTTTTCACCCTCAGAACTCTTTTTCTTTTTCTTTTTACTCTTGTTTTTCTGACTAAGATATTTGATGTCTGACTCGGTCATGCTGACGCTCGATTCACTGATGGAAGTACTCATAGGCTCAACTGCATTGAGGTAGCAGGCAAGGGCATAGTCATTCAGGAAGGTATAAATACCATGGTTTGGGTTTGTGGAAGTTTGGTCGATAAGATCAGGGTGTTAGATAGTCAAAGCAGGAAAGGCTTGGGATATGGTGTTTACAGATATTGATCTATCATCATTGGTCCTAACCTGATGCTTGAGTTCAAAGGTGATACTACAACTTAAGACATTCAATTCATGAATAGGCTCAATGTCATCGTGGGAGTCCAATTC
Source organism: Chamaecyparis obtusa (assembly GCA_027943335.1). Classification (NCBI taxonomy): domain Eukaryota; kingdom Viridiplantae; phylum Streptophyta; class Pinopsida; order Cupressales; family Cupressaceae; genus Chamaecyparis; species Chamaecyparis obtusa. Next base: position 2,173,445 of record BSBK01000092.1, read on the forward strand.
AGCCATAGGTGGATCAGACTCGATAGGTTCATCATTTCGCTCTAGACTTACGTTGGTTTGAGGTGCATATTGGTGAATAACATCAACATGTTTCTCTATGATAAGATCATCTGGTTCTAGAATGGCTCCCCATTCATAGTCATTTGATTCAGCTTCTGATTCAGGATCTCTAGGAAATCTTAGAACATGAGTAAAGTTAGGGTGAATACCCCAAGAAGGGTTACCCTCAAATTCTGATTTGAATTCATACTCATGAGAATCTGTCTCAGAATCACTACCACTTCCCTCTTCTTGATTGTTTTTGAGATTAGTTGGTTCTTGTATTGCAACTATCTCTTGATTGATAGTAGGTTCTTGTGTTTCTACTACATTAATTCTTTTGATAGGATCATCTTTATCATCAAGAAGGTCTTTGATCTTTTTAGGCAATTCTTCATAGGGGATGAGTTCTGAACTATCTGAATCACTATCTGATGGTTCTATTTCTTCTTTCTTAAGAAGAGGTTCCCCTAGTGCGATCTGCTCTATGACATGCGAGCAATTACCTTTGAGGTGATAGGGTTTCTTCTTAAATCTTAAGCCAATTTTATTTTTATTTTCTCTACCAGTATGTGGGAGAGGTGCCTCAAGACCTTTTCCTCTGATTCCTAGAGGTCCTTGACCTAAGTATCCCATCTTAGCTATTAATTTACCTCCTAGACCATATGACTTGAAAGGGAGTTTGGGTACTGCAGAGTTACCAGTTTGAACAACTTGAGATTCAGGTTCATCTTTGTATAGCCATGATAGCACAGCTTCATCCTCTTCAAATTCTTTCTTGGATACTTGTTCTGCTACAAAATTCCTTTTATGTGCCTCAAGAGGTTCCTGAGGTTTGGGCTTGGATTGTTTCAAAGATTGCCCATAAGACTTAGGCAAGATAGGGAGAGACGTCAAAGATAAGACTGGCTTGATAATGTATTCTTCCATACTATTTTATTTGATATTAACCTCTTTGGCAAGATCTTCCATTTTAGATGTGGATGCTTCTTTAGTTGGCTCTATGGGAGATTCTTTGTTATTAGGTACAAGCTTATCTGCACTTTCCTTCAAGGTGTTGCAAGTTGTATTCAGATTTGCTGGGATAGTAACCTCAACTCCTTCATAAGGAAACTTCAAACATTGATGGTATGTAGAAGGAATGGCTTGCATTTCATGTATCCAAGGTCTCCCTAGAAGGATGTTGTAGGCCAAAGGTAGATCAAGCACTTGATAGATGGTATCTTTGATAACTGAACCCACTCTGATAGGTAAGATAATGGTGCCTTTAGAAGATCTTTCTTGTTCATCATAGGCCTTGATAGTTATTTTCTTTCTAGGATCAATAGCCAATTCTAAAAATCCCAATTTTGTGATCAAGTTGTAAGAACAAATGTTTAGGCCAATGCCCCCATCTATCAACACACGTTTGACTCTACGGTTCTGGATCAAGACTTCTATATGCAAAGGCTGATTATGTGGGTGACTCAAGGAGTTGTCATCTTCCTCTGAAAAGGAGATATATTGCGGAGATGTAAGATGTCCAACCATAGTTTGGAACCTATCTAAATCAAGGTCATCAGGAACATTGGAACCGAACAAAGAATTATCGAGAATTGCTCTATGAGATGGAGATATTCGAAGCAACTCAAACATGGAGATTTTCGCATTAGTGTGCTGGAGTTGTTGAACAATGCTATAAGACATAGACCTTGTATCCTTTGGATTAGAAGATTTGGAAGCAGCCTTCTGTTTAGAAGCAGATGAAAGATTGAAGGGCACTTTAGGGACATTTGATGAATCCAGGATTTGTCCTTTCAGATGCGTTTGAGCTTGTGATTGAGTAACTGCGTTAGCTGAGCAATGATCTCTGTCTCTTCGTATGATTGTGATGACATTGCAACTTTCAGAGAGACATGGTTCAACCATATTGATGACAGTGTTATTTCCAGGGTAGGCATAGTTGACTTTTGCCCCCATATTAGGCTGAGAAGTTGAAACCTTTTGACCATGTTTCAGAAATGGTTCTGTGAATGCTATATGATCATTATTGCTCATGGGATTGTCAATTGTGATGTCTCCACTATCAATCAGATCTTGAATGGTATGCTTCAAGTGGTAGCAACTACTAGTTTTGTGACCTTTACTCCGATGGAAATCACAAAATTCATTATCCTTCCACCATATCGGTTTGGGGTCCTAAGCATTCAGTCGGATTGGTGGTAAAGAGATGATGTTATCAGCCAATAGAGTTTTCATAGCCAATTCTAAAGACTCTCCTAGAGGAGTAATTTTTTTATGTTTATCCCATTTTTTGAATTCTGACTTCTTTTGAGATGGTTGAGAAGACTTTTTCTCAGAAGCTTTAATGGCTTGAGTGCCAAGAGTGAGATTGTAGGCTGGTGCCTTTGATGGGGCACGGACAGTGTCTACAACACCATCTATGACGATGCCTTTGTTCTTGTTCCAATTTTTGTTCTTTTCTTTGGAACTAGATCCAGATTCATACTTGTCTTTTTGGAGTGTGATTTCCCCTTTTTTTACAAGCACTTTTTCAATTTTGATAGCATTATCCACCATCTTTTCAAAAGATGTATGATCTTGCATTTGCAGAGGATAATTGAGCTCTGGAACAAGGTTATTGATAAAGATTTCAAGTTTCTCCATTTCGGGAATTGGTCTAGCATATAGAGAGAACTTCTTTCGCCGCCTCTTGAGGAAAGTTAGGAATGATTCTCTTGGATATTGCTTGAGATTACAAATATCAATCATGGTGACCGGATGTTGAATATTGTTGATAAAACAATTTAATCAATTCCTCAAATGTTTTAATCATAGGAGGCAATCTTGAAAACCACTGAATGGATGCTCCGCCCAGAGATCTAGGAAAAAGGTGCATCAGATAGGTTGGTTCATGCATGAATTCCATGGATTGCATACAGAACTCTCTGACATGATCTTGGGGATCAGAGTGTCCATCATACTTATCATACTTCGGCATCTCCACTCTTTTTGGAAACGGGGGCATGTACAAGTCTTTGTTAAATGGAAAAGGACATAGAGCCTCCATGGAGAACTCTTTGGGTTCCTTCTCTTTCTTGAGATTGTTAAGTTCAACTTGTATAACATGCATTTGTTTTGTCATAGCTATGAGTGGATTCTCTTCCTCATGTGTAATGATTTCTTCAACATTAAAGTTGGGAGGAAGTTTAGCTCTTTGATGAGCTAGTTGTAAAAAGTATGCTTCTCTATTTTCTTTCAAGAAATGTCTCATCATCTTGTTAAATTCATCATCATTTTGGTAGCGAGCAATTTCTTCAGGTGTGGGTTCCTGATTTGCACCATGTTGAGATTGAGCTCTTTGAGAGCCAAAATTTGTCCCTTCTTGAGACATGGTAGGAGTTTGTGGACTCCCTAGATTAGATTGATGAGGGGTATGTTGAGTACCTCCATGAGTCGATGGAGGGGGTATGTAACCAGATTTCAATCGATAGTTTCCAAGACCGTCATCCTCGTAAAGACCAAAATTGATGAGTTGCTCAAAAGTCAAATTTTGGATAGTGGTAATAGATTTCTTGTGAGAAGAAGCTCTAGTCTCCACCATCAACTTTGAGTGAAACAAAAGAATAAGATTCAGATAACTGAAGAATGAATTGAATCAAGATGATCAGATGACGCAACCTTGTCAAGGTTTGATTGATTTGAAGATTTGATTAGACATGGATGAAGGATACTGTGCCCTAGATGTATGGGTAGGTTCCCAAAAGATAAAGGACAAGATATCACAACACTTAGTCATTTTGATGATTGATTGATTGAAGATTTATAGTTATGACAAGGTTTTGACATGAGATGATAAAGACTCAAATTGATTAGACAGAAGGCTGAATCAAATTCAAAAGGCCACTTTAAGAAAATGATTGGACTCTTAATAGCTACTGCTTTGTTCCTAACACAATGATCCGTTCGACAGATTCTGAAACTAGGCTGAAAGAGATAAATATCTGGCAATCCTGACAATTTTCTGACAACTTTCAAAAATTTTCCAAATGACACTCTGAAAAACTCATACGACAGTGGGTAGGCTATAAAACGACAGTTGCAAGATTTTGACTTTGAAGATTTGCTGGCATGAAAACTCATACAACACTGGGTTTGCTATCATACGACAGATGGGTTGCAATGAAACGACACCTGATGGAAACTCGAATGACTTTTTGACCTCCTAAGATGACTTTTGACTCCAAAAAAGAATTTGACTTCAAATTTTGCAAATTTTGAGTTTTCAGATTTGAATTGTTTGCAAATTTCAATGTCTAGATTTGAAGATTGTAACAGATGTGTCTGTTTTCAATAACCAGATAGATAAACAAGCACGCAAAATAGCAAGCAAGTGATTTCAAGCATGTTTGAAAATAATGAACAAGGGCAAAAGCAACCTTGTGCATGAACAATCAAGTGACTTATTCGTTCTAATCCTCAGAAGCGCTAATTGTGTATGTTCCAAAAATGTTTTACAATAACACACATATACCCTATAAAATAAAAATTTGGCCTTGCTAGGGTTTTTAGTAATGGTTTGACTCTGTAACTTTTATGATCCAAAGGGGTGAACTCCAATCCCGGTGCACCAGGGTTTTGACACAGTCTGAGAACTTAATTTTCAAGAGATGCTAGGGAGATCTGACAACCCAACAATGAACCATACCCATGGAGATTTCTTCCACAAGGATATTTATATAGTGGTTGTCACTACCACGGCGAAAATGGCTATGATCGCTTGAGGTTCCGTCAACGCAGTTTTTCATGTGAAGGGATTGTCCGCTATGGTTAACCCTCTCTAAAGATGACTCACAATAGTATACCACAAGGAGACTTGGCTCCAGATCTAAGGTTTTTGACACCTTTTCACTTTTAACCCAAACAAAGCAAGCAGATTAATCCGACACGCTAAGACAAAGTTTTGCTTCACCAAGGTCTATGATGCCAACTCCACGTGATCTATCAACCTCTCTGGAGAGAGAATGTATCAATCAATAAGAGAAGGTGCACTAACCAATTTTGATTCACCAAAGCTCGTGATGTCAACCCCACGTGATCTATCAACCTCTCCTGGGAGAGAATGTATCGATCAATACGAGAAGACACACTAACCAAGTTGAATGTGAAACGCACTAAGTATCCTCCCTACCTACAAGGATTCTGTCATCAAGAAAGATTTTGCTAAGAATCCAATCTCTCAAGAATCACGAATAGTGTTCATAGGGCCTAATTACTATGTGAGCATAGATATATTTCCGAAAGCAAATCTACCAAAAGTACCCAAAAAGTAGAAAGAGGAACACTTAACGCTTAAATAGAATATGAGATGAGTCCACAAGGTGGAACACTTAACACCTCACAAAGCTGAAAATGAGTCCCCAACTTAGAAAATAAGTGAGTTCCTAAAAACACAAAAAGGGTTGCCAAGTGGAACACTTAACGCTTCTGTCCTGTTGACCCCTCCCCTTTGTGGCGCTGAGATTGCAACCACGGGGCGGAAATGAGGGGCCGGTGGATTAGCGAGTCCAATAACCCAAGATAGAAATCAAGATCAATCACAAGTATCTAAGACTACTTAATGAATCCTTAAGGGGTCACAACCTAGTATCAATTATGCAAGTGTGTAAAATAAAAGCATGAAAAGAATCACCCAAGCTAGACGCACGAGAGATTTATTTTAAGTCCCAAATCAAAATCTCATTAGATGAAGGAGAATACTTGGGATCCTTGCAACATGCTTAGTAGATTTTACCTAATTTTTAGTAATTTTTGGTGAGCTTTACTATGCAAGCCAGCTACGAGCTCTCCAACAAGCCAACAAGCAAACAAGATATGCAAAGTATATTCAACTTATGAAAACCCTAGGGTTAGATCTAAAAATAAATTGTTAGGAGCAATAATAACCAGAAATTAATCCAAATGACAACTCATATCATGCATTGAATCATATAAAAAATAAGTGCATACCCATCACAAAATTTTAATTTTTTTGCACTGCATTTGACCTAGTCAACAAGATCTGATTTTTTTGATATGATTTTGGCCACAAAAATAGAAATTCAGAATAGAGACCCCTGCTAAAAAATAAAGAACTTTCCAAAAATGCAAAAAATTTAGAAAAATCTCTTCATTTGTGCCCTAGAGACCCATTTTATCAAAAAAGACTAATTTTTGTAAATTGACTATTTGAGCTACTATATCATGTCCAAATTTAAAACACAAAAAATGTACCCCTTGTATAATTTAAAGAACTTTCCGAAAATATAAAAATTTTCAAAAAATATGCTGATTTGCGTCAGATATTAATTTTTTCTATAATTTCAAGAAAAAATTATTAAAAATTCTAAACATTTCAAAAAATTCTAAATTTTTTACTGTAGCTTTCTTGATATGTCACCAACTTGTAAAAAAAATTTTAGACCAAAAATCTAAGCCGTTTGGGAGATAAAATTAAATCTTTGAAACTTTGGGGTTTTAGCTCCCAAAAAAAAATCAAAACCAGCATGCAAAGGTGGGTTACCCCACGGTGGGCGCCAGAAATGTGTGTGTGAAAATTTTACCTGATCTGTAGACACAACACTTCAGTAAAACATTAGAGGTTAGCAAAAATCAAAATCGTGCAAAATTGAAATCTAATTTAACCAAGCGATTTACTACCTTCTAGTAGGTGCGAGATTAATGTTCTCAGATTGTTATCGAGATTAGTGACCTAGACGACACCTAAATGAAAGATTTGAATGCAGTTGATCTAGATATGAATTGAATGCAATTAATCTATATTTTTAAATTTTCTATGCAATAAGAATGATAAAAACTGATATGAATCTATGCTAATATGGAAATTGATATGCTAAAATGATCTAACAATGATATGAAAAAGAATCTAAATGAATGTAAAAAAAAAACAAATTGATCTCACAATAGCCTTGATTCACAATAAGCTTTGATTCTCCAAATTCTAATTCTTTAAAATAGTTGTGTAATTCGTAGATGACTTTGGCAAAGTAAGCTTGCAAAATTATGAGATGCTTTGAGATGAGCTAAAGCCTTGGTTTTATAGAAATCCAGGGCTTTGGAGGTGCATGAGAAAAAGCCATAAATCACTCAAATAACTCAGGTTGATTTTTGAGTTATTTTTAAATAACAGATAATTAAGTCACATAAATCATGCAAAAGCTAAGTTTTAACTCAAAATAGAGTTTAGCTTTAATTGATAATTGATAGTTGTCTACTTTTATGATTGTGCATATTTTATTTATGAATTAATTTAATAAATAAAGTGATTTATGCTCAACTTAACTAATTTTTGAAAATAAATAATTGATTTATGGGTTAATCAATTATTTAATCAAACTTTTATTAAAAACTATATTATTAAATAATGACAACTTGCTTTAATTAATTAAATAAGAATTTAATCAATTATTCATAGGATATTGGATTTATTGTCAAAATTAAATAATACAATTAATAATAGATAGAATTAAATTTAATTATACAATTAAGTGGCAAGATATTAAATCTAATTAATTAAATATAAAAATATTCAATTAATCAAACTTTAGGATAAATGTGATTTATCGCCAAATAATCATTAAATTAAGATAATTATGATGATTAGGAATATTCCTCAATGCCGAATTTAAGATAATCAATTATGATTCGATGATGTTTAGATGTGCCTTAGGTTAGGACTTTGATGTCGATTTCATTTGAATTGTTGATATAGAAGGTTAATGAACATATAGCCCATTTTTGGAGTATTACAGATGCAACCTTCTGATTAACAGATACACACTATATCTGGATCTTGGTGAACTGCAAGGTAGACCTGCTATCTTAATCAGTTCCAATGAATATCATGTACTCTTTACTTGGTCACATAGACCTTCTACTGATGGCTCAACACTTCTCACTCTCTACTCTGCTCTTTTCTTTCAACTTTGAACCATGTCTTAGCAATCACAAATGACTGCCTATAAATATCTTCTCTCCAAATGATATAATCAAGTCAACCTGTTAGAACCACATTGAAATCATATTAAAGAAACAATATCACTCTCTAATAACATCTTTGTCGGCTCTACTAAGCACACAACACAACCTGGGACCTGTCCAGGTTCACAACAAGCATGGTTGCATTCCTCCCTGTTGTGTCAAGATTCGCCCTTCCATACTCTATACTTTTCATAGAGAGCCATGCAGTTATTCCAAATATATAGCCTCCTATTATTGCTGATATAATTTCTCCCGATGCATTGGATTTTCTCCGTAGTAGTAGTAAAGCTATGGGCATTGCAGTTGAACCAATTAAGCACTTTTGATGGTGTAATGCCCCCTTTAGGCTATCTTTGAATATTGGGACGATAACTTCAAGTCATCATACAAATTTTTGTACCTAAGCTATGTAATGGAGAATATGAATGATATCACCTTCTAATTCGGATATATATGTAACATTATATATTTATATATACTAAAGTGAAATTGATATGATTTGCATTACATGCGATGGTCAAGCATAGCAATATGAATATGCAATAAGATCTGATGTTGTTTGTAGCAATATATGTCTCCAATTTGAGAATTAAAATCTGTGATATGCACTATATTGCTGATGGTGTTAATATGTATGATCTGATATAATATGTTGGTCTTTCCTTGAGTATCCTTTTGGAAGTACTTGATGTATATGATATAAAATTTTGATTCTTGTGATGAGATGAAGTTATAAACTATGATCTAATTGGATTTCCCAAATTTGCAGTGGGTACTCGTATCAACCTTAGAACACTTCCAATGTATGAGCGTTGGTCAAAGGACTGCTGCATGTCCTCAAGGACAGTAAAATTGCCAATCACCTGAAGTATATATTCAACTTCCCCCGCCATGAGATATTTTTAAAGTCTCTTTTATATGTTATGAGAGGACAAGAGGCATATCCTAACACGCTTCTTCATGATATTTCGATTTGTCTACTTACATCGCACCCCGCCATGAGATGTGTTTAAAGTCTCTTTTATATGCTATGAGAGGACAAGAGGCATATCCTAAACACACCTCTTCATGACAATTTGATTTGTCTATTTACATCGCACCCCGCCATGAGATGTGTTTATGGGTGCCAAGGGTAAGACCCAAATTATTTTAAAAATAGTAATTAAGCCCAACTAGGAGATCAAGTTGTTCAATTTGCCTTAGATTATCTGGTTGTGAATTTGAGTTCTACTCTCGAAATTATAGTCGTCGCCTACATTTATCTGCTTGTTTCAAATGTGTTGAGAAAGATTGATTTATAGTTGTAAATGTAAAATAATATTTGACAATAAATTCAGTGTTCTCATAATATGATTTTTTCGTTAGTGTTCTTGTCATATGATTTTTTTTGGCTGGCTGACTCTCTACAACCACCACCTATTTTATGAGTGCACAATGCTCATGCTGACCCTTTTTTTGAAGGTCTAATACAAGCCCGACAACTCCAGACCCCTCTTGTTGTTTCCCTGTGGGGACGCTTACAGCACTTGTCTATATATATATATATAGGGTATAATTGATATCAACAAAGTCATTTAGCTATAAATTACAACCTCTTAATGTGACTAATTATGTTATTGAAAGTAATTAGATAAGTCATTTAGAACTATGTAGATTTTGAGTAAAACTCATTGATTAAAATTCATTTATTCTTATTTCATTTATAACGGTTCACAAGAACCCATCTCTCATAAAATCTAATTAATATAATTTTACATTTGGTTTTTCCCTCTGTAGCTCTCCTATACCTATAACTAGTAAATACAACACCACAGCTGGGAGTGAAAGAATTAAATTCAAAACCACAATTACAATAGTAAATCACACTCCTCACTTGACAATATTCCATATTTTGTCTCTCTTCAACCTTTCCTAATTGAATTCTTGTGCAGGTCGGTTTCTCTAATGCATCTCCGCCATAATAATGCATTTGGTTGTTTTCTTGTGACAGGTTTGGGGTCAAAGAAAACTGCAGACTCATAAATTAGACTACCTGTTAGTATCGACACCAGGTTCACAGCAAGCATGGTTGCATTCCTCCCTGTTGTGTCAAGATTCACCCTTCTATATTCTATACTTTTCATAGAGAGCCATGTAGTTATTCCAATATATAGCCTCCTATTATTGCTGATATAATTTCTCCCAAAGCATTGGATTTTCTCCGTAGTAGTAAAGCTATGGGCATTGCAGCTGAACCAATTAAGCACTTTTGATGGTGTAATGCCACCTTTAGGCTATCTTTGAATATTGGGACGATAACTTCAAGTCATCATACAAGTTTTTGTAACTGAGCTATGTAATGGAGAATATGAACGATATCATCTTCTAATTCGGATATATATGCAATATTATATATTTATATATACTAAAGTGAAATTGATATGATTTGCTTTACATGCGATGGTGAAGCATAGCAATATGAATATGCAATAAGATCTGTTGTTGTTTGTAGCATTATATGTCTCCAATTTGAGAATTAAAATCTGTGATATGCAATATACTGCCGATGGTGTTGCTATGTATCATCTGATATAATATGTTTGTCCTTCCTTGAGTATCCTTTTGGCCGAAGTACTTGATGTATATGATATAAAATTCTGATTCTTGTGATGAGATGAACTTATAAACTATAATCTGATTGGCTTTCCCAAATCTGCAGTGGGTACTCATATCAACCTTAGAACAATTCCACTGTATGAGCGTTGGTCAAAGGACTGTTGCCTGTCCTCAGTAAAATTGCCAATCGTCTGAAGTATATATTCAACTTCCCTCGCCATGAGATGTGTTTAAAGTCTCTTTTATATGCTATGGGAGGACAAGAGGCATATCCTAAACACGCCTCTTCATGACAGTTTGATTTGTCTACTTACATCGCACCCCGCCATGAGATGTGTTTAAAGTCTCTTTTATATTCTACGAGAGGACAAGAGGCATATCCTAAACACGCCTCTTCATGACAGTTCGATTTGTCTGCTTACATCGCACCCCACCATGAGATGTGTTTAAAGTCTCTTTTATATGCTATGAGAGGACAAGAGGCATATCCTAAACACGCCTCTTCATTACAGTTCGATTTGTCTGCTTACATCGCGCCTCTTCATAACTTGTCATTATTTCCTCCAAATTATTATCGTTGATTAATAAGATTGATTGAAAAGTATTGCTGAACTTAAGATTAATATAATTGCTTATCTCCGCTGAAGAATATTGTCATATCAGCGGCAGAGTATCAATCCATTGGTGGAATCAATATTAGTATGTGTTGGCACAGAATGGATGTAGTTAAGGCAAAGTTCATACATCAAATTTCAAAAAATGGAAAATACAATAGATTTTTCATAAAATTTTCTCTTGTATTTTCATGTGTGAATCTGAAAAAAAAAAAGTTTGACATTTTCAAAGTTTTATTTTTTATTTTTAGTCTTTGGTGCATTTTGTAGGGAGCTTGGCTGCTACCAAAATATCATGGCTTCATTGGCACCCACATGTGTTAGTGGGCAGAGGCAAGACAAACTCAGAATGAAGTGCTACGACACAATGAAACAAATTCTATTGCCATGCAAAAAACTGATTACATATGCCTCTTTTATAGAGGACTTAAGAAATATCCAGAAGTTGTGACAGTCATAAACACATGCATAAATAAATTGAATGCTGGTCGGTGGAAGACGGTGGAAGACGGTGGAGGAAGTGTCTGGAAGAGAGGCGAGAAGCTTCTAAATTTAATACATATTTGACAATGTCTATTGGTTGGTAGAAATTAATTCTTACCAACACTCCCCCCTAATTTCTACTACTAATTACATCAAAATTTACAATATTCAATTGATCTCTTAAATATTCAAATTGTTCTTGTGCTAAGGCCTTTGTAAATATATCTGCCAGTTGATCTTCAGATTTGCAATGCTCCAAGTTGATTTCTCCATTGTTAACCAATTCTCGAATAAAGTGATATCTAGTGTCAATGTGCTTTGTCCTCTTGTGAAAAACATGATTCTTTGAAAGTGCAATAGCGGACTTGTTATCACAGTAGATTGTAGTAGACTCCTCTTGCTCATGCATAAGATCCTTCAAGACTCTTCGTATCCATATTGCTTGACATGCTGCTGATGTACTTGCTACATATTCTGCTTTTGCTGATGAAATTGTCACTATAGGTTGCTTCTTTGATGCCCATGCCACAACACCTATTCCAAGATGAAATGCATATCCAGATGTACTCTTTCTATCATCAATATTCCCTGCAAAATCACTATCTGTATAGCCAACCAATTTGGAATTACCAGAAGTAGCATACCATATGCCATAATTTATAGTGCCTGCAATGTACCTCAATATTCTTTTTCCTACTTGCCAATGTGAGTTCTTAGGTGAATCCATAAATCTAGAAATTAGACTCACACCATACATAATATCTGGTCTAGTTGTAGTGAGATACATCAAACTACCAACAAGTTTCCTAAATTTAGTTGTGTCAAAATTCATTTCATCATCTCTTCTACTTAGCTTTGTACCTATTGCCACAGGTGTGAAAATTGGACTGCAGTTGATCATTCTAAACCTTCTCAAAACATCTTTTGCATATTTTCTTTGACAAATGAAAATGCCTTTATCATTTTGTGTAACTTCAATGCCAAGAAAGTATTTCATCAAACCCAAATCTGTCATCTCAAATTCCTTCTTCATTGCTGATTTAAAAATGTCAATAGAAAGATTACCTGTAAAGATCAAATCATCAACATACAAGCAAACAATCAAAATCTGACCTTGTTCATTGACTTTGGTGTATAGTGTAGGCTCACTAGTGCTTCTGTTGAATCCATTATCTATCATGTATGAATCAATTCTACTATACCATGCCCTAGGTGCTTGCTTCAATCCATAGAGTGCCTTCTTCAACCTGTAAACCTTGTCTTCATATCCTTTTATTTTATAACCTGGTGGTTGTTGCACATAGACTTCTTCTTTCAAATATCCATTCAAGAAGGCTGATTTAACATCCATTTGATAAACCATCCAATTATTTTGAGCTGCAATAGCTAGTACCATTCTAATAGTATCAAGTCTAGCTACGGGTGCAAATGTTTCATTATAATCAACTCCATATTCTTGTGCAAACCCTTTAGCTACTAATCTTGCATTATATTTATCAACTTCTCCATTTTCCTTATACTTAGTTTTATAGACCCATTTTACACCTATGCATTCTTTATTCTTAGGTAAATCAACTAGTTCCCATGTACCATTCTTCTCAATAGATGCTATTTCATCATTCATTGCATTAATCCATTGTTCTTCTTTAATTGCTTCATCAAAATATATACGATTTTGAGAAAATAAAGAAAAGTTTGATTGCAAATCTATATCCCCTTGTCCATAAATCTCTTGCAAACTTCTAATTTTCTTTCTCTTAAGTCTTGATCTTAATGATGCAATTGTAGGATTTGAATCATTACTTACTTGTGGACTTGAAGATTCTCCTAGCTCATCTTCCATTTGTGTGTTATCTCCTTGTGGGCTTCTTGATCCATCTTGCTCTTTTTCTTAATCTTTTCCTTCTTGATCATTATATGGTATTGGCATTGTACCTATAATTATTTTGTCTATATTGCCATCCCAAGATTCTTCTTCTTTGAGCATGACATCTCTACTTATAATGACTTTCCTAGTTATAGGATTAAACAACTTATATGGCTTAGATTGTTCATCATAACCAATAAATATGCATTTTTCACTTTTATTATCCAATTTACTCCTTACTTCTTTAGGCACATGTGCATATGCAATACAACCAAATATTCTAAAATGGGAAACACAATGATGCTTACCACTCCATGCTTGTTGTGGAATCATATCCCTTACAATCTTTGTTGGACTCCTATTCAAGATATAGATAGCACAAGCTACTGCTTCAGCCCAATACTCATTAGGAAGATTCTTACCTTTCAGCATACTCCTTTTCATTTCCATTATTATTCGATTCTTTCTTTCTGCAACACCATTCTGTTGTGGTGTGTAGCTTGTAGTAAATTGCTTCTTTATTCCATGGTACCTATAATAATCCAAAAACTCATTTGACTTGTATTCTCCTCCTCTATCTGATCTCAATACCTTGATGGATAGACCACTTTGTTTCTCAACCAATGCCTTGAACTCTTTGAACTTGTCAAATGTTTCAGATTTATACTTAAGGAAATAAACCCATGTCTTCCTACTAAAGTCATCAATGAATGTCAGAAAATAAAGACTCCCCCCTAATGATGGTGTTTGCATTGGACCACATATATCTGTATGCACAATTTCTAAAGGTGCCCATGCTCTATATGACATTTCTTTTGGAAAACTTTCCCTATGTTGCTTAGCCAAGATGCAACTTTCACATGAACTCAATGGTGCTTCAATGGGGGGTAAACCTCTTACCATTTCCTTTCTTTGCAACAAACACAATCCCTTGAAGTTTAGATGGCCATACCTCAAATGCCATATCCATGCTTGATCTTGACTTGTTGCCTTAAAACTTTCTCCAATCTCCTCCATTTTGCTTTTCATGCAAAGTGGGAACATTCTATTATTCGTCATTTCAACCTTTGCAATCACCATATTACTAGGAGGAATATCAAGTATAATGCACATATTTTTTTCAAAAATAACTCTATAACCTTTTTGTGTAAGTTGTCCTACACTTATAAGATTATGCTTCAAACTAGGTACAAAATAAACATCGGGAATAGACTTCTTACCAAGGTTTGTCACCACATTGATTGTACTTTTTCCTTTGACTTCTACTATGTTATCATTACCCAATTTCACTTCTGATTTAACTGAAGTATCCAAATTTTCAAATATGTCTCGATTTCCAGTCATGTGATTACTACAACCACTATCTAGAAACCAAACATCACTTGAGCTCTCTTGAGCTACATGACATGTAATAAACAATGTCCCTATATTACTTTCAGAAAAATTTGCATTATGCTTGCCTACATCTGCTTGCTTCTTTCGACATTCATTTGCCAAGTGACCAAACTTCTTACAATAATAACATTGGATATTTGATTTGTCATACCTTTCTAATGCCTGATTTTTATTTCATCCCCTTGAGCTGAAATTTTGATTTCTCCTTCCTCTTGGATCTGGACTCCTTTCTTCTCTTTGGTAATTATTTCTTCCTCTTCCTCTTCCTCTAAATCTTGGATTTCCTCTTCCTCTACCTCTTCCAAATGTCATTTGTGTTTTGAATACATTCTCCATTGAAATACTATCACGCCTGTTCAACCTATCTTCATGATTATGCAAAGACCCAAACAACTCATCTATAGATAATGTTGTTAAATCTTTAGATTCCTCAATTGCAACCACAATATTATCAAACTTAATAGGAAAACTTCTTAAGATTTTTTCTACAACCTTTTGATCTGTTAGATCATCACCATTCATCCTTATTTGATTAACCAAACTCATAACATGATTTGAAAATTGATCTACTGAATCAGAATCTTTCATTTGCAAATTTTCAAATTCTCTCCTAAGTGCTTGTAGTTTGGAAACCTTTACCTTACTTGTACCTTGGTATGCCATCTCTAAGATCTCCCATGCTTGCTTGGCTATAGTAGCTGGCTTAATCCTTCCAACAACAGAATCATCCAATGCTTGTCCAATAATCTGCAAAGCCCTTCTATTCTTTTGCCTATTTTCATCAAGATGTTTCTTTTCATCAACAGTCAAATTAGATTCATCTTGAGGTTCTTTATAACCTTTTAAAACTATGTCTGACAGCTCATATGAATCAAATGTCAATTTCATTCTAAAAGCCCAATTATCATAATTTTTACCAAAAAATATAGGAATTAGAGGTTGAATACTGCCTGATGCCATATTTTGAAAATAATATTTTTCTTCCAAAAAAAAGAACTTTCAACCTTAACTAGGATAACACCAATCTTAACTGGAAATTATAATCTGCAATAATTATATTAACACTATTTCTTTAGACCAGATCTTTTTTCATAGATTTGACTATCCTTAATTCTCTGACATTAATCTCCATAAAGCATTATACAAGACTGCAGTCAAAACTCGTCATTCAAAATATTCAAAAAGATGCAAACCTTCTCCTTTTATGACAGAGATCTCCTTTTGACTGCTGTAAATGGTGACTCTTCCAAACTGACAAACTCAGCACCTTCAGTGATCAACGATTCTTTGATCTACAACAATAAAAACAAGAAACCTTGCTTTGTCTCCCTGATCTGCCTTCGTTGGCAATCCCTTTCTAAAAGTATGCTGGCTCTGATACCACTTGTTAGTGGGCAGAGGCAAGACAAACTCAGAATGAAGTGCTACGGCATAATGAAACAAATTCTATTGCCATGCAAAAGATTGATTACATATGCCTCTTTTATAGAGGACTTAAGAAATATCCAGAAGCTGCGACAGTCATAAACACATGCATAAATAAATTGAATGCTGGTCGGTGGAAGACGATGGAAGACGGTGGAGGAAGTGTCTGGAAGAGAGGCGAGAAGCTTCTAAATTTAATACATATTTGACAATGTCTTTTGGTTGGTAGAAATTAATTCTTACCAACAACATGAGCGTAATATTTCAGATGCTAAAAATTGAAGAAAATATAAAGTACATCTATCATGATGTCTAAAATTTTTAATGGTTTTTAATTATGTAAAATTTGTGGCTGCCTTGTATGAGTTTTCTATTTGATAGGCACTCATGTTTTCTTAATCAGATTTTTAAAAAACTATTTAAAAATTGTATGAACTTGCTATTTGATAGCACTCATGTTTTCTTCCTCAGATTTTTAAAAACTATATAAGAATTTTTTTTTGAAAATAGAGAGGTGCTGATAGCCATTTAAACTCTCTAAAATAATAATAGAGAAAGTGCAATATTTTAAAAGTGATTTCAATTATAGATTCGAAAGTGCAATGTTTTAAAGCGATTTCAATTATATGAATCTATGTATTCTTGTTCTATAAATTTGGTTATATTATTTAATAAGACAGAAAAGGATAAAGTTACTCTCATTTTGTCTAGCCTGTTTTTCTTAATTTTTTTTATAGTCAAATTTTCCACTCACTGAGACTTATCCCTAGTGGGCTTTTAACTTAGGAACATACCAAGGATCTATTGACTCTTTCTTAATTTTGATTATTTCTTCCACATCCACTTCCTCTCAATCTGTACGCTTACAGTTTGTCCAAAGATCTTGCATTCAATTCAAGTCAACAATAGATCTTGCATTCAATTCAAGTCAATAATAGATCTTGCATTCAATTCAAGTCAACAATATGCATTTTGTGAAGAATCGTATGTTCAAAGCCAAATGCCTATTTAAGAAAGGCCTACAAGTGTTTAGGGACCTATGGGACCCTTCTAGCTTCACATGGAAATAATGGAATCAACTTAACGAGCACGCTTCAATCTTAATTATAAAGACAAAGCCATGGTGTTGGAATTGCAAAAAATTGTGCCCAAATCTCACTATTCTTATCTCTTCTAGTTGTCACTCAAGATTTTATAAGGATTGGAGGTGGCCTTATGGAAACAACATCAAAATTTGTCTTCTTAAAATCCTCTATAATCTATAAACAACTCATGTATGTCTTGCACCTTTCAAGATAGCTTAACTTTCTCTAGAATTATAAATTCAACAGATCTATATGGGACAAGCCCAATTTACAAATTTGGAAGGCAAAGACTAACTCACAATCCCAACTCATTGCTTGGAATCTTATCCATGCAAAAATCTTAGTGAGATCTCATCTTAAATTCCAACAACCTTCCCCTTCTTGCCCTTATTTGTGGTAAGATTTGAACTTTCAAACATTGTTTTTGGTATTGTCCTCATGCTAAATTATTACAGAAAGTTATTTTTGCAACTATTCCTATCCTATTTCATTTCCCTTGGACATGGAAGTTTAATCTTCTAGGGATCTTGAAAGCTCACAACATGCTATTTTAGATATTTAAATTTTAAAAATAAGCTTTTAAAATATGGCTCTCTGTTACTACAAAAAATTCACTAATCAAGGCTTGATGTCTAGTTGGCTCACTAATTACCTTTCAACTTCACCAACAAACCAAGGGCCCATTGACAATTTTTTTTTCTTCATTCTTCTCATTTCAACAATGAATACACTATTTGTTTATACTACTTTTGATTTAAATTTTTGATATAAATAAGGAGTAACACAACTCTACATAGCTATGCACATGTATTCAAGCATGTTCTTGAAGATCTAAAATTAGGTGCACTTGCTATCTGTACACCTACAACGTGTCCGATGATTTTTCATTTAATTCAAGTCAACAATATGCCTTTGGCAAAGAATCCTACGTTTTAAGCCAAACACCTATTTAAGAAAGGACTTCAAGTGTTTAGGGACCTATGGGACCCTTCTAGGTTCACATGGAAACCATGGATTCAACTTAACAAATGCTTCAATCTTAAGTATAAAGACAAAGCCATGGTGTTGGGATTGTAAAAAATTGTGCCCCCAAATCTCACTATCCTTATGGCTTCTAGCTGTTACATAAGCTTTTATAAGGAGTGTAGGTGGCCTAATGGAAAAAACATCAAAATTTGTCCTCTTAAAATCCTCTATAAAAAAATTGTTCTTGCCTTGCACCTTAGAAAGCCCCTTGTGAATGGTTCATAAGGCACAACACTTGCTGAAGGTTTTGCAAATGGGGTTGCAAGAAGAGTGAGCTTAAACATGGAGTTTCGAAACTCCATAGTTAAGTGCACTCAAGTTGGAGTAGTAATGGGATGGGTGACCTCCCGGGAAGTCCTAGTGCTTCAACTCTATGAGCAAGATGTTGATGCAATGAGTGATAAGTGGTCCATTCATTCTCATAAGAGATGGGTTCTCGTGAACCACTATTCATGAAATATGGGTCAATGAGTTTGACTCAAAAAACTACATAGTTTAATCCTAATAGCAGTATCACAATTTGACTTGTTGAAAATATCTCCTACTTATCAATGAATACACTTTCTTTTTAGTACTTTTGATTTAATTTTTTCACATAAATAAAAAGTAACAACTATATAGTTACACACATGTATTAAGCATGTTCTTGAAGATCTAAAACTAATAATAGGCCCAAGCAATCGTCCTTTTGTGAAGTTTCATAGTATTTGATGTTGCAAAGAATAAAATACTGTGAGGAATTATACATTGCCACCTTTGCACCAACAACAACTAAATAAGAATTTGCACATTTCTGAGCTCACCATCAATTCCATCTTCACAAACAATATGGCTGAGTTGCCCTTAAAACTCTACTAACATCGGTTTTGTGAGTTGGAGGGGTGATATAATTTTAAAAATATTTCAGAGTCATGCCTATCTTGGAGTTGGTACACACAATGACTTCAAATTATGTGTACCAATAATTTGTACACCTACAATATGTAATATGCAATCTTTCATTTAACCGAGTCACATCGACTTAAATCAAAATATCCATCCTATACGAGCCATATAATTTTTATGCATAAAATTAAATGTTGCGGTGCTATCTCTATCATGATGTCTCAACAGTTCAATAAATGCATAGTGAAAATATTTTAAAAGTTTTGAATGTTCAGCTGATATCAATGAAGAAATGTACTTTCAACGAGAATTTTGAAAGAGGGGGTAGTACTTACATACCTACCCTTGCTTTAACATACAGATGAAATATTTGTAATATCAAAGATGGGTAGATGAAGAAAGTTGTATGCTATTGGTCTTGGGTTGTTATTGCTAATTCTTTTAGGGCCTGTTTGGTAGCGGACCATTTCCAGCATTTTCCTAGAATTGGCATTTGTTATTGCCCATTTCGTCAAATCCTCAGTTTGGCAGTGCAATATGAAAATGGAATAGGAATATGTTAATGCTCATTTTGGTTCAAAATGAGCATTAACATCTTCCATCTGAAAAGGTGGAATTGGAATTTGAATGGAGGGAAAGCAAATTTTTAAATTTCTCATGTCTACACTTAATTTTTTCATTTTTTATTTGTGTGGGGAGGGATTTAATTTTTATTTTTTTTTGCGTGGTTTGTAACTTTTTTTTATTCAAATTTTTTCAAAAAAAATTCAAATTTTTGCCGAATTTTTTTTCAAAGTTTTTTTCCAAATTTTTTTTCGAATTTTTTGACAAATTTTTTTGTCAATTTTTTTTCAAATTTTTTTTTTAAAATTGATTTTTTATTTTTTCAATTTTTTTGTTGAATTTTGGTTGCAGTGACTGTAACTTGGTTGCCTGCCACCAACTTTGGCTGCCTAAAACAGTCTGCGATTCCATTTTAAATTTAATTCAATTAATAAAAATGAATTATTAAATTTAAAAATATTAAAATAATTCAAAAAATTAAAAATTAAAAAATCATACTCAAATTCCAATTCCAATTTCAAAAAGTGGAACCAAATAGTCCAAACATAATCCCAAAATGAAAAACCAGATTATCAAATCCATGATTTGACCATTTCCAGCATTTGATCAAATCCATCATTTCCTAATTCCCGCTACCAAACGGGCAAGTTGTTTTAAGATATAATTGGAAAGCCAGATGCACTGTTGTGTTTTCAAACAATTATTTTTAGGATATCTTAATGCTGTACTCTGATATAGTTTCTCAGGCTATTTTTTTGTTTTTGTTGTCTCAATTTTTAGATTTATTTAAGCAGAATCTTTTAGCAATGACACAACTTCAGTAACTTAAAGACAAAGTGAATCAACCTCAAAATAGCTGCCATGTGGATCTTTGCAAAGTGTTTTGTCATGTTCTTTCACTGTAATGCCAACTGTTGGCCTATTTTGCAAGTGGTTTGTCATGTCCCATATTTATTGAATTTTCATTATTGGTTTGTATTGGACTATGTATCTCTCTTCCATCTACCTGATGTAGTTGTTATTCTTTGTAACTTTTCCTTGATTCAATTAAAAAAAAATTGTATGTCATTATTGATTTGTATTGATCTATGTTTCTCTCTTCCAGCTACCTGATGTTATTCTTTGTAACTTTTCCTTGATTCAATTAAAATAAAAATTGTATGCTCCCTCTATAATGTGTTTTGATGTCATTTAGAGACTATTAGAGCTTTTGAAATGGAGTATGCAAATTTATACTAATATGATTTGAACATCTAAAATTTGTGACAGTAAGATTTGAGGATCTAAGAGGTACCGATTTAAATGATATTTTAGGATTTGGCAACATTTACATTCTATATTAAATTATCATCTAACAAATTAATGGGAGTTTAATTTAAATCTAGCAAACAATGAAATGAAAGAAATGTTCTTTTGACATGAATTTTAGAAGAGGGGAGGAGTCCTTAGACAGGATGCAAATTGCCTAATATCTCCATATGCTTGCTTTAATGTACAGGCAAAATATTTTTAATACCAAAGATGGGTAGATGAAAAAAAAAATAGTAGTTTTTCAATGGTATTAAATATGTACAATGTGCGGATGGCTTGTATGAGCTTGATATTAGATATGTACTCATGTTTTCTTCCTCAAATTTTTAAAAACTATTTAAGAATTATTTTTGAAAATAGAGAGGTGTTGATAGCTATTTAAACTATGCAAAATAATAATAGAAAAAGTGCAATGTTTTTAAGTGATTTCTATTAAATGAATCTGTGTGTTTCTCTTCTAGAAAATTATTTAAATTATTTAATAACACAAGAAAAGGATCATTTTGTCTAATCTATCTTTCTTAAAAAAATTTCTTAAAAGAATAATGTTATGATCAAATTTTCCACTCAACAAGACTTATCCCTAGTGAACTCATTAATTACATTTTAACTTCAAGAACATACCAAGGGCCTATTGACTCTTTATTAATTTTGATTGCTCCACTTCCACTTCCTCTCATTTCAACAATGAATACAACCTTTTTTTTATTACTTTCGATTTAACTTTAAGTTATATCCAGCTGCAATATGTTTGCCTAGAATCTATTCGATGATCTTGCATTTAACTTAAGTCAACATTGTGTCTCTGATGAAGAATCCTATGTTCAAAGTCAAACGTTTATTTAAGAAAGGACTTCAAGTGTTTAGGGACCTATGGGACCCTTATAGCTTCACATGGAAATCATGGAATCAGCTTAAGGAGTGCTTCAATCTTAATTATAAAGACAAAGCCAGGGTGTTGGAATTGCAAAGAATTGTGCCCCTAAATCTCACTATCCTTATGTCTTCTAGTTGTCACTCGAGATTTTATAAGGACCGGAGGTTGCCTATTGGAAACAACATAAAACTTTGTCCTCTTAAAATCCTCTATAAATAGCTCATTCCTACCTTGCACCTTTCAAGCCAACTTAACTTTCTATGGAATTGTAACTTCAACAAATCTATATGGAACATGCTCAATTTGCAAATTTGGAAGGCAAAGACTAACTCACAATTCTAAATCATTGCTTAGATGCTTATCCATATAAAACTCCCAGTGGGATCTCATATTAAATCCCAAAAACCTCCCCCTTTCTACCCTTTTTGTGGTAAGATTGAAACTTTCAAACACTATTTTTGGTATTATCCTCATGCCAAATTATTAGGGAAAGGTCCCTTTTAAACTATTCCTACCCTATTGTATTTCCCTTGGACATGGTATTTTTCTCTTGTAGGGATCTTGAAAGCTCACAACATACTATTTTGGATATTTAAATTTTAAAATTTTCCGCTAAGCAAGACATGATTTCTAGTGGGCTCACTAAATTACCTTTCAACTTCACCAACGAACAAAGGGCTCATTAAAACATAATTTTGATTCTTCATTCCTCTCATTTAAATAATGAATACACTATCTCTTTTTACTACTTTTGATTTATTTTTTTCACATAAATAAGGACTAAGACAACTCTACATAGGTATTCACATGTATTCAAGCATGTCCTTGAAGATCTAAAACTAATTGAAGGCCTAACAAATCATCCTTTTGTGAATTTTCATAGTATTTGATATTGCAAAGATCGGGAGATAAAACACTGGGAGGAATGTCAAAAACATGAAGAACCCTAGTGTAGTCCTAGTCACACTTGCCCAATGTTCAATCCTACTGTGATGTTCATTCCTCAAGCTGGATAAAGCCAAATATTTGAAGGTGCCCAAGCTTTTCATAGTCAATTTGCGGCTAGCAATAAACTTGTGTGGATCAATAATTTAAAAAGAAAGGGAGAATGGGGTTGTAGAAGATACCAAGGTCGATGCCTAGAAGGAGACTACACACCCAGATAATTCATGCATTTACATAGTAGTCTAGCATTCCAATGCTAATATTTTGGACATTTTATTTTAGGGCCCCAATCATCAAACCTTCAACCTGGGGAAAATAGAAACATGTATGTTCAACCTTTTGACACTCCTAGAGGTAAATCTATAACATTTAAATTTCTTGATGACATAGTAGAAGTTATAGCAGTCTATAAAGAAATATCTATTATATTTTTTTCTTGAAAGTCATACAAACAAAAAAAAGACTTTTACAAATGTGTTTGCATAATTTTGGAACAAAAATGTTGGCTAATTAAATCCTTTAGGATTTTAGGTCGAGGATATGTTGGTTGTACCTTCATAAACTATTCAATCATGCTAGAACAATTCTTCATTATTGTTCTTAGATAATTTGGGGCCAAATTTGTTAACTCCAAGCCTGAGATATTGATTTCCATCCAAAAGGGGTTTCAAATCCTGGACATCATTTATCTAAAACCTTTTCACCTTTCTTCATATCATCGTTGCACAACTTGAGAGTATTTTGGTGAAAATGAAATTCTGACAAATGGTCCAACTTGAAATTTCACCCTAGAGTCTATGTTGAAATGGATTTAACCCTACCACTTCCTAACTTCATCAATCTTTTAGGCCTTGGTTTGAAATTCACTCAGAATATCACATATCTCAATAATCCTTTAATGCATATTTCTACTACTTTCAAACCATAAAACTTGTAGGTCTCCATTTCAAAACCCCACACCCAACTTTGTTGATGATTATACTCCAAAGTATCCTTCCATTCATCCTTCTCCCACTTTGAAATAATCTCTTTCTAAAATCCCCATTACTCCTAAATTCCCTTCACCTTAACAAGTTTTAGATTGTTACTTCCTTTAAGGATGCTCTTCTTTCTAAGATAAGACTCCCCCAAAAAGGAAAGATTCAACCACTTCTTCCCCTTTAACTACCTAGCACCTTGTTGAGCCTTCCCAATCCCCGTTGCACTCAAAAACCTTGTGAACCATCTCTTTGAGCTTCTCCTCATAGCCATATAGCCCTATAGGAATACCCTCTTAAAGACCCTTGAAGTCATAATCTAGATCAATTTCTAGAGAGATGACCCCTATAAACAATTCTCTAGAATCTAATGCCCTATTGTCATCTAATCAATTTAAAAATTTCCTAATTGATGAGGATATTTTTGACTCCCAATGAATTGCTGCATATAATCTTGGAATGTGATGGGATTTCCAATCTCATCACATAAATATTAAGTCAAATAATCTTTGATAAATAGCCAAATAGATGTAGTAACTATTTAAGAAATTAATGTTAGTCAAATGAACCTTGATGCCTCACTTTCTATTACATGGGCTCTGCAGATGTTGTGTTAGGTCTCACATCATGGCTATCTAAATCAATTTTTAGCTTTAGATATAATCCAAATATTTTTTGTGTGTGGGCTATGATCCCTGATCATGCGTTACTTTAATGTGTGGCACACGGATCATTCACAACTCATTTCTTTTGCACTCTATGTTAGGTTCCAGCCGCTAGTAGAATCCTTCATGCAACACATTGGTACTGACCTTTAAAATGGGGGTAGGGCCTCATACAAGAGCTTGAGAGATGAATTTTTTCATCTATGGAGAACTCTTTCGATACTTGTACCTTCACAAATGCTTGACTTTTTCCAAGAACCTCTACCGGGCTACCACCCTTATCCAAGGATTTTTTTTTTCTCAATATATGCCCCTAACTCTTTGCCCAAGAGATCTTCCTTGTGTGAGTGGATACATACACATTTTACTATTGCAAATTGGGTCCTAAGGTATATGTTAACATGGTGGATGACGCACAGAGGGGGAAGATTAGTGGGGCCAAAGGATCACCCAATTAACAAACCACCTTGTAGAATCACAACACAAAAGAAATAACACAAAAAGAGAGAAGGAACATAGATCATCTATTATATTTCATTCAAACTTCATACATGTTGGGTTGTGAGGCCTTCCTGGTTACGACCAATACAATAGAAATAAATTATAGAAATAGAACAATCCTCATACATGTGAGATCCATGATCTCCAACTTTTTATCTTCTTTCTTTTTAACTACCTCCCATCTAAACCTAGAACAAATAATTACATTTATACATGAGGCTTCCAAATAGGTTGGCCCAAAAGAATCTTCAAGATCCAGCATTGGAGAAATAAATGACCTAGAGTTAGGTCCACACATTTCCAAATGAGTGATCCTAACATTAAGATCATGACCAAAATTAAATACACAAGTCAGCCCAGAAAGAAAATCCAAAACTAAACCCATTGGTGAACAAGGCCACCAAGCAACATAGAACACAATGAACCCACTCAGTGAAGAACACCACCGAGTAGAGATAGAACAAAAAAAAGCCACTCAGTGAAAGACACCGTCGAGAAGAGACAGGTAACTGAGCTCATCGGTGAACAAAACATAACACTCCATTAAGAAACCCAAAGTAGTTACCGAGCACATCTAACAAGCTGTCGAGATACAAGATTTCCATAAACCCAAGATGCTCCTGTATTAACAGAGGATCATGCTAACCATATTAGGGATTTCACTCATCATTTTTCTCAACCTAAGTTTGAAACATGAAATCTTCCTTGAATCTCCCTAGGAATTCATGACCCCACTATGGAAAAAATGGACTCTTATGATCACATATCTCTTATGATAACTTGACATATATATCTTCAATAATAACTACACATATCTCTTATGATCACCTGACATATTTTGGTATTATTTAAGGTTATAGTAATAATTTCAATAAGTATGGTAGAATACAGACAATATAAAGGGTTTGATAAAAGGATCGATGCGAACTGGTACAAATGAATTTTGAGTTGTGAAACTAGAGGAAGATTCTACAAGGTATATACTATGATATCTTATGATCGCACTTGTTGATGTTATTATTTTCTCCAATTATGAAGATCTGAGTATCAGGTTTATATTGAAGAATGAAGAATAGTGACAATTACTTATTGGATTGGTGTTCCATTTCTCAAGGTTAGTATGGAGTTTTGTGTGTGGATTTGGCCGACATCTCACACGTTACACTTTTTGTTCTTGAGGATGACTAGTTAAGTTATTATTTTTTCAATTGAGTATATAAGTTCAAGTTTTTGTGGTAATTTGATGATGCAATTATGAAGGGATATTATATAAACTATAGATGATATACTAACAAGTTATATGTGTAAAGAACCTAAATATAGATGTTAGGTTGATGTTTATGTACTATACCTACATAGAATTGAATAGGCATAGTTGATGTTATTTCTCAGTTCACTATTTTGGATTGTAGTCTAATAATTTTTTATGGCAATAAGCACTTATATGTAATCTGAGCAGTGACCTCTAGGAAGTGTGCCTAAATGCAAGTGCATTCTATTGTATACTATTTCCTTTGACAATTTTATTATTTATTCATAAGAAATTATAGGGTGTAGACACCTAAATTTGATTACATAATTAAGTAATCTTATTTAGTTCTCTCCTAGGACATTGATTGATTAAATATTTAATATTTATTTAGATTCTATGCTAACATGTTGTATGTGTAAAGAACCTAAATACAAATGTTAGGTTGATGTTTATGTACTGTACCTACATAGAATTGCATAGGCATAGTTGATTTTATTTTTAGTTCACTTTTTTGGATTGCATTCCAATCATTTTTTATCGAAATAAACACTTATATGTAATCTGAGCAGTGACCTCTAGGTAGTGTGCCTGAATGCAAGTGCATTCTATTTTGTATTATTTCCCTTAACAAGGTTATTATTTTTTCATAAGAAATTACAAGGCGTAGACACCTAAATTTGATTACATAATTAAGTAATCTTATTTATTTCTCTCTTAGGACATTGATTGATTAAATTTTTAATATTCATTTAATTTAAGTCACCCCTTAGTTAATTAATTTAATTAATTAACTATATTCCAATTAATTATGTAAATGACAAACCATAGTCTGATAATTAATTCAATCCTGTTGGCAAGTGATATTTTGAGAGCTCTATGGATCACATAAGGGTTGTCATTTATGGAAACACTTATGTTGTTGTGAGCGCATGAAGTGAGAACATATATTGGCAACTCAGTCATGAAAATGACTGAGTACAAAATCAGAATAATAGTATTCTGCATTATAGTTTTGGTCAAT
Organism: Chamaecyparis obtusa; assembly: GCA_027943335.1. Classification (NCBI taxonomy): domain Eukaryota; kingdom Viridiplantae; phylum Streptophyta; class Pinopsida; order Cupressales; family Cupressaceae; genus Chamaecyparis; species Chamaecyparis obtusa. The sequence goes on from BSBK01000092.1 coordinate 2,200,991, forward strand.
GAAGATGGTATATGATGTATTATGGCTTGCGAAGTTACATGAAGACAATTTGGGATATGTAGGACCTTTAGTTAAGGTCACCTATGTTTCTGTATTGATATCAACAAGATACAGTGATATGAAGGTATGCGAAGGAAAAGAGATAGTGAAATAGGGTATGTGAACAGTCGTGATGATTAAGGGAAGGTGAGATGGAATGGTAACATGCTAAGTCAGGTGAGAGTGTCATGCCCCGCAAGGGAACCAGGGAAGCAAACAAATATTCTTTAGGAAAGAAAACCTATGTAACGAACTATGAAATTTTTAAAACTTTAAAAGATTTACATGCATAATAACATAAGAAAAAATTAGCTTAGATTCCTCCCACAATTCCCTACAAAGATACTAACCATCCATTTAAGTTTCATAAATGTACTAACAACTTTGAATAACTTTAAACCAACTATATCATAACATTTGAAGATCTTAAGGAGGAAAATATAAATGCTTTAATTCAAATGTTTAACTTAACATTTAAGATCCATCTATATTCTCAAAGTATTCCTTTATGAACAATATAACATTTAAAGCATTAATCCCATATAAATGATTCATCTAAGAATTTGAGTAAATATATGAAACCATACCATTTGAATTTCTATCCTTTCTTAATCAACAATAATACAACATTGCATCTTACTTTGAAAATGTACTAAAGTCCTTTTCTTTTTAACAAACAAGCTTTACATAAAGATCACATTTCCACTTTCCTTTCCCTAAATCTACCCATTCCAAGATACATTAATTTCAGATACAATAAAGATTACATTACATTCATCTCCTCTTGGGAGGTTACAATAATGACATAACTTTACATTTGTTTGTGATGCAGGTGTTAGAATAACTAAGAGGGGGGGTGAATCAGTTATCCAAGTCCTAAAATAAGTAACTTAAAACTTGTATCTTCAAATACTGTCACTCGGGAAACATATATCTTCTTCACTGTCACTGTATTTACCAATTATCAGATAAGCTCAAAATGATTTACCGATTAAATCTAATAGTTAACATGTAAAGTATGATAGCAAATAGATAACATGCTCAACACATAACACAAAAGATTTTAACGTGGAAACCCTATTAAGGGAAAAACCACCTGGGAACCAGCAACCCAAAAATTTCACTCTTCGGAAGTGAGGCCTGTGAGGACCAAACCCTGTTAGATGTGACCTGGTTAGAGGATTTTCCACTAGGAGTTATCTTTCAATCTTCTATCACTCACTGTGCTGATTTACAGGATAACCATGTTTCACTGATTAGAATGAAACACCAATCAGAACTTAAAACTCCACTCGATTAAGAGATTTTCACTGATTACAATTTTTAGAAAGTAATAGTAGTTTGATTTGTCTTATTAAAAAAAATTACAGATTACGAATCAATGTTATACTCAAACAATATTTTTTGACCATTTAACACTTCAGATCTTAAATCAACTTCACTTACAATCAATCAATACTATGCTCTGTGTAGCTCAGTTTGTTCTTTGTGTAGCTCAGTTTCTGCAGTATCAGTTCAATAACCAATTGATCAGAAATTGCATGAATACAAATTCACACTTAGCTTCCTGTAGTATCTCCTTCTTCTTCTCTTATTATATAATGTATTTTCTTTCTCCTTAAATAAACAAGTAAGCCATTTCATTTTCATCCATTAGATTTTGCCGCTTAATCCTGTTCATTTCTTTTTCTGCTTTAACCTTCTTCGGTAGATGTGTCTTTAACACATTTCAATCTTCTTTGTCAGATCTTTCTTGAATTTTTTCAATCATCGATCTTGTAACAAAATTTATTCCTTTTCATATCTTTACGTTGATTTTGAGGTTCCAGCTCATCAATCTTCCTGGCCTACAACATCATTAAATGATCTTCTGTTCTTCTTGGTCAAGTCAAAGAAATGTGTCGGTAAACCTTATCAGTTAAACTTGTGCTCAGTATACAACACATTACGTCGGTGTATACTACCATCGGTGTTCATACTGAGAATCTTGGTAAACACTAAATTGTCTTCTTTTACCGACCAACACTGCTTTGTATCTTTGAATTCCTTTCTTCATAATAGATGAATACCGCGTACTAGGATCAACATAATGAGATCAGAGACTCATCAATAAGTTATCCAAAGCATTCCATAACCTCATCTACTATGACCTTCTTCCACCATTCTTCAGACGGTAATGAATAACTTACAAGATAAGTACTGTCAAACTAATAAGAAACTAGTTGACATCAATGACAACATCATACTGATTTAGCAAATAGTATTATCTATCCATCTTTAGCTCTGTAATCTTCAATCACTTGTTCAACAATCTCTCCATATGATAAATTAGTTGTAGGCTTAACAATCTCTCCCTTTGGCATTGATGGCAACTTAAATAATATGAATGTACCATACCCATACCAATATCTATTCTACAACATTGTCATAGTTCATCCTTAACTCTTCTTTTCTGTTTCTTCAGCATTCATCATATTCTCTCCCTTTTTCTAGTATTCATTCATATTTTCTATTCTCTCCCTTTGACAACAATGCCAAATGAAAATAATAACAAACTATGAGTATACTAACATCTCCATTGTATCTGAAATACTGATATCTCCATCTTTTAAAAAAAACTTAATCACAACCTTGAACTTAATCAAAGTGTGCTCTATGCTAGCATCAACATGTATGATCTTCTGATAAAATAGGTTGATGCAGCATGCTAGATCACCTTAGTGACCTATAAATAGGGGATAGACCCCAAGTCTATTCCTCAAGTATTCAAAAGTTTCTTTTGGTAGAGGCTTTGTAAAAATATCAACAAGTTGTTCTTTAGATGTTACAAACTCCAGTTTAACTTGCTTGTCTTGTACTTGCTCCCTTAAGTAATGATACTTAATTGAGATGTGCTTTGTCTTCAAGTGCATTAAAGGATTTTTCAAAATGTTAATAGCACTAGTGTTGTCACAATAAATAGTCACTGGATCTGTGATCATTTCCTTCATCCCTTCCAACACTTGCTTGATGTAAGCTATATTCGAGCAGTTTGTCGTAGCAGAAACATATTCAGCTTCAATTGTTGACTAAGAAATACAACTCTGCTTCTTGCTAGTCCATGTAACAAGTCAGTCTCCAAAGAAAAATGCACCTCCAGTTGTACTTTTATGATCATCCACATTACCAGCCCAGTCAACATCAGTATATACCTTCAATTCAAATTTTCCATCTCTCGGATACCAAAGGCCATAATCTTCTATTTTCTTAAGGTATCTCAGGATTCTTTTTGTAGCTATCATATGAGATTCCCTAGGGTTAGTAGAAAATCTTGCAACAATTCCAACAGCATGAGCAATATCAGGTCTAGAATGTACTACATACATTAATTTACCAATCATGGATCGGTAAAGAGTCTTATCAACCTCGGTAGTATCATCTTCCTTTGTTAATTTACATCTGATAACCATCGATGTTCCTACAGGTTTTGCATTTTCCATACTAAATGTCTTCAAGACCTCCTTTATGTATTTTGATTGAGTGATGAAGATTCCATCACTGTGATGAATCACCTACAGTCCTAGAAAGAACTTAATCTCTCTGAACATTGACATTTCAAACTCTTTCTACATCTCATCAGCAAATGCCTTACACACATTGTCTCTTCCTCCAAAAATTATATCATCAACAAAGATTTTAGCTATGATAATAGTGTCATCAGAATTTCCTTTCATGTATAGATTACTATTATCACTTGTTCTAATAAAACCAATACTTAACAAATATGTGTGCAGTCTTGCAATAGGTGCAAATGTCTTGCAATATGCTCCATTTAGAAAAGTAGACTTCACATCCATTTGATAAACTTTAAATTTCTTATGTGCAGCATATGCTAGTAACATTCTAACACCCTCAAGTCTTGCAATAGGTGCAAATGTCTCACCATAATCAATTCCTTCTTCTTGTGCATATCCTTTACATACAAGTCTAGCCTTGTTCCTTGTCACTTCACCATTCTCATTCATCTTATTTCTGAAAATCCATTTAGTACTGATTACATTCTTATCCATCAGTCTGGGTACTAAAGTCCATGTTTTGTTCTTCTCAATTTGTTCAATTTCCTCAGTCATTGCCTTGACCCATTCTTCATTATTCAAAGCAACTTGTATAGTTTTAGGTTCAAATTCACAAACCAAACAAGTACCTTGTCGTGATTTACTTCTAGTTTGCATACTAGCATTCTTGTCTCCAATATTCTGGTTTTCAAGATGATGTCTTCTTACAAATCTTGCTAAGATCCTAGATCTTGTATCTTGTGCATCTTGCTCTATATTATGTTGTGCATTCGGTTCAGGTTCATTAACTTACTTGGTAGATGCTCCTTGATCATCATTCTATTCTATCGGTTGTGCTAGTTGCTGTGCATTACTCATCTGTTCGTCGGTTACAGTAGTCTGTGATAGTCTCAATTGAAACTTAGGGACATCATAGTATGTAAACTATCGGTAGTCTTCAGGTTCCTCATTCTTTTCTTCATTTATAAGCTTGTCATCAAATTCATCAACTCGAACATTTACACTTTCAATAATCTTATTAGTCATCTTGTTCAGACATTTGTAAGATTTACTTTGGGTAGAATATCCTAAGAATATTCCTTCATCTTCTTTGGAATCAAACTTACCATTCCTATCATCTTTCAGGATAAAACACTTACTTCTAAAGATTCTAAAATAACTTACATTAGGCTTGTGTCCAAACCAAAGTTCATATGGTGTTCAATTGGAGTCCTTCTTTAATTGTACTCGGTTAAGTACATACACAGCAGTACTTACAACTTCTCTCCAAAATTTTTGTGCAACACTCTTTTGTATCATCAGTGTCCTTACACAATCAACTATTGATCTATTTCCTCTTTCAGTAATGTCATTCTGTTGTGGTGTTCTTGGTGCAGACACTAGTCTCTAGATTCCATGCTCATTGCAGAAGTTAGTAAATTCATCAGATATAAATTCACCACCTCTATCCGACCTTAAACATTTAATCTCCTCACCGGTTTCCTTTTCAATCTTAGCCTTATACCATTTAAACATCTTAAATGCTTTAGACTTTTCTTTCAAAAAAATCATTATCATCAATCTAGTATAATCATCAACAAAGAGAATAAAATATCTATCACCATAGTAGCTTTGAGTTCTCATCGGTCCACATAAGTCGGTATGTACCAACTCAAGAATTTTCTTTGTTGAGAAATCTTTGCTTTTAAAACTAGATTTAGTCATCTTTCCCTTTTGACATTCATGACAAAGAGTATGATCAGGCTTATGTAAGTTAGGCAAACCTCTAACTCTTTTCTTCTTACTGATCTTGATCATATTATCAAAATTTACATGACATAATCTCTTGTGCCACAACCAAACATCTTCATCTTTCATTAGTAAACAAGAAGATTCATCAATATCAAGATAAAAAAGGTTACCTCTGGTCTGAGTACCAGTCCCAACAAGTCTTTCATCAGCTTCATAGATTTTCACCTTTTTGTTTTCAAATACCAATCTGTGACCTGAATTAATCAGCTGTGCAACACTCAACAGATTGTAATTTAGTCCATATACCCAGTAAGCATTCTCACATCTTATCTTATCATTTATTACTAGGGTACCATTACCTTTCACAGTTCACGGAGCATCATTTCCCATTTTTACAGAACCACCATCATATTCAACTAATTCTTCAAATTTGTCTACATCACCTGTCATATGATGTGTGCAGCCACTATCAATAATCCACATATCATTCTTTCTTACTTGTGAAATCAGGGCAGATTCTTCATGTTTCCCATCTTCTTCTAAATCATCCTTGATCGCCACAAATACAATCTCTACAATAGAATCAGATTCAAAGTTAGTCTCTTCAGCAGTAAAGTAAGCCTTCTTACCTTTATCTTTTCAGTCATCTCTATCTTTATGTCAGTAATTCTTATGAACTCTCCTTCCATAACTTCCTTCAGATCTATCTCTAGATTCATCATCATCATTTCTTTTATGAGGACATCTAGCAACGATATGACCTACTTCCTTGTAGTTAAAACAAGCCAAGGGTAATTTACCTTTATACTTCCCTCTACCTTTTGGTAATCTTCTAGCCATTAACGCTTCAAGCTTATCAAGGTCATCATCAGTGTCACTATCATATTTACTAGATTTCCCAATCTTCAATTTTGACATGAAAGTAGACTCAATATTACTTCTAGAAGGTACAATGCTATTATCAAAATTATTTAGCTCAAAGGTAGTAAGCTTACCAATCAAAGTATCAAGAGTGAGATTGGAAGAATCTTGATTTTCATGAATTGCAGACACTCTGATGGCATATACAGGTAACAAAGTTCTGAGGATTTTGCTGATAATTATTTCTTCATCAATTACTCCATTAGAAGCTCTTATAGCATAAACAACTTCTTTGATTCTGTTTGAATATTCTACAATATTTTCTCCTTCTTTCATTCTCATTTCATCAAATTTTCCCCTTAAGCTCTCTGCTTTAGCTCTCTTGACAGACGTGTTACCACTATATACTTTCTCTAGTCTATCCCACATTGTCTTAGCAGTACTCAATCCTTTGATTTCTTCAAATTCAGCGTCGGTACAGGCAGTAGCAAGTTCCATCATTGCTACATTGGGATCATGCTTATCTTTTAGTTGTTCCATAGTCAGAGGACCAGTCGGTTCACTATAGCCAATTGTCATAAAATGTAGTGCATTTCCACCAATTCCAACTGTATGCAATTTCATTCTTTATTGCCATACTGAGAAGTTGTCTTTGTTCAGTCTAGGCACTTCCCTCTTATTCATTTTGTGATCTTTATGCTCAAGTCCTTAAAACTCTATTTCAAGCAACCGACGCTCTGATACCAATTGTTAGAATAACTGAGAGGGGGGGTGAATCAGTTATCTAGCTCCTAAAATAAGTAACTTAAAACTTGTATCTTCAAATACTATCACTCGGTAAACATATATCTTCTTCACTGTCACTGTATTTACCAACTATTAGATAAGCTCAAAATGATTTACCAATTAAATCTAATAGTTAACATGTCAAGTATGATAGCAAATAGATAACATGCTCAACACATAACACAAAAGATTTTAACATGGAAACCCTGTTAAGGGAAAAACCACCTGGGAACCGACAACCAAAAAATTTCACTCTTCTGAACTGAGGCCTGTGAGGACCAAACCCTGTTAAAGGTTACAATGCACATTGTTAGATGTGACCTGGTTAGAGGATTTTCCACTAGGAGTTATCTTTCAATCTTCTGTCACTCACTGTGCTGATTTACAGGATAACCATGTTTCACTGATTAGAATGAAACACCAATCAGAACTTAAAACTCCACTTAGTTAAGAGATTTTCACTGATTACAATTGTTAGAAAGTAATAGTAGTTTGATTCACCTTATTACAAAAAATTGCAGATTACAAATCAATGTTATGCTCAAACAATATTTTATGACCATTTAACACTTCAGATCTTAAATCAACTTCACTTACAATCAATCAATACTATGCTCTGTGTAGCTCGGTTTGTTCTTTGTGTAGCTTAGTTTTTGCAGTCTCGGTTTAGTAACCAATTGATCAGAAATTGCATGAATATAGATTCACGCTCAGCTTCCTGCAGTATCTCCTTCTTCTTCTCTTATTATATAATGTATTTTCTTTCTCCTTAAATAAACAAGTAAGCCGTTTCATTTTCATCCATTAGATTTTTCCACTTTAACCTTCTTCGGTAGATGTGTCTTTAACATGTTTCAGTCTTCTTCATCAGATCTTTCTTGAATTTTGTCAGCCATCGATCTTGTAACAAACTTTATTCCTTTTCATATCTTTATGCTGATTTCGAGGTGCTAGCTCATCAATCTTCCTGGCCTACAACATCATTAAATGATCTTCTATTCTTTTCAGTCAAGTCAAAGAAATGTGTCGGTAAACATTATCAGTTAAACTTGTGCTCGGTATACAACACACTGTATCAGTGTATACTGTCATTGGTGTTCATACTGAGAATCTCAGTAAACACTAAATTGTCTTCTTTACCAACCAACACTGCTTTGTATCTTTGAATTCCTTTCTTCGTAATAGATGAATACCATGTACTAGGATCAACATAATGAGATCAAAGAATCATCAATAAGTTATCCAAAGCATTCAATAACCTCATCTACTATGACCTTCTTCAACCATTCTTTAGATGTCTTGGTAATGAATAACTTACAAGATAAGTACTGTCAAACTAATAAGAAACTAGTTAACATCAATGACAACATCATACTGATTTAGAAAATAGTATTATCTATCCATCTTTAGCTCTGTAATCTTCAATCACTTGTTCAAAAATCTCTCCATATGATAAATCAGTTGTAGACTTAATAGTAGGAGCATTCTAGGATTCTTGGCAATCCTATATCAACCAAAAATATGTTTGTCTTTGAAGGTAGTTTGTTGGTTTTGATCTTAGTTTGGTGGATTTCTTGCTCGGTTTGGGAGATTGGTTGCTCAGTTTATGTGGTTACCAAGATGCTCACTCTCTAAAGGATGTTGGGGGATTGAAGGTGTCAGTTCACTACCACTTGATAATAACTATGTTCCCTAGTCATGCTTGGTGTGGTCGGTCGACTAGTGTTTAGTTGTTTCTTCTATGTCTCGGTGTTCTTGCTTACCGACTGGATTATTTTGTTGGATCGGCTTGGCTAACTGGTGCATTTAATTTGGGTCATTCTCCTTGAGTTATGGATTGACAATTAGACATGTGGGGACCTAGATATGGTGTGTTGTATTCTTCTATGTGGATTTGATGACCGTTTGGGGCCATCTTTGAGATTTTATTTATTTTGTAAGGCTAATGTTAGAGCTGACTGATGTTTTAGCATTTAATATTTGTTTATAGAGATTTATTATTTCATCAGCTAACTTGTGGCTAGGAATCAATATTTATAAGATGCTTGGGTAGTTTTTTAAGGAATCATATTGTTGGTTGGAAAGGTTAGTAGCCTACAAGCTTAGGAGTAGGAAGATTGCTTGGAAGTTTGAGTACAAGTTTAGATCTTTCCTGGGTGCCTAGCAGTGTGCTTCCTGTTGCAGACTTGGACTAGCTGGATGCTGATGTTGGGGAAAATATTTGGATCTTGTGAGATCTTGTAGACTGTTACTTTCTTTGTAGTTGGTCATAACTGAGAAGGCCTTATAGCCCGAGACATTGCATGTAATCAGTGTTTTCATGAATAAAGACTTCTATTTCATTGCAGATTTTTTATTGTTATTGTGTATTTCCATTGTATATTGGTTTGGCTGCAAGGTTGGTCAGTCCTTAATTGGATCCACCCACCTTGACTACATTAGGTGGTATTAGAGAGAAGTTTGTTCCTATTTGAGCAAAGTCTATTCCTATTGGAGCCGAGTGGATCTTGTGTACTTAGATCTTGATTTGAAGATGCCTCCGAGGAGAAATCATGAGATCTCTAAAGAAGAAGAAGCTACTGGTGAATTCTATCTTGATGATTTTAGGGCTTTACAAAAACAAGTGCAAGACCTACAAGAGGAATTGAGAAAGAAGAAGCCTACCTTGAAAGAGGATAGTGATGATGAATCTGAGGAAGATCATTTTAAAGAAGCTGTAGAAGAAGCTAGAGATTCTGAGGAGAATCAAATTCTGAAAGCTATGTCTAAGATTGGGAAGAGACCTAAGATTGAAGTTTCTACATTTGCTGGAAGCCTTAGGCCTAAAGAATTGATTGATTGGATCAATGAGATTGATGAATACTTTGAGTATGAGGAAATAGAAGATCTTGATAGGGTTAGATTTGCAAAGACTAAGTTGAAAGGTCATGCAAATATTTGGTGGAGAGAAGTTTAGTTGGAAAGAGGTAGAAGAGGAAAACTAAATATCACTAAGTGGAACTGAATGGTTGACAAGTTGAATAAGAAATTCATTAAGGTGGATTATGAATTGGACATGTTTAAGAAGATGCAAGCTTTGAAGCAGACTAACAAATTGGTACAGGAGCATACCAAGGAGTTTTATAAAATCCTAATTAGGACTGGTCATTCTAAAGCTAATAAAGAGAAGGTTGCTAGGTATGTCTATGGTTTGAGACCTAGTATTCAGGAAGAGTTACTTACTTTGTGGATGACAAAAATTAGTGATGCTTATCAGATGGCATTAAAGATTGAAGAGAAGCTGAATAGGAAGTATGAAGGAAAGAAGAATAGTAGGAACTAAGGTGGTAAGACTAGTGAGACTATTGTTGAGAGTAGTGTGATAGAGAATCCTAAGCCTGATGTAGGATTTGGTGGTGGTCAAGTTACTAAGAATGCTGGATAGAGAGGAAGGTGGAAGAATGAGTTCACTGACACTTGTTATAACTGTGGTGAAGCTGGTCATAGAAGTTGGCAATGTCCTAAGAAAAGGGTTGCATTAGCTACCAAAGAAGACATTGAGAATGTTATGGAGTAAGGTGAATGTCTTATCACTAGGAGATTGGCTACATGTGTTCCTGAACCAATGCAAAGAAGGAATTTGTTCAGAACTAGATGTAAGTGTAAGGATAAGGTATGTAATGTCATAGTTGATGGTGGCAGTTCTGAGAACTTTGTTTTAGATGAAATGGTTAGTAAATTGAATTTGGAAAGGAGGAAGCATCCTAATCCTTATCAGATTAGTTGGATACAAGATGTTTCTAAGCTTAGATTCGAAGAACAATGCTTGGTTAAGTTTCAAATTGGATCTTACCATGATGAGATATTATGTGATATATTACCAATGGATGCCTATCATCTGTTGCTCGGTAGACCTTGGTAGTTTGATAGAATTGTTTTGTTTGATGGTTGTGCTAACACCTATGTGGTTAGGTGTGAAGGAGCTCGACATAAGTTGATACCTTTACAGGAGACATGGGTTAAGGGATGTGGAGTTATCAAGTGTTATCCTTATGAAAAACCTTAGGAGTAGAAGGCTGATGACCCTATTCCTATTAAGTCTAGTTTGAAGGAGAAGGAGAATGATATCTCTATAGAGTTTGTTGAGATTAAGAAACAAATGGTTTTATTGGAAGAGATGGTATAATAGATGGTGACATTTATGACACAGAGAGATGCAGATGATACTAAGTTGATTAAGAATTCTAGGGAGGATGAACCTTACCGAGGCACTGAGGTGATTAGTAGTGGTCAAAATTAGTTGCTATTAGTTGTCAACCGGAGGAGTAAACAAAGTGAAAAGCAGAAGGACTTTCTGCATGAGACAGTGAATGAAGTGAAGACTACGTGGAATGAAGGACAAGAATAAATGTGGGTGAAGAACAGCTTCATCATACCTATTCTAATTCCCTTGAGGTGTTCCTGATTTCCTTATAAGAAAATATTTCTGACCTGGGGTGTCTGATGCAGGATCATCCTAGGATTCTTGGCAATCCTCTATCAACCAAAAATATATTTGTCTCTAAAGGTAGATTGTTGGTTTTGATCTTGGTTTGGTCGAGTTATTTCTTAGTTTGGGAGACTGGTTGCTCAATTTATATGGTTACCAAGGTGCTTGGTCTCTAAAGAATGCTTGGTGATTGAAGGCATCGGTTCACTGGCACTCAGTAATAACTATGTTCCTCAGTCATGCTTGGTGTGGTCGTTCGACTGGTGCTCAGTTATTTCTTTTGTTGCTTGGTGTTCTTGCTTACCGACTGGATTATTTTGTTGGATCAGCTTGGCTGACTGGTGCATTTAATTTGGGTCATGCTCCTTGAGTTATGGATTGACCATTGGATGTGTGGGGACCTAGATCTAGTTTTTTGCATTCTTCTATGTGGATCTGATGACTGTTTGGGGCCATCTTTGAGAGTTTATTTATTTTTGTAAGGCTAATGTGAGAGCCGATTGATGTTTTAGCATTTAATATTTATTTATAGAGATTTATTGTTTCATCAGTCGACTTGTGGATGGGAATCAACATTTATAGGATGCTTTGGTAGTTTTTTAGGGCATCAAATTGTTGGTTGGAAAGGTTAGTAGCCTGTGAGCTTATGAGCAAGAAGATTGCTTGGAAGTTTGAGTACAAGTTTAGATCTTTCCTAGGTGCCTACCAATGTACTGCCTGTTGCAGACCTGGACTAGCTAGATATTGATGTTGGGGAAAAGATTTGGATCCTGTGAGATCTTGTAGACTATTACTTTCTTTGTAGTTGGTCGTAACTAGGAAGGCGTTATAGCTTGACACATTGCATGTAACCGGTATTTTCATGAATAAAGACTTTTGTTTCATTGTAGATCTATTATTGTTATTGTGTATTTCCACTGCATATTGGTTTGGCTACAAGGTCGGTCAGTCCTTAATTGGATCCACCCATCTTAACTGCATTAGTTTGCAAGTAATGAAATATAAGTAAAGAGTCTTCTTTCTTCAAACTGGAACAATTTACAAGAAAAAATCCTTTCAACACTGCAACTACAACTGATAACTTGATAAAGAAAGATTTACCACCCAACCATGTGGATACCAAAAGGTCCACTCCCCCATGCTAGGAGATAAACACCAAGATCCATGCTAGAAGAGATAACTAGGCCATTCCTAGGGTTGAGGTAACCTTTCCCAAACAATAATAGAACAAGGAAGATTAAAACACAAATCCCTTCTCAAAGGTTCACAAGTCTTGGTAGAAACTCTAAGAAAGAAGCTAGGTGAGTGTCATCGCATAGCCCTCACCCCTTGGGTTGTCCTACCACTAGCCACTCTTGGCCCTTATTAGAATAATTGAGATGGGGGTGAATCAGTTATCCACAATCCTAATCACAAAATGTATATCCAAAAACAATCTACTTAAACTTCTACAACTCAGTAAAGTAAAATAGTATTTTGTCTGTGCTTTTATTGATTACCAGTTAATAACATATAGTTCTTACCAATCAAATCCAATATGCAACATGTAAAGTATGAAAAAAAAAATCATCACAATCAACACATAACACAAGAGATTTAACGTGGAAATCCTGTGAAGGAAAAAACCACCTAGGACCCAACCCTGTTAAAGGTTACAAACACACTATGAGGTGTGACCTTGTTAGAGGATTTTAGACCAACCATTATCATCCAAATAGCATTCACTATGGGGTTGATAGGATAACAAATGTACACTCTGTGAATGACATTACAAGACTTTCTAGTCCACTCTGTTAAGATATTTCTCTATTTACAATGGTTAAAATGTAGAGGCAGTTGATCTAATTACAACACAACTTCAATTGCAGATTATCAGATCTATGTTAAGCTCATTCAAATCCTCTGATCAATATATCAATTCTATTTCTATTAATATTCAGTAACTTATTGTCACTCGGTAATAGCTTTTTGACACTCAGTAATCTCTACAATTTGGTTCTCCTTAACCAGTCTGATCAGGCATGCATGAAGCTTGTTCACACAATATCTCTGTAGTCTCCTTCTTCTGGCATGATTTCATAATGAAATCCTAGTCTCTTAAATAGAGAAGTAAACTATTTTAATTCCATCCATCAGATTTGTCCTCTTAATCTCCTTTGTCGATTTTGCCGCTTTAACCTTCCTCGACTGATGTGTCTGTAACACATTTTGTTTCAATCCCTTAGATCTTCTTTGAATTATGCTATTTTTTGATCTTCATAAAAAACATTATCTTCAACTCCGTAATCATAACACTTTATAGCTCATCAACTTCCATTAGCTAAACTAATCATTTAGTTCTATTGTTCTGCTCAGTTAACAAAGAAATGTGTTGGTCAACACAAGCTTGGTTTATAGTGTGCTCGGTATACACTACACTACCTCAGTGTATACTGAAATGTTTCTTTAACTAAAAACATTGCTTTGTGCTTTTTTCTCTATCCTTCATCATAGATGAATGTAACATAATCAAGTCAATAACATAAGGTCATAGACACATTCATAAGTTACCCAATGTAGTCCTCATCATTATCTGTCATATCTATCTTCCTCATGTAGATATATCTATTCTTCATCTCTTCTCTTCTTTCTATAGACGTTTGGGTATAGTAACTTACAAGATAAGTATTGTCAAAACTAGTTGACATTAATGACAACATATTATTGATTTAACCATCTTACATATCTAATCAGAAACTTAGTGATCTAAAATCACAGATCTTCAAGTTATACAGTTTGTTCAAATCAGTTGTAGTTCATCAATCTCTCCCTTTGGCATTGATGGCAACACAAGAAATATGAAATATGCCATGCACATACCAAACATGTATTCTACAACTTTGTCAACAAATGTTGTAACGGTACAAGCTCTCCCTAGCTTAAATTGTTTAATCACTACGTTACATAAAAGCATTTGCAAGTGCAAACTAACTTCTGCAGATATGATCTTTTCATCTAGAAGGTTTTCTTCTTGTATACACCTAAAAATGGCTTCATTAATTGATTAAATATTTATTATTTAATTACTATTGACTTGATAAATTAATTAAATATTTATTATTTAATTAATAATTATTCCTCTATTTATTAAATAAATTATTCAATTTATTTAATAAATTCACTATAGTCTAATTCTATATCCTAAGTCTTCTAAATAGTCTATTAAAGTGATTTACTTAAATACACAATCACCTAAATATGACTAAGTCTTCTAATTCACTTCATCCACCTAGTCACCTGACACATCACCTTGGCTAAAATAAGTAATTATTATTAATTATTTATTCATATTTATCCTCACCCACACATGTCCTATTCTTAAGGGCTATGTGACCTCATAGGACTTGGTCTCATGACCACATGTCCTCTCAACAACCAAGTCAAGAGACATTCCTTATTCCTAAGGGGCTTCTCAAGCCACCTCTAAGGGTCAAAGGTGACTCATGGGACACTTGTACAAAGAGTCCTCATGAGGAAAATGTCTCTCCCCCTTTCTCTCTTTGGTCTTTGTGAGACACTTGGCATGTGTCTTTCCCTTCCACCTTCTTCTCCTCCATGTCAATGTGAGAGGAACATCATCCCTATTCTTCCTCTCACATTCCAACTACATCCCCCTTTCTCTCAACTCCTTCAACCAAGTCAATCCTAGCCCTAGGATCTTCCACCTTTCATTCTCAATCATAGGATTGTGCCACCTAAGCCTAGATCCTCCAAAACTCTATAAAAGGAGCCTCATTTCCCATTTGAGAGCTAATAGGTTTTTTTGATAACAAGCATCCAAGTATTCAAGCAATCAAGCATTCCATAGAAATCACCATTTCATTTGCATTTCATCCATTAGTTTTCATAAGCTATTGTGCACTCAATTTCATTCAATCTCCACACTTTGGTAGCATCTTGGGAGAAGGCTTCATTTTGGAAATCTGAGAGCTCAACATCTTCAAGAAATCAAAGCTAGGAGGACAATGGAGACAAGCTGCATGGTAGGTGAAGGTAATTAAATTAGTTTCATCATTTCATAGTTACTTTGCATTCTTCATTGTGTTTGCATTAGATAGATTCATTGGCTTTAATAGTTAATTTATCATTTCTAGTTGTTAGACATCTAATTTGCATACATTTTTGGCGCTAGAAGGAGGGCCAGCCTCCATTTTTAACATTTTATTTTCTTAGTTTTTCATGTGCAGACATTTCCAGGTTGTTTCTATGCATTCATTCACAATTACTGTGCATTCATTCATTTCTGTTGCACATTCATTTTCGACCACATCATTCTTTTTCTATCTCTCCCATTTTCATTTTGATTAAAATCTGCGCATTTGTTCCATGTTGCTGCGCATTTGTTCATATTTTTTGCGCATTGATTCACTATTATTGCGCATTTGTTATTGATAGTTTTTAGATTAAAATTTCTAATTTATTTTGATTTTAGCTAACCTTTAACAAGTTTTTGTTTGTTCTAGTAGCTTTTAGGTTATTTTGCAGGACGTTTAGTAGAAAACCCTATTGCTAAAATTTCTAACATATTTCTTTGCAGGGATTCCTAAAGGGTTTGCAAAATAAACCATAATCTCATTTGGGCTCTAAAATAAGACATGCATTTTCTTTGTGTGTATTCTTTAGTATAGCTCAAGTGTCTATTGTGTTTTGCTTAATAGCATATCTGTAATCCTAAAATTATAACAACGTATCCTCTCCCCTCGCCATTCGTGGACCTTGGGTGTAAGAGAAACTGTTATAATTTTTAGAGGGTGGTCTTTGGTGGGAAAAGAGGTACTCACCCCAAGGAATGACCCAACTGGTAACAGGCTAAAGCCAAGCCCTTCCAAACTGGTATATAAAAAAATGCTAGTGTGATTAGTCTCACATTAGACAGGTGTGAATTCATTGTGGCAACCAAAATCTCCTTGAGTACCCTAGTGGTGCATTAAAGTCCTACTTAGTAGAGGTGAAAGCCTTTCTTTGAAAGGATTGGGAGAGCCCCCTTAATTGGGAAAATGACTTGATCACAACCACCTGAATGGATGTCCTTACTAAAAAATTTTGTTTAGTGGCCAAAAACCTTCTATCTGCTGGCTCAAGGAGTTTCCCAAGCTCATGAAGACACCCCACATTACTCACAGTTCATAGTAGAGATAGCAATTCTTTGGGAAGTAATGACCCATTGAATTCAGAACTTGGTGTGCCTGAGAAGTGAGTGCATTGTAAGGAGGAGCCTGTGCCTCCATGTTCCTAGGCTGTCCACTGTGAATTTGCGTGGCTGGATTTTATTATCCTAGTGGGGATTCAGCAGATATTGTCCTTGCCAACCATAGGATTGTAAGCATGTTTGTGCATTCATATTAGTATAGTCAGATTAACATCATTTCTATCTTGTGTGTGTGTGTTTATGCATTTTTCACTTTTCCAAAACCAAAAACAAAAAAAAAACAAAACTAGCCAACACCAGGAAAATCCAAAACATTTCAATTCAGATCAAAATTTCAACACCTGCGCATATATCAAATCTTTCTGCGCATTTGATCAAGTTTGCTGTGCATTTATCAAAAAAATTTGCACATACATTCAGACTATCTACGCTTTTGATTATTACCAATCACATCTGTTACATATTGTTGTGCATCTATTTCATTTTGTTGCGCATTGATCAATCTGTCCTGTGCATTTGTTGTTGCGCATTTACAATAGTGAGCATTTCCATAAACTTTGCAATTTTCAAAATCACTTTTTTAGATACCCATTTTCGTCCTTAGTAAGATTCTGGAGAAACAGTCAAGTTACACAGACCTTTGATCTTTAGTTTGACCATTCATCACTTTTCATCATTCCTTCATCAAGATTCATCAAATCATTTTTCTTCCAAATCTTTGCCATTCTCCATTTTGTGTTGAAACATTATCTTATCCATTAGATTTTGATCTTTGTGAGTTTACCATATCAGGATATATCATCCTTAATCATCAAACTTGCTTAGGTTATTATCTCTTGATTTCTCTTTGTCATATCATAGTGAGATCTATACCTCCTATTGACTTAGAGTTTATCAAGTTGTCTTATCACTTTTCAACACATTTCAATATCTTTCCTATCAATCACTTTCCATATCTTCTCATCAAAAATCTTTCATCCCACAATCAATTCTTTCAATTTTATGGTTCAAACTCGATCTTAGAAATTTAAACAAGCCACCAATTCAAAATCCCTAGACAAGATGGAAGGCAATACTAGCAACGAAGCAAATCCTTGGCCCAAAGCTCCTAAGAAACCTTCACTTTTTACATCCACTGATGAACCCACCGATGAAGAACTTAGGGAAGCTTCACAAGATCCTCAATTTTATCATGTCATGGAAAGACTCTTAGGCTTGGATAAAGAGATGTATTTTCTCATGCTTGCTCAACAAGGAGCTAAGTTACCAAGTGATTTTGATGTTTCTTATCTTAGAGAACCAGCTCACACAAATAATCAACAAATTCCTAAAGGTTCTCAAGATACTCATGGAGCAAAGGAAACCAATCAGCAATCCAATGCTTCTCATATTCATGAACAACACACTATTTCTCAAAATGATCAGCCAAATCACGCTTCACAAAACAATGCTTCTCACAACAATGTTTTCCCAAAATTCTCAAGGAAACACACCATCTTTGGATCCCGTCCTACAACAAATCCAAATGCTTCAACAACAAATCCATGACATCCAAACTGGATCATCAACAAAGAAGTATTCCTTGGATGATATATGTCCTTATCCTTTTGATAAGAATTTAGCAATGATTCCATTCCCTCCTCATTTTGAGGTACCAAAATTTGACAAATACAAAGGGAATTCAGTCCACAAGACCATATTCATGAGTTTTGTGCTGCTTATATTGAAGTCGCTCACAATGACACTTATCTTATGCTACTATTTCCACAAATTTTAGGAGGACAAGCCATGGAATGGTTCTCCAAACTACCCCCAAGCATCAAATCTTTCAATGAGCTTCTTGACAAATTTGTGACTCATTATTCATATAACATTAAACATGAGGTCACTATGCTTGATCTTTGCAATGCACATCAAAAGAATGGAGAACCTTTCCTTACTTTTTTGCAAAGATGGCGTCAATTGTTTTCTAAATATCCATGAACGATTCTTGAAAAAGAAAAGATGGATATTTTTGTGCATAACCTTACACCAGAAATGAGTTATAGGTTGCAATTGCAATGTCCACCAAATTTCAATAAGCTCGTAGAAAATGGTATCAAGATTGAGGAAGCCATGGTCCGAAAAGGTGAGATCAAACTTTATTCTAAAGACAATGCTGGATCTTCAAATTCCAATTCCAACAACTACAACAATGACAAATCAAAGTTCTGGAATAAAAACAAAAACATTGTCAATGATGGGATTGTTGATAATCATAATGTCAAACCAACACAACCCCTTCTTAATCTCACCAGTCAGGCCAATGCTACTCAAGGAACCTACAATAATCAATCATCAAATCAAAATACCAACAAGGATTCATCTAAACCAAGATTTCCTTTTATGTCACCTTGAAGAAACTTTACTCCTTTGGGGGAATCTCTCGAATCAGCATTACGAAAGTTAATCACAAAGAAACTCATTACGCTTCCTGAAACAAAAGATTTTGAACCTAGAGTAAAGCCTTCTTGGTGGAATGAGAATGATTATTGTGAATTTCACAGAGGTAGAGGACATAAAACAAATGATTGCAAAAGACTCAAAAATGTAATCCAAGATTTAATCGAAAGCGGTGAAATTGGTGTTGACAGACATGTCTCGAACAAATCACATACAGCTTTCAAAGATCCACTTCCTGAGCATGAAAAAGGGGGTTCTTCCAACAATAAGGGTGACAATCAAGCTAATTATAATTCCACTCCCTATTGATATGTTGGTAACATTTTTGAATGTCATCCTTCTATGTATTATGCCAATGTTATTACCATCAAAGAAAAATTAGAGAGTCAACCAGTCCAAGCAACTACTCATGCTCAAGCCAAAGTTACTCTTCAAGGAGTCTAGTCTAAACCAAGTACTACACAAAATAAGTCTGTTTATGTCCCAAAGTCTATCCCAAATACTTCCAACCAGTACAATCTTTTGGAACAACTTAAGAAAACACCTGCCCAAATATCCATCTTAGAGCTTTTGCATCTTTCCCCATCTCACAAAGATATGCTTGAAAAAGCTCTCTTAGAGACCCAGGTTCCAACAACTCTAGATCCTGATCAATTTCAAGCTATGGTGGGCCATTTAACAACCCCACACTATTTGTCCTTTACTAAAAATGATGATTTATCCATTACCCAACCTCATAATGCTCCCTTACATATCGAAGTCCTTGTTCAGAATCACAAGATTAAAAGAGTATTAATAGATGGGGGAGCTGGCTTGAATATCTACATGTTAAAGTTAGTCCTTGCATTGGGATTTTCTAAGAATGTTGTTGATCCAAAAAAGAAAATCACAATAAAAGCCTATGATGAGGAAGAGAGATCATCCAAGGGGTCTGTTGTTCTTCCAATTCGAATTGGTCCTATTGTCAAAGATGTATCTTGTCAAGTTCTGGACATGGATCTTGCTTATAATATTCTTTTGGGAAGACCATGGATTCATTCCACACAAACTATGCCATCACCAATGTATAAAATTCCCTCACAATGGTCAGGAGATCACTATCAAAGGAGATTTTAATCCTTTTCAATATTGTAGCAATGTAAATATTTCTGATTCTTTGGTTCCCTATAATCGTACTGGATCTTCTGCAACTACACCCAGTGACCCTAGTAATATAGCATCAACTTATAAATCAGATGGGATCAAGATAGACATCAAAGAAAGAAGTATGGGAGAATATACTTTAGGTCAAGCTCTTTGTATCACTGAGTTACCTTTATCTCCCAAATCATATGGTAGATCTTTGATCACTAAACAATAATCAAAACCCCCTTCCACACTTGTTTATAACACATTTATAAGTGGGGGCACAATATCCAAAGAGGCAACTGAGCGTAATGCAAATTATTGGCTTAAGACACAAAAGATTGAAGAGGATATTAAACATGAATGTATATCACCTGATGTCTATGGAAAAGGGTATACTTTGCTACAAAAGATGGGATATCAAGGTGCTGGACCTCTAGGGTTACAAAGAGGTGTTATAAAACCAATTTTGCAAAATCCCAATTATCAAAGAGACACTACAGGATTAGGATATAAAGGTGAAGAACCACAAGAACCAAAAGGAAAAGAAAAAATACCACCTTTTCATGAGACATCTAAAGCTCCTGCCTTACAATTCAGAAAGCATGGTATGTATGTAGATCCAGAAAAACAAAGGATAGCTCAAAGAATCATTGATAGACTTGAAGATAATGATGATTCTGATTCTAATGATTATGAATGGGATTCCTTATCTAATTATACTAAAGAAATAGGAGTCGATGTTGTCCATCAATATAGTAATGATTACCATGAGGGCGAGAGTTCAACGAGTGACTCACTAGGATTGGTCCCACATAATACTACTCATGTTGATCATGAGCGAAGTGAGCGTTATCTTGTGACAGATGATTCGGATGAGAGTATGGAAATAGACCTCATTAATACTATCATAAACCTTGACAACTTTTCCATTAATACCATCTTTGCTTTTGACACCGACCCAAATGATCCAATGCCCCTTGTCCATCCTAACCTTATCGATTGGGATTCTCCCAATCACCCAGAACTTGATGTCTTCCATAATGATGATGTGATCATTAACTATCTTGGCATCAGGGATCATTTACCACCAGGGGATCACAAATCAGGATTTCTAATAGAACTCAATGACATGGCCTATTTTGGAGAGAGTTCCAATCGTTTTAGTCATAAAAATATAAAAATAATCAGCAGATCTAATGGTGAAAACCACTCAGTGGTAGTATTAGATCCAAAAATAGTAAAAAGAAAAGATGCATCTGATGGTGAAAACCTCTCTGAGGTGCTTGATGATGGAAGGATTGACACTCTTCCCAACTATCTAGATCGAGAGCAATCTACCAATCTTATAGAACCAACAGTACCACTTAACATTGGAACAGAGGAGTCTCCACACATCCTCAAAGTAGCAGCATCCTTGACAAAATCAGAGAAAGAAGCTTTTGCAAAATTCTTCAGAAAAAGACAAATCAACTTTGCTTGGTCCTATGCTAATATGCCTGGTTTGGACCCCAATCTCATTATGCATCATTTATCTATCAAACTAGGTGTAAATAAGAAGAAGCTCCACAAAATGCATCCTCACATTGCTCTAATGGTGAAAGTAGAATTGAAGAAGCTCCTAGATGTTGGATTCATCGGGCTATTGATTATGCTAAGTGGATTTCAAATATTGTTCCAGTTTCAAAACCAAACAAGTTTATCAGGATTTGTATTGATTTTCAAGATCTTAATAAAGCTTGTCCGAAAGATGACTTCCCTTTGCCAAATATTGATATGATTGTTGACCTAACAGCTGGGCATGAGATGTTATCATTAATGGATGGATTTTCTGGCTATAACCAAATCAAGATTATGCCAGAAGACCAAGAAAAAACTACTTTTACTTGTCCATGGGGTACATACTGCTGGAATGTGATGCCATTTGGCCTCAAAAATGCTGGAGCAACTTACCAAAGAGCTATGACCATGATCTTTCATGACATGATGCATACCATCATGGAAGATTATGTTGACGACATTTTAGCAAAATCCAAAGATAGAGCTGGTCATTTGAGAGTGTTGGATGGAATATTCACCTGGATGGAAAAATATCAGATTCGATTCAATCCAAAGAAATGTGCATTCGGGGTCACATCTGGCAAACTGTTAGGGTACATTGTCTTAGCTAAAGGAATCAAAGTAGATCCAAAAAAGGTTAAAGCAATATTGGAGATGGCTTCCCCCACTAACATCAGTCAGCTAAGATCTTTACAGGGGCATCTACAATCCATCCGAAGATTTTTCTCTCAACTAGTAGATCGTAGTCATCCCTTTCAACATTTGCTGCATAAAAATATCTTATTCCAATGGGATGATAAGTGTGAGGAAGCTTTCAAAAAAATCAAGCAATATCTAGCGAATCCTCCAACTCTGATGTCACCAATTTTGGGCAAGCCACTCTTGCTCTACATTTCAGCCACGACAGCCTCATTAGGTGCTCTTCTCACTCAGCAAGATCATGAAGGAAAAGAAAAAGACATCTACTACATCAGTCACACTTTAGTGGGATATGAGTTAAACTATTCCCCTATTGAAAGAGCATGTCTAGCTATTGTCTTTGCTTCACAGAAGTGGTGACATTACATGTTGTCACATTCTACTCAGCTTATTACAAAGATTGATCCTTTAAAGTATTTTTTAAGTAAGACTGCATTGACAGGCAGGTTGGCTAAGTGGGTCATGCTACTTAGTGAGTTTGATATTGAATATGTAGACAGGAAAGCTATCAAAGGTCAAGTGATCATAGATCAGCTAGCTGATGCTCCATTAACAGATGACCAACCTATACACATAGAGTTTCCTAATGCTCATATCTTAGCTTTGTCTACACAAACCTGGAAATTATACTTTGATGGCTCATACACTCAACAGGGTTCAGGAGCTGGTATTCTTTTTATCACGCCACAAGGATACACTATTATGAAATCTTTCAAGTTGTTATTTCCTTGCACCAATAATGTAGTAGAATATGAGGCTTTGTTGATTGGGTTAAAAATGGCTTTACAATGGAATGTATCTGAAATAAATGTCTACGAACATTCTCAGTTGATTGTTAACCAGGTTAATGATGATTATCAGACCAAAGATGATAAGTTATTGCCATATAAACATATGGTTGATGACTTTAAAAAGTATTTCTCTGTCATCACTTTTGAGCAGATTCCTCAGCATGAAAACAAGGCTACTGATGCCATGGCAATGATTGCTTCTTTATTTGATATAGAAGATACCAAGGCCCATTTTGAGTTATTGGTGGAATCCCTGACTTGTCCTGCATATGATGACCCTGATATGAGTATTATATGTCATCTGATTGGACATAACTCCCCAACCTATGGAAAGATCTATTCTTACCTCAAAGATAACACTCTACCTCCTGACCTATCCTGCAATTAAAAATGAACTTTTCTCCACCAAACTCCCGCTATATCTTATTATCCAACACCCTTTATTGGTGATGTTTTGATGGTACTCTCCTACGATGTCTCAAACATGATGAAGCTCAACTTTCCTTACGTGATGTACATGAAGGTATTTGTGGGACACATTTGAGTGGTCCCTCTTTGGCTAAGAAACTCATGCATATGGGTTATTATTGGCCTTCCATGGAAGAAGACTCCTTTCATTTTGCTAGGGCATGCAAGAAATGTCAGATACATGGAAACCTTATCCATGCTCCAGCTCAAGAGTTACATCCTTTTACAACTACTTTTCCATTCAATCGGTGGGGACTCAACCTTGTGGGAGTTATCAATCCTCCATCTTCCAACAGCCACAAATGGATTCTCACTACCACAGAATACTTCACTAAATGGATTGAGGCCGTTCCATTAATTACCACCATAGGGAAACAAATCTCCATGTTTATCTTAAACTATATCATTTGCAGATATGGTATACCTATGTATCTTATCACTGATCATGAGAAATAGTTTCAAAACCAAGACATGGATGACTTGTGCACCAAATTCCACATCACCCACAACTATTCCACCATCTACTATCCTCAAGGAAATGGCCAAGCTGAGGCGTCAAACAAAACAATTGTTAAAATCCTACAAAAGATTGTCAATGATGTTGGCCATGACTGGCATCTCCAACTTAATCCAGCCTTATGGGCTTACCACACCTCCATCCATACTCCTACTGGAGCCACTCCATACTCCCTTGTCTATGGATATGAAGCAGTCCTACCCCTCGAGGCCGAGTTGCCTTCACTTTGTGTTACTCTTAAAGATTTAATTCCTGATGAAGAGTATAGAGTTGCATGCCTGACTAAATTGGAACTCCTAGATGAATGCCATCAGTGAGCGTATGATCATTTGAAAGTTTATCAGCAGCATCTGTCCCATCTATACAACAGCAAGGTAAAGATCATAGATTTTTAGTTGGGTGACTTAGTCCTTCGAGAAAATCCAAAGAATCAACAACACCATGAAAAGAAGGGAAAGTTTGAATCTAATTGGTTAGGACCTTTTGTGATTACAGCAGTCTATGGTTCTGGAGCTTATCAGTTATCTACACCTGAAGGGAATCCCTTGGATGAACCTCTTAACAGCATCCATCTCAAGAAGTTCTATCCCTAAAATCTCAATGTAAGGGGCATGTATATAGTCTATATATATATTTTGTAAATAAAAAGAAATAAAAAATACAAAAAAAATAAAATTACAATATCAAAAGAAAAACTGCAATAAAAGCATATGGTGAAAACCTGGAAACAGGCGCTGTGTGACAAGTTAGCTCCTCTATCTATTAGGATTCTTTTAGTGTGTCCATTCATTGTATATATCCACAATAAAATAGTTACTCAATCCTTGTCACCACCATGTATATATTATAATAAAATGGCCAGTTCGTACACCATCCATTGTATCTATCCATAATAAAATCCCATCATAGCTTGATCTTTTATCATGGTCTTCATCCTAGTCTTTTTGCATCTTTCTTCACCCATAATAAGTCAATCCATCACCTCACTGGGGGCATGTCCTCAAACTAGTTTGGGAAGTGGATCTATGATAGTCATGACTCTTAGAGGACATAATGGAGTTATTTTCACCAGGCAAGGCAAACACAATCAAATGTTCTTTCACAATGGTATCTTCATGCTGAATCAGAATCTATGATCTATCTTTCAAATTGTGACTGCTTATCTATACATCTTGACTATACATCATCACTTGCATTGATCAACATATCCTAAATCAATCTTTTTGGAAAAAGAAATGTATATTCATGGTAGGCATGTTAGAATGATTTTTTATAACTTATGCATTCATATCTAGATTTCATTGTTATCATGCTTCCTATGCTATTCTGAGATATCTTTGACATGAGTTTGAAACTCTCATATGTCATTGATTAGAATAGCTGAGGTGGGGCATGATATTTTCTTTGATTTTTGTTTGTGGGGTATTTTCTGATGAAATCAAAGGAACAAGTAATTGGGGTGTCTGTGTATAAGTGCCTTCATCCATTTCATAGTATGGAAAACATACAAATCATGTTGTTCTAACAAATGCTATTTATTGTGATACACCATCGCATACCTCGACTCCAAATATTTGTTCCTCGATGGAGGGGGGGAATATTCCTTATTTGTTATGCAAATGAAACTCGGGTCATCTTGGTTCAATTATACCTAGATGCTTGTCAAGTTTGCAATATTAAACTCCATGCAAAAAGTGCTCAGGTCATCCTGGTTTAATTATACCATGATGTTTGCATTTTCTTGCAACATAACGAGCTCAATGATGAAATTCATGTTCCAGTTATTATGAAGTTCTAAGATGTTACCTAAAGTTGTGGAGATACATTCATTTCATATTGCATTTCATTAAAATAGTTCATGACTTACATATCAGTGCTCCTTTTATAGAGATTTATAGGTTACCTTTCTTATTAGGTTATCTGTTCTCTTAGTCTATTCTTCTTGTGTCAGATACATTGTTATTTAATTTGAGGACATTTGGACAAGTAAACATATTATGACTTTTTGCATTTAACATTTTGCACTTAATCATTTAGAGACATATGTTATCTTCATTAGGAGTGTTCATTTATATATAATTTGATCACTTATTATAGCTATCATTTCATCTCATTTTCTTTTATCATGTTATCAGTTATTACATTCAATCATCTTAGGTACATTATCATTTATTACATTAGATATCATTTACATTACACTGTCATTTATTATTCATTATACACATTTTTCATTTATTATACATTATCATTCATTTACATCATTCATTTATTATACATTATCCACATTGTTCATCACAACATTGCATTGATTCTCACATAGCATTAGTAAACTCATTTAAGACATGCATTTATATCACCATCATATGATTATTAACCATTAAGCATCAAAAATATCAAATCAGATATAAATAATTTTTCATTCTAAGACATACATTCTATGCATATTAAAGTAAATCATCACATCCTGCATATGTCAGTACGCACATGTATATAAATCATCAAAGAAAATCATGATAGAACTGCATCACTGTATATATAGAGTCAATCATATAGCATCCATCATATAAAATCCATAAAATAACAAAAATATCTGAATGTCCAATGATATAAATCAATAACAATGTGTCCATAGTCAGTGTCCATCAAGTCAAAATATAATGATACAATGAATCATAAATGGTACAATAGTGTATACAATGCTCTCTCAACATCTATGAACCACTGCCTCTAGAATTTGTCTACCACTGTCTACAAGATGCAATGTGGCCCTGTACTACTGAACTCCCTGATGCTGAGGATCCACCCTAACCTCTTGAACTTGTTAGTGCTCTCAGAGGGCATGATGACACACCCTCTCCACTAGCTAGTGCTCCTCTATCACGCACTACTATCTTGATCACTACTGAGCTCTCTCTATAACTCCCAATCCACTAATCCCTTAGGACTGCCTGTCTATATGCCTCTTGCTAGTAGGATATCTCTTTCCCAGCATGTATCATGGCTCTCATGATATCTCCATGGGGACCTAGGTCCTTTGTCCTCTGTAACTCATCTAGTAGCATCTCAGACTCCCCAAGTCTCTCAATTGCTACATCCCACTCATGTCTCAGGACATCCATCTGATGCTCTAGCCTCTCAATCTATCTCTCTAGACCTGACACCCATTCTACTTGTACCTATGTAACTGCTAGTCTAACTAGTAGTGCATCAATATCTGGCTCCTCCTTCACCATGTCTCTCTATAAATAGGGATCTTGTCCCCTGATGTCCATGTCCACCTGCTCATCCTGTGCCTATACATCTCGCATCTCAGTGTTAGCCTCATCCTGTATATCATCCTGGACCTAACCACCCTATGCCCCGCCGCCCTGGGCCAATAAAACATCTACCTCATCCTATCCTTGCCTCTATACCTATGGCACCTATACCTATGTAGTTGGTCTCTATACTGTGGTAACTAGAATCTATGCCAGAGGGACTAGTACCTATAGTCGCACTCCTGCAATTGGCTGTGCTGGCTGTGCTGGAGGCTATCTCTATCCCTATCTAGCTGGCAGTGGCATTAGTCCTCTTAGCCTCACACCACCTCCTCTCATCTGAGGTCCTACTCTATCCCCTCTCCCTCCATCTCCACCATCATCTCCTCCTCCATCTCCTCCACCATCACCGCCACCTTGTCTCCCTCATCCACGTCTATCTCTCCCTCAGAGTCTCCCCTATCATCTCTCTACTAGATCTCTCTCTGGAGGCCTCGCTACTCGATCTGTAATCCATGGAATTGGAAAATCCCTCAAAAATTATTCCAACTTAGTAGTCATCCCTAGGTCTACCATCATTGGTCTCATCGACCATGCCTGAAATGGGGCATCCAAAAACTCCTACTGAGAAACATCGAATGATGCCATGGGCCCCCAGTCTCATCTCTCCTGATGCATGTGAGCATGCTCTATCACTCCCTGTGACATGCCTTGTATCCTACCAAACTGGTGCAGAACCTAGCTAACCAACTATCACTCAATGATAAATGGTGTCCATCCTATCAACCACCGTGACTCAAAACAAAAACCAAGCTGCCACTCATCATCCCATGGCTCACACCCTAGGTAGGGTCTCCATGTCACTATGTCTAGTGTGTCAAAAGTATACCGCCAAAACTCTAAATGGCCCAGTTTTGCCCGAGACAACACTGAGGAGTATAAATGAATATAGGGTTGCCCTGCGCCCCAAAATCTGATAGCCACTAGCCGAGTAACTACAATATGCTCCCATGCACAAACATGGAGTAGTGTCACACCTACTGATAATGATGCACCCCTATGGTACACCACCTAAAGCATGTCATGATAAAGATGTGCTAACAAACACACCCCCCCAAGCATATCAGGTCCCCTCCATCATCTGCTGTAATGTGCGGCCCCATCCAACTGCAAATCCATGTGATCTACGATTAGGGCATACAAATCCACCAATCGCTCCTGCTAGCACTACCGGTAACAGATCATATAGGTCAACCATATCCTCCCAGCTGATCTCTCCATCCTCTATATCATCATCACCAAAGATGGCTTTGCACTCTGTAACTCCATCATGCTAATCATACTATACCAGCTCACCTGTGATGGGAAGACGGAGGATGCGATATACATCCTCTAATGTAACTGTCATCTCCCCTGTCGAAAGATGGAAGGTACTCATCTTCGAGTGCCATCACTCTACTAATGCTGTCATCATACTCAGATTCACCTGAATCTCAGGTATGTAAATCACATAATATAATCTGGATGCTCCAATCAACAGTTGATCTATCTCCGACAACGTTGGTCTTAGATTTTGAGTCATAG
The DNA here is from genome assembly GCA_027943335.1 of Chamaecyparis obtusa. NCBI lineage: Eukaryota > Viridiplantae > Streptophyta > Pinopsida > Cupressales > Cupressaceae > Chamaecyparis > Chamaecyparis obtusa. The sequence continues at coordinate 2,230,061 of BSBK01000092.1, forward strand.
GGTATCTCTCCCCTGACATCAGACTATCTGTGATATCCTCCTATTCAAGTCCACAAACAATCAACCTATCAAATTTTGATAAACTGATCTATCAATCTATCTATCCTATCATATCAAATATAAACATGTTCTTATCACATTTTTTAACAGATGATTCTATTAATTATCTACATTCAAGATTGGTTAACTAGCGAACATGCTACAATGTTTCCTATCTTGATCAAATCGATCAAAATCAAATGCCGACAGATCCAATCAGCTTATCAACATCAAGTTTGACCTAATTGACTATCTATTTTCACCACATTCTACCACCTCAAATAGATGCACAACATTTTATCATGTATGCACGACATTATTTAACATTTGCACAGCTTTGTACATTTGCACAATTTTGCTGGATATTTGCGCAACAATTCATAATGAATGCGCAGGTTTTAACATATGCACACTTTTATTGCATACTTGCATAACACTTACAATTTTATAGTATGAATGCACTGCTATTATTAACAAATGCACAGAAACTTACAATTTCTGTGCAAATGTCAAAAGTTTCTACACATTGGTGTGCCGAAACTGCGCATTCGTACTCCACCTAGAAAACTAAAAATTTTCTAATCTAATCTACCTTTTCATCTACCCTAAACATGCTACAAATCTAATCTAACATGCATCAAATCATAAAATCACAAAGCAAGATTGAGTCACCTACCGGTTCAACCAAATTGGGTGGTCGCTGGAAGCGTCTAACTCTCTCGAAGTGGTGATCCGACAAGGGGAATGACATTGTGGTGGCTCTACTCTTCTCTCTCTCACACTCTAATCTCCCAATGACAAGTGTGCACAATGAGCCTATTGTGGACCCCTAAGCCCTATTTATAGCCTGTGGACCCTATATTCTTGGTGTGTGGAGCCTATCTACCATTTTTCTTCCATTCCACCCCGTTTTCCTCCATCTTTTCTACCGTTCTTTTGTGAGATTGATTGCACAACAACACAAAAAAAAATTTAATAATAAACCAAAAATAAATAAAAATAAACATTTAAATAATCTTTTTTGTCAATCAATCTCTTGAGGGGGCATGTATAGGTCATCTGAGACATTGTCTGGGGTAGGGGCAAAAATGCTTGAAATTTTCTTTGAAACAATGTGATACACACATTATTTCAAAGAGGGGCAAAATGTATACACCTAAAAATGGCTTCATTAATTAATTAAATATTTATTATTTAATTACTATTGACTTGATAAATTAATTAAATAAATTATTCAATTTATTTAATAAATTCACTATAGTCTAATTCTATATCCTAAGTCTTCTAAATAGTCTATTAAAGTGATTTAATTAAATACACAATCACGTAAATATGACTAAGTCTTATAATTCACTTCATCCACCTAGTCACTTGACACATCACCTTGGCTAAAATAAATAATTATTATTAATTATTTATTCATATCTATCCTCACCCACACATGTCCTATTCTTAAGGGCTATGTGGCCTCATAGGACTTGGTCTCATGACCACATGTCATCTCAACAACTAAGTCAAGAGACATTCCCTATTCCTAAGGGGCTTCTCAAGCCACCTCTAAGGGTCAAAGGTGACTCATGGGACACTTATACAAAGAGTCCTCTTGAGGAAAATGTCTCTCCCCCTTTCTCTCTTTGGTCTTTGTGAGACACTTGACATGTGTCTTTCCCTTCCACCTTCTTCTCCTCCATGTCAATGTGAGAGGAACATCATCCCTATTCTTCCTCTCACATTCCAACTACATCCCCATTTCTCTCAACTCCTTTAACCAAGTCAATCCTAGCCCTAGGATCTTCCACCTTTCATTCTCAACCGTAGGATTGTGCCACCTAAGCCTAGATCCTCCAAAACTCTATAAAAGGAGCCTCATTTCCCATTTGAGAGATAATAGGTTTTTTTGATAACAAGCATCCAAACATTCAAGCATCCAAGCATTCAAGAAATCAAGCATTCCATAGCAATCACCATTTCATTTTTATTTCATCCATTATTTTTCATAAGCTATTGTGCACTCAATTTCATTCAATCTCCACACTTTGGTAGCATCTTGGGAGAAGGCTTCATTTTGGAAATCTGAGAGATCAACATCTTCAAGAAATCAAATCTAGGAGGACAATGGAGACAAGTTGCATGGTAGGTGAAGGTAATTAAATTTGTTTCATCATTTCATAGTTACTTTGCATTCTTCATTGTGTTTGCATTAGATAGATTCATTGGCTTTAATAGTTAATTTATCATTTCTAGTTGTTAGACATCTAATTTGCATACACTTCTTTTCTTAGTAACTGGTCTTCAATACTCTCCCTTTTCTATATCTCTCTCTTTGTCTTTGGCTTCATATTCTTCATATTGATCTCTCTTCCTTTGACAGCAATGCCAAAGAGCAATAAAAACATACAGCTCTGTAGTAGCGATGTAACTCTTTGTTGTTCGGTGCATTCTTTGTATCCTTGTATACTAATGTGCAAATTTATTCTAGTACATCATGTTGGAAATTTGGCTAAGCTAAGTACATAGATGTTTTCATTATGGAAACATATGATCCACATGAAGAGCGCAAAGGTCAAAGAGCAAGTATAGCAAAGCACATTTCAAATTTGTCTAAGTGTGAGACAACATTTTCACCAGTGTACCCGGACACAATTTTTGTTTGCGACATTGACTAGAGTAAGTTCAGTGCTTATGCACTTTAACATAGACTCTATGATGTCTAATGATGACCCATCTCAGAGTGCAAGTCAGTACGGCATGTACAGAATTAGTTATGACAGTTTTACCGAAGACAGTGTTAAGCTGACAGGACAGTTTTGAAGATAGAATTGGTAAAGAGTTAAGGGATTATTTTGTTTATCAAAATAATGTCTTAACAATATAAAGGGAGGACATCCTAGATGTTAACCCTTAGATAAAGATATATGGAAGCTGACCATGTAAATTTATTAGCCTTAATAACTTGTATATATGTAATTGTAAATTGTAAGAAGAAAAGAAAAGTAGAAATATTGTAATGATATGATAAAGTGATATGATGCGAATGTAAGAGAAGTGAAATGATATTGATGCAAGAAGAATAAGGTTGTGTACCTTAATCCATTTTTGTAATCATTATACATTGTACATTACTTGTTTGGGCAATGGGCTCATTTGGTAATCAGATTTTGTATTGACAACTCCTAACAGGGTTGAGGCTTCTAACAAGGCCTATAGTCCCTTAATCAGGACTGATACACTATATGCTTGTAGTAGACTCCTAATAGGGTCAATACCCTTAACAAGATATTTTTCATTAGTGGATCTTTGTGGGTACCATCCCCATCGGGGTTTTCCCTTGGCCAGGGTTTCCTCAAGAACATATCATGTGTTATGAGTTCTTTAGTTTTATTGCTATGCATGTTGTTTAGCTCCTTATGTTATGCATGTGTAAATATAATCTGTTATATCCATAATTGGGAAAAAGATAAAATTTTTAGAATACTAATTCACCCCCCCTCTCAGTATTTCTTATTTCTAACAATTGGTATCAGAGATTAGTTACTCGTAAAAGAATCATTCAAGGAAAGCCTAGCAACTTTAGTAAGATCTCTATGGATATGGATCAACTACAAAAGAATCTTAAAGAAGCTCTTGAACAGATTGATATGCTTACTGATGAAAGAGACACTCTGAAAGGGAAATATGATGATGCAAAGAACCTCATTGAGAAACTAAAAAAGAAGTTGGAAGATCTGAAATTTGAAAAGGAATCTAAAATTCTTATTAAAGATTGTGATGACAATTTAGAAAAAGAAAATGTGATCCTTAAGCATGAATTGAAGATAGAAAAACTGAAATTAAGTTTGAAAGATGGAAATAGAAAGAATGAAGAAAATCTAAGATTTTAGAATGAAAAGTTGAAGATTGAAAATGAAGAACTGAAATCTAAACTTGGCAATGTAACATCTAAGCTTGAGAAAGTCAATTTGCAGTATGTTGAACTTGAGAAATACAACAAGATTGTGAAAGGCAAACTAACTCAATCCAAACAACAACTTGAAAGGCTATATTCAAATAGTGAGAAGATCGATGAACAAGTATCTTTTGGGAAACCATCCTATGATAATACTAGACTTGGATTTAACATATTCAGAACAAATGATGAGAACAAGGAACCAGATCTGAAAATATCTGAAACTCTAGATGAGAAGAAGTCTGATGAGATCAACAAATCAGAAGAACCACCTAAAGGAGAAGAACCACCTAAGAAAGAAGAATAACCCAAAGGTATGAAAAGAGAATTCAAAGATAGATGTTTTGGTTGCAATACTATTGGTCATATGAAGAGAGATTGCACAGGTAAGCAATTTAAACCTCTTAATGGTTATTGTTATAATTGTCATGGTTTTGGACATAGAGCTATTGAATGTAGAAAACCTAAAGTTATTGAAAACAATTATGGTAGTAGAATGTTTAGGAATACTAAAAATGAAGATAAGAGAACTACTGAAGATATGAAAAAAAGAAATGGAGTAGTATGTTATAGGTGCAACAAGGTTGGACACATTGCTAGACAATTTTGAGATTTTGAGTTGTACACTTAGCCAATTTTCTCATATGTTGCCACCAATGACAAAGGGGGAGATTGTTGGAAATTTGGCTAAGTTGAGTACATAGATGTTGTCATTATGGAAACATATGATCCACATAAAGAGCACAAAGGTTAGAGAGCAAGTATAGCAGAGTGCAATGCAAATTTTTCTAAGTGTGAGACAACATTTTCACCAGTGTACCTAGACAGTTTTTGTTTGTGACATTGACAGGAGTAAGTTCAATTATTTCAAACTTGAAAATAGACTCTATGATGTCTAATGATGACCCATCTTAGAGTGCAAGTCAGTGCAACATGTACCTAATTATTTATGATAGTTTTATCAAAGATAGTGCTAAGCCGACAGGATAGTTTTGAAGATAGAATTGGTAAAGAGTTAAGGGATTATTTTGTTTATCAAAATAATGTCTTAAAAATATAAAGGGATGACATCCTAGATGTTAACCCTTAGATAAAGATATATGGAAGCCTACCATGCAAATTTATTAGCCTTAATAACTTGTATAGATGTAATTGTAAATTGTAAGAAGAAAAGAAAAGTGGAAATATTGTAATGATATGATAAAGTGATATGATGTGAATGTAAGATTAGTGAAAAGATATTGATGCAAGAAGCATAAGATTTTGTACCTTAATCCATTTTTGTAATCAGTATACATTGTACATTACTTGTTTGGGCAGTGGGCTCATCTAGTAATCAAATTTTGTATTGACAACTCCTAATAGGGTTGAGGCTTCTAACAAGGCCTATAGTCCCTTAATCAGGACTGATACACTATATGTTTGTAATAGAATCCTAATAGGTTCAATATCCTTAACAAGATACTTTTGATTAGTGGATCTTTGTGGGTACCATCCCCACCAGGGTTTTCCATTGGCCAGGGTTTCCTCGAGAACATATCATGTGTTATGATTTCTTTAGTTTTATTGCTATGCATGTTGTTTAGCTTCTTATGTTATGCATGTGTAAAGATAATCTATTATATCCATAATTGGGCAAAAGATAAAATTTGTAGAATACTGATTCACCCCCCCTCTCAGTATTCCTTATTACTAAATGGGAATAATATTTCATGTAGTCGAGTACTAAATGGGAATAATATATACTTAGTACTAAATGGGAATAATATATATAATTGGGCAAAAGATAAAATTTGTAGAATACTGATTCACCCCCCCCCTCTCATTAAGATTGTTTCTAAATATCCACTTAGTACTGATAACATTCTTGTCCTTAGGTCTAGGTACTAAACTCTAGGTTTTGTTCTTCTCTATTTGTTCTATTTCCTCTTTCATTTCATTAACCCATTTATCATTTTCTAATGCAACTTTTATATTCTTTGGTTCATATTCACAAAGTAGACATGTACCTTATCTTTCTTTACTTCTTGTTTGCATGCTAGCTTGTTTTTCTCCAATGATTTTTGTCTCAGGATGATGTGTTCTGACAAATCTTTCTAGTATCTGATCTCTTCTTTCTTGTTCATCCCATGCAGGTTCATTTGCTTGCTCGGTAGGTGCTTCATGCTCATTGATTTCTTTTTCATGTTCCTCAGTATTGTTTTCCTGTTGACTGGTTGTCATTGTCTGCTGCATCAGTAGGTACTCTGGTTGTTCAATGTAACTAAATATACCATATTATTTTGGTTCTTTTGTGCTTTCCTCCGCATTCTTATCATCAAACTCATCAACTCAAACATTAGTACTTTTAATCAATTTATTAGTTACTTTGTTAAGACACTTGTATGCTTTACTTTTAGTGGAATATCCCAGAAATATCCCTTCATCACCTTTTGAGTCAAACTTCCCATTTCTTTCATCTGTCAGAATAAAGCATTTACTTCCAAAAACTCTGAAATAACTTACAGTGGGTTTGTGACCAAACCATAACTCATAGGGTGTCTTATTAGTGTCCTTAAGTTGTACTTGGCTTAGAACATAAATAGTTGTCCTGACAGCTTCTCTCCAGTATGTCTGAGCAACATTCTTTTGCAACATCAGTGTCCTTGCATAGTCAACTATTGACCTATTCCTCCTTTTAGCTATTCCATTTTTTTGTGGTGTCCTCATTGCAGAGACATGTCTTTTAATACTATGCTCATCACAAAAGTTAGTAAATTTATAAAAAATAAATTCACCACCTCGATCAGATTTGAAGCATTTCAATTCCTTACTAGTCTCTTTCTCAACTTTTGCTTTATACCACTTGAACATCTTAAATGCCTTTGATTTTTCTTTCAAGAACATGACTATCATTGATCTAGTATAATCATTAGCAAAAAGAATAAAATATCTATCTCCATAGTAACTTTGAGTTCTCATAGGACCACATAGGTCAGTATACACTAACTCAAGTAATTTCTTTGTTGAATAATCTTTTCTTTTGAAACTAGATTTTGGCATTTTACCTTTCTGACATTCATGACACCTAACATGATCAGGCTTAGATAAGTTAGGTAGACCTCTAACCTTTTTATTTTTACTGATCTTAATCATGTTATCAAAATTCACATGACATAACCTCTTATGCCACAACCATGTATCTTCATCTTTCATCATTAAACAAGAAGACTGATCATTATCAAGATAAAACAAATTACCTCTCAATTGTGTTCTATATCCAATAAGTCTTCCTCCATCATCAAATATCTTCACTTTCTTTCTCTCAAAAGAAACTTAGTGGCCTGAATTGTTCGGCTGTGCCACACTTAGCAAATTATAGTTTAGACCTTTTACCCAATAAGCATTGTCACATCTAATTTTATCATTTATCATTAGGGATCTTTTTCCTCTAACAATACAAGGTGCATCATTACCCATTCTAACAGATCCTCCATTGTGTTCTTCAAGATAATCAATTTTTTCTTCATCACCAGTCATGTGATGTGTACAACCACTATCTATGATCCATGTATCATTTTTATTAACCTTAGAGATAAGTGTTGTCTCTACATACCTTTCATCTTCCTTTGAGTCATCCTTCATTGCAACAAATACTACCTCCACATCTTCATCAGTGTTGGTATCAGTGAAATCTTCTTCTGCAATGTAGCACACCTTCTTGCCTTTATCATTATTGTCTCGGTTGTCTCTATTGTAGTGTTGGTAACTTCTGTTGCCTCTTCTCCCATAGCTTCCTTCACCATATCAGTCTTTGTTTCTATCATGATCTTTCTTGTGTGGACATCTAGCAACAATATGACCAACCTCTTTACAGTTAAAGCATGCTAAAGGTAATTTACCTCTATACCTTCCTTTACCTTTAGGTAACCTTCTGGCCATAAGAGCTTCAATTTCATCAAGCTCATCATCAATATTTCTATCACTATCATCATTTTTATTTCTGCTACTAGACTTACCAATCTTTAGAGAAGATATAAAAGCAAATTCAATAGATGGTACAACACTATTATCAAATTTATTCAGTTCAAAGGTTGTAAGCTTACCAATTAGATTATCAAGAGTAATGTCACTACCAGATGCAAACCTAGTTTCATGAATTGTAGATATTCTGATTGCATAAACCAGAAATAAGGTTTTGAGAACTTTTCTTACCATTTTCTCTTCATCAATAACACCATCAGATGCTCTAATAGCATGTACTACCTCTTTTAGTTTATTTGTGTACTGCACAATATTTTCACCTTCCTTCATCTTCATAACATTGAATCTCCCCCTTAAACTTTTAGCTCTGGCTCTTTTGACATTCACATCATCACTATAAACTTGAGCAAGTTTATCCCACATATATTTAGCAGTAGTGCAATTTTTAATATCTTCAAATTCAGTATCTGTATAGGAAACAACAATCTCCATCATAGTAACATTATGTTCATGCCTATCTCTTAGTTGATCAAGGTTCAAGGGACCAGTGGGCAGTGCAATGTAGCCATTATCCATTAGTCTAAGGGAAGAATTCCCAATTCTAGATACATGCATCTTCATTTATCTTTGCCATACTGTGAAGTTATCTTTTTTTAGCTTTGGCACTTCTCTCTTATACATTTTGAGATCTTTGTGTTGAAGTCCTTAAAAATCTATTCCAAGAAACCAACCCTCTAATACCAATTGTTAAAATAACTGAGAGGGGGGTGAATCAATTATCCACAGTCCCAATCACAAAATGTATATCCAAAAACAATCTACTTAAACTTTTGTAGCTCGGTAAAGTAAAATATAAGTATTCTATCTATGCTTTTACTGATTACCAGTTAATAGCATATAGTTCTTACCAATCAAATCCAATATGCAACATGTAAAGTATGACAAAAAAAAACATCACAATCAACACATAACACAAGAGATTTAATGTGGAAACCCTGTAAAGGGAAAAACCACTCTACAAGATCTCATAGGATCCAAATCTTTTCCCCAACATCAACATTCAGCTAGCCTAGGTCTGTAACACACAACACACTAGCAGGCATCCAGGAAAGATCTAAACTTGTACTCAAACTTCCAAGCAATCTTCTAGCTCCTAAGCTCACAAACTAATAACCTTCTTCCCACTATCTCCTCCCCTTCCCTAAACATCTAGCCAAGCATCCTATAAATATTGATTCTCAGCCACAAGTCAGCTGATGAAAAAATAAATCTTTACAAACAAATATTAAATGCTAAAACATCAGTCAACTCTCACATAGCCTTACAAAATAAATAAATTCTCAAAGATGGCCCCAAATGGTCATCAGATTCACATAGAAGAATGCAACACACTAGATCTAGGTCCCCACATGTCCAATGGTCAATTCATAACATGAGGAGCGTGACCCAAATTAAATGCACCAGTCGGCCAAGCTGATCTATCCAAATAATCTAGTCAGTAAGCAAGAACACCAAGCAACATAAGAAATAATTGAGCACCAGTCGATCGACCATGCTAGGCATGACCGAGGAACATAGTTATCATCGAGCACTAGAGAACTGAAGCCTTGAGTCACCGAGCATTCTTTAGAGACTAAGCACCCTGGTAACCACATAAATTGAGAAACCAGTCTCCCATACCGAGAAAGAACTTCACCAAACCAAAGACAAACATATTTTTGGTTGATACAATATTGCCAAGAATCCTAGGATGCTCCTACATCAGACACCCCAGGTAAGAAATATTTTCTCATAAGGAAATCTGGAATGCTTCAAGGGAATTAGAATAGGTATGCCAAATCTATTCTTCACCCATATCTCTTCTTGTCCTTCATTCCAAGTAATCTTCACTTCATTCACTGTCTCATGCAGAAAGTCCTTCTATCTTCCACTTTGTTTACCCCTCTGGTTGGCAACTAATAGAAACTAACTCTGATCACTACCAATCACTTGGTGCCTCGATAAGGTTCATCCTCTCTAGACTCTTCAATCAGCTTAGTATCATTTACATCTCTCTATGTCACAAATGTCACCATCTGTTGAACCATCTATCTCATGCAGAAAGTCCTTCTATCTTCCACTTTGTTTACCCCTCTGATCAGCAACTAATAGTAACTGACTCTGATCACTACCGATCACCTGGTGCCTTAGTAAGGTTCATCCTCTCCAGACCCTTCAATCAGCTCAGTATCATTTACATCTCTCTATGTCACAAATGTCACCATCTTTTGAACCATCTCTTCTAGAAAAACCATCTATTTCTTAATCTCAAAAAACTCTTTAGAGATATCATTCTCCTTCTCCTTCAAACTAGGCTCAACAGGAATACATTCATTACCTCTTGCTCCTGAGGTTTTTCATAAGGGCAACACCTGATAACTTCACATCCCTTAACCCCTATCTCCTGTAAAGGTATTAGCTTATGCCGAGCTCCTTCATGCCTAATCACATAGGTATTAGCACGACCATCAAACGAAACATTTTTGTCAAACTACCAAGGTCTACCAAGCAACAAATGACAAGCATCCATAGGCAATACATCACATAGTATCTCATCCTGGTAAGATCCAATCTAAAACTTAACCAAGCATTGTTCTTCAACTCTAACCTTAGAAACATCTTGTATCCAACTAATCTAATAAGGATTAGGATGCTTCCTTCTTTCCAAATTACTAACCATTTCATTTGAAACAAAGTTCTTAGAACTGCCAGCATCAACTATGACATTACATACCTTATTCTTACACTTACATATGGTTCTAAACAAATTTCTCCTCTACACCAATTCATGAACACATGCAGCTAATCTCCTAATGATAAGACATTCACCTTTCTCTTGGCCCTGACCCCCAAGTAGGCACATGTGGAACCAAATGCCTTTCATATAGATACATGCCATTCAATCATACCTACACATAGGTACCTTCCCCCAGTCCCATCCATAGCCTTTACTAGAACTAATGGCATGGGCAAGGCACATATTTATCTTTTTAGTGTTTGATTCCATCCCCATTCATTTTATTTAAGTTATCACTTGATTAAAACAACTCATCTGTGGGTTATTCTGGTACTAACCACTTAGGGCCCCGACCCCACACTGAGAGCCACTCACCTAGTGTTCTTAGGTTTTGTACCCTTACCCAAATATCATTAACATACTAGATATGCAATAAGATAAATCATAAAACACTTGTGTTTGCAAACAAGAATAGGAATGGTTTGTTGATTGGTGGGAAGCCTATAATGGCACCAGTCATTTGGAAACTAAATTCCTTAAGTGTAGTTGCATTTTCTATTGGAACATGGATTTTTTGTGTTCATTTTGAGGTGTTAAGACCTTTGGATTAAGTTGGAGATGTTAGTGAAGTTCTTTTGTGTAGACCCTAGGTGTATAACCCAAGAAACAAAGACTTCTTGAAACCCTCATTGTAGTAACAGTCATAATACAATGTAGATTTTTAATGCCTCTAACATACAAGACATAAATTTTAGTCATTTAGATAGTAGGAAGAATGTGTTTTACTATCCTAACCCTACAGGAGACCATGTATCATTGAGAAATGAGATTTGATGGAAGGAAGTTGGTGGGTTGTTGCAGAAAAATGATGAAAAGACTGTTGCAGAAAATATAGTCCTGATGCGGGAACCATATCTCCTATTTTAACCATTGGATTGAGCTATGTTTTGGATATGTTGGAGAGATCCAATTTATGCAACATATGACTAGAGAGATTGAGAAAATTTTATTGGAGTCAAAAGATATCGTTGAATGTGTACAGGTCTATCAAAAAGACCAGTGAGAAAAATCTGGGAATGATTGGAAAGGTACAAAATCCAGAATGCGAACAAGGAAGGAAACTAAATCTTCCTAAGGTCTGAGAGTGTCTACAAAATTCTAAAAACAATAGAAAGGTAAAACATGAAACCTAAGAAGATCCTAGAATCCATCAAATACAAGGATGAAGATAAATAATTCATACAGAAAGTGAAATCATTTGTGCAGACAATATATTCCAAAAAATATACATAGTTTCTCGATTCCATATTACATGCATATTAAAATATCACAAACATCATATGAGATAGAAATTAAATAGATGGAATATAATTCAAGCAACATATAGCAACTAGACATAAAGAGGATCATCTCCAGGATAGATCCTACTTGGAGTCCTGCGGACATACCATTGGAGAAGCAAGATCCTGACTGCCTTAACCCACTTCAAACAATCCTCCAAAATTCTTCCAAATGAAAACACAATCCCTTCCAAAACTACTATAATTTCAATATGATATCCTATCTACAAGATGATAATGCTCCCAGAAAATTATTTTCCAGCCAACATCCCATCTCACAGGGATCCTTCCTGTATATAGATTAAGGGAGTAGTTGCAAGGGAAAATTCCAACCGATGCAACTATCCAAACCAATTATTGGTCAATAGTTAGGATTAAATATATTTAATAAATCCATTCCTGGGAAGAGAGTTAATGTATATTAAGCCCACACATATTTCCTTTATTTAAGGAAAACAAATAGTACTTTCTTTTATTTTAAAGTATACTTACTAATATTAAGTTACCTAGTTACATAGGCTATGGTAAAGGATTTTTTGTTGCATGTGATGGTTTGGAGCACTAGGAATCACTTGAGGGTTTTCATTTATGGCAACACTCATGATGGAGTGATCACATGTTATGGAGATTGCCATTGGAGTCACAGTCATCAAAATGACTAAGTCCAGAATCAGGATAACATGGTACAGTGCCATAGTTTTGGTCAGTGATGAAGATATATAAGATATTATGGCTTGTGAAGTTAACTCGAGGTATTTTGGGATAGAAAAATGGTTCATTTAAGATCACATAAGTTTTGGTTATTAGACTTGTGAGATATAGTGTTTGGAAGATATGTGAAGGTAGTAAAATAGTGTAACAGGGTATATAAATAGTTGCGAAGGTTAAGGAAGGGAAAGTGAATATGGTAACATGCTAAGACAGAAGAATAAAGTATATTGCTGAATCTTTGGTATTGTAAGAGAATCGACTCCATAGATAACATTTGCATGAGTTATTATTATATTTTGCATGATAATTGTGAAGCCAACTGGAAGGCTGATTTTGTATAAGTATGGAGTATTTTTGTAAAAGTGAAGATTTGTATGGTAATGATGATAGAGTAAGATTGCAAATAGAAGAGTAGAGATCAAATGCAAGATCACTAAGAGGCTGAGCTATAATTGGAACTATCCAAGAAAGATAAGTGCTTGTATTGTTCCCCCCCTTTTGAGAACTATTTTTGGGAAAATATTGGTTCTAAGAGTAGTGTGCTCACCACCTTTAACCAGGTGTTTTGTATACCCCTAATAGGGTTTTGTATTCCTCTAACAAGGAATTGTACTATGTAATAATCAGCTCCTAACAGGGCTAGATCTCCTAATAGGGATATTATATCTTAGTACATATTTATGGGTACCATCCCCACCAGGGTTTTCCCTTTGGTCAAGGTTTCCTCAAGAACAAATCATGGTGTAATGAATGTGTTATGTTTGTATGCTCTTTTCATTTCTACATTACTTTGGATTATTTATAATTGTTTAAAGTTAAAAGAAACAAAGTTCTGTAATACTAATTCACCCCCCTCTCAGTATTACTTAATGTTACCTAAAAATTCCCTGTCATTCTTTTTTGGCAGTCAAGACAAGCGATAAGTGGTCATCAGCTAGCATCATGTAGTTGGTCACATGATCACATGGGTCTTCCTGGCTGCATGTGATCATGTGACAAACAGTAAGCAATTAGGCGAACAACAAGGTGGTGGTCAGTGACTAACACCTTACGGTTGGTCTCATGATCACATGGGCCTTCCTGACCGCATGTGATCATGCAACAAACCGTCAATGGTTTTGGTGGTGGAGGTTTGCAGTCATCGGTTAACATCATGCATCAGGCAGTTTGTGGGGTGTCATGCCCCGCAAGGGAACCAGGGAAGAGAACAAAGATTCTCTTAACAAAAGAAAACCCAAGTAAAAATTTATGAAAAATTTTGAACTTTGAAAAGAGTTATGTAATCAAAACTTAAACTTAGATTCCTCCTAGGTTCCCTTCTTATTAAATCCATGATTCATTTAAGTTCATAATTAAACTAACAACAAGATAACTTCTCAAGAAAATTACATCATATCATTAGAAGATTCTTTATGAAATACAAAGTACTTTCATTTCAATTTTTATTTTTTTTCCTTCTTAACACCATCTATATTCCTAAGAATCCTTTATGAACATCATAACTTTTAAATCAAATAGAATTTATCTAACTCAATTGATACATTACAAATATACTACATTTAATTTTTCAAAAGCTTCACTTAAACAACAATAATGAAAACATACTACATAACTTGGAATTTTTCAAAATCTTTCTTTCTTTCCCAACATACATCTTAAACATAAAGTTCACATTTCCCTTTTCCCTTCTTCCTAAGTCTACCCATTCCAATTACACCATTTTGAAATACATTACTGATTACATTGCATTCAACTCCTCATAAGAGGTAACAAGATTTTGCATCATGAAATACAATCACAAGGCCTTCATTCTTCAAAACTGGTACATAAGCAAGCATGAATCTTCAAGCACTGTATCTGCAAAAGATACCTCGATAAAAATGTTTACCACCCAACCAAGTGGATACCTATAAGGCCCACTCCCCCGTGCTAGGAGATAAACACCAAGGTCCACAAAGAAGGAATAGCTAGGCCAAACCTAGGGTTGGGTAATCTTTCCCAAAATAGAAAATGAAAAGAGAGTCAAAGTATAGATCTTTCCCAAAAGGTTCTAAGGCTTGGTAGAAACTCTAAGCAACAACCTAAGTGAGTGTCATCACATATCCCTCACCCCTTGGGTTGTCCTGGTACTAGCCACTCTGGGCCCCGACCCCCAAGTAGGCACATGTGGGATTGAATGCCTTTCGTACTGACAAGCGTCATTCGATCGTACCTACGCATAGGTACCTTCTCCCACTCCCATCCATAGCCTTTACTAGCGCTAATGGCATGGGTGAGGCATATTTAATCTTTTTAATATTTTAACCCATTCCCATAAGTTTAATTAGGTTTTCACTTGTTAAATAACTCTTCAGTCAGTTATCCTGGTTCTAGCCACTTAGGGCCCCGACCCTGCACTGAGAGCCACTCACTAGGTGTCGTTAGGTTTTCTACCCTCAAACCACATATTGCAATCCCATCATGCACATAGTAAAAGCATATTATAAACACATTTGAGAACTACTACAAAGAATTGAAAATAATAGGATCGTTATGTATGTTTAGAGAAATTAGGTACGTTTAAGAATGTTTAAAATGTCTTGATCCTCTTAGAAGACTCTAAACCCTAAACTGCTCCTTACAAACATTCTATCTCAATAAAGGCATCTAAATGTACTGAAAATAATCTCCACTAAACAAGGAATGAACAATCTTCAGGTTTATACAAAATTTCTTTCTATACCTAAAACCTGGCTAATCCTGAAAATTGACTAAGTCTGATTTAATTAAAAATCTAAAATTTAAAAGTTACAACTTAACTCCTAGGAACCTGAAACCTATTCCAATGGATTCAAAGGGTACCTAATCCCTTTATACAAGTATAACTTAAAGTATAAGAAATTAAAGTACGTAAAATTATACTTTAATGTTATAATTGTATAAATGTATAAAGTCTGAATCCTTTTTTCCTCAGTTTATACTGGACTGGTCGGTTGACACAGTATTGCTTGGTTGACACACTACCGACCTAGCCCAGTTAACACTAAACCGACCTGGCTTGGTTAGCACACTACCAACCTAGCTCGGTTAACACACTATCGACCTAGCTCAGTTGACACATTACCGACCTAACTCGGTTGACACATTACTGACCTAGCTCGGTTAACACACTACCGACCTAGCTCGGTTAACACATTGAACCGACTGGAACTACAGAGAATGACTGTCAACTTTATCTTGCGGGTAAAACTGGGCATTATGGGGACTAAGGTTGCCTAATATGAGCACGACCCATTTGAGATCTCCCAGTTTCCCTTCAGAAATGGCCCATCAATCCTCCCTATCTATCTAACAAATATATTCTAGATCTGGGAAAAGAAAGGTGGCACATAAATAGACATGAAACAGTAAGGTTGCAACAAAAGTTCTAAAATCTGGAAGCATTCATAATACATCCAATGATAGTAAAATACACTATCCTACAAGATCAAAACCACTTCTACCCTCCCAGAGAGGTTTCACCACAGTGAACATACAAACATTCATAAAATAACTTTCCACAAACACATTTCAAATACATAGAAAATAAAACATATATATATAGTTTTCGATTCTAAACAAAAATGTAAACAATCATAATCTCATCGAGTAATAGATCATTCATATACACAAGATAATAATACTACAATAATGCATGTATATATTTTGCAACCATAGTACAATATACAGAAACTTTTCAAGAAATCTAGATTTTACATTCATTCTACAAAATAAATCTACTTCTCAAGATGGATTCCAACTTGGAGTCCTGCGAAGACCAGTTGGAGAAGAAGGAAGATCAAACCCTCTCCAATGTTTCCAACACTCCTTTGAATCCCTTTGCTTGCAATCTTCCAGCCTCTACCCGTAACAATCCAAATGCCAAACTCACAGGATAAATTTTCTACAATAATAATAATAATCCTCTTCTCCCAACTCCTTTTACATAGGAAATCTTTCCTGTAAATAGGATGGAGGAGGTGGTTGCATAGGCAATCCAACCGGTGCAACCATCTCAACTATCCATCCATTAAAGAGATGGTTTTGAAAACTCATTCCTGAAAAGGGATAAATAAACTATAATCTAAGTCCCTAAATTTAAGGATATTAAAATAAATATTATAATCTTAAAACAATTTATTAAATTATTTAACTATGGTAATAGGATAATCCTATTTACCATACCGCTAATTGATCTAATTATTTATTAATATAATAATTAATTACATGGTAATAATTATATATAAATATATGTATGCATATGCATATGTGTGCACCCATATGCCTATGTGTACATATATTATTATTATTATAAATATTATTAGAAGCATAATATTATTATTATAAAACATATTATTATTTTTATTGCTATAGACTCTTTGTCGTTATTAGTATTATAAAATAATACCATAAATAAAGTACATTATTATTAATGTTAAACATTAGAATAACATTATTATAAACTATATTGTTTATTCATACCTTAATCCCCATTCTAAAATATATATGTATATATTAAGTAGCCACTAACATAGGTTAGAATTTTACCACTATTATTTAAAACCCCTTTTTTTTTATTTTATTAATATTTCCTTAGACATTAAAATACCATAAAATTAATCCTTATCATGGGTATTAAAACCACATGATTTAATTGCACTCAAAATCGCTCCTAATGAGATACGCTACTAAATCATACCCTCAAATGAACAATAATCTACATCCATGATCTACTAACAGAATTGAACATATCACGAAGGCAAGAACTAGCTACAAGATCCACAATTCCATCAACTACAAAACCACATAAGACATTCACACAAGGGACTGACTCGACACTTCCCACCTAAGGATAAAAGGATCAAAGGTGAAGTTTCTTCCTGTGGACCTGGTGATACCTCCGTAACAACAACAATGATCAAGGATTTTGAGGGATCGCTCAGACCTGTCAAGCCAGGTGGAGATGACACCCAGTACCTACAATCCTGCATCACCAAGAAGAGATACATATATATACATATGGAGATACAAATCAGATATATGCAAGCAGATGACCAGGATCGATACATCGTGTGGACCTCAACTAAGTGAGTAACTATGACTTCATCTTGGAGTCATGAAAAAAACATCAGACACATCCATGAAACATAAAACATCATGATAGTGGTTAGATTCAAATAATTGGGTTAGATCCATATAAAAATAAATAATTTTCTAATCTCATAAACATGTAATTACTAACCATAAATGAGCATATTCATCATGTCATCATCCACAAAACATAAATGTAAATGTATAGTCTTGACCATAATAATAATAAAATGTCCAAATCAGAAAAGTCTAAGTATCACCATAGGAGAGGTATTACATGGGGTCCTATTTGGGATGATCAATGACTGCCATGATTTCGCAAAGGATCTGTCAGAGCCTTGTGAAATTGCGACAACCGTTGATCTTTCCTTCTCTGCAGCGCTTCAAAGATTTGGTGGGTCCAGTGCCACATATTCTGATATAGAAGTTTCTCATTGGCCAGAGGTAATGACTTGTTCTGATTTGTCAGAGCGGGCCCTACAGACTTCCTAGAAAGAGATCTAACGGTTGTTGCATGATCGCAAGGAATATTCCTTGCCTTTGTGATCATGTGCCCACCATTGATTTTATTCCGCTATCACACCTTTGTTGGGTGGGTCCTCATTCACTGACATGCTCATTTCTCATTGGTCCATGTGTTGAGTTGGATTATCTTCAGTGGGGCTAGATTTCTTAGATGTGTTAGTGGGGTAACAAAGGAAAAAAGATCTATGGTGGTCACGTGTTCACAGGGAATATTCCTTGCCTTTGCGATCATGCAACCACCGTTGGATCGGAACCTAAGTTGCAGTGGGACCGTGTCAAAGCTCGTCGAGGTGTATGCCTATATAGCAGTCAAGAACGAATAAGAGAATGACAAGTGGCAAGGTGGACCTAGTTTTGTGGATTCAGTCATGTAATCACCGAAAAGAGCTGGGGTTAGTTAAAAAGTTAAGTGATTCAGTGACAAAGGGAAAATTAAAACTTGGGGTAAATACTGAGTTAGTTTTGCAGTCAAGTGCCGAGCCCGAGTAAAGAGGAAGGATCTGACGGTCATACTTTAAAGTAAGATCAATTTTTGAATACTGATCGTCGATGGGAAATTTATGTGCCACCTATGACCGTTATCATTTTTTTAAATTCAAATATCTCACAGTACCAGATTTTTGCAGTTATGGCGAGCCCGAGTTGCATGAAGGTAGATGGATCATCGCGGCCATATTTTTGAAGGAATAAACATGAAGTGAACACGCAAACAAAATATATCTGATCTACTGAGATATTTTCATGTACATTTATGGCTAGATTGGATTGAATTAGGGTTGGATATTTTATTGTAAACCTCTGTAGCCCTAATTGAGATATTTTTTATTCCTGCCTGCATGCAGGGTGGTATATATTGTTTTTTTTGGAGCTTTTGAGCTCAGAATTCACATTTTGTAAAAAGAGAAAGTCTTTTCTTTGAGAACTATCTGTAGCATTTTTTCTCCCTAGTTTTTCACATCTTGTAAGTTCTCATTGATAATACAAATGCTGCAAAGTATTCTGTGACATGTTTATGTCCCTGTACTTTTCTTTTTTTTGGCTTGTCTCTTATTGGATTGAGGTTTATGAATGCTTTCAGTGATACTTAGCTTTTATTGATCCCCTTTACTTTCAGCTTATTTGTGCACTACTGTGTTTGATTTGATCTGAGTGAGGTTGTGGGTATTCTTCAGCCCCTATCATTCTGTCTCATTCCTGTGTCCTTTTGTTGAAGAGAATGTCTGCTTGCAGGTCATAATTTGTGTCTAATTTTTAGGCCCTCTTATGAAATACTCATGCAAGCCTATTTAGTAAGCCGTGATCTCCTAAACCTAAGTCTATCACTAGTTTCATTCCTCTATACTGAGATCCAAACCCTAGTTTTGGTGCATCACCTAGTAGGTAGATTTGCTTCATGTCATTTCCCTTTCATGCATTCCTTCTAACCCTTTCCCCTCAAAGTTTACTTTCCTATCAAGAGAAAATCAGGGTGATTATCCAAGAGGAACCAGCCTAAAATTTGGAGGTCTCATCTCAGTTAGCAAAAGGTCCCACAACCTTGAGATGATTCCCATGTTATACTAGATTATCAAGACTATGAGAGCTTGAGATCAGAGGCACAAATTTAGTGTATAACAATTTCTGGCATGCCCAGTGGGACCACAGTGAATATTAGAGTAAAGTTCAAAGGTGTTCCTATCAGTTCATCTACAAAAGGATTGGAGAAATTTAGTACACAAGGCCTATCAGTATAGACTCAAGCTCAAGGATTCCCCACCTTGGTGCTAGTGTATAACAATTTTTGGCACACTAAGTGGGAGAGCAAAGAAGTTCATTTGTTGAAGATTGTGTCATCTCTGATATAGAGATTGCATAATACAGACCTTTAGAGGTTGTTCTATCAAGTATATCTAGTGACTCCACTAGTTTCAAAGATTCAGGCCAACCTTGTTTAAGGTTTATGAGAAAGATCAAGACTAGAAGCTCAAAGCCTGCTAAATTTTTAGAGTTGCCCTTGAAAAGAAGCTACAAGGTAGGACAACTCAGAGAAGATCTCCTGCAAGAAGAGTCCAATCTACACCTCCTGATACTTTAGAGAGGAGACCTCTCCTCTTTCATTTCAGAAGAAGAGGCAGATCTCTGACCAGAGATCTAGAAGAAGAAGAAGATCCAAATCTAGCAAATACAACTCATATAGTTGTTAACCTTCAGGTTACACCTCCTACAATGGCTAGAAATTTTTCCTTTGCACCTTTCAATCAGGGGAGCCCATTAAATTTTGCAATGCATCATGATGTGCCCTTGGTGGCATTAAAGAGTATACCTAATTTCATAGGGGAGGGACAGACAATAGCCTTTGAGCACATAAGAGATGTGACCACCATTTGTAGCATGCATAACATTACTCAAGAGGATGTGGCCACCAAATTATTAGTAGCATCTTTGAAAGGTAAGGCTCTAGAGTGGTTTAGAACTTTACTTGTTGGTTCTATTACTTCATGGGATGAATTAGGGGATGCATTAAGAAAGCATTTTGAGGATAAATCAGATAATTTTTCTCTAGTTGAGCAATTAACAACTATAAAAAGAGACCCTCAAGAGCAAATGATAGATTATAATAGTAGATTCCTTAAAACATGGAATAGAATCCTAGTCTTTGTAAGGCCATCAGCTGACCATGCCTTCCTATACTACTTGAAAAGTCTAAATAGCCAAATTTCTATCATGATCCAGTCTATGGGTGGTACCACTTTACCCCAAACTTTTGACACTGCTGTCAGAGCTGAAAATTGTTTGATCCAAGCAGGCATGATACAGAGAAGACCTCCCATGCCTATCTTTCCTAGTCTTTAGCCCATTGCACCTGCACAAGTACCCCCATTTACCCATATTCCCATAATATCAACACCTCAAGCTAGTACCAGTGGTTAGGAACATGCTGCAACAAATTTCTCCCAAGAGTTGCAAGAGGTGAAGAGTAGTCAGCAAACTAGTATACAAGAAATGACAAACTTGATGCAGACTCTAACCAAAGAGGTCACAAAATTGAAGAAACAAAACCAAGGCATCAGGCCACCCTTCCAATCACAAGGCCAAAGTCCTAATCAGCAATACCAAAATCAAGGACAACCTTATCAACAAAATAGGCCACCATACCAAGGAGGCTATCAAGGGCAAAGACAAAACTTTAGTCAAAGACCATTCCAACCATATAACCCTGCACCTCTTAATTCTATAAATCCAGTCAGGGATATGGTTCCTAGTCAAAACAATATGGCCATGGATAATGAATGGTGTTTCCCTTGCAATCAGCCCCATAATTAGGCTACATGTTCTAATGGATTGATGAACCAAGCACTAATGGTTCAAAATGCTTCACAAGCTCAAACAGAAGCTCCTTCTAGTGGGACAACCCCTCAGCAAGAAACACAAGAGAAGGAGACTACTCTTTTCAATTGGGAGCAACCAGATTTCAATGGAGTCATTGATGAAGCTGCTTTTGTTGCCTACACAAGAGAAAAGAGAAGAGCCCAAGACATGGAGAGAGAAGATTCTGGTACTAAGGCCACTACATCTATAGAGCCACTATAGCAAGTTGCCCCTATCACATCCAAGGAGATCCCTGCCATCACAAACAAAGAGGGCCAAGTTCCAAAAGAGGCAGAACCCATCATAGAAAAAGTACAACAAAGGATACACATTGTGGCACCTTACAATATTGTAGACAACATGAAGAAGATGAATGTCACCATGTCTATGTGGGACTCTTTGTCTATTCCAGGACAACCTGAAATTTTGGAGAAGGCCATGAGAGAGGTGGAAAATCCTCAACCTACAAAAGAAACTACAAAACCAGTGTTGGTCAACGCTGACCAAGAAAAGGAGACTCCAGCTAGCAACTCCAAGGCCAATACCATCCAAGGTAGGAATTTAAAACCACCTCCCTTTTATGTATCTTTAATTATTGGGAAATCTTTAGTGCATAATTGTATGGTAGATAGTGGAGGTACTAGCACTGTAATGCCCAAGAAAGTGGCTGATCAATTAGGACTTAAATATGAACCCTTCCAAAAGAAGGTTACACAACTTGATGGATGCTCAGTCATTACTATAGGTGTGGCCAAGGATACCAGTCTAATTCTCCATGCTAGTCCTAATTTTTCCATTCTCCTTGACATATATATCATAGATCTCCTTGCATTATTTGCCATATGTCTCTCAAGAGAGTTCACAGCCAAGATAGGAGGTTATCTTTCTTCCAATTGGTCTCACATGCTCTTTCATACAAGGTATGGTACCAAAGTCACCATTAAATTAGAAGCCTTAGCAATACATCATATAGAGCCATATGTGTCCAATTCCATCAATACTAATTGTCCTATATTTGATGACAATGATTTCCCAACCACTAGTGAAGCAAGCACCAAAATTGAGAATATCCCTAATATTCTCCTAGGTGAAAGAACCTCAGAGACCCAAGAGAGTCTTGTTTGGGATTTTGGTTTGGGGATTTATCTGATTCAAGAAAGTGGAGCCATAGAACCAAGCCTTCTCAAAGAATACACTGATTTGGATGATCGGGATAGTCAGGTCTGGTAACTTTTTTTTGATGGAGCTAGAAGTAGACATGGTTCTAGTGGAGGTGCTATGTTGGTGTCCCCAAAAGGAGAAAGGTATTATACTACCTTTAGATTCAACTTTTCCTGCACTAGCAACACTGTAGAGTATGAAAGTCTGGTTAATGGACTAGAATGGGCTAGAAAAAAAGGGCTTAAAGTGTTAAAAGTATATGGTGACAGTGAACTTTTTTCCAGCCAAGTAAGAGGGATGAGTGCAACCAAAAATGATGTCATGAAAGCATACAAACATAGAGTTTGGGATGAAATTGAAGATTTCCATGCTTTCAATATCGTTGCTATCCCTAGAAAATTAAATCAAAATGTTGATAGGTTAGTTGCTATTGGATCTCAGTTTGACATCCCCAACAACATTTCAAAAGAGGCAGATCAGCAGCACATCAAGATTATTGTCAGACCTTCAATTCTAGATAATAATATTAGTTGGCAAGTGTTTGACAATGATGAACAAATTCTGCAGTTCTTGTTTGAAGAGGATGTCTTTTCAAGGCACAATCAAAAGACATTATCACAGAGCTATGGTGATCAAGTGATACAACTTAGATCTAATAAGATGCCTAAAGGTCTTATCACCTTAGAGACTATCTTCAACAAGGATGATGAGGTCAAGAAAAATAAAGCTGGCCTGGTAGTCCAACAGGAACATTGTGCTGAATTAGAGTTGGAACCAGGTAAGAGCCTAAAATTTGGAAAAGCAAACACTAATTCAGAAAAGAAAGCTTACACTAAATTATTTAGATAATTCGGTGATGTTTTTGCATGGGGTTATGGAGATCTCAAGGGTTTTGATCCTACCCTTGCTCAGCACACTATTGAGTTAGAGCCTAATGCTAAACGAGTAAGGTAAAAGCAAAGCATGTTAATCCCAAGCTTGAACCAGTGATGCATAAGGAAGTACTCAAACTAATAGAAAGTGGTATCATCTACCCCATCAAACATACTAGTTGGGTTTCCAACCTTATTCCTGTCAGGAAGAAGAATGGGGAGCTGAGGTTATATGTTGATTTTAGGGATTTGAACAGAGCCTCATTAAAAGACCGCCATCCACTACCCTCTATGGAACAAATTCTGCAATGTGTCTCTGGATCTGAGAGATTCTCATTGTTGGATGGCTATTCAGGATACAATCAAATCTTAGTGAAAGAAGAGGATCAATATAAGACTGCATTTACAACCAAGTGGGGAACCATGGCATATCAGAAGATGCCCTTCAGTTTGTCAAATGCAGGTGCTACATTTCAAAAGGAAATGGACATGGCCTTTAGGGGCCTCATGTACAAGTTTGTGTTGGTCTACCTGGATGACATAACTATCTACTCAAAGCATGCAGTAGACCACATCAGGCATTTAAGGTGGATTTTTGAAAGATGTAGGGAATTTAGGATATCCCTTAATCCCAAGAAATGTGTGTTTGCAGTTCATGAAGGAAAATTATTGTGATATGTAGTATCCAAAGAAGGAATTATAGTGGATCTAAGAGAATTGCAGCCATCTTAGAACTACTACTACCACATCACAAGAAAAGTCTCCAATCTTTCATAAGAAAGATTAACTTTGTTAGGAGATTCTTACCTAACATTGCAGAGTTACTCAAGCCTTTGACAGCCATGTTGAGGAAAGGGTCAGCCTTCAGTTGGACCAAAGAAGGAAAAGTTAACTTCTAGGCTATTAAAGAAGCCTTAACAGAAGCTCCTGCTCTCTTGAACCCAAATTTTAGTAAGGATTTTATCATTTATGCTTATGGGGGCCATGATGTTATATCTACAATGTTGACTCAAGAAAATGTTGAAGGATTGGAGTAGCCTATTGCTTTCTTAAGCAAAGGTTTAGAAGAATATAAACAAAGATACTCTTTTGTAGAGAAGCATGTTCTTGCTGTGGTAAGGAGCCTCAAAAAATTCAGACATTTGTTGACCCATAGCAAGGTGCATTTGATGGTTACTCACCCAAGTGTCAAGGAATTTTTTCTTTCTAAGGACCTAAATGAAAAAAGAGCTGGTTGGATCACTAAGGTGATGGAATATGATATAGATATTTAGATTACCAAGCTGGTTAGAGGAAGAGGTCTTTGTGAGCATCTGGTAGAAGATGAAAGTTCAAAGAAATTGGAATATATAGATGCATCTCTAGTGGTACATTCTATAGGAGAGCAAGCCAAGCCAGCTAGCTGGTTGCCTAATATGATCAATTATTTGAAGACAGGACAATGTCTTGCAGGCCTAGATTTAGCAAAAAGGAGGTATTACAGGCTACAATCTATTCCTTTTGTGTTGATAGATGAAATTCTTTTCAGAAAGGATCACAATGGTGTCTTTCTAAGATGCATAGATTCAAAAAGGGTTGCAGATGTCTTATTTGAGTTTCATGATGGAGCTTCTGGTGGCCATTTCTCTCCTAGGACTACAAATTTTAAGATCATGAGGGCTGGATACTATTGGCCATCTATCTTCAAAGATAGTCATGATTATGTTAGAAGATGCATCAAATGTGCTATTTTTGCAGGGAAAGAAAGATTTGCAACTCTACCCCCACAGCCAGTAAAAATAGAGCAGCCCTTCATGAAGTGGGGTATAGATTTCATTGGCATGATTAACCCTCCATCTAGTGCAGGACACAAGTGGATAATCACTGCAACTGATTATTTCACTAGGTGGACAGAAGCAGTTGCTTTAAAAGAAGCTAATGAGAGTGCTGTTTTAAGTTTTTATGATGACATCATTCATAGATTTGGCATTCCAGATTCTATAGTTTCAGATAATGCATTAGCATTTACAGGCCTCAAAGTCTCAGAGTGGGCAGTCAAGAAGGGCATTTATCTAAATACAAGTTCCAATTACTATCCTTAGGGGAATGGTTTGGCAGAATCAACACATAAGAATCTGGTTAGAATAATCAAAAAGACCCTGCAAGACAGTCAGAGGGACTGGCATACTAAATTGAGATCTGCCTTATGGCTAAATAGAATTACTCCAAAGAAAGTCATTGGTAATTCCCCATACATGTTGGTGTATGGTAGAGAGGCCAAGTTATCTATTTCAACTAAATTATCAGCCTTGGACTTGGCCACTCAGTATGCCTTGTTTGAAGAAAGTGATCCTATGAAAATCAGATATGCCCAGTTGATGGAGCTAGAAGAGATAAGAGATAAATCAATGTAGGATATGGCATCCCATCAGAGTCAAACAAAGAGAAGCTTTGATAAAAGAGCTAGGGTCAGAGACTTCAAGGTTGGAGATGTAGTTCTCAAATGGGATGAGTTCAGGTCAAAACTTGGCAAGCACACAAAGTTTGATTCCTTTTGGGGTGGACCATTTGTTATAACAGAGTGTAGAGGATCTAACACTTTTCAGCTTTCAACCCTTGAAGGAGCTGCCCTGCCAATCTCAGTAAATGGTTTCCACTTGAAGCCTTGCTTTTAGGTTAATCCCTCTTTGTAGGTCCTTCTTGTAAATCCTTGTAAATATTTTTCCTGCTTTCTTCTAGCTTTCTAGTTTAGTTTTTCCCTATTTTTCAAGAAGTGCTCGGGCACAATTGTCCTTCTAGTCTAGTTTCATCCCTCTGTCAAATTTTTGTGTTCAGTAATGACTCCATGCCCAATGGATTTTTGTCAAGGCAACTAGTCTAAATTTCTAGCAGGCTGACATCCCATAGAGGTCGCCAAAATGTTGCCTAAAAATTCTCTATCATTCTTTTTCAGCAGTCAAGACAAGCGGTAAGCGGTCATCAGTTAGCATCACGCAGTTGGTCACATGATCACATGGGCCTTCCTGGCCGCATGCGATCATGCAAAAAAATGGTAAGTAATCAGGTGAACAACAAGGTGGTGGTCAGTGACTAACACCTTATGGTTGGTTGCATGATCGCATGGGCCTTCCTGACCACATGCGATCATACGACAAACCGTCAATGGTTTCGGTGGTGGAGGTTTGTAGTCATCAGTTAACATCATGCATCAGGTAGTTTGTGGGGTCCCATTTCGGATGATTAATGACTGTCGTGATTTCACAAAGGATCTGTCAAAGCCTTGTGAAATCATGACAACCGTTGATCTTTCCTTCTCTATAGCGCTTCAAAGCTTTGGTGGGTCCAGTGCCACATATTCTGATATGGAAGTTTCTCATTGGCCAAAGGTAATGACTTGTTCCAATCTGTCAGAGCGGGCCCAGCGGACTTCCCAGAAAGAGATCTAATGGTTGTCACATGATCGCAAGGAATATTCCTTTCCTTTGTGATCATGCATCTGCCATTGATTTTATTCACTGTCACACCTTTTTCGGGTGGGTCCTCATTCGCTGACATGCTCCTTTCTCATTGGTCCATGTGCTAAGTTGGATTATCTTCAATGGGGCTAGATTTCTTAGACATGTTAGTGGGGTACCAAAGGAAAAGAGATCTATGTTGGTCACGTGTTTGCAAGGAATATTCTTTTCCTTTGCAATCATGTGACCACTGTTGGATCAGAACCTAAGTTGCAGTGGGACCATGTCAAAGCTTGTTGAGGTGTATGCCTACAGAGCAGTCAAGAATGAATAAGAGAATGACAGGTGTCAAGGTGGACCCAATTTTGTGGCTTCAGTCATGTAATCACTGAAAAGAGTCGGGGTTAGTTAAAAAGTTAAGCAATTCAGCGACAAAGGGAAAATTGAAACTTGGGGTAAATACTGAGTTAGTTTTGTAGTCAAGTGCCGAGCCCAGGTAAAGAGGAAGGATCTGACGGTCATGCTTTAAAGTAAGATTGATTTTTGAATATTGACCGTCGATGGGAAATTTATGTGCCACCTATGACCGTTATCATTTTTTAAAATTCAAATAACTCATAGTACCAAATTTTTTTAAGTTATGGCGAGCCCGAGTTGTAGGAAGGTAGATGGATCATGGCGGCCAGATTTTTGCAGGAATAAACATGAAGTGAACACGCAAACAAAATATATATGATCTACTGGGATATTTTCATGTACATTTATGGCTAGATTGGATTGAATTAGGGTTGGATATTTTAATGTAAACCTCTGTAGCCCTAATTGAGATATTTTTGATTCCTGCCTGCGTGCAAGGTGGTATATATTGTTTTTTTGGGAGTTTTTGAGCTCAGAATTCACATTTTGTAAAAAGAGAAAGTCTTTTCTTGGAGAACTATCTGTAGCATTTTTTCTCCCTAGTTTTTCACATCTTGTAAGTTCTCATTGATAATAAAAATGCTGCAAAGTATTCTATGACATGTTTATCTCCCTGTACTTTTCTTTTTTTTGGCTTGTCTCTTATTGGATTGAGGTTTATGAATTCTTTTAGTGATACTTATCTTTTCTTGATCCCCTTTACTTTCAGCTTATTTATGCACTACTATGTTTGATTTGATCTGAGTGAGGTTGTGGGTATTCTTCAGCCCCTGTCATTCTGTCTCATTCCTATTTCCTTTTGTTGAAGAGAATGTCTGCTTGCAGGTCATAATTTGTGTCTAATTTTCAGGCCCTCTTATGAAATACTCACGCAAGCCTATTCAGTAAGCTGTGATCTCCTAGACCTAAGTCTGTCACTGGTTTCATTCCTCTATACTAAGATCCAAACCCTAGTTTTGGTGCATCACCTAGTAGGTAGATTTGCTTCATGTCATTTCCCTTTCATGCATTCCTTCTAACCCTTTCCCCTCAAATTTTACTTTCCTATCAAGAGCAAATCAGGGTGATTATCCAAGAGGAACCAGCCTAGAATCTAGAGGTCTCATCTTGGTTAGCAAAAAGTCCCACAACCTTGAGATGATTCCCATGTTATACTAGATTATCAAGACTATGAGAGCTTGAGATCAGAGGTACAAATTCAGTGTATAACACCTAATCCTAACAATTGGTATCAGAGATATTGGCCCTTGAAGAAAAAGTCTAACAACTTAAGGGAGATCAAAATGGATTCAGAAGCTTTGCAAGAGAACTTTGAAGCTACACTTGAAGATCTGGATAAGATGAAAGTTTAAAATGGTGAATTGAAATTCAAGTTAAGAAGAGCATAAGATTTCATGAGAAAAATTAAAGAACAACTTGAGATTGTAAAAAATCAAAGACAAGACCTTATGGAGAAAATCAAAGAAGGTTCAAACAATGACACATTAGACAAAGTAAATAAGTTGGAGAAAGAAAAAGAGAAAATTAATCTTTTGATGATCAAGAAGATTCAACATGAAAAGGATGAAACAAACAAAGTTGAAAAGTCACTAAAAGAAGCTAACTTGCAGATAGGACAAATGAAGATTGAACTTGAGCACTACAAGGATAAATATCAAGAACTAGATAAATACAATCATATCATTAAAGGTGAACACACTCAAGCCAAATTACTCATTGAAAAATTACACAAGCAATGACAAGAGTGATGAACAAAGAGTAGGACAAAAATCTAAAGGAGACATGAGTGGATCCAATGAAGCTGAAAGTTCAAAAACTCAAGAAGAACCAAAAGAAGCCAAGAATGAGGAAATACCTATTCCTAAAGAAAGGTCTACAAATGAAGAACCTAGAGAATAGTTCAAAGCTTTCATAGGTAGATGCTTCAGATGCAAAAAATATGGACACATAAAAAGAGATTGCAAAAGTAAAGGAAACTCTAAGCCCTTTACGAGTAATTGTTTTAATTGCTATGAGCATGGACACAAAAAGGTAGATTGTAGAAAACCTAATCAGTCCAAGTATAAGCAAGACTATGTCAGAGAGGAATCTATAGCCAAGGTTACTTGTCAAAAATGCAATAACTTTGGGCACACATCAAGGTACTATAAGCTACAAACTAATCAAGAAAGAAGAAGACCATCTATTTGTTACAAATGTAACAATCCAAGTCACATTGCAAAGTTTTGTAGATATAGTGGAGATGACCACAGAAGAGGACCAAGGAGATATAGTGAACTAGAAGGACCACCACCTATGGTCATAAGGAAGAATATTAGTGACAGTGGTAAAAGCCAAAATGATTACATGAATGAATACAAGAAATTAGAGGATGAGAAGATATGGCATGTAAAAGTTCTAAATAAGGCAGTGGTTCAGGGAGAGACAGTTGATGATGTTGTGTCTTCACATGATGAATTCTTTAAGGCATCAACCTAGAAGGCCTCATGGCCTCATGGGGAGCATTGGATGCAGACAACAGAAATTATCCAGCCCCTGTATAAGTGGAGTAAGATCATGCGAGCTTAGGTGTGATGTGTACAGATGTTGTGGAATCTATGGATGAGATCACAACACTTGAAGATTCATCTTCTATGTTCATGAGTTTTTCATTGACTGGATGACATGCGAAGTTGAGCTACCTATGTTTAATGCACACACTCAACTTGTGATGGATAAAAGACTTGAAATATTTCATTCCTACACCATTTTTTGATCAACAACTAAGGAGAGAAGAAGTGTGAAAGCAGAGCAGTGATCTAGTAGAGATATTTTGTGTTTGCATGAAGCAAAACATCAAATTCAAGTCTATTTAAGGTATTTAGACTTAATCTCTTTGGAAAGTCATGGATGCACTAGTAGTTTATGATGTGATAGACAAACCTAGATACAAATTCAAAAGGTATCCATTTAAATCATGTGAGGATGATCCGGAAGGGGTATTCTCTCAAACCCCCATAGGTGTGCTACACATAGAGGATATTAGGGCATACATACACTATAAGTATGAGATTATTAGGGAGGTTAACATCTTCTATGAGTTGAACAGTATGATAGAAGTAAATGGGTCTTTGGTAGAAGAATTCAAACATCTAAAAGATCTTTCAATATTCATGTTAACCCGACTCATTGAATTCATAGAATTTGAATGGTTCAAGATCATTTCGAGTAGAGTTCATGATCAGTTCTTATGGATAGGTGATCAACCTATTAAGATATGTGCTCATTTGATCCATGATATCACAGACCTTGACAATGAAGGAGCCCTACTTGTTAGTGAGAAGAACCTAAGAAAATAAGTTGAAACCCTAACACACTCCAAATGGGATAAAAGGTAAATGATAGTAAATGATGTATATTTACAAGATGTCAGATTGGTAGCAATGCTAATTGGCTAAAATTTATTTTATAGTTATAGACTCAATTCTATATCAACTAGAGTTATAATGATGGCATACAAAATGGTTAAAGAAAACAAGAAATACAACCTTTGTGAAATACTAGCTCAAAAATTCATTGAGAATATAGAAGTTATAAAGAAAGATTAATCTAAGGCATTTAGGTTTGGTTCATTACTAGTTCACATGTACATTCATGTCATTCACAACTTTCTTGGTATGCATCCTAGAGCATGGAAAGATAATGAACCCACTGGTCTACAAATCTCAAAATACTATAGAAGTTAGAAAAAGGATTGGGTTTATTAGTCATTTTTCTTGTATCCCTCAACTCTAAAAGAGAACTATGAAAACCAGACCCCGGGATCTTTGTCCACCAACACAAATATACTTGTTCATGCAAATTGAGGGGTGAGAAGAGACTAATTAATGAGGATTATGATCCTCCTTCTACTTTGAGTTCCACACACTTAGGTGGGTGCACCTAAAACATGATAAGATCTGTATACATAAACACTTACTCACTAGAACCTTTTATGTAGAAATGAAAATTGGTGGATAGTTATCAGACTTATAAAACATGGGAGTTCAACTCAACCAGTCTTATACAGGATCCCACCTATATGATCTGCTAAGAACTAGAAAAATGGCCAATGTGATAATAAGGATAAACTCCTTCTCTTCGAGCTTTCATCTCAGGCAGGCTAACCCATTGATTCTCTCTTCAAAGAATCACTAAAATGAATTGTACTCCCTGAATACAATTAGACATGGATATTCATAATAATAGGAAAGTAAAGATGAATTGATTTAATGGTTTGATATTAAAAAGTGTAAAGGAAACCAGGACCAATGCCTTATTCATCGGGCTACAAAGTCATACAATTATACACTTGCATAAAACCTAACTCTAATTCAAAAACCCAAATGGAATGCCTTGTAAACCATTTCTCTCATTTCAATACCTGGACATCGAATTCATATGCAGACCTGGAATTCTCAGTACTTGAACTCAAGACTTATTCTCTCCTTGAAAGAAACTCAAATTCAAATGCACAATCACCTTGTAACTGGTATATTAAAATGCCTTACAAGTTAATATACAAGAATCAAAACCATACATGCAAAGACATCACACAAGAACTAAATAGGGATTTCCTTATTTTCATTAGCATTTATCTACAACTATACATTTGCAAAACCAAGAAACACAAAAAACAAAGACACCAATGCTTGAAAGTTGCTCTACATTGTAATTTTCAACCTCTTTGTTACAATGAGAAAAATCCAATATATAGCAATTGAGATTCCATTCAAAAAACAAATGATAGTTGTCCCTCTTGCATAAAAATATCTTCAACCTCCCTCATCTCCCTGTAACTGATTCCCAAGCTGATCCACATTTTACAAAAACTTTCAATCTGATCTGCAACCGATTTTGATTTATGAATTTCAAACCTGAACTGCTCTCATCAAAAACTTTGAAACTAAAAAATGTCATCACCATCAGATTCCTCATTTCAATACCTTTCCAACAATATATAACACTTCATATTTTATGGCAAAAAATGAACTCTCAGGACAGTTTTCCATGCACAGGTTTGATCATTTAAATTTTGGATTTTACCAATAGTTTCAACTAGACCATTTTCTAAATTCTATTTTAAGTCTACATTTTTATAATATTTTCACATTTGTCTACACTTTGCCATAGGAACTACCAGATTCTGCCAAGTGTCCTTATGTCATTTGATGCTCGGACTTGAACATAGACTAACCCACCTGACTTGGAGAATGGGTGACTGCATGTAGTCTCTAGGTCTCTTAATCAATTCACTAACCACGGTTACTTCTAGAGAACTGGTGAAATAGTCTATTCTCAAGTTCTTAGAATTAGACCTTGACCAGGCTTAACATTTGGAGAATGGGTGACTAAGCCCATTCTCCAGTTCTCTGAATCATTTTTGTTGACTGCCTGGCACTTGGAGAACTAGTAAATAGACTATTCTCCTATTCTCTAAATCAAATCACTTAACCACCAAGGATCCAGTGACTCAGCGACTTCATCAATCTCTAGTTCTCCAAATATTTGGGTTAACCATGAACTTAACTGGTGAATTGGTGAATGATTGCTACCTCTGAATCTTTGAATAATTTACTAACCGCTTGATTTATCTACTGAACTCTGGAATGCATGACACATGTCCTACACTCGAGCTCACCGCCGCATGTTTACTCTTGCAAAATTTACTTCCAAGCCCACTGGCATGGAAACCAAGGAAGCCACACAAGTGCTTGCATGGGTAAAGCTTCCTCTATTTGACTTACTTTGTATTTGCATGGATTTGCTAATATACACTATATTTTCCCCATTCTGGATGAATGTCTTTTCTAATATACACTATATTTTCCACATTCTAGATGAATGTGGGACAATGCATTTGAGAGTTTTTAAAGTCTCTTTTCATTTTTCTCCAAAATATGTGGGCACTGCCATGCACTGAGACTTCAAATCAAAGCACACCCACCAATAGCCTCTGTGGTTCCTTCTTTACAACACATGAGAGTGCTGATGCATTTAAATATTTTAAAGAACCAACCTACGCTGCATGTGGGATTACTATCCCAAGCCTTTATCATTCCACTTGTGTAGGCTTTCATCATTTGTGCAGGTTTTGAATGTGAGTCTCCCACATCTGATTATGCAAAGCACCCTCTTTCACAAGAAGCTCTATCCTCTTTTCACATGAATCCCTTTTCACAATAGTGTATGCATCCTCCAGCATTTGTCCTGTCTAATTTTTTTAACTGCTAAGTTTGCAATGCTAAGTTCTAAAACCAATGACCATTGAAACCACTGAGCTCTTGGAAAGAACATCTATTTGCAATGCTAAGTTTGCAATGCCAATTTTTTCTACAACCATTTCATTATATGCTTTCATGGATGTACGTACCCTGTTCCAAGGCTCTCATTTAATCATTGCAAGGAGGATGCTAAAAAGGTTGTATTTAGTCTTGCCTAGTGCATGATTGGGCATCTTGGCATCTGGCCAACATGGACAGAGCTTTAGTTGCCTATACTATATTTTTTATTACACCACTGGCCTCCCTTCCATTAATGTGAGTGCCCAGTGGTTGGCACAAATCATATCTGGTGTGCACGCCTTCTCCCATTGGCTCGCGGGTTGCCCATTTTGAGTGTTGGCTGGCATTTGCCTTATGCTGGTGTCCTCCAACGTGTGGAATAGTGCATTTAGTTGTTTGTTTATTGGGAGTGCAGCTTCAGAAAAGGCATGCTCATCCCTCAATGCGTAGATAGTCCACTCAATGCATAGGGCCTCCATTTTTATTGAGTGAGGCATGCACTAAATTTGGCGTTGGTAGCTCTCCAAACATACACAAAACATAGCAGATCCTCCCCCTCACTAATTTGTACACAAGCCACATTCCATACCTCCATATTACTTACACAAGTTCCCATATTAATTAGCAAGGCACTCTACACAATTGGTGTGTGGGTCTATGGCGCATGCCTCTAGTTTGACGCATGAGGCCCATTCCTTCCATTTAAAAGGATGCCTCCTAAATGTCATATGAATGCTATCTCAAAAACATGATTTCACATTATAAACCTTCGGCATTTATGAGTTAGTTTGTAGGCACTACCACATGATCTTTGGGTGTGTTACCTAAGCACATACCTCATTGTTTTGACACGCTGGTGTCTCAATCATACACTCACCTTCAATGCTTGAGTCCCCTGCGCACTTACACAAGGGTCTCCTCTCAGTCAATTCAAATAGGCTACCACCATTCAAAATGCCATGTCCAACAAATGCCTGCCAAGTTTCAAACTTCATTTCAGCTGCCCAATTTGTCCTTTTTGGGGCAATATCAATCAATATTTTTACTATTTTGATTGAAAACTGCCACTTGCTCTTCATTGTTTCTTACTCCTTTTCAAGTTTAGAAGTGCTCAGGCTTCCTTTCAAAGCATGATGTTAACCATTTGTCAAATGCATATGTTTAGAGTCTTCCACGGGTTATACATATTTATGGGAGCACTTTTGAAAATATAACATCTGACAAAAAGAAGAATCAACCATTGTTTTTATCTTTCTATATTTTGTCGTTATATTCGAATCCCCTCACTACTACATTTCAGTTGTTGAGGTGTGGTGTCAAAAAAACCATATGTCTTGTCTATGCACTCAAATCACAAGACATTTGAATTGGAGGATGTTACAAACACCTTTTAAAAACTTTGTAAAATGACCAACTAATGGCAAATGGCCTTTGGGGCTGGCTTTAAAAACTAACATAATCACCTGACCTGGCCCCGACACTGAACATGCATAAACTTTGACCCACATTCTAATACTCTGCAAAATAAAACTTCATGACTGCAATTGGATCAAAAGATATTAATGTGTAAACTTGCCTAGTTCAAATTATTCCTACAACAAACTTGTCAGAAAATGATTTTAATCGACGTAATTGATTTTTGAAGGTAGACAAATGGATTGGCAGGGGGCTCAAATTGGGACTGGGGTTAGTACTCCAACTTTGCAAGACAACGCAAAAATAATTTTGTCAAAAGAGTCAACTGGTCAAAATTTATTCACTAGAAAAGTGGGGCATTTGGATTTCTGGGAAAACACACTGCAGAACTGAACACATTTTGCAAAAATTGCAAATGGAATGAGCCTAGAAACTTGGTCAAATGGATTGGTCATGGTTCCAGATTTGGCACAGTGGGATTAAAACATGATTGCAACATGACCCAATCATTAGCTTGCTCATCAAATCACACAGGTGTCTTTTACACACTGTCAAATATAGCCTTTAAAACTTTTGAACTTCTCGGTTTCAGCAAAATAGTGAAAATTGGAAATGGATTTTGCTTTGAAAAGTACTGAAATGGATTCACCAGGTGCTAAAAATAGACAGGCCAGAAGAGGAACATTCCTACAATACAGATCTATCATTAATTATTCTTGAGCAATCACCAGGTATCAGATACAACTTGACAAACAGGGCTTCTGGGAATTGTTGAACAAGTGCATTATGCAAATTATGAGAAAACACGTCTGGAAGGGGAAACACAAGACCTATCAAAACTTGACATTGTGACCTAAAATTAGGAACATAGGTCAACTGAAGTACACTAAAGATGCCCCCACTCTTGGATTTTCATGACACTCATTAGAATTCAAATTATTCAACCCTCAACTGGCCCTTCCCAGTGAATTTCACACTTTGCAACTTTCTGACTTAGAACCTCCTAGAAACAAACTGATGCAAACTCATTTCAATACCCGAACTGAAGGCTCAAATTGACTCAATGGGACATATGCAAGGTGAAGAAAAATTAATTCTAATGATAGGACCTAAAAACCACCCGATCCATATATGCACTTTTAGACCAAAAATGAGCACTTAATCAAGAATTTTACATGGTACCTCAAAATTGCATTTTGAGTACCAACATTGGCTCTGTCTAGGGATGGCTGAGCGTAAGATCAGCACAAGAATCTTAGAATCTCTTAGAAGAGCAGACCACCCGAAAAACTAGCTTCTCTTCTTATCACTCCAAACACACTTCATTTTCTTAATCCAACAACTCCTTTTCAACACTTAAAACCTGTTCCACAAGCAGGATACTTTATTCAAAGCAAACACACGACACAAACAAAAAGAACTGTACAAGTATTTACTAAAATTTCAACTAAAATCAATGCTTACCCTAGTCAAAAACATGATTTTCATTTCCATCCTGCTCAGGCAAGCTGTAAGTATCATTCACATCTTCTTGATTAAAAATACTCACATTCTTCATTAGTTCAACATGCAAAACATGATCAACAAACTCACCATTATCTTGAGGCTGAAAATCATCATAGCACTGGAAAATCTTATCATTATGTTCATTTCCCTTTGCATGATTGTCATTAAACTGAATGAAGAAACATTCCAGCTCATCCAACTGGCTGGAAAAATTAGGCACTTATTGCTCATGAGTTTGCATTGAGAATAACAAATCTTTTTCAATCATACTTTGCAAACTCGAACAAAACATGCCCCAATAAAACTTAGACCGTATATCTTTTTGCTGAGAGTGAACTCCATCAACATCTTGCTCAAAGGTGTTTGTGTTACCAAGATCAAATGGTTCATTAAAAGATTGTAAATCTAAAAATACATATTCAGATTTCTCTTTCTTTTCCTTATTTAAATCCAAATCATAATCATTCATGTGTTGCAAATCTGAACTTACATCCACATTCACACCATCATAGTCATCATAAATGACTTCATTGAAGTTTTTAGTTCTATATATTTGACATTCTTGGAAATCATCAAATACTGAATTAGAAAAAGGGAAACCAACACCTTCCTCATTGTCAAAACAAATATCAACAGGGCCTGAAATATAAGAGTCAACATTTGTAGCATACCTCTTGTACTCGGCAGCCAGTAACTTTGAGATTTGTTCACTACTTAGTGAACATTCCTCTATATCACTATTTCCATCTATTTCTTGGTCACTAGCCACTTGCAAATCAACTTCATTAATACTACTACATTCATTTTGCAAAATAGAAGACTCACATGCTTCACATGTATGCATATTTGAAGAAAAAATTTCATCATCATTGATTTCCTTTTCTTGTTGAGAATCAAGATCACTTTCAGCATCGTTTGAAACATCTTCATATACACATTCAAATTTAGAATCCTCAACCCATAATATCCATTTTCTAACCTTTGCAAGAGCAAATTCCCATGATGTTGCATCCCAGTTAACTGATTCAGACACACTAAGTTCTAGAAACAGGTCTAGACAATAAGGCTCCTCAAATATATCATGAATTTCAATCTGATTTAGTGCTGCTACAAATTTCTTATAAAAAGGAAATTCAGATTGATCCCCTCTCTTTCCTACTTCAACACTCAGGAATTGAATAGTCCTTTCTTTGACTCTTTGCTTCAACAATTCACTATCTCTCTTTGTTTGTTCCCAAATTGGCAATGCATTTTTAGATCTAGGAAACACATCTAGATCTCTGAGGTCCTCAGACTCATTTGAACCATAACCTTGACAAGACATTTCTTGTTCATTTACCAAACTTTTCAAAACTTATATAGTCCTAAGCATGCTTCCATAAGATCTATGCTGAAAGTTATATTCATGAAGCATACCAATTAACACAATCCTTCATCCTTTTCTAGTGACAAGCTTCACTCAATTTAGGGACTATTTTTGTACTTTGATGAAAATTACCTGGAAGTGTTGTTTCTAGTGTAAAACAATGATCTAAAACCTCCTTCAAATCACCTTCCAAAACTTCATAGAGCCCCCACCTCTTTTCAGAGGATAGAATCTGAATTAGCTGAGAGATATTCTCCAATCTAAACCATCTTCAAAACCAGCAAAGACAACATAACCATAATAGAATACTGACTATTTGTGAGGACCACAAATATATTAATACTTTGATTACAATTCATTGATCAAACAAAGATGCTAGAGTCACCACTCACATTCAGTGAGAAGATATAACAAGTTTTTGAAAAGAATATACTCTATATCCAAATTGGACCAGACCCTGGGATGATTCAGCAAAGCAAGGAATTAATCATCTTAAACTTTCTATCATTTATTGACTCCCCAGTAGAGTCACCAATTTGTTAGTCATTTTTCTTATATCCCTCAACTCTAAAAGAGAACTATGAAAACCAAACCTGGGGATCTTTGTCCAGCAACACAAATCTACTTGTTCATGCAAACTGAGGGACAAGAAAAGACTAATTAATGAGGATTCTAATCCTCCTTCTGCTTCGAGTTCCACACACTCAGGTGGGTGCACCTAAAACATGATAAGATCTGCATACATAAACACTTACTCACTAGAACCTTTTATACAGACATGAAAATCAGTGGATAGTTCTCAGACTTATAAAACATGTGAGTTCAACTCAACCAGTCTTATACAAGATCCCACCTATATGATCTGCTAAGAACTAGAAAAATGGCCAATGTGATAATAAGGATAAACTCCTTCTCTTCGAGCTTTGAGCTCAGGCAGGCTAACCCATTGAGTCTCTCTTCAAGGAATCACTAAAATGAATTGTAGTTCTTGAATACAATTAGACATGGATATTCATAATAACAGGAAAGTAAAGATGAATTGATTTTAATGGTTTGATATTGAAAACTGTAAAGGAAACCAGGACCAGTGCCTTATTCATCGGGCTACAGAGTCATACTATTATACACTTGCATAAAACCTAACTCTAATTCAAAAACCCAAATGGAATGCCTTGAAAACCATTTCTCTCATTTCAATACCTGGACATCGAATTCATATGTAGACCTGGAATTCTCAGAACTTGAAGACAAGACTTATTCTCTCCTTGAAAGAAACTCAAATTCAAACCCACAATCACCTTGTAACTGGTATATTAAAATGCCTTACAAGTTAATATACAAGAATCAAAATCATACATACAAAGACATCAGACAAGAACTAAATAGGGATTTCCTTGTTTTCATTAGCATTTATCTACAACTGTACATTTGAAAAACCAAGAAACACAGAAAACAAAGACACCAATGCCTGGAATCTACTCTACAGCATAATTTTCAACCTCTCTGTTACAATGAGAAAAATCCAAGATATAGCAATTGAGAGTCCATTCAG
Source organism: Chamaecyparis obtusa (assembly GCA_027943335.1). NCBI lineage: Eukaryota > Viridiplantae > Streptophyta > Pinopsida > Cupressales > Cupressaceae > Chamaecyparis > Chamaecyparis obtusa. The sequence continues at coordinate 2,269,844 of BSBK01000092.1, forward strand.
AAACCAAATGACAGTTGTCCCTCTTGCATAAAAATATCTTCAACCTCCCTCATCTCCCTGCAACTGATTCCCAAGTTGATCCACATTTTGCAAAAACTTTCAATCTGATCTGCAACTAATTTTGATTTATGGATTTCAAATCTGAACTGCTCTCATCAACTGCTTTGAAACTAAAAAATGTCATCACCATTAGATTCCTTGTTTCAATACCTTTCCAATGGTATATAACACTTCATATTTTATGGCAAAAAATGAACTCTCGGGATAGTTTTCCATGCACAGGTTTGATCATTTAAATTTTGGATTTTACCAATAGTTTCAACTATACCATTTTCTGAATTCTATTATAAGTCTGCAATTTTATAATATTTTCACATTTGTCTACACTTTGCCACAGGAACTACCAAATTCTGCCAAGTGTCCTTATGTCATTTGATGCTCGGACTTGACCATAGACTAACCCACCTGACTTGGAGAATGGGCGACTGCATGTAGTCTCTAGGTCTCTTAATCAATTCACTAACCACGGTTACTTCTAGAGAACTGGCGAAATAGTCTATTCTCAAGTTTTCAGAATTAGACCTTGACCAGGGTTAACATTCAAAGAATGGGTGACTAAGGCCATTCTCTAGTTCTCTAAATCATTTTAGTTGACTGCGTGGCACATGGAGAACTGGGAAATAGACAATTCTCCTATTCTCTGAATCAAATTGCTTAACTGCCAAGGATCCAGCAACTCGGCAACTACATCAATCTCCAGTTCTTCAAATGTTTGGGTTAACCATGAACTTAACTGGTGAATTGGTGAATGATTCCTACCTCTGAATCTTTGAATAATTCACTAACCGCCCGGTTTATCTATCAAACTCACAAATGCATGACACATGTCCTTCACTCCAACTCACCGCCATGCGTTTACTCTTGCAAAATTTACTTTCAAGCCCACTGGCATGGAAACCAAGGTGGCCACACAGGTGCTTGCATGGGTAGAGCTTCCTCTATTTGACTTACTTTGTATGTGCATGGATTTGCTAATATACACTATATTTTCCCCATTCTGGATGAATGTGGGACAATGCATTTGAGAGTTTTTAAAGTCTCTTTTCATTTTGCTCCAAAATATACAGGCCCTATCGTGCATTGAGACTTCAAATCTAAGCACACCCACCAATAGCCTTCATGGTTCCTTCTTTACAACATATGAGAGTACTGATGCATTTAAATATTTTAAAGAACCAACCTGTGCTGCATGTGGGATTACTATCCCAAGCCCTTATCATTCCACTTGTGTGGGCTTTCATCATTTGCGTAGGTTTTGAATGTGAGTCTCCCACATCTGATTATGCAGAGCACCCTCTTTCGCAAGTAGCTCTATCCTCTTTTCATGTGAATCCCTTTTCACAATAGCGTATGCATCCTCCAGCATTTGTGCTGTCTAATTTTTTTAACTGCTAAGTTTGCAATGCTAAGTTCTAAAACCAATGACCATTAACACCACTGAGCTCCTTGAAAGAACATCTATTTGCAATGCTAAGTTCACAATGCCAATTTTTTCTACAACCATTTCATTATATGCTTTAATGGATGTACGTACCCTATTCCAAGGCTCCCATTTTATCATTGCAGGGAGGATGCTAAAAAGGTTGTATTTAGTCTTGCCTAGCACATGATTGGGCATCTTGGCATCTGGCCAATGTGGACAGAGCTTTAGTAGCCTATACTAGATTTTTTATTACACCACTGGCCTCCCTTCCATTAATGTGAGTGCCCAGTGGTTGGCACACATCATATCTGGTGTGCATGCCTTCTTCCTTTGGATCGCGGGCTGCCCATTTTGAGCACTGGCTGGCATTTTCCTTATGCTAGTGTCCTCCAATGTGTGGACTGGTGCATTTAGTTGTTTTTTTAATGGGATTGCAACTTCAGAAAAGGTGTGCTCATCCCTTAATGCATATACAGTCCACTCAATGCGTAGGGCCTCCATTTTTATTGAGTGAGGCATGCACTAAATTTGGCGCTAGTAGCTCTCCAAACATATGCAAAACATAGCAGAGCCTCCCCCTCACTAATTTGTACACAAGCCATGTTCCATACCTTGATATTACTTATCTAGGTTCCCATATTAATTAGCAAGGAACTTTGCACAATTGGTGTGTGGATCTATGGTGCATGCCTCTAGTTTGATGCATGAGGCCCATTCCTTCCATTTAAAAGGATGCCTCCTAAATGTCATATGAATGCTATTTCAAAAACATGATTTCACATTATAAACCTTCAGCATTTATGAGTGAGTTTGCAAGCACCACCACGTGGTCTTTGGGTGTGTTACCTTAGCGCATACCTCATTGTTTTGACACACTGGTGTCTCAATCATACACTCACCTTCAATGCTTGAGTCCCCTGCACACTTACACAAGGGTCTCCTCTCAGTCAATTCAAACAGGCTACCACCATTCAAAATCCCATGTCCAACAAATTCCTACCAAGTTTCAAACTTCATTTCAGCTGCCCAATTTGTCCTTTTCAGGGCAATCTCAATCAATATTTTTACTGTTTTGATAAAAAACTGCCACTTGCTCTTCATTGTTTCTTATTCCTTTTCAAATTTAGAAGTGCTCGGGCTTCCTTTCAAAGCATGATGTTAATCATTTGTCAAATGCATATGTTCGGAGTCTTCCACGAGTTATACTTATTTATGGGAGCACTTTTGAAAATATAACATCTGACAAAAAGAAGAATCAACCACTATTTTTATCTTTCTATATTCTGTCGTTATATTCAAATCCCCTCACTACTGCATTTTAGTTGTTGAGGTGTGGTGTCAAATAGACCATATGTCTTGTCTATGCACTCGAATCACAACACATCCGAATTGGAGGATGTTACAAACACCTTTTAAAAACTTTTCCAAATGACCAAATAATGGCAAATGGCCTTTGGGGCTGGCTTTAAAAACTGACATAATCACATGACTTGGCCCCAGCACTGAACATGCATGAACTTTGACCGACATTGTAATACTCTAAAAAATGGCATTTCATGATTGCAACCGAATCAAAAGATATTAATGTGTAAACTTGCCCAGTTCAAATTATTCCTGCAACTAACTTGTCAGAAAATGATTTTAATTGACGTAATTGATTTTTAAAGGCAGACAAATGGATTGGCAGGGGGCTCAAATTGGGACTGGGGTTAGTACTCCAACTTTGCAAGACAACGCAAAAATAAATTCATCAAAAGAGTCAACTGGTCAAAAGTTATTCACTGGCAAAGTGGGGCATTTGGATTTCTGGGAAAACACACTGCAGAACTGAACACATTTTGCAAAAATTGCAAATGGAATGAGCCTAGAAACTGGTCAAACAGATTGGTCATGGTTCTGGATTTGGCACGGTGGGAGTAAAAAATGATTGCAACATGACCCAATCATTATCTTTCTCATCGGATCACACAGGTGTCTTTTACACACTGTCAAATTTAGCCTTTAAAACTTTTGAACTTCTGGGTTTCAGCAAAACAGTGAAAACCAGAAATGGATTTGGCTTTGAAAAGTACTGAAATGGATTCACTAGGGGATAAAAATAGACAGGCCAAAAGAGGAACATGCCTACAATAAATAACTATCATTAATTCTTCTTGACCAATCATCGGGTATCAGATACAACTTGACAAACAGGGCTTCCAGGAATTGTTGAACAAGTGCATTATGCAAATTATGAGAAAACACGTCCGGAAGGGAAAACACAAGACCTATCAAAACTTGTCACTATGACCTAAAATCAGGAACATAGGTCAATTGAAGTACACTAAAGATGCCACCACTCTTGGATTTTCATGACACTAATTAGAATTCAAGTTATTCAACCCTCAACTGGCCCTTCCCGGTGAATTTCAAACTTAGCAACTTTTTTACTTAGAGACCTAGAAACGAACTAATGCAAACCCATTTCAATACCTAAACTGAAGGCTCAAATTGACTCAATGGGACATATGCAAGGTGTAGAACAATTAATTCTGATGATAGGACCTAAAAAGCACCCGATCCATATATGCACTTTTAGACCAAAAATGAGCACTTAATCAAGAATTTTACATGGTACCTCAAAACTGCATTTTGAGTACCAACAGGGTTGATGGAGAATTGTTTGGAACGATTAAGATCATGCACATGAAGATGAAAGAAAGGTATAGCATTCTAGAAAACTTCATAGAGAAGTATGAGGAAACTATCTATTTCATGGTTGAAACTGATTGTGTTTGCTTTGAGGCAGTTGAGCCTAGAACCAAATGGTGCTATCCTATGGGATATGTAGTAAAAGATGAAGTAATAACTATGAAAGTAGACCATGTATTCGCAGCAGAAAATGATGCTACTCAAGAAAGATGGGGTACATATAGAGAAAAATATGAAAAATTCAGAGAAGAACAAGAGAAAGTAACAAGAAAGAGAAAAGTCAGCAAGATTGTGGAAGACATCACTACAATCGTAGGTATTACAAAAGCATGATTGATAGATATAAAAAATAAGATGGAGGCATCTTCTAGTATTTCCACTGATACACCCATTCCATTGCAAATAGAGAAGGTAGTTACTACTGATAATATTATTGATTTATCAATCTCTCAAGAGGAAGAAACAAAAGAAGTTGTGACTACATCTGTTCCTAGAAGATCATCAAGGGAAATTAAGAAGGTCAGTCCAAGAGAAAAAGAGATAGAGGTAAAGAGAAAGAAGAAGGAAGAGAAGGTCATGGAGAAAGAGGAAGAGAAAATGGTTTAAAAGAGTCCACAATCCTTGTGGAAACCATATATGAAATCACTGTAGGAAAGGGTGATCTAAGATGGAAATCTGATATCAATAAATAGATACTATGAAAGATATAGCCCTGAGGACCAAGAAATAATTGAGGACACTATCATTGAGCACCTTTTAGTTTTCAAAAAGAATTTTTTGGAAGTTGAAGCTAGTGTCCCCAAAGATCTGTACAAAAAATTAGAAATCAAAAAATAGTTAGCACATTCAGAGGATGAGAACATAAGAAATAAAATAATTAATGATATGTTGCTAGTTGTGTCTATTTAGGAAAGAGAAAGAATCATAAAGGCACTGAAACCTCTACTAAGAACAAAGACTAGGCTAGTCAAGATTATGGCTAGAAAATATGATGAGGTAATTGAAGATACCCAAAAGGCATTAGACCAAATTCTAATGTATGACATGCCTAAAAAGGTGTCACCTCCTAAGACTACTAAACCTATATCCTTGGGTTTAGGAGAGAGCTCAAAGGCAATAGATGAGAGTGCTCAAGTTAACTTGCAACTAGAATTCTTTGTCAATGGTGTGCCTGTTAGTCTTGACACTTCGTAGGATGTAATTGATCCATTTATGGACAAAGTGGATAGCGTGATGGAGGTTGAAGATCAGGAACAGATAGAAGAAAGAAAATCAAAAGAGAAACCATAATAAAAAGTACAAGAGAAGGAATTACAGCAAGAATAAAAGCAAGAAAGATAGCCAAAATTAGAAAAGGTTGCCAAAGTCAGACTAGATTCATCTCTATTGTTGGAAAGTGTGGCCAAACCAGTCAATTCTGATGTAGACAACATGGATAAAGATGAGTTGATGAGACTTTCATTTATGGATTTTGATAAAGCTAAGGAGAGATCAAATTAGAAAGGAGACAAAAGAGCTAAGATAATGGTCGGGGCTTTAGAAGCAGTGAACAAGCTTCTCCCCTCACTAGTCATCCTAAAAGACAAAGATGAGGTTGAAAATCTTGGTATGATATTGGATATCTTTGACAGTCATTTTGACTCATTGCTAAAAGTCACAGAGGAGAAGGAAAAAAAGAAATTCTTGGAGAAGAAGTTGAGTGAAGTGTGTAAGTCCATTTTATGGGACTTAGGCATTCTTAAGGCTACCACTCTTACAGCCAAGAGTTGTGTAGCACAAGGTAGGAAACTCTAAAACTATTGCATAAAGCCCTACAGACATTTGAAGAATGTTGAGGAGGCCATAGACAAAGACTGGGCTAGCCTTGAAAATATTATGGATAATTGTGAATCATCTTCACAAACTATGGAAGAAGTAGATAAGGAGACATCTAGGCTATTGGACAAGATATGAGTACTGGAAATGGAGAAAGGGAGAGTTGTAGACAGATTTGGCTCATTGAGAAGCCTATTGACTCCTAAGATCTCAATGTTGGAGACTCATCTCTCTAAGATGATAAAGGTTGATAGCTCAATGTTAGTATCCACTCTCACTAAGCTTAAGGTAGTAGAGACATTATCATATGCATTGAACAGATTAATCCATGTCAATGAACTATTGATAAGTTCATGGAATGAAGAAGTTAAGATCTTGGAAAACTCCTTCCAAGATGTCTTAAATCTGGTGAGTAAGAACTGAATCTTTTGTGCTTAAGTCTTACAATTTTGTAAATACCTTTTCCATTGATGTCAAAGGGAGAGAAAGAAAAAGGAAAATGAGGAAGAGAAAGAAATATGTAGAGTTATATGTAGAGAAGAAAAAGAAGAGAGTTTCTTTGTGACACTTAGTCATTTTTCTAAGTGTTTCCATCAATGCCAAAGGGAGAGATTGTTGGCATAAGATAGTTTAGAGCACTAAGAATCACTTGAGGTTTGTCATTTATGGAAACACTCATGATGGAGTGATTGCATGTTGTGGAGATTGCCACTGGAGTCACAGTCATCAAAATGACTAAGTCCAGAATTAGGATAACAGGGTACAATGCCATAGTTTTGGTCAGTGATGAAGATATATAAGATATTATGGCTTGAAAAGTTAACTAGAGGCATTTTGGGATAGACACATGCTTTAGTTAAGATCGCATAATTTTTGGTTATCAGACTTGTGAGATACAGTGTTTGGAAGATATGTGAAGGTAGTAAAATAGTGTAACATGGTGTATAAACAGTTGTGAAGGTTAAGGAAGGAAAAGTGAATATGGTAACATGCTAAGATAGAAGAATAAAGTATATTGTGGATTCTTTGGTATTGTAAGAGCACTGAATCCATAGATAACATTTTCATGAGTTATTATTATATTTTGCATTATAATTGTGAAGCCGACTGGAAGACTGATTTTGTATAAGTATGAAGTGTTTTTGTAAAAGAAAAGATTTGTATGGTAATGATGATAGAGTAAGTTTGTGAATAGAAGAGTCGAGATCAGATGCAAGATCAGTAAGAAGCCAAGCTACAATTGGAACTATCTAAGAAAGATAAGTTCTTGTATTGTTCCCCCTTTTGAGAACTATTTTTTGGATAGTATTGGTTGTAAGAGCAGTGTGCTCACCACCTTTAACTAGGTGTTTTGTATACCCCTAACAGGGTTTTGTATTCCTCTAACAAGGAAATGTACTACGTAATAGTTAGCTCCTAATAGGGCTAGATCTCCTAATAGGGATATTATATCTTAGTACATATTTGTGGGTACCATCCCCACCGGGGTTTTCCCTTTGGCCAGGGTTTCCTCGAAAAAAAATCATGGTGTAATATGCACAGGAAGAAGGCATTGACTATGGTGAGACATTTGCACCTATTGCTAGATTGGAAGGAGTTAAAATGCTACTTGCATATGCTACACACAAGAAATTTAAATTTTATCAAATGGATGTGAAGTCAGCATTTCTGAATGGTATACTTGAAGAAGTGGTCTACATAGAACAACCTGAAGGATTCATTGATCTTGAAAACAAAGACATGGTATGTAGATTACATAAAGATTTATATGGTTTGAAGCAAGAACTGAGAGCTTGGTATGAAAGGTTGCATACTTACTTGTTAAGTATTGGATTTGTAAGAACTAGTGAGAACAACAATTTGTACATGAAAGGTGATATTGATGACACTATTATTATTGCTGAGATATTTGTTGATGATATTATTTTTGGAGGTCAAGATCATGTATGTAAATATTTTTCTGATGAGATGAGAAAAGAGTTTGAGATTTCTATGTTCGGAGAGATTAAATTCTTTCTAGGACTACAAGTGATTCAGTGGAGTGATGAGATATTTATCTCACAATCTTAATACATAAAGGAAGTTTTGAAGACATTTGGCATGGAAGATTCTAAACCTATGAGAACATTGATGGCTACTAGATGTAAATTGATAAAGGAAGATGAAACTACAGAGGTAAACCAGACACTTTACTGATCCATGATTGGTAAGCTAATGTATGTAGTACACAGTAGGCCAAATATAGCACATGCTATGGGAATTATTGCTAGATTTTATGCTAACCCTAGAGAATTACACATAATTGCTACTAAAATAATCTTAAGATACTTGAAAAAGATAGAGGATTATGGATTATGGTATCCTAAGGAAGGTAAGTTTGAACTGAAGGTCTATACCGATGCTAATTGGGCTGGAAATGTGGATGACAAAAAAAGCACCACTGGAGGAGCATTCTTCTTTGGTGAAAGAATTGTAACCTGGACAAGTAAAAAGTAGGCTTATATTTCTTAGTCTATAGCTGAAGTAGAGTATGTTGCTTTCTTGGCCAAACAATAGTATAAGAAACCTAGAGCAATGGACTACCTATTTCAGGATTGGACACCCCAAATGATTCCTAAATGCATTATTTGGTCTCATTTAATTATTGACCAGGGATGTAAACTTGGAATGGTATTTGCAAAGTATATGCTTCAAACCTCCTCTTTCTAAGTCTATCTAAGGAACTCAAATGCTTATGCTTCAGGAGAACTATACTAAAATTGGTAAGCAAATGTATTCTAATCAAAGTAGGAAATCACAGTTAGGAACTACTCCAACTGACTATGCTGCAGGAACATGCTACTAATTATGATATCAGTAGCTATAGGAACAACAGAGTTCTAATACATATAAATGAATAGGAAATGAACTCTACACTAACAAAACAATTCACTCATCAAGTGGACCCCCTTGAATGAGTGAATGAGAAGTAAAATCAAGATGAAAGATGCAAACTTGAACTGAACATTCTATTCATCCATAAAATGATTACACTTGATTGAAATAGTATGCAAAATTTTTATTAAAAACTAGTTTGTTCGACTAACTCCAAAAGAGTCACAATAGTCGATTATTTAAAAGGAAGCTACAAATATCTCCTAAATCTACTATCACTTCATAAATGAGGATTAGTTATAACTCATAAATTTTCACAATAGAAACATTATTGACCATGAACAATCCCAGAATATAGCGCACACTAAATCTACGCGTTGCATACAACAAAAAGTATTGACTTGCTAGCGAAGATTCTGTAATCAACGGTTGGCTTTGATGACTCCTGCACCATTATGCTGGTCCTTAAATATCCACGGTCACTCCTGCAAAAAAATCAATGCACACATATCCAACCATATACATATATATCCACATCATCAATATCAAGAAAAGGTGTAAGTCTTAATTATCACTCTTGCAAATCCTATGGCTATAGGAGGTAACTACCCAAAACATAGCTTAGGAGAGAAAACATCCATTAACATGTATAGCTATTATATTCACCATTCATGTCCATGAATTTAAGCAGATATTATGTCTTTAGAAGTATCCACATTTCCATCTTATGTTCACACACACATATATAACATATACATAGAAACCATAAGTTCATATGTTTAAAACCATAAATTCATGTCTATGTGTAATCAACTTGTTCTAGAAAGAGGATAAAAAGTAGTGAGAAAGATGGCTATTTTGGAAGCCCATCATTTCCCCCCAACTGAACTATTTCTGGTCCCTAGCAATCATGAAGTTCCGAATCCTGGCATGGACCCTCAAATCAGTAGTTGTTCTCTGCCCAGACTCATCATGAACGTAATCAAAGTATCCATGAGTCTCTTTGAGTTTTTCCCAACACTGGACTTCAGAGGCCATGTCATAATCTATTTCACTTTCATTCATCACCATCAATGGTTGTAGGAAGAGTGGAGGTTGAAACCTTAATGGAAACCAATGATTAAGGAGTGTCCTTCCCAACATAATGTACCATGGAACTCTTCTTGTGGTAAGGGTTAGATTCTATGGTGAGTGAGGTTCCATTTTTTTCAGATCATGTGACATCCTTATCCACCTCTTCCTAGAGGCACTAATTTCTATGACAACATCTCATGAGGAATGCTGGTCCCAGTCTGCAAAAGCTTGTTCTCACATTGGATAGATCTTATTGGCTCCACTAGTGTATGCTGTGATAGAGAGCCAGGCAAAATATGTTCACCTGGAGTGCTGAACTTTAGGCCTCATCATCAAAGGAGCTGACATTTCTTTATCTCTATATGGTGTAGCCTGGTGTTCTCTACTCATCTTGTTCTACATCCATGACATAACTATTCTTAACTATACATCCCCTACATAGAGGAGTGAATTCCAATCTATGTCATCAGGAACTGCTAGGTTATGTAAGTACAATTCACACAATAGGTTTTTCAAAGTCATTGGGGCAGACTGAAAGGCATAGTAAAATTCATGGGGAGTTGATATAGAAGGATTGAGGCCTTCTATGATCCTTTTTAATTTTAAATTAACAAGTTTCTCTTTAAGGAATATTGCATACATTAGTGATGGTGATCTGCATTCCATTAGCTTTGGAATTAACCCTATAATCTGATCAATCCTCCATTTCAATATCTGAATCTCATCTTATTTCTACTCCAACTGATAATTCTACTCACTAATGACTCATTTCAATTTTTCCTTTTCTAAATTCCATTATGTCTTTTCCCATAACAACTGCTAGTATAAATTTATCCCTGTAGCAAGGGGTGTAGGCAAATCTGGTGGGGGTAAAGGTACCTGATTGAGTATGTCCACCCATCCAAATGGAAAGTGAGGAGTTTTAATTTTTTTCTTTGGTGTAGAGGACTTCCCCTTCCACAAAACAATTGTCTTTATTACATTGGTTTCCTCACTAACATCATCTGCCACCTTAGCCAATATTTCTAACTTATCCTGACTGCTCTGCTAGGGTACTTCTTCAATAATTTTAGTTCCAAAGTCAAGAATTTCTTCTGAATTCATACTAATGTTTGTCTCTATAGAATTATCTTCAAATTCCTCTATGCCCTTAGATTCCTTATCACTATCAATCAATATGTAATTAACTCCAGGATTAACCTCTATTTCTGGACTCTGCTCTCTTAATGTAGTGTCACTAGTTGCAGGTTGATGAAATAATTCCTCAGAAGAGGAATTTTCCAAAGACTCATTTTCTACAGATTCAAAAGACTCAATGTTAATAATTGGAACATAAGCTTTAGCATCTTTCTTAGAAATCCTTCTACTTCTCCTCATAGGGGGTATGGATGAGCTCAAAGGACTCTTTCATTTCTTTCTCTTAGTGACTACCTCCTCTGCCACTACTAAAGGAGGGTTCTCAGGATTCTCTTCAGGAGGGTTCTTAGAATTCTCTTCAGGAGGGTTCTCAGAGTTCTCTTCCATAGGGGAATGTAGGGTTTCTTCCACATTATTAGTATTATCACTAGACTGAGGTTCTAATATTTCCTCTTCTGGCTCCATTGTTTTACCCTTATCCTTCCTAGATGTAGACCTGGTCCTTATGGATGGTGAAGATTCAAGAATAATGGTAGCTTCCATACTTCTTTTTTTCTTCCTCTGAGAAGTAGAGGCTCTAGCACTGAAAATTATTTTTCTAGGTGATCTGGAAATGAAAGGAGAGGCTTTAGGATCATTATCAATTCTTTGAACAATTTTACAAACCCTAGAAGATGTTTTCTCTCTCCAACCAACACAATGACCCCTAAGGCCCAACTACACTAGGTTCAACCTCATTCATTTGCAAAAATTCCTCCCATGTCCCAACCTTTTGTCTATTCAACTCCCTTTCTACAATTAATTTTATTAAGCAATGATGTGAAATATTGATGCAGGAGCATCCTGGGTGTAAGAGCAATCTTGCATCACCCAAAAATATTTCTATTTTTATATTCAGTAAGGGCTATTTTGTGCAGAGCTGCTATTTATGAAAAGTTACTATTTTTGGTAATTTTCGTATGTGCTCAGAATGATCTGATTTCTTTCTTGGAGGTTCATTTTGGTCATATAAGTCTGCCATCAAAGTTTCATGGCTAGATCAGGTGTAGTTTTGAAGATATTGAAGATTTTCGGTATTGGCAGCAGAGTACAGAAACTTTGAACTCAGTTTTGAAGGCTTTAGAGGCCCCAAATGAGGTCAAAAATTTGGGTGACGGGCACTTGCATAGGTCAAGCCTGTAGAGCGCTTCGTGGCATTTTCGAAATGGGGTTATAATAGTCAATCGGGTCAACTGGTGATGACTTATGATCTTCGAAAGTCGGGTGACCTGAAATGGTAGGAAATAATTTTCCTTCAAAATTTTTGTTCGGGTTTCAAAAGTTATTTTGAGCCGACTTTGATGTAATAAATTGAAAAATAAAATAATTCTAAGTTTGGTCGGCCCTTAGGGCTAAATTTCTGGAACCTTCTCGGGCGGTGGAAATTGCCTATATAAGGAAGGCTGTATTATTGTCTTAGGCAGTTCGGAATAATTCTGGGTAGTAGATCTGGGTATTGATTCGAGGCTTTGTCCTACAGAATATTGTAAGGGAATGCCCATGTGGCTTTGCATATTGTAATTCTGAAAGTTTGTAATTCCACATTTGTGGAGATAATAAGAAGCCAATTTTCTATTCTTGCATATTATTGTTGTTGTTTCTCTATGTCTGTTATGTGTTTGTGGTATTAAGGGGACCACCCTTCATCAAGTGGTATCAGAGCCAAATTTTCTTGAGTGTGTAAATAGATCGCCGACTATGAAGCAGTTTGCACCAGGACCGTGGCTAGGGTTTCAGCGCGCATCGCGAAAATCTCTCCACGAATGGAACGTGGTGGAAGAGCTGGTGTTGTAACACCTGAGGTTAGAGAGCTGCAGAGACAAGTGCGAGCATTACAAGAAAAGATTCGTAGAGGAATGAATCTTAATGTTAGAGACGAAAGCGAGGATGAAGCCGAAGAAGAATATCAAGAAGGAGAAGTTGAAATTGTGAACCAGGAGGAAGAAAGACTTTTTCAGGCGATTTCCAAGATTGGGAAAAGACCTAAGATTGAGGTTCCTACATTTTCTGAAAATCTTAACCCAGAGGAATTGATCGACTGGATCAATGAATGTGAGGAATATTTTGAGTATGAAGATGTTGAAGATCCTGATAGGGTCAAATTTGCGAAGGCCAGATTGAAATGTCATGCAAAGATCTGGTGGCAAGAAATTCAATTGGAGCGAAATAGAAGAGGGAAAGATAAAATCACAAGATGGGATCAGATGGTGGATAAATTGAAGCGACAGTTTATTCCTGTTGATTATGAGCTTGACCTACTGAAGAAAATACAAAGTTTGAAGCAAGCAGGAAGATCTGTTCAGGAGTATACAGAGGAGTTCTATCGACTTCTCATCAGAATAGGCCGTGCAGAAGCTGATAAAGAGAAAGTTGCCCGATACCTTAATGGGTTAAGGCCAAGCATTCAGGAGGAGCTGAATCTGGTTCGAATGAACAGTATTGAAGAGGCATACCAGTTTTCCCTAAAGGTAGAGGAAAAGCTGAACAAGAAGTTTGAGAGCAGACAAAACGGAAGAGGTCGCGGTGGACGATCTGGTGGACGGTCATATGGTGGCCGAAATGAAGATCCGAAAAAGAAGGATGAGGCCAGTAATAGTCAGAATCAGCGCGGAAATAATTCCCATCACTTCCAAGATCAAAATAATAGAGATCAGAGAGGAAGAGGAAGAGGACAAAGATCTGGAAGAGGTGGCTTCCGTGGAACATGTTTTCACTGCGGAGAAGAAGTTCATAGGGCATTTGAATGTCCTCAGCGCCAAGGCAGAACAGACAGGAGAAATGAAGGCCAGGCCAGAGTTGCACATGTAGATGAAGATGTCAGATCATCAAATTCTGAAGATGCTGAAAGAGGAGAAACGTTGATTAACAAAAGAGTCCTGTTGAGTGGTGAGAATGAACCTGAGCAAAGGAGGAGACTGTTTTGCACCTGGTGCAAGTGTGAAGGTAAATGTTGTGATGTGATTATTGATAGTGGAAGCACTGACAATTTGGTGTCAGAAGAGATGGTGACAAAATTGAAACTCAAGAGACAGAAACACCCACATCCATATCGGATTGCCTGGGTACAGGATGACCACAAGGTCATGTTCAATGAACAATGCCTAGTAAAGTTCAAGATCGGCGGGTACCAAGATGAGGTACTATGTGATATCATCTCTATGGATGCATGTCATATGTTATTGGGTAGACCGTGGCAGTTTGACAGATGTGTTGTACATGATGGTCGTGTGAATACCTATTCCCTAACAAAGGATGGAGTGCGACATAAGCTAAAGCCATTGAAGGAGACCGAAGAAAAGGTATGTGGTAATGCAAGAATAACATTTGTTGATGGAAGGAAATTCCTAGATGGTATGAGGTATGAGCATGTATGTTTTGCTTTAATTCCAAAAGCTGGTAAAGAGGAAGTAGAAGATGTTCCTGTAGAAGTTGCAAATTTGTTGAATGAGTTTCAGGATATTGTATCCGATAACGTGGCTGATGGATTACCACCAGTCAGGAAGATCAGTCATCAGATGGACTTGATCCTAGGAGCGAGTTTGCCGAATAAGGCAGCAAACAGAATGACACCTGCAGAAAGTGAGGAGTTGAATAGACAAGTGCATGAACTGTTACAGAAAGGATTGATTCGAGAGAGTCTGAGTCCCTGTGCTGTACCAGCGGTATTAGCACCAAAGAAGAATGGAGAATGGAGGATGTGTACAGATTCTAGGGCAATAAACAAGATCACGATCAAGTACAGGTTTCCATTGCCATGAATGGATGATATTATGGACTGTTTGAGTGGAGCTGTGTATTTTTCAAAGATAGATCTGAAGAGTGGATATCATCAGATTCGGATCAGAGAAGGAGATGAATGGAAGACTGCATTCAAGACAAAGGAAGGACTATATGAGTGGTTAGTCATGCCTTTTGGGCTAACCAATGCACCGAGCACTTTCATGCGGCTCATGAACGAGGTTCTGAAATAATTTCTGAGTAAGTTTGTCATTGTTTACCTAGATGATATTTTGATTTTTAGCAAGACATTGGAGGAACATATGATGCATATTCATATGGTGTTTGAGAAGTTGAGAGAAGAGAAATTGTTGATTAATTTGAAGAAGTGCAGTTTTGTGAAGAAAGAGTTAGTGTATTTGGGATTTGTAGTTTCAGCAGAAGGTCTAAAAATGGACCCAGAGAAGGTACAGGCTATCCTTGAATGGCCTACTCCAAGGAGTGCTACTGAGGTAAGATCTTTTCATGGTCTAGCTATCTTTTACAGAAAGTTTATCAAAAATTTTAGCATTATTTGTGGACCCTTGACTGAAACAATGAGAGGGGATAGAAAAGAGTTTAAGTGGACTAATGGGGCAGAAAAGAGTTTTCAATTGTTGAAACAAAAAGTTACAAAACAACCTGTTTTAGTACTTCTGGATTTTAATAAGGTGTTTCAAGTAGATTGTGATGCTAGTGGTACTGCAATAGGAGCTGTTATGAGCCAAGAAGGTAAACCTATTGCTTATTTCAGTGAGAACTTAAATGATGCCAAGAGGAAGTATTCTGTTTATGATCAGGAATTTTATGCTATAGTTCAGGCATTAAAGAAGTGGAGACATTATCTACTTCCTAAAGAGTTTGTTTTGTATACTGATCATCAAACTTTGCAATATTTGAATAGTCAAGGAAAATTGAATCAAAGGCATTTGAAATGGGTTGAGTTTTTGCAGAGTTATACATTTGTTTTGAAATACAGGAGTGGAAAGTCTAATAGGGTTGCAGATGCTCTTAGCAGAAGGCAACTATTGCTGATAGAAATGCAGATTGAAGTGGTTGGGTTCAATGAACTCAAGAATTTATATCCAGAGGATCCTAATTTTGGTGAAGCTTGGAAGGCTTGTACAGAACCTGTTACTCTAGACAAGACGAAATGGTTGGATTTCATGATCCAGGATGATATGCTATTCAGAGGGAGTCAGTTGTGCATTCCACAAAGCTCTATGAGAGAGAATCTCATCAAGGAGAAGCATAGCGGAGGATTGGCTGGACATTTTGGTCGTGATAAAACCGTTGGTTTGGTTAGTGAGAATTATTATTGGCCACAGTTGCAGCAAGATGTGAAGAAGTTTGTACAGAGTTGCAGAGTATGTCAGATGGCGAAAGGAGTGAAGCAGAATACAGGATTGTATCAGCCATTACCCGTACCAGAGAAGCCTTGGGAGGATATCAGCATGGACTTTGTTCTTGGTTTACCGAGGACACAGCGGGGACACGATTCAATTTTTGTGGTGGTTGACAGATTTTTAAAGATGGCACATTTCATTCCCTGCAAGAAGACTAATGATACTGTTCATGTAGTAGAATTGTTTTTCAGAGAAGTAGTGAGACTTCATGGTTTGCCAAAGACCATAGTTTCAGATCGGGACACTAAGTTTGTTGGATATTTTTGGCGTACATTGTGGAAGAAGTTGAAGATAGATTTGAAGTTTAGTTCATCACATCATCCACAGACTGATGGACAGACAGAGGTGGTGAATAGAAGTTTGGAAAATTTGCTGAGATGTTTGGTTAGAGATAAGCCAGCAGGATGGGATTTGTTTTTACCACAGGCGGAATTTGCATACAATAATTCTGTCAACAGGAGCACTGGTAAATCACCATTCCAGATTGTATATGGAAGTAGTCCAAGAAATGCATCTGAATTGAGAAAGATAGATAAAGGAAAAATAAGTAGTGCTGAAGCTGAGGATTTTGCAGAACACTTGAAGAACTTCCATGGGGAGGTGAGCAAGCATATTACCAAGATGAACGCACAGTATAAGGCTAAGGCAGATGAGAAAAGGAGGTATAAGGAATTTTAGGTTGGTGATGAAGTCATGGTTCATTTGCGGAAGGAGCGGTTTCCAGTTGGTACATATAACAAGCTGAAAATGAAGAAGTTTGGACCATGTAAGATACTGAAGAAACATGATTCAGGGAACGCATATGAGGTAGAGTTGCCTACTGAGCTAAATATTTCACCAGTGTTTAACATTTCAGATCTGACAGAGTATCATGAAGGAGGTGTTGAAGATGAGATCACAGCAGCACAGTGGAGTATTCCAGCAACTAGTTCAGATATCAAGGAGATTGAAGACATACTAGACAATCGTGTTGGCAGAAGCACAAGGAATAGGACATATGAAGAATATTTGGTCAAATGGAAAGGATGACCTGTTGAAGATTCATCATGGCTAACAAAGGAGGAGGTTAACCGTTTTGGTTTTCCTCTACACACCTGAGTCGTGACAGGGTCACTTCTCAAATTACCCCGGGTGTCTGATGCAGGAGCATCCTGGGTGTAAGAGCAATCTTGCATCACCCAAAAATATTTCTATTTTTATATTCAGTAAGGGCTATTTTGTGTAGAGCTGCTATTTATGGAAAGTTACTATTTTTGGTAATTTTCGTATGTGCTCAGAATGATCTGATTTCTTTCTTGGAGGTTCATTTTGGTCATATAAGTCTGCCATCAAAGTTTCATGGCTAGATCAGGTGTAGTTTTGAAGATATTGAAGATTTTCAGTATTGGCAGCAGGGTACAGAAACTTTGAACTTAGTTTTGAAGGCTTTAGAGGCCCCGGATGAGGTCAAAAATTTCGGTGACAAGCACTTGCGCCGGTCAAGCCTGTAGAGCGCTTCGTGGCGTTTCCGAAATGGGGTTATAATAGTCAATCGGGTCAACTGGTGATGACTTATGATCTTCGGAAGTCGGGTCACCTGAAATGGCAGAAAATAATTTTCTTTCAAAATTTCTGTTCGGGTTTCAAAAGTTATTTTGAGCCGACTTTGATGTAATAAATTGAAAAATAAAATAATTCTAAGTTTGGTCGGCCCTTAGGGCTAAATTTCTGGAACCTTCTCGGGTGGTGGAAATTGCCTATATAAGGAAGGCTGTATTATTGTCTTAGGCAGTTCAGAATAATTCTGGGTAGTAGATCTGGGTATTGATTCGAGGCTTTGTCCTACAGAATATTGTAAAGGAATGCCCATGTGGCTTTGCATATTGTAATTCTGAAAGTTTGTAATTCCACATTTGTGGAGATAATAAGAAGCCAATTTTCTATTCTTGCATATTATTGTTGTTGTTTCTCTATGTCTGTTATGTGTTTGTGGTATTAAGGGGAGCACCCTTCATCAAGTGGTATCAGAGCCAAGTTTTCTTGAGTGTGTAAACAGATCACCGACTGTGAGGCAGTTTGCACCAAGACCGTGGCTATGGTTTCAGCGGGCATCGTAAAAATGCCTCCACGAAGGGAACGTGGCGGAAGAGCTGGTGTTGTAACACCTAAGGTTAGAGAGCTGCAGAGACAAGTGCGAGCATTACAAGAAGAGATTCGTAGAGGAATGAATCTTAATGTCAGAGACGAAAGCAAGGATGAAGCCGAAGAAGAATATCAAGAAGGAGAAGTTGAAATTGTGAACCAGGAGGAAGAAAGACTTTTTCGGGTGATTTCCAAAATTGAGAAAAGACCTAAGATTGAGGTTCCTACATTTTCTAAAAATCTTACCCCAGAGGAATTGATCGACTGGATCAATGAATGTGAGGAATATTTTGAGTATGAAGATGTTGAAGATCCTGATAGGGTCAAATTTTCGAAGGCCAGATTGAAAGGTCATGCGAAGATCTGGTGGCAAGAAATTCAATTGGAGCGAAATAGAAGAGGGAAAGTTAAAATTACAAGATGGGATCAGATGGTGGATAAATTGAAGCGACAGTTCATTCTTGTTGATTATGAGCTTGACCTACTGAAGAAAATGCAAAGTTTGAAGCAAGCAGGAAGATCTGTTCAGGAGTATACAGAGGAGTTCTATCGACTTCTCATCAGAATAGGCCGTGCAGAAGCTGATAAAGAGAAAGTTGCCCGATACCTTAATAGGTTAAGGCCAAGCATTCAGGAGGAGCTGAATCTTGTTCGAATGAACAGTATTGAAGAGGCATACCAGTTTTCCCTAAAGGTAGAGGAAAAGCTGAACAAGAAGTTTGAGAGCAGACAAAATGGAAGAGGTCACGGTGGATGATCTGGTGGACGGTCATATGGTGGCCGAAATGAAGATCCGAAAAAGAAGGATGAGGCCAGTAGTAGTCAGAATCAGCGCGGAAATAATTCCAATCGCTTCCAGGATCAAAATAATAGAGATCAGAGAGGAAGAGGAAGAGGACAAGGATCTGGAAGAGGTGGCTTCCGTGGAACATGTTTTCACTGCGGAGAAGAAGGTCATAGGGCATTTGAATGTCCTCAGTGCCAAGGCAGAACAGACAGGAGAAATGAAGGCCAGGCCAGAGTTGCACATGTAGATGAAGATGTCAAATCATCAAATTCTGAAGATGCTGAAAGAGGAGAAACGTTGATTAACAGAAGAGTCCTGTTGAGTGGTGAGAATGAACCTGAGCAAAGGAAGAGCCTGTTTCACACCAGGTGCAAGTGTGAAGGTAAATGTTGTGATGTGATTATTGATAGTGGAAGCACTGACAATTTGGTGTCAGAAGAGATGGTGACAAAGTTGAAACTCAAGAGACAGAAACACCCACATCCATATCGGATTGCCTGGGTACAGGATGACCACAAGGTCATGGTCAATGAACAATGCCTAGTGAAGTTCAAGATCGGCGGGTACCAAGATGAGGTACTATGTGATATCATCTCTATGGATGCATGTCATATGTTATTGGGTAGAACGTGGCAGTTTGACAGATGTGCTGTAGACGATGGTTGTGCGAATACATATTCCCTGACAAAGGATGGAGTGCGACATAAGCTAAAGCCATTGAAAGAGACCGAAGAAAAGGTATGTGGTAATGCAAGAATAATATTTGTTGATGGAAGGAAATTCTTAGATGGTATGAGGCATGAGCATGTATATTTTTCTTTAATTCCAAAAGCTGGTAAAGAGGAAGTAGAAGATGTTCCTGTAGAAGTTGCAGATTTGTTGAATGAGTTTCAGGATATTGTATCCGATAACGTGCCTGATGGATTACCACTAGTCAAGAAGATCAGTCATTAGATGGACTTGATCCTAGGAGCGAGTTTGCCGAATAAGGCAGCACACAAAATGACACCTGCAGAAAGTGAGGAGTTGAACAGACAAGTGCATGAACTGTTACAGAAAGGATTGATTCGAGAGAGTCTGAGTCCCTGTGCTGTACCAGTGGTATTAGCACCAAAGAAGAATGGAGAATGGAGGATGTGTACAGATTCTAGGGCAATAAACAAGATCACGATCAAGTACAGGTTTCCATTGCCACGAATGGATGATATTATGGACTGTTTTAGTGGAGCTGTGTATTTTTCAAAGATAGATCTGAAGAGTGGATATCATCAGATTCGGATCAGAGAAGGAGATGAATGGAAGACTGCATTCAAGACAAAGGAAGGACTATATGAGTGGTTAGTCATGCCTTTTGGGCTAACCAATGCACCGAGCACTTTCATGCGGTGCATGAACGAGGTTCTGAAAGAATTTCTAGGTAAGTTTGTCATTGTTTACCTAGATGATATTTTGATTTTTAGCAAGACATTGGAGGAACATATGATGCATATTCATATGGTGTTTGAGAAGTTGAGAGAAGAGAAATTGTTGATTAATTTGAAGAAGTGCAATTTTGTGAAGAAAAAATTAGTGTATTTGGGATTTGTAGTTTCAGCAGAAGGTCTAAAAATGGACCCAGAGAAGGTACAGTCTATCATTGAATGGCCTACTCCAAGGAGTGCTACTGAGGTAAGATCTTTTCATGGTCTAGCTAGCTTTTACAGAATGTTTATCAAAAAATTTAGCAGTATTTGTGGACCCTTGACTGAAACAATGAGAGGGGATAGAAAAGAGTTTAAGTGGACTAATGGGGCAGAAAAGAGTTTTCAATTGTTGAAACAAAAAGTTACAGAACAACCTGTTTTAGCACTTCCAGATTTTAATAAGGTGTTTCAAGTAGATTGTGATGCTAGTGGTACTGCAATAGGAGCTGTTATGAGCCAAGAAGGTAAACCTATTGCTTATTTCAGTGAGAAGTTAAATGATGCCAAGAGGAAGTATTCTATTTATGATTAGGAATTTTATGCTATAGTTCAGGCATTAAAGAAGTGGAGACATTATCTACTTCCTAAAGAGTTTGTTTTGTATACTGATCATCAAGCTTTGCAATATTTGAATAGTCAAGGAAAATTGAATCAAAAGCATTTGAAATGGGTTGAGTTTTTGCAGAGTTATACATTTGTTTTGAAACACAATAGTGGAAATTCTAATAGGGTTGCAGATGCTCTTAGCAGAAGGCAACTATTGCTGACAGAAATGCAGATTGAAGTGGTTGGGTTCAATGAACTCAAGAATTTGTATCCAAAGGATCCTGATTTTGGTGAAGTTTGGAAAGCTTGTAAAAATCCTGTTACTCTAGACAGGACGAAATGGTTGGATTTCATCATCCCAGATGATATGCTATTCAGAGGGAGTCAGTTGTGCATTCCACGAAGTTCTATGAGGGAGAATCTCATCAAGGAGAAGCATAGCGGAGGATTGGCTGGACATTTTTGTCGTGATAAAACCGTTGGTTTGGTTAGTGAGAATTATTATTGGCCACAGTTGCAGCAAGATGTGAAGAAGTTTGTATAGAGTTGCAGAGTATGTCAGATGGCGAAAGGAGTGAAGCAGAATACAGGATTGTATCAGCCATTACCCATACCAGGGAAGCCTTGGGAGGATATCAGCATGAACTTTGTTCTTGGTTTACCGAGGACACAGCGGGGACACGATTCAATTTTTGTGGTGGTTGACAGATTTTCAAAGATGACACATTTCATTCCCTGCAAGAAGACCAATGATGCTGTTCATGTAGCAGAATTGTTTTTCAGAGAAGTAGTGAGACTTCATGGTTTGCCAAAGACCATAGTTTCAGATCGGGACACTAAGTTTGTTAGATATTTTTGACGTACATTGTGGAAGAAGTTGAAGATAGATTTGAAGTTTAGTTCATCACATCATCCACAGACTGATGGACAGACAGAGGTGGTGAATAGAAGTTTGGAAAATTTGCTGAGATGTTTGGTTGGAGATAAGCCAGCAGGATGGGATTTGATTTTACCACAGGCAGAATTTGCATACAATAATTCTGTCAACAGAAGCACTGGTAAATCACCATTGCAGATTGTATATGGAAGTAGTCCAAGAAATGCATCTGAATTGAGAAAGATAGATAAAGGAAAAATAAGTAGTGCTAAAGCTGAGGATTTTGCAGAACACTTGAAGAACATCCATGGGGAGGTAAGGAAGCATATTACCAAGATGAACGCACAGTATAAGGCTAAGGCAGATGAGAAAAAGAGGTATAAGGAATTTCAGGTTGGTGATGAAGTCATGGTTCATTTGTGGAAGGAGCGGTTTCCAGTTAGTACATATAACAAGCTGAAAAAGAAGAAGTTTGGACCATATAAGATACTGAAGAAACATGATTCAGGGAACGCATATGAGGTAGAGTTGCCTACTGAGCTAAATATTTCACCAGTGTTTAACATTTCAGATCTGACAGAATATCATGAAAGAGGTGTTGAAGATGAGATCACAGCAGCACAGTGGAGTATTCCAGCAACTAGTTCAGATATCAAGGAGATTGAAGACATACTGGACAGTCGTGTTGGCAGAAGCACAAGGAATAGGACATATGAAGAATATTTGGTCAAATGGAAAGGACGACCTGTTGAAGATTCATCATGGCTAACAAAGGAGGAGGTTAACCATCTTGGTTTTCCTTTGCACGCTTGAGTCGTGATAGGGTCACTTCTCAAATTACCCCGGGTGTCTGATGCAGGAGCATCCTAGGTGTAAGAGCAATCTTGCATCACCCAAAAATACTTCTGTTTTTATATTCAATAAGGGCTATTTTGTGCAGAGCTGCTATTTATGGAAAGTTACTATTTTTTGTAATTTTTGTATGTGCTCAGAATGATCTGATTTCTTTCTTGGAGGTTCATTTTGGTCATATAAGTCTGCCATCAAAGTTTCATGGCTAGATCAGGTGTAGTTTTGAAGATATTGAAAATTTTTGGTATTGGCAGCAGGGTACAAAAATTTCAAACTCAATTTTGAAGGCTTTAGAGGCCCCGGATGAGGTCGAAAATTTGGGTGACAGGCGCTTGCGCCAGTTAAACTTGTAGAGCGCTTCGTGCCGTTTCCGAAATGGGGTTATAATAGTCAATCGGGTCAACTGGTGATGACTTATGATCTTCGGAAGTCGGGTCACCTGAAATGGCAGAAAATAATTTTCCTCCAAAATTTCTGTTCGGGTTTCAAAAGTTATTTTGAGCCGAATTTGATGTAATAAATTGAAAAATAAAATAATTCTAAGTTTGGTCGGCCCTTATGGCTAAATTTCTGGAACCTTCTCGGGCGGTGGAAATTGCCTATATAAGGAAGGCTGTATTATTGTCTTAGGCAGTTCGGAATAATTCTGGGTAGTAGATCTGGGTATTGATTCGAGGCTTTGTCCTATAGAATATTGTAAGGGAATGCCCATGTGGCTTTGCATATTGTAATTCTGAAAGTTTGTAATTCCACATTTGTGGAGATAATAAGAAGCCAATTTTTTGTTCTTGCATATTATTGTTGTTGTTTCTCTATGTCTCTTATGTGTTTGTGGTATTAAGGGGAGCACCCTTCATCAAGTGGTATCAGAGCCAAGTTTTCTTGAGTATGTAAACAGATCACCGACTGTGAGGCAGTTTGCACCAGGACCGTGGCTAGGGTTTCAGCGCGCATCGCGAAAATGCCTCCATGAAAGGAACGTGGCGGAAGAGCTGGTGTTGTAACACTTGAGGTTAGAGAGCTGAAGAGACAAGTGCGAGTATTACAAGAAGAGATTCGTAGAAGAATGAATCTTAATGTCAGAGACGAAAGCAAGGATGAAGCCGAAGAAGAATATCAAGAAGGAGAAGTTGAAATTGTGAACCAGGAGGAAGAAAGACTTTTTCGGGCAATTTCCAAGATTGGGAAAAGACCTAAAATTGAGGTTCCTACATTTTTTAGAAATCTTAACCCAGAGGAATTGATCGACTCGATCAATGAATGTGAAGAATATTTTGAGTATGAAGATGTTGAAGATCCTGATAGGGTCAAATTTGCGAAGGCCAGATTGAAAGGTCATGCGAAGATCTGGTGGCAAGAAATTCAATTGGAGTGAAATAGAAGAGGGAAAGATAAAATTACAAGATGGGATCGGATGGTGGATAAATTGAAGCGACAGTTCATTCCTGTTGATTATGAGCTTGACCTACTGAAGAAAACGCAAAGTTTGAAACAAGCAGGAAGATCTGTTCAGGAGTATACAGAGGAGTTCTATCGACTTCTCATCAGAATAGGCCGTGCAGAAGCTGATAAAGAGAAAGTTTCCCGATACCTTAATGGGTTAAGGCCAAGCATTCAGGAGGAGCTGAATCTGGTTCGAATGAACAGTATTGAAGAGGCATACCAGTTTTCCCTAAAGGTAGAGGAAAAGCTGAACAAGAAGTTTGAGAGCAGACAAAACGGAAGAGGTCGCGGTGGACGATCTGGTGGACGGTCATATGGTGGCCAAAATGAAGATCCGAAAAAGAAGGATGAGGCCAGTAGCAGTCAGAATCAGCGTAGAAATAATTTCAATCGCTTCCAGGATCAAAATAATAGAGATCAGAGAGGAAGAAGAAGAGGACAAGGATCTGGAAGAGGTGGCTTCCGTGGAACATGTTTTCACTGTGGAGAAGAAGGTCATAGGGTATTTGAATGTCCTCAGCGCCAAGGCAGAATAGACAAGAGAAATGAAGGCCAGGCCAGAGTTGCACATGTAGATGAAGATGTCAGATCATCAAATTCTGAAGATGCTGAAAGAGGAGAAACGTTGATTAACAGAAGAGTCCTGTTGAGTGGTGAGAATGAACCTGAGCAAAGAAAGAGCCTGTTTCGCACCAGGTGCAAGTGTAAAGGTAAATGTTGTGATGTGATTATTGATAGTGGAAGCACTGACAATTTGGTGTCAGAAAAGATGGTGACAAAGTTGAAACTCAAGAGATAGAAACACCCACATCCATATCGGATTCCTTGGGTACAGGATGACCACAATGTCATGGTCAATGAACAATGCCTAGTGAAGTTCAAGATCGGCGGGTACCAAAATGAGGTACTATGTGATATCATCTCTATGGATGCATGTCATATGTTATTGGGTAGACCGTGGCAGTTTGACAGATGTGCTGTATACGATGGTCGTGCGAATACCTATTCCCTGACAAAGGATGGAGTGCGATATAAGCTAAAGCCATTGAAGGAGACCGAAGAAAAAGTATCTGGTAATGCAAGAATAACATTTGTTGATGGAAGGAAATTCCTAGATGGTATGAGGCATGAGCATGTATGTTTTGCTTTAATTCCAAAAGCTGGTAAAGAGGAAGTAGAAAATGTTCCTATAGAAGTTGCAGATTTGTTGAATGAGTTTCAGGATATTGTATCTGATAACGTGGCTGATGGATTACCACCAGTTAGTAAGATCATTCATCAGATGGACTTGATCCTAGGAGTGAGTTTGCCGAATAAGGCAGCACACAAAATGACACCTGCAGAAAGTGAAGAGTTGAACAGACAAGTGCATGAACTGTTACAAAAAAGATTGATTCGAGAGAGTCTGAGTCCCTGTGCTGTACCAGCGGTATTAGCACCAAAGAAGAATGGAGAATGGAGGATGTGTATAGATTCTAGGGCAATAAATAAGATCATGATCAAGTACAGGTTTCCATTGCCACGAATGGATGATATTATGGACTGTTTGAGTGGAGCTGTGTATTTTTCAAAAATAGATCTGAAGAGTGGATATCATCAGATTCGGATCAGAGAAGGAGATGAATGGAAGACTGCATTCAAGCCAAAGGAAAGACTATATGAGTGGTTAGTCATGCCTTTTGGGCTAACCAATGCACCGAGCACTTTCATGCGGCTCATGAATGAGGTTCTGAAAGAATTTCTGGGTAAGTTTGTCATTGTTTACCTAGATGATATTTTGATTTTTAGCAAGACATTGCAGGAACATATGATGCATATTCGTATGATGTTTGAGAAGTTGAGAGAAGAGAAATTGTTGATTAATTTGAAGAAGTGCAGTTTTGTGAAGAAAGAGTTAGTGTATTTGGGATTTGTAGTTTCAGCAGAAGGTCTAAAAATGGACGCAGAGAAGGTACAGGCTATCCTTGAATGGCCTACTCCAAGGAGTGCTACTGAGGTAAGATCTTTTCATGGTCTAGCTAGCTTTTACAGAAAGTTTATCAAAAATTTTAGCAGTATTTGTGGACCCTTGACTGAAACAATGAGAGGGGATAGAAAAGAGTTTAAGTGGACTAATAGGGCAGAAAAGAGTTTTCAATTGTTGAAACAAAAAGTTACAAAACAACCTGTTTTAGCACTTCCAGATATTAATAAGGTGTTTCAAGTAGATTGTGATGCTAGTGGTACTGCAATAGGAGCTGTTATGAGCCAAGAAGGTAAACCTATTGCTTATTTCAGTGAGAAGTTAAATGATGCCAAGAGGAAGTATTCTGTTTATGATCAGGAATTTTATGCTATAGTTCAGGCATTAAAGAAGTGGAGACATTATCTACTTCCTAATGAGTTTGTTTTGTATACTGATCATAAGGCTTTGCAATATTTGAATAGTCAAGGAAAATTGAATCAAAGGCATTTAAAATGGGTTGAGTTTTTGCAGAGTTATACATTTGTTTTGAAACACAGGAGTGGAAAGTCTAATAGAGTTGCAGATGGTCTTAGCAGAAGGAAACTATTGCTGATAAAAATGCAGATTGAAGTGGTTGGGTTGAAGGAACTCAAGAATTTGTATCCAGATGATCCTGATTTTGGTGAAGCTTGGAAAGCTTTTTCAGAACCTGTTACTCTAGACAGGACGAAATGGTTGGATTTCATCATCCTGGATGATATGCTATTCAGAGGGAGTCAGTTGTGCATTCCACGAAGTTCTATGAGGGAGAATCTCATCAAGGAGAAGCATAGCGGAGGATTGGCTGGACATTTTGGTCGTGATAAAATCGTTGGTTTGGTTAGTGAGAATTATTATTGGCCACAGTTGTAGCAAGATGTGAAGAAGTTTGTACAGAGTTGCAGATTATGTCAGATGGCGAAAGGAGTGAAGCAGAATATAGGATTGTATCAGCCATTACCCGTACCAGAGAAGCCTTGGGAGGATATCAGCATGCACTTTATTCTTAGTTTCCTTAGGACACAGCGGGGACACGATTCAATTTTTGAGGTGGTTGACAGATTTTCAAATATGACACATTTCATTCCCTGCAAGAAGACTAATGATGTTGTTCATGTAGCAGAATTGTTTTTCAGAGAAGTAGTGAGACTTCATGGTTTGCCAAAGACCATAGTTTCAAATCGGGACACTAATTTTGTTGGATATTTTTGACGTACATTGTGGAAGAAGTTGAAGAAAGATTTGAAGTTTAGTTCATCACATCATCCACAGACTGATGGACAGACAGAGGTGGTGAATAGAAGTTTGGGAAATTTGCTGAGATGTTTGGTTGGAGATAAGCCAGCAGGATGGGATTTGATTTTACTACAAGCGGAATTTACATACAATAATTCTATCAACAGGAGCACTGGTAAATCACCATTTCAGATTGTTTATGGAAGTAGTCCAAGAAATACATCTGAATTGAGAAAGATAAATAAAAGAGAAATAAGTAGTGCTCAAGCTGAGGATTTTGTAAAACACTTGAAGAACATCCATGGGGAGGTGAGGAAGCATATTACCAAGATGAACGCACAGTATAAAGCTAAGGCAGATGAGAAAAGGAGGTATAAGGAATTTCAGGTTGGTGATGAAGTCATGGTTCATTTGCAGAAGGAGCGGTTTCCAGTTGGTACATATAACAAGCTGAAAATGAAGAAGTTTGGACCATGTAAGATACTGAAGAAACATGATTCAGGGAACGCATATGAGGTAGAGTTGCCTACTAAGCTAAATATTTCACTAGTGTTTAATATTTCAGATCTGACAGACTATCATGAAAGAGGTGTTGAAGATGAGATCACAGCAGCACAGTGGAGTATTCCAGCAACTAGTTCAGATATCAAAGAGATTGAAGACATACTGGACAGTCATGTTGGCAGAAGCACAAGGAATAGGACATATGAAGAATATTTGGTCAAATGGAAAGGATAACCTGTTGAAGATTCATCATGGCTAACAAAGGAGGAGGTTAACTGTTATGGTTTTCCTCTGCACGCCTGAGTCGTGACAGGGTCACTTCTCAAATTACCCCGGGTGTCTGATGCAGGAGCATCCTGAGTGTAAGAGCAATCTTGCATCACCCAAAAATATTTCTATTTTTATATTCAGTAAGGGCTATTTTGTGCAGAGCTGCTATTTATGGAAAGTTACTATTTTTGGTAATTTTCGTATGTGCTCAAAATGATCTGATTTCTTTCTTGTTGGTTCATTTTGGTCATATAAGTCTGCCATCAAAGTTTCATGGCTAGATCAGGTGTAGTTTTGAAGATATTGAAGATTTTCGGTATTGGCAGGAGGGTACAGAAACTTCAAACTTAGTTTTGAAGGCTTTAGAGGCCCCGGATGAGGTCAAAAATTTGGGTGACGGGCACTTGTGCCGGTCAAGTCTATAGAGCGCTTCGTGGCATTACTGAAATGGGTTTATAATAGTCAATCGGGTCAACTGGTGATGACTTATGATCTTCGGAAGTCGGGTCACCTGAAATGGCAGAAAATAATTTTCCTTCAAAATTTCTGTTCGGGTTTCAAAAGTTATTTTGAGCTGACTTTGATGTAATAAATTAAAAAATAAAATAATTCTAAGTTTGGTCGGCCCTTAGGGCTAAATTTCTGGAACCTTCTCGGGCGGTGAAAATTGCCTATATAAGGAAGGCTGTATTATTGTCTTAGGCAGTTCGGAATAATTCTGGGTAGTAGATCTGGGTATTGATTCGAGGCTTTGTCCTACAGAATATTGTAAGGGAATGCCCATGTGGCTTTGCATATTGTAATTCTGAAAGTTTGTAATTCCACATTTGTGGAGATAATAAGAAGCCAATTTTCTGTTCTTGCATATTATTGTTGTTGTTTCTCTATGTCTGTTATGTGTTTGTGGTATTAAGGGGAGCACCCTTCATCAAGTGGTATCAGAGCCAAGTTTTCTTGAGTGTGTAAACAGATTGCCGACTGTGAGGCAGTTTGCACCAGGACCGTGGCTAGGGTTTCAGCGCGCATCGCGAAAATGCCTCCACGAAGGGAATGTGGCGGAAGAGCTGGTGTTGTAACACTTGAGGTTAGAGAGCTGCAGAGACAAGTGCGAGCATTACAAGAAGAGATTCCTAGAGGAATGAATCTTAATGTCAGAGATGAAAGCGAGGATGAAGCCGAAGAAGAATATCAAGAAGGAGAATTTGAAATTGTGAACCATGAGGAAGAAAGACTTTTTCGGGCGATTTTCAAGATTGGGAAAAGACCTAAGATTGAGGTTCCTACATTTTCTGGAAATCTTAACCCAGAGGAATTGATCGACTGGATCAATGAATGTGAGGAATATTTTGAGTATGAAGATGTTGAAGATCCTGATAGGGTCAGATTTGCGAAGGCCAGATTGAAAGGTCATGCGAAGATCTGGTGGCAAGAAATTCAATTGGAGCGAAATAGAAGAGGGAAAGATAAAATCACAAGATGGGATCGGATGGTGGATAAATTGAAGTGACAGTTCATTCTTGTTGATTATGAGCTTGACCTACTAAAAAAAATGTAAAGTTTGAAGCAAGCAGGAAGATCTGTTCAGGAGTATACAGAAGAGTTCTATCGACTTCTCATCAGAACAGGCCATGCAGAAGCAAATAAAGAGAAAGTTGCCTGATACCTTAATGGGTTAAGGCCAAGCATTCAGGAGGAGCTGAATCTGGTTCGAATGAACAGTATTGAAGAGGCATACCAATTTGCCCTAAAGGTAGAGGAAAAGCTGAACAAGAAGTTTGAGAGCAGACAAAATGGAAGAGGTCGCGGTGGGTGATCTGGTGGATGGTCATATGGTGGCCGAAATGAAGATTCGAAAAAGAAGGATGAGGCTAGTAGCAGTCTGAATCAGCGCGAAAATAATTTCAATCGCTTCTAGGATCAAAATAATAGAGATCAGTGAGGAAGAGGAAGAGGACAAGGATCTGGAAGAGGTGGCTTCCGTGGAACATATTTTTACTATGGAGAAGAAGGTCATAGGGCATTTGAATGTCCTCAGCGCCAAGGCAGAACAGACAAGAGAAATGAAGGCCAGGCCAGAGTTGCACATGTAGACGAAGATGCCAGATCATCAAATTTTAAAGATGCTAAAAGAGGAGAAACGTTGATTAACAGAAGAGTCCTGTTGAGTGGTGAGAATGAAACTGAGCAAAGGAGGAAACTGTTTCGCACCAGGTGCAAGTGTGAAGGTAAATATTGTGATGTGATTATTGATAGTAGAAGCACTGACAATTTGGTGTCAGAAGAGATGGTGACAAAGTTGAAACTCAAGAGACAGAAACACCCACATCCATATCGGATTGCCTAGGTACAGGATGACCACAAGGTCATGGTCAATGAATAATGCCTAGTGAAGTTCAAGATCGGCGGGTACCAAGATGAGGTACTATGTGATATCATCTCTATGGATGCATGTCATATGTTATTGGGTAGACCGTGGCAGTTTGATAGATGTGCTGTACACGATGGTCGTGCAAATACCTATTCCCTAACAAAGGATGGAGTGCGACATAAGCTAAAGCCATTGAAGGAGACCGAAGAAAAGGTATGTGGTAATGCAAGAATAACATTTTTTGATGGAAGGAAATTCCTA
The DNA here is from genome assembly GCA_027943335.1 of Chamaecyparis obtusa. Classification (NCBI taxonomy): domain Eukaryota; kingdom Viridiplantae; phylum Streptophyta; class Pinopsida; order Cupressales; family Cupressaceae; genus Chamaecyparis; species Chamaecyparis obtusa. The sequence continues at coordinate 2,300,831 of BSBK01000092.1, forward strand.
GATGGTATGAGGCATGAGCATGTATGTTTTGCTTTAATTCCAAAAGCTGGTAAAGAGGAAGTAGAAGATGTTCCTGTAGAAGTTGCAGATTTGTTGAATGAGTTTCAGGATATTGTATCCGATAACGTGCCTGATGGATTACCACCAGTCAGGAAGATCAGTCATCAGATGGACTTGATCCTAGGAGCGAATTTGCCAAATAAGGCAGCACACAAAATGACACCTGCAGAAAGTGAGAAGTTGAACAGACAAGTGCATGAACTATTACAGAAAGGATTGATTCGAGAGAGTCTGAGTCCCTATGCTGTACTAGTGGTATTAGCACCAAAGAAGAATGGAGAATGGAGGATGTGTACAGATTCTAGGGCAATAAATAAAATCACGATCAAGTACAGGTTTCCATTGCCACGAATGGATGATATTATGGACTGTTTGAGTGGAGCTGTGTATTTTTCAAAGATAGATCTGAAGAGTGGATATCATCAGATTCGGATCAGAGAAGGAGATGAATGGAAGACTGCATTCAAGACAAAGGAAGGACTATATGAGTGGTTAGTCATGCCTTTTGGGCTAACCAATGCACCGAGCACTTTCATGCGGCTCATGAACGAAGTTCTGAAAGAATTTCTGGGTAAGTTTGTCATTGTTTACCTAGATGATATTTTGATTTTTAGCAAGACATTGGAGGAACATATGATGCATATTCGTATGGTGTTTGAGAAGTTGAGAGAAGAGAAATTGTTGATTAATTTGAAGAAGTGCAGTTTTGTGAAGAAAGAGTTAGTGTATTTGGGATTTGTAGTTTCAGCAGAAAGTCTAAAAATGGACGCAGAGAAGGTACAGGCTATCCTTGAATGGCCTACTCCAAGGAGTGCTACTGAGGTAAGATCTTTTCATGGTCTAGCTAGCTTTTACAAAAAGTTTATCATAAATTTTAGCAGTATTTGTGGACCCTTGACTGAAACAATGAGAGGGGATAGAAAAGAGTTTAAGTGGACTAATGGGGCAGAAAAGAGTTTTCAATTGTTGAAACAAAAAGTTACAGAATAACCTATTTTAGCACTTCCAAATTTTAATAAGGTGTTTCAAGTAGATTGTGATGCTAGTGGTACTGCAATAGGAGCTGTTATGAGCCAAGAAGGTAAACCTATTGCTTATTTCAGTGAGAAGTTAAATGATGCCAAGAGGAAGTATTTTGTTTATGATTAGGAATTTTATGCTATAGTTCAGGCATTAAAGAAGTGGAGACATTATCTACTTCCTAAGGAGTTTGTTTTGTATACTGATCATCAAGCTTTGCAATATTTGAATAGTCAAGGAAAATTGAATCAAAAGTATTTGAAATGGGTTGAGTTTTTACAGAGTTATATATTTGTTTTGAAACACATGAGTGGAAAGTCTAATAGGGTTGCAGATGCTCTTAGCAGAAGGCAACTATTGCTGACAGAAATGCAGATTGAAGTGGTTGGGTTCAAGGAACTCAAGAATTTGTATCCAGAGGATCCTGATTTTGGTGAAGCTTGGAAAGCTTGTACAGAACCTGTTACTCTAGACAGGACGAAATGGTTGCTTTTCATCATCCAGGATGATATGCTATTCAGAGGGAGTCAGTTGTGCATTCCACGAAGTTCTATGATGAGAATCTCATCAAGGAGAAGCATAGCGGAGGATTGACTGGATATTTTGGTCATGATAAAACCCTTGGTTTGGTTAGTGAGAATTATTATTGGCGACAGTTGCAGCAAGATGTGAAGAAGTTTGTATAGAGTTGCAGAGTATGTCAGATGGCGAAAGGAGTGAAGCAGAATACAGGATTGTATCAGCCATTACCCGTACCAGAGAAGCCTTGGGAGGATATCAGCATGGACTTTGTTCTTGGTTTACCGAGGACACAGCGGGGATACGATTCAATTTTTGTGGTGGTTGATAGATTTTCAAAGATGGCAGATTTCATTCCCTGCAAGAAGACTAATGATGTTGTTCATGTAGCAGAATTATTTTTCAGAGAAGTAGTGAAACTTCATGGTTTTCCAAAGACCATAGTTTCAGATCGGGACACTAAGTTTGTTGGATATTTTTGGCGTACATTATGGAAGAAGTTGAAGACAGATTTGAAGTTTAGTTCATCACATCATCCACAGACTGATGGACAGACAGAGGTGGTGAATAGAAGTTTGAGAAATTTGCTGAGATGTTTGGTTGGAGATAAGCCAGCAGGATGGGATTTGATTTTACCACAGGCGGAATTTGCATACAATAATTCTGTCAACAGGAGCACTGGTAAATCACCATTCCAGATTGTATATGGAAGTAGTCCAAGAAATGCATCTGAATTGAGAAAGATAGATAAAGGAGAAATAAGTAGTGCTGAAGCTGAGGATTTTGCAGAACACTTGAAGAACATCCATGGGGAGGTGAGGAAGCATATTAACAAGATGAACGCACAGTATAAGGCTAAGGCAGATGAGAAAAGGAGGTATAAAGAATTTCAGGTTGGTGATGAAGTCATGGTTCATTTGCGGAAGGAGCGGTTTCCAGTTGGTACATATAACAAGCTGAAAATGAAGAAGTTTGGACCATGTAAGATACTGAAGAAACATGATTCAGGGAACGCATATGAGGTAGAGTTGCCTACTGAGCTAAATATTTCACCATTGTTTAACATTTTAGATCTGATAGAGTATCATGAAGGAGGTGTTGAAGATGAGATCACAGCAGCACAGTGGAGTATTCTAGCAAATAGTTCAGATATTAAGGAGATTGAAGACATACTGGACAGTCGTGTTGGCAGAAGCACAAGGAATAGGACATATGAAGAATATTTGGTCAAATGGAAAGGATGACCTGTTGAAGATTCATCATGGCTAACAAAGGAGGAGGTTAACCGTCTTGGTTTTCCTCTGCACGCCTGAGTCGTGACAGGGTCACTTCTAAAATTGCCCCGGGTGTCTGATGCAGGAGCATCCTGGGTGTAAGAGCAATCTTGCATCACCCAAAAATATTTCTATTTTTATATTCATTAAGGGCTATTTTGTGTAGAGCTGCTATTTATGGAAAGTTACTATTTTTGGTAATTTTCGTATGTGCTCAGAATGATCTAATTTTTGTAGAGCGCTTCGTGGCGTTTCGGAAATGAGGTTATAATAGTCAATCGGGTCAACTGGTGATGACTTATGATCTTCGAAAGTCAGGTCACCTGAAATGGCAGAAAATAATTTTCCTTCAAAATTTTTGTTTGGGTTTCAAAAGTTATTTTGAGCCGACTTTGATGTAATAAATTGAAAAATTAAATAATTCTAAGTTTGGTCGGCCCTTAGGGCTAAATTTCTGGAACCTTCTCGAGCGGTGGAAATTGCTTATATAAGGAAGGCTGTATTATTGTCTTAGGTAGTTCAGAATAATTCTGGGTAGTAGATCTGGGTATTGATTTGAGGCTTTGTCCTACAGAATATTGTAAGGGAATGCCCATGTGGCTTTGCATATTGTAATTCTGAAAGTTTGTAATTCCACATTTGTGGAGATAATAAGAAGCCAATTTTCTGTTCTTGCATATTATTGTTGTTGTTTCTCTATGTCTGTTATGTGTTTGTGGTATTAAGGGGACCACCCTTCATCAAGTGGTATCAGAGCCAAGTTTTCTTGAGTGTGTAAACAGATCGCTGACTGTGAGGTAGTTTGCACCAGGACCGTGGCTAGGGTTTCAGCGCGCATCACGAAAATGCCTCCACGAAGAGAACGTGGTGGAAGAGCTAGTGTTGTAACACCTGAGGTTAGAGAGCTGCAGAGACAAGTGCGACCATTACAAGAAGAGATTCGTAGAGGAATGAATCTTAATGTTAGAGATGAAAGTAAGGATGAAGCCGAAGAAGAATATCAAGAAGGAGAAGTTGAAATTGTGAACCAGGAGGAAGAAAGAATTTTTCGGGTGATTTTCAAGATTGAGAAAAGACCTAAGATTGAGGTTCCTACATTTTCTGGAAATCTTAACCCAGAGGAATTGATCGACTGGATCAATGAATGTGAGGAATATTTTGAGTATGAAGATGTTGAAGATCCTGATAGGGTCAAATTTACGAAGGCCAGATTGAAAGGTCATGCGAAGATCTGGTGGCAAGAAATTCAATTAGATCGAAACAGAAGAGGGAAAGATAAAATCACAAGATGGGATCGGATGGTGGATAAATTGAAGCGACAGTTCATTCTTGTTGATTATGAGCTTGACCTACTGAAGAAAATGCAAATTTTGAAGCAAGCAGGAAGATCTGTTCAGGAGTATACAGAGGAGTTCTATCGACTTCTCATCAGAACAGGCCATGCAGAAGCTGATAAAGAGAAAGTTGCCCGATACCTTAATGGGTTAAGGCCAAGCATTCAGGAGGAGCTGAATCTGGTTCGAATGAACAGTATTGAAGAGGCATACCAGTTTTCCCTAAAGGTAGAGGAAAAGCTGAAGAAGAAGTTTGAGAGAAGACAAAACGGAAGAGGTCACGGTGGACGATCTCGTGGACGGTCATATGGTGGCCGAAATGAAGATCCGAAAAAGAAGGATGAGGCCAGTAGCAGTCTGAATCAGCGCGGAAATAATTTCAATCACTTCCAAGATCAAAATAATAGAGATCAAAGAGGAAGAGGAAGAGGACAAGGATCTGGAAGAGGTGGCTTCCGTGGAACATATTTTCACTGTGGAGAAGAACGTCATAGGGCATTTGAATGTCCTCAGCGCCAAGGAAGAATAGATAGGAGAAATGAATGCCAGGCTAGAGTTGCACATGTAGATGAAGATGTCAGATCATCAAATTCTGAAGATGCTGAAAGAGGAGAAATGTTGATTAACAGAAGAGTCCTTTTGAGTGGTGAGAATGAACCTGACCAAAGGAGGAGCCTGTTTCACACCAGGTGCAAGTGTGAAGGTAAATGTTGTGATGTGATTATTGATAGTGGAAGCATTGACAATTTGGTGTCAGAAGAGATGGTGACAAAGTTGAAACTCAAGAGACAGAAACACCCACATCCATATCGGATTGCCTGGGTACAGGATGACCACAAGGTCATGGTCAATGAACAATGCCTAGTGAAGTTCAAGATCGGCGGGTACCAAGATGAGGTACTATGTGATATCATCTTTATGGATGCATGTCATATGTTATTGGGTAGACCGTGGCAGTTTGACAGATGTGCTGTACACGATGGTCGTGCAAATACCTATTCCCTAAGAAAGGATGGAGTGCGACATAAGCTAAAGCCATTGAAGGAGACCGAAGAAAAGGTATGTGGTAATGCAAGAATAACATTTGTTGATGGAAGGAAATTCCTAGATGGTATAAGGCATAAGCATGTATGTTTTGCTTTAATTTCAAAAGCTGGTAAAGAAGAAGTAGAAGATGTTCATGTAGAAGTTGCAGATTTGTTGAATGAGTTTCAGGATATTGTATCCGATAACGTGCCTGATGGATTACCACCAGTTAGGAAGATCAGTCATCAGATGGACTTGATCCTAGGAGCGAGTTTGCCGAATAAGGCAGCACACAGAATGACACCTGCAGAAAGTGAGGAGTTGAACAGACAAGTGCATGACCTGTTACAGAAAGGATTGATTTGAGAGAGTCTGAGTCCTTGTGCTGTACCAGTGGTATTAGCACCAAAGAAGAATGGAGAATGGAGGATGTGTACAGATTCTAGGGCAATAAACAAGATCACGATCAAGTACAGGTTTCCATTGCCACAAATGGATGATATTATGGACTGTTTGAGTGGAGCTGTGTATTTTTCAAAGATAGATCTAGAGAGTGGATATCATTAGATTCGGATCAGAGAAGGAGATGAATGGAAGACTGCATTCAAGACAAAGGAAGGACTATATGAGTGGTTAGTCATGCCTTTTGGGCTAACCAATGCACCGAGCACTTTCATGCGGCTCATGAACGAGGTTCTGAAAGAATTTCTAGGTAAGTTTGTCATTGTTTACCTAGATGATATTTTGATTTTTAGCAAGACATTGGAGGAACATATGATGCATATTTGTATGGTGTTTGAGAAGTTGAGAGAAGAGAAATTGTTGATTAATTTGAAGAAGTGCAGTTTTGTGAAAAAAGAGTTAGTGTATTTGGGATTTGTAGTTTCAGCAGAAGGTCTAAAAATGGACGCAGAGAAGGTACAGGCTATCCTTGAATGGCCTACTCCAAGGAGTGCTACTAAGGTAAGATCTTTTCATGGTCTAGCTAGCTTTTACAGAAAATTTATCAAAAAATTTATTAGTATTTGTGGACCCTTGACTGAAACAATGAGAGGGGATAGAAAAGAGTTTAAGTGGACTAATGGGGCAGAAAAGAGTTTTCAATTGTTGAAACAAAAAGTTACAGAACAACCTATTTTAGCACTTCCAGATTTTAATAAGGTGTTTCAAGTAGATTGTGATGCTAGTGGTACTGCAATAGGAGCTGTTATGAGCCAAGAAGGTAAACCTATTGCTTATTTCAGTGAGAAGTTAAATGATGCCAAGAGGAAGTATTCTATTTATGATTAGGAATTTTATGCTATAGTTCAGGCATTAAACAAGTGGAGACATTATCTACTTCCTAAAGAGTTTGTTTTGTATACTGATCATCAAGCTTTGCAATATTTGAATAGTCAAGGAAAATTGAATCAAAGGCATTTGAAATGGGTTAAGTTTTTGCAGAGTTATACATTTGTTTTGAAACACAGGAGTGGAAAGTCTAATAGGGTTGCAGATGCTCTTAGCAGAAGGCAACTATTGCTGACAGAAATGTAAATTGAAGTGGTTGGGTTCAAGGAACTCAAGAATTTGTATCCAGAGGATCCTGATTTTGGTGAAGCTTGGAAAGCTTGTATAGAACCTGTTACTCTAGACAGGACGAAATGGTTGGATTTCATCATCCAGGATGATATGCTATTCAGAGGGAGTCAGTTGTGCATTCCACGAAGTTCTATGAGGGAGAATCTCATCAAGGAGAAGTATAGTGGAGGATTGGCTGGACATTTTGGTCCTGATAAAACCCTTGGTTTGGTTAGTGAGAATTATTATTGGCCACAGTTGCAGCAAGATGTGAAGAAGTTTGTACAGAGTTGCAGAGTATGTCAAATGGCGAAAGGAGTGAAGTAGAATACATGATTGTATCAGCCATTACCCGTACCAGAGAAGCCTTGGGAGGATATCAGCATGGACTTTGTTCTTGGTTTACCGAGGACACAGCGGGGACACGATTCAATTTTTGAGGTGGTTGACAGATTTTCAAAGATGGCACATTTCATTCCCTGTAAGAAGACTAATGATGCTGTTCATGTAGCAGAATTGTTTTTCAGAGAAGTAGTGAGACTTCATGGTTTGCCAAAGACCATAGTTTCAGATCAGGACACTAAGTTTGTTGGATATTTTTGGCGTACATTGTGGAAGAAGTTGAAGATAGATTTGAAGTTTAGTTCATCACATCATCCACAGACTGATGGACAGACAGAGGTGGTGAATAGAAGTTTGGAAAATTTGCTGAGATGTTTGGTTGGAGATAAGCCAGCAGGATGGGATTTAATTTTAGCACAGGCAAAATTTGCATACAATAATTCTGTCAATAGGAGCACTGGTAAATCAGCATTCCAGATTGTATATGGAAGTAGTCCAAGAAATGCATCTAAATTGAGAAAGATAGATAAAGGAGAAATAAGTAGTGCTGAAGCTGAGGATTTTGCAGAACACTTGAAGAACATCCATGGGGAGGTGAGGAAGCATATTACCAAGATGAACGCACAGTATAAGGCTAAGGCAGATGAGAAAAGGAGGTATAAGGAATTTCAGGTTGGTGATGAAGTCATGGTTCATTTGCGGAAGGAGCGGTTTCTAGTTGGTACATATAACAAACTGAAAATGAAGAAGTTTGGACCATGTAAGATACTGAAGAAACATGATTCAGGGAACACATATGAGGTAGAGTTGCCTACTAAGCTAAATATTTCACCAGTGTTTAACATTTTAGATCTGACAGAGTATCATGAAGGAGGTGTTGAAGATGAGATCACAGCAGCACAGTGGAGTATTCTAGCAACTAATTCAGATATCAAAGAGATTGAAGACATACTGGACAGTCGTGTTGGTAGAAGCACAAGGAATAGGACATATGAAGAATATTTGGTCAAATGGAAAGGATGACCTATTGAAGATTCATCATGGCTAACAAAGGAGGAGGTTAACCGTCTTGGTTTTCTTCTGCACGCCTGAGTCGTGACAGGGTCACTTCTCAAATTACCCCGGGTGTCTGATGCAGGAGCATCCTGGGTGTAAGAGCAATCTTGCATCACCCAAAAATATTTCTATTTTTATATTCATTAAGGGCTATTTTGTGCAGAGCTGCTATTTATGGAAATTTACTATTTTTGGTAATTTTCATATGTGCTCAGAATGATCTGATTTCTTTCTTGGAGGTTCATTTTGGTCATATAAGTCTGCCATCAAAGTTTCATGGCTAGATCAGGTGTAGTTTTGAAGATATTGAAGATTTTCGATATTGGCAGCAGGGTACAGAAACTTCGAACTCAGTTTTGAAGGCTTTAGAGGCCCCGGATGAGGTCAAAAATTTGGATGTTGGGTGCTTGCAAAAATTTAGCCTGTAGAGCACTTCGTGGCGTTTCCGAAATGGGGTTATAATAGTCAATCGGGTCAACTGGTGATGACTTATGATCTTCGGAAGTCAGGTCACCTGAAATGGCATAAAATAATTTTCTTTCAAAATTTCTGTTCGGGTTTCAAAAGTTATTTTGAGCTGACTTTGATGTAATAAATTGAAAAATAAAATAATTCTAAGTTTGGTCGGCCCTTAGGGCTAAATTTCTGGAACCTTCTCGGGCGGTGGAAATTGCCTATATAAGGAAGGCTGTATTATTGTCTTAGGTAGTTCGGAATAATTCTGGGTAGTAGATCTGGGTATTGATTCGAGGCTTTGTCCTACAGAATATTGTAAGGGAATGCCCATGTGGCTTTGCATATTGTAATTCTGAAAGTTTGTAATTCCACATTTGTGGAGATAATAAGAAGCCAATTTTCTGTTCTTGCATATTATTGTTGTTGTTTCTCTATGTCTGTTATGTGTTTGTGGTATTAAGGGGAGCACCCTTCATCAAATACACTGGTTGCTTCCTGAGTGGACTAATAAAGCTTGTTTTTTCACAATGTTAAATAGGAAGCTGGGAAGATTTACTAGTCTATTATCGTGCTGAAGATGACTAAGAATTTTGAAATGCAAATCATGCAAGTACTTGTAGCATCCCTCGTAGGTGAAGTACTGAATAACAAATGTGGTTGGCTAGATGAACTCCAAAGGCTAAGATAATCATCAAGTTCCTTGCTTCTTGTCGACATCTAACTAAGGATCACCATGCAAAGTGAACTGTGCTCTTGTTGAACGCATGTTAAAATCTTTCACCCATTGTTCACCTTCTTGAGTTGAACTAGTCACTTCAGCTACGACATCTTTTGTGAACTCAATCTTCAAGCCTTTAACTTCTGCAAACCCATCCTTCAAGGTAGATGAAAATTATAGAGAAACTTCCTCATTAAACCCTTTAAGGCTTAAACACTAATCCAACCATCTTCTCCTTCTAAATATTTCACAAGTGGATGCATCATTTAACAAAACCCTATGGTCCACTGGTTCATGCCTTTGAAGGTCACCTCCCATTACTACTCTCAAACAAATTTTGAATTTGCAAAACTACAATTCTCACAGAGTTTGACAACTACCTATGGCTGCAGGGGCATTTCATTAGTCTTTGTAGGATGTCCCATACATTAGCACATATCACAGTGCCAAGTATGTTTTGTTGCATCCTTATGTAATATAGGCCAGTAATACCCAGTTGTCAAGATTTTGTAGGCTATCCTCTTTGTCAAAATGTCCTCTACATGTCTCATCATGGCATGTCTAAAGGATGTCATTAGTTTCATCCTCTTGAACACATCACCTTATGACCTGGTCTAGTCCTGTATAAAATTTGAAGCCTAAAATCTAAGAGAATTTAAAACTCTTTTCAACTAATAGATGGTGTTTTTTAGGAGAAAAGTGAGGTGGCATTCTCCCTGTAGCAAGGTATTTGGCTAAGTCTGCATACCATGGATTAAAAGAATCAATAGAAAAAAAAATTTCATTAAGGAAACTATCATCAATTGCTACAAGATCATTTCGCACTTGCAGTCGTGACAAGAAATCGGCCACTACATTAGCCTTTCCTAGTTTGTCTATGATCTTTACGTCAAATTCCTGCATGAGGAGTAACCAATGTGCTTCTTTTTGTCCCAGAACTACTCCAATAGCATAGTTAGATGCATCTATGTGGATATGGAATGGAAGCTTCCAATCAGGTGCTCTAAGAATAGGTGTTGTTGTTAGAACATCTTTCAACTTCTGGAATGATGCTTCACATTCCTCTATCCATGCAAATTTAGCTTCTTTCTTCAAAAACTTATATAATGGTGCTGCAAGTTGGCTAAAGTCTTTTATGAACCTTCTATAGTAACCAGCATGGCCAAGGAAACTTCTGACATCCTTCTACTTAACTAGTGTGGGGAGTCTGTTTATAACTACAATTTTTGCAGGGTCAACCTGAATTCCAAAAGATGAAAGGTAGTGTCGTAGGACTACTCCTTCCTCCATCATCATGTAGCACTTCTCATTATTAAGAGAGAGATTGTAATCTTGAAATCTCTTAAGAACCTTTTCCAATTTTTCTTATGCTTCTTCAAATGTGGTTCCATGAGTTGTAAAGTCATCCATATAGATTTCAACACAATCAGCAGCAATGTTAGAGAAAATACCTAGCACTGCTCTCTGGAAAGTAGTAGGGTCATTACATAATCCAATTGGAAAGACTGAATAAGAAAAGGTTCCCCAAGGGTAGGTAAATGTTGTCTTTTCCTAGTCTTCGGGTGATATTTGTATCTGATTATACCCATTGAAGCCATCTAGAAATGAAAAGTACTTTTTACCCGCAAGATTATCAAGTACTTGGTCAATGACAGGTAGTGGAAAGTGGTCCTTCTTAGTGTCTTTGTTAAGTTCTCTCTAGTCAACACAAACTCTCCACTTTCCTCCTTTCTTTGGAACAACTACAAGAGGAGAAACCCACTAACTATCAGAAATAGGATAAATGAAACATACACTAAGAAGCTTTTACAACTCGGTCTTAACTATATCTCTTAAAGCAGGATTAATTCTTCTTTGAGCTTGCCTCACTGGCTTGTATTCTGGGCTTATATATATTCTATGAGTACAAATTTTGGGATCTAGCCCTTTCATGTTAGTGTAATCCCATGCAAAGGCTTGCTGACTATCTTATAAAAGCTTGAGAAGACTAGACATTTGAGATTCAGTGAGGTTTTTATTGATATTTAGCTCCTTTCCTGAAACAATTTCAACTCTCTCAACTGTTTCTAACATCTGAATTTTTTCTATGGATGGAGACTTTATCTCATGGGGTAGTAAGGTGTGAAGATAATTAGGTGCTATAGGAAGCTAAGATGTGGGTTGCTTGGGTAGTATTGTTTGAAGGGAAGCATATTTTCCATATACCAAATCAAAAGGAGTAAACCCTGTGGTGGTTTTTCATGTGGTGCAGTAAGCCCATATGGCTTTAGGAAGGTGGGTAGCCCAATCCTTTTTATGCATAGCTACTATTTTTGTGAGAATGGATTCAATCTCCCAGTTTGTGATTTTCGCTTGGCCATTACCCTGAGGATGGTAGGGTGAAGATTTTCCATGATGCACCATGTACTCCTACATCAACTTTGTGATAAGGTTAGAGGTGACTTGTGCCCCTTAATTTGTGACAATTTCCCTTGGTACTCCAAATCTACTGAATATGCATTCATAAAGAAACTCAGCAACTTTGTGATCTCTGGCATGTCTCATAGCTTTGGCTTCAACCCATTTTGTTGCATAATCAGTACATACTAAGATGTAAGACTTCTCATGAGAAGAGGGCTCAATAGGTCCAACAAAGTCAATACCCCACTTATCAAAGGGTGTGACAACTACCTATGGCTACAGGGGAATTTCATTATTCTTTGTAGGATGTCCCATACATTGGCACATATCACACTGCCGAGTATGTTTTGTTGCATCCTTATGTAATATAGGCCAGTAATACCCAGTTGTCAAGATTTTGTAGGCTATCCTCTTTGTCAAAATGTCCTCTACATGTCTCATCATGGCATGTCTAAAGGATTTCATTAGTGTCATCCTCTCGAACACATCACCTTATGACCTGGTCTGGTCCTGTATAAAACTTGAAGCCTAAAATCTAAGAGAAGTTAAAACTCTTTTCAACTAATAGATGGTGCTGTTTAGGAGAAAAGTGAGGTGGCATTCTCCCTATAGCAAGGTATTTGGCTAAGTTTGCATACCATGGATTAAAAGAATCAATAGAAAAAAAATTCTCATTAAGGAAACTATCATCAATTGCTACAAGATCATTTGGCACTTGTAGTCATGACAAGAAATCAGCCACTACATTAGCCTTTACTAGTTTGTCTATGATCTTTACGTCAAATTCCTGCATGAGGAGTAACCAATGTGCTTCTTTTTGTCCCAGAACTACTCCAATAGCATAGTTAGATGCATCTATGTGGATATGGAATGTAAGCTTCCAATCAAGTCCTCTAAGAATAGGTGTTGTTGTTAGAACATCTTTCAACTTCTGGAATGATGCTTCACATTCCTCTGTCCATGCAAATTTAGCTTCTTTCTTCAAAAACTTATATAATGGTGCTACAAGTTGGCTAAAGTCTTTTATGAACCTTCTATAGTAACCAGCATGGCCAAGGAAACTTCTGACATCCTTCTACTTAACTGGTGTGGGGAGTCTGTTTATAACTGCAATTTTTGCAGGGTCAACCTAAATTCCAAAAGATGAAAGGTAGTGTCATAGGACTACTCCTTCCTCCATCATCATGCAGCACTTCTCATTATTAAGAGAGAGATTGTAATCTTGAAATCTCTTAAGAACCTTTTCCAATTTTTCTTACGCTTCTTCAAATGTGGTTCCATGAGTTGTAAAGTCGTCCATATAGATTTCAACATAATCAACAGCAATGTTAGAGAAAATACCTAGCACTGCTCTCTGGAAAGTAGTAGGGTCATTACATAATCCAATTGGAAAGACTGAATAAGAAAAGGTTCCCCAAGGGTAGGTAAATGTTGTCTTTTCCTAGTCTTCGGGTGATATTTGTATCTGATTATACCCATTGAAGCCATCTAGAAATGAAAATTACTTTTTACCCGCAAGATTATCAAGTACTTGGTCAATGACAGGTAGTGGAAAGTGATCCTTCTTAGTGGCTTTGTTAAGTTCTTTGTAGTCAGCACAAAATCTCCACTTTCCTCCTTTCTTTGGAACAACTACAAGAGGAGAAACCCACTGACTATCAAAAATAGGATAAATGAAACCTACACTAAGAAGCTTATGCAACTTGGTCCTAACTATATCTCTTAAAGCAGGATTAATTCTTCTTTGAGCTTGCCTCACTGGCTTGTATTCTGGGCTTATATATATTCTATGAGTACAAAGTTTGGGATCTAGCCCTTTCATGTCAGTGTAATCTCATGCAAAGGCTTGCTGACTATCCTATAAAAGCTTGAGAAGACTAGACATTTGAGATTCAGTGAGGTTTTTATTGATATTTAGCTCCTTTCCTGAAACAATTTCAACTCTCTCAACTATTTCTAACATCTGAATTTTTTCTATGGATGGAGATTTTATCTAATGGGGTAGCAAGGTGCGAAGATAATCAGGTGCTACAGGAAGCTGAGATGTGGGTTGCTTGGGTAGTATTGTTTGAAGGGAACAATCTGGATCATCACAAGATGACTCCTTAGAACCATATTGATTGGTAAGGATTGCTACTAGTATGTCATATTCTTCTTGTGATACCATGAATGGATTTCTATCAATAACCATGAGTTTTTGCATAGATTTTACTTCAAGGGTAGCATCTCCTAAGTCTGGTTAGATAATTTGATCAAGTTCACTTTGGGGTTTTGCTGAGAATACAGAGTTAACTTCTTGGTATTTATGCCATCTACTATGGTCATCTTCCCTGAACAACATGCAATGCAAGCATTAGCCGTGGCTAACCAAGGTCATCCTATGATTAATATATATCCTCTGAGGGTGGCTTTTGGTGACAAGACTATAAAATCAGAAGGGTAGTCTAAGGAATCCAAAGTAACAACAATATCCTCAACCATACCATCGGTTACCACTAGACTTCTTGGATCTGAATACTTAGGCATGACAACTTTTCTTAGCATGAGATCAGAGAGCAGGCCTAAGACATGGACAGTATCAGAGTCTCTCTTTTTCCTTCCAGGTTGTTTGATACAGGCTTCTTTAATTTCTTTGGTATAGACTAGAATTTCTTTAAGGGCATCCAACAAGGGAATCTATACTGTCATTTTCTTAAAATGATCAATCAAATTAGTGGCTACAAGATTTTCTTTTGGAGGAATGACCTGAGACAATCTTTGTGGATAAGGAGGATTCTTAGGCACTGGTGTAGTATGAGAAACATGTAGAACATCAACAGCTTGGCTCACAGGTATATCTTCAGTATCAACAACTTCAGTGATTATTGGCTCCTTGGGTGCAGGTAGTGTAGTTCCTGATCTAAGATGGATATCATTTACATGCAAGGAATACGCTTGTTTCTTATTATTAGGATTTGGAGTGGGTTGAGTAGGAGTTGAGTTGGCTTTTGAGGGTTTCTATTTGCTACAGGAGGTGGTGGCATAATAGCTTGCTGCTAAGGTGGGGGCATTATTGCTTGTTGCTAATTAGGTTGATTAGGTCCCCACTGAGGTTGTGGTTGCCAGCTACCATGAGGTGGCCATTGGCTATTCTGCTACGACTGCTGATAGGAGTTATACTATTTTTGGTATGGGTTAAATGGTGGTTGTTGCAGATAGGCTTTGTTATAGTATGGTTGTTGCTTGGACTAGTTGTGATTTCAATTCTGACCCTGAGGAGCATAATTTTGGGGGTTTTGGTTTGTCCAATAGCTATTATTATTATAACCAAAATTATTCAGTGGGTCTGGAGGCATACCTTGTCTCTGAGCCCGTGGACGCCTTTGAGCAACATAGAAAACTTATCCATTCTCCTCATCTATGGCTTTGAACTCGGTGGGCATTGGGTTAATGTCCACAAATGTAATCATCTTACATTTGTAGTTTCTCTTCTTCTCTCTGCAATGAGAACATAACTCAACAAGTAAAGCATCTGACTCTTCCTTCTTCCTCCTTGCTTGCATACTATCCAGCTAAGTGGTGACATCATTAATGATGTCTTGCTTGAAATCAGATAGAAAATTAGACAACTCCACTTTGGATACTCCTAAACCACCATTGGAATTATATGGTAGGTCTCTAAGTCCCCTACCCTTCTTCAAAGTGGCCCTTGAATAATTTTGACATATATTCTTTATGTCAACCCAACCTTTTTGTGTGATATCTCCTCCCACCATTAGGTCTAGAGCCTTAATACTTCCATCATTCACACCTTTTAGGAAGAGGTGTTTTTGAGATGCCTCATTTATCTAGTGTTGTGTATTACGTTGCAGGTTGAACATGAATCTAGATACATAATCCTCCAAGGTTTCATCCTCCTTCTGAGACATTTTAAAAATGTCATCACCTTTCGAATCTTGACCTCTATAGTACTATTTGTACTTCAAAAGAAACATCATGTGCATGGCATTCCAATCTGCTACAACATTAGCACCTAACCCCATGAACCATCTCAAAGAAGCTTCTTTTAGAGTTGATGGAAACAACTTTAGCTTGTTGGAATCAGTGGTATATTCATAACTTCGGTAAAGAATATCAAATTCAAAGAGGAAGGTCTCAGGGTCCTTTGTAAGGAGGCCATAAAATTTGGAAAGTGCAGTAGTAGGTATATTCTTCAAATTTTGGTTACCTTGCTTTTGAGGTATAGGAAAAGGAAAGGGAGCTTGAGAAGCCATTTTGGGAGGAGGACCTAGTGGTGGTGGTTGATATATAATAAGAGCAAGTGAGTTATCTTGGTATTTAGGTTTAGAAAATAGGTCATTCAAATGCAGTGATTCCTCAGATGATGAAGAGGATATGTGTTCCTGAGCATCAACAAATGGATTTTTAAAGGGTTCTTCTTCTTCATTCTTAGTTTGAGGTTCTTCAACTTAAGGATTAAATAAATCAAATGGCTCTCCTTGGTAGTTACGTGGAAGAAATCTCCCAAGGTGATCTCTCCTTCTATGCATAAAAATGCTTGCTTAAGTACTAGATTAAAACCAAGACTGCAACTACAAGGATAAGTTTTAATTAACACCATCCCCAACAACAGTGCCAAACATGCTTGGCCAAACAATAGTATCAGAAACCTAGAGCGATGGATTGCCTATTTCAGGATTGGACACCCCAAATGATTCCTAAATGCATTATTTGGTCTCATTTAATTATCAACCAGGGATGTAAACTTGGAATGGTATTTGCAAAGTATATGCTTCAAACCTCCTATTTCTAATTCTATCTAAGGAATTCAAATGCTTATGCTTTAGGAGAACTATACTAAAATTGGTAAGAAAATGTATTCTAATCAAAGTAGGAAATCACAGTTAGGAACTACTCCAACTGACTGTGCTGTAGGAACATGCTACTAATTTTGATATCAATAGTTGCAGGAACAACATAGTTCTAATACATATAAATGAATAGGAAATGAACTCTACACTAACAAAACAATTCACTCATCAAGTGGGCCCCCTTGAATGAGTGAATGAGAAGTATAATCAAGATGAAAGATGCAAACTTGAACTAAACATTCTATTCATCCATAAAATGATTACACTTGATTGAAATAGTATGCAAAAGTTCTATTGAAAACCAATTTGTTCGACTAACTCTATTAAAAACCAGTTTGTTCGACTAACTCCATAAAAGTCACAAGAATCGATTATATAAAAGGAAGCTACAACTATCTCCTAAATCTATGATCACTTCATAAATGAGGATCGGTTACAACTCATGAAGTTTCACAATAGAAACATTATTGACCATGAACAATCCCAGAATATAGCAAACACTAAATCTACGCGTTGCATGCAACAAAAAGTATTGACTTGCTTGTAAAGATTCTGCAATCTATGGTTGGCTTTGATGAATCCTATGCCAGTATGCTGGTCCTTAAATATCCACGGTCAACTCCTGCAAAACAATCAATGCGCACATATCCAACCGTATACATATATATCCACATCATCAATATTAGGAAAATGTGTAATTCTTAATTATCACTCTTGAAAATCCTATGGCTACAGGAGGTAACTACCCAAAATATAGCTTAGGAGAGAAAAAATTCATTAACATGTATATCTATTATATTCACCATTCTTGTCCATGAATTTAAGCAGATATTATG
This sequence comes from Chamaecyparis obtusa, assembly GCA_027943335.1. Classification (NCBI taxonomy): domain Eukaryota; kingdom Viridiplantae; phylum Streptophyta; class Pinopsida; order Cupressales; family Cupressaceae; genus Chamaecyparis; species Chamaecyparis obtusa. The sequence goes on from BSBK01000092.1 coordinate 2,318,282, forward strand.
TCTTTAGAAGTATCCACATTTCCATCTTATGTTCACACACACATATATAACATATGCATAGAAACCATAAGTTAATATGTTTAAAACCATAAATTCATGTCTATGTGTAATCAACTTGTTGTAGAAAGAGGATAAAAAGTAGTGATAAAGATGGATATTTTGGAAGCCCATCATTGTTGCTGCTACTAATTGCTCAAACATTGCATATATCAAGAAAGTGTTGGAATGAATGAATGAGGTAATCACTGACCTGGTGATTATATACAATGACAACACAAGTGCTATTAATATTTCAAAGAATCTAGTGATGCACTCTAAGACAAAGCATATATCAATTAAGTATCACTACTTAAGAGAAAAAGTGCAAGAGAAGCAAGTGAAGTTAGAATTTATTACATATAAGGAACAACTTGCAAATATCTTTACAAAGCCTCTACCAAAGGACACATTTGAATACTTGAGGACTAGACTTGGGGTTCGTTCCCTATCTACCGATCACTAATGTGATATGGATGTTGCATCAGCCTAAACTTATTATAAAATCACACATGTTGATGCAACATAGTTCACACTTTGAAAAATGTTCAAGGTTGTGATTAAGTTTGAAGAACTAAAATAGATTGGGATATCAATATACAGAGATACAAAGACTATATTTTACAACAGAGAGTTACTTAGCTACTACAGAGCTAATTATTTATTTGTTTCTTTGGCATTTTTTTCAAAGGGAGAGATAAATAATATGAAAAATAGTTAAACATACACCGATGAGAACTATTTAAGGGAGAGATAATCTAATAGAAATAGAACATTGAAGATTAGTTACAAAGAATAGAAGTAGAACCTGAGAGCTAAAAAAATCATATCTACAAAATGAAAAAGCTATATTTTGTAATGTTGTTTAGTAACATAGTGATTAAACATATTAAGCTAGGGAGAGATTGTACAACATTTGTTCATAGAGTTGTAGAATACATGTTTGGTATGTGTATGGTACACTTCACATTACTTGAGTTGCCATCAATGCCAAAGGGAGAGATTGATGAACTACAACTGATTTAGAACCTGAATGAAGAATCTATGATTAAAGATCATTGAGGAGTTGATGATTAGAAATGTAAGATGATTAAATTAGTATTATGTTGTCATTGATTTTAACTAGCTTGATAGTACTTATCTTGTAAGTTATCATACCGAAACATTTGAAGAAAGGTGAAAGAGATGAACAAAAATATCTACATGAGGAAGATGTGTATGTCAGATGAGGATAAGGAATAAAATGAGTAACTTTTTGATGATTCTATGACTTGACTCATCAAAAAAAGCACCTAGGAGTCCTAAACTCTCTACTTAGTTTAGAAGTTATTAGTCAGGCACCTAGACCAAGTTGTAAGGCCTAGTCCTAGGGTTGGAACAATTATAAGCCCCTAGCTAACTATGGTCAAAAGGGTCAATGGGCCTAAAAATCATAGGATCTTAGGATTTTTCATGTTTTTAAGGTTTTAGATCCATGTTGGATCATTAGCTTAATGCTAGGACCAAGTTTAGTCATTAGATTTGCAAATTTGCAAATTAGGCAAAAGTTGCTCTAAAAGTTGTCATGCAACTTTCGAGCAACTTTCTTAAAAGTTGTCAAACATGCTAAACACAACTCCCAAATGGCTAGTTGGTTCAAAAAAGTTATGTAACCATTGGGAGTGCCTACATAAGCCCTTACAGGAAGCTAGTAGCCTATGAAGATGTAATTTGACAATTTATCAATAAAATATCAACCATTTCTCTGCAATCCTCGAGAATAGTGCCCTAGTACGAATGGGTACAGACTGGTGTGCATGAAATTTTGAGGTCAAAAGTTTTGTATCCAATCCAATTTCAAATGCAATAGGTTTCATGATCTAACTCATCCTAGATCAGAAGTTATCAGAGTTTTTTTGTTTGCTTGCCCAAATTGAGGGTTTCCAGCAAGTTTCTGATAGGGTTTGATCTTTTGACCCAATTCCACAATGGGAATCTAATGCCCCTTGGTGAAATTCAACCTTTTTTTATGTGCTTTTAGAAAATGCAGGTTAGAGTTGGAGTTCTGTAGGGAAGTGTGTTTGCCACAAAGCCCTAGGTGTACAAGCCCGTATGTGCACCTACCAGTGACTTAGTACACTCATGCTAAAAACTAGTTGGGGATTCATCAAGACCCAAGATTATGGATTTAGAACCATTATACATGCCCTCAAATGATCCCATCATTGATCTTGGCATTGTCTTGGAGAAGAAGCACTTGTAGTGCAAACCAGACCTAATTAGGCCCATTAGCCCTTTCCAAAATTGGAACAATCAGCGACCTCTATTTGGTTTCAAGTCCTGGTGTTTGAGTATTTCTTATAAGTCCAAAAGGGTGTCTATATCCTCAACCTAATTCATGCTTTGTTTGGAATAATTTTGATCTAGAATCAAAATACCATTCTACAAAGGCTACAAGCCCAAAGTTGGATTTGTGAGGCAACTTGGTATTATGAGTTGTCCATGGGTAAAAGAACCATTGGAACTATTAGAATAGGACCTAAAAAGGCTAGAGAAGTGATTGTGGGCCACCCCTAGTCTTAGTGTCCATTTCATGGGGTTTGATTACTCATTTTGTTGAAGAGATCTCTTGATGAACTTTTGTTCTTGGGTGCTTAAGACTTTGGTAATCCTAGTGATTAGGTTACCTTGCATGTTAGGGTTGTGATAAACTTCTCTAAGTCCCTTTATTATACCTATGATAGGTATTTAGCACTTGACCCTTTCACCTTGGATGTTGAGGGATTGAAAACTTACGAATTGCTCACTGTTTGAAGGCTTCCACTTGCCACTATTGCATCAAGTGGTATCAGAGCTATGTCTAATCCTAAGAATGAGAAGATTCCTAAAAGGATCACAAATATTGAGTTAGCAAAGATGGTGAGAGATCAAAAGGCTGCAAATAAAGCCTTAACTAAGAGGCTTCAAGAACTTGAGAAGAAGCTTGATGACAAGGACAAAGAAGATGGGTCTGAAAATGAAGAAGGGAGTGAAGAAGAGGAGGATGACACTAATCAACATATCCTTGTAGACCAAAGGCCTTTCACAGATGCCTTAAAATCCATGGGGAGGAGAACCATGGAGGAGAAGATAGATTTTTTGGTCTTTAATGGCAAGATGAATGCTGATATAGACTTGGATTGGATAGAGGCTTTGACAACATTCTTTGAATGTGAGGACATCCCTGAAAAGTAGAGGGTAAAGGTGGCAAGATCCAAGTTAAAGGGAGCAGCCCTAACTTGGTGGAACTTCATCCAAATGGAGAGGGTGAAGAATGGGAAGAACATGATCAATTCATGGAATAGGATGATAGCATTGATCAAAGAGACATATGTACCTGAGGACTATGGGGTACAACTCCATAGGAGGAAGAAAAGTTTAAAACAAAAGGACATGGATGTAGGCTCTTACGCTGAAGAGTTCCTAAAACTATGAATGGCTTGAAGGTATCCATTCAAGAGGAACTAAGCCTACACTGCCCTACCATAGTCAATACGTGATATCAAATGGAACTCAAGGTAGAGAAAAAATGGAAAAGAAAACAAGACTTTGGCAAAGGGAAGAGTAATGATAGTGGGAAGAACTTTAGAGGCAAAGGTAACTCTTGGAACAAGGGGCAAAGTAGTGGTAGTAGCAACAAGACCCCTGACCAAGGAGACAAAGAAAATAGTGACTCTAATTCAAGAGGAAACTATAGAGGAAGAAGGCCTTTCAATAGAGGAAGGAAAAATTTAGGAAGAGGTAATGGACCATTGAAATGTTTCTATTGCAACCAAATGGGACACCATGCAGGAAGATGCCCTGAGAAGAGGAACAACAATAACCAAGTTGAGAGGAGAGCACAACTTGTCCAAGAAGATAAGCAAGAAGACAATGTTGATGCTAGAGACTTGGAACCATAAGAAGGGGTATGTTTGATGATGATGCAGGTCTTCCTTCAAGTACCACAAACCCAAGAACCTCCACAAAGGAAGAATATCTTCAGGACAAAGATCAAATGTCATGGAAAGGTATGCAATCTTCTTATAGATTTTGGTTCAACTAAAAATCTTGTATCTTGTGAAATGGTTCAGAAGTTAAACCTCCCTAAGAAGCCACACCCTTGCCCCTATCATGTTTCATGGTTAACCAAAGGCCAACAAACTCTAGTAATAGAACAAGCATGGATATAGTTCTCAATTGCAAATTTTAGGGACAAAGTTATTTGTGATGTGGTTGAGATGGATGCCTCACACATCCTTCTAGGTAGGCCCTGGCAATTTGATGTTGATGCCATACACCATTATAGGAAGAGCACCTACTCCATCACTAAAGATGGGAAGACCTTCACTATGAAGCCCCTATCAGATAATACATCTAAAAAAGAACCCACTGTGATTATCATGGGGGAAAAAGAGATGTTAAAAACCTTGAAAGAATCTAATATTGATCCATTTGTCTTAATCTCAAAGCCCAAAGATAACATCAGGTCTAATAAAAAAGAGCCCATACCAAACAAAGCCATAAAACTACTACAAAAGTATAAAGATGTCAGTGTTAGTGACCTACCCACTAGCCTCCCTCCCATTAGGGACATCAATCATCAAATAGACCTCATACCAGGCTCATCCCTTCCTAATAAGGCACCATACAAAATGACACCATTGCAGCATGCAGAGATTGCAAAACAAGTCATTGAATTGTTGGAAAGAGGGCTCATTCAAAAGAGTCTTAGTCCTTGTGCAGGTACCTTTAGTCTTGGCCCCTAAAAAAGATGGAAAATGGAGGTTATGCATTGATACCAGGGCCCTAAACAAAATCACAATAAGGTATAGATTCCCCATGCCAAGGATTGAGGACCTATTGGATCAACTAGGAGGAGCTTGCTACTTCACTAAGATAGACTTAAAGTATGGTTACCATCAAATCAGAATCAAACCAGGAGATGAATGGAAAACAACATTCAAGACTACTAAAGGTTTTTTTGAATGGTTAGTAATGCCCTTTGGCTTAAGCAATGCCCCTAGCACTTTTATGAGGCTTATGAATGAGATATTCATTGATTTTATTGGCAAATTTGTTGTTGTTTACCTTGATGACATACTAATATTCAGTCATAGCAAGGAAGACCATCTTGATCATGTGGAACAGTGTTAGAATTTAATCTTTCCTTGGTTATTTATGTATTTAATAGGATAAACCAAGGTATCCTAATGTAATCTGTCCTCTAGTCCAAGTGGGAGGACATGTCATATTTGTAATTTCTTTTATTAAGAAAAATAGATATTCCTCCTTATGAGGAATCCTACACTTGTCTCACACACTAGTGAAATGTGGCACACTCAGATATGGGAGTTACAATGTAACTCCTCTCTCACATCTCTATTAAAAGAGATGGGTCTCCTTCTTTTTCTCATCCTCTCATGAGATTTTTCTTCTTCTTGAATATTGTATGAGTATTGCTCTCTCTCTCTCTCTCTCTCTCTCTCTCTCTCATTCTTAGGGATTTTTTGCCACTTTCATTAAATTCATAGGGGTTTTTTTATGCTTTTCCCCTTCAAAATCTTCTCTCCTCATTGCTTATTTTTGGTGTATGCTCCAAGTTATTGCATTAATTCATGGTAAATATTCTTACTCCTAACTCAATTGATTAAACAATTTCCTGCATTTCTCTATATTTTGTTATCTTTGATATTTTATCTTGATTATAATAGATTTCTTTGTTTTTTAGTTTTGTTTTATTTGTTTCAGCTTTCTTTGTTTATTGCCTTTTTAATGCTTTAAGATCAAGATTTAGAATAAATCAATCTCTTTTTTTTTACCGAAGTTATTTATTTAAATTTTTGGTGTAGTTTTGTTTATGTTAAAATTAGAATCTTTTTTCTTTTTGTTTATGTTATTTAAATTAAGAAATAAATTTAATATATTTTTAATTTAATTAATATTAAGTTTTTAAAAATTAAGTTCTTTTAATTTGAATTTTAATTCCTAATTTTTTATATTAAATTTTTTCATGTTAATTAAGCTTTTAAAATTTATTTTAATATAAAGCTTTATCAATTCTTTTAAGTTAAATTAAGTGGCATTACGGAAAACTTTTTAATTATTTATTTATTTTTTCTAAAATAATTTCATACTCCTTTCATATAAGGGGGGTATTTTTTTCGGTACTATATTAATGTAATCATGTCTCTGTCTATATTTAAACTCACTCATTTCAATTATTCTATTTGGAGGCCTCACATGTCTGATTTTCTAAAAACTCAACACCTGTTTGATGTTGTGTCTTCACCTAATTTGAAACCGACATCCACCGCTCCTCAGGCTGACCAGGATTCCTGGCAGTTGAAAGATGAGGAAGGATTTGGCCTAATTGGATTCTCATTAAATCTAGATTTATATCATCTTATCTCAGATTGTACTATAGCTCATTAGGCTTGGCATGTCTTAGAAAACACATTTCAAACTTACACGAAACCTTTTCCCATTGATGAACTCCATGTTGTATCTAATTTGAAAGATAACCATATTTCTATTTATGCTCCTAATATTAAGGATAATACTGATACTCTTCAAAAGGATAATGATAAACATGAAGATAGTAATGATACTCCTAATGATTTTGTTCCTCCTAGCAGTAATGATAATGATAATGGTAATAATTTGTTTACTCCTCCTTACTCTCTTGTTGATGATATGTTAGACCAAGAAGATGAAATTATCTCTACCTTTCTTAATGATACTTTGCAAGATATGTTCATTACACAAGATGAAATTCTTGATGATAGTACTAATCCTATGATTGTTGTAGAGGTTAATTATAACAATGCTTATATTAACTCTCCTACTTCACATTCTGATGAACATGTTACAAATTTGGTTTATGGAACTAAAGATTGCATTTATGATTCTATAACCCATGTTTCACAATCTAATTTTTTCCAAAGTGTTACTGATTCAGCACTAGGTGATCCCAATGATGGGCACTCTACTAGTGGTTTTTTCCTTTTTGTAGGTTCAAGTATTGATTATGCTCCACCTCTATTTTTAAATGGAAATGAATATACAAAATGCATAAATGCATCTCAAGAATCTCAATGGTCTCTTAAAGATTTGGGCTCTCCTCAACATGATATTCAAGCTCCTATGTACCATTCAAGCTCCAAAGCACAATTTGAAGACATGCAAGATGATCAAGCCAAAGACATCCTTGTGAAGACTCTTTCTAAAGAAACATCTCAAATTCATTGTAAACATTTAGGTTTGATACCTATTGATGTAATTACCCCAACTAAAGATTAAAGGGGGGTGTTAGAATTTAATCTTTCCTTGGTTATTTATGTATTTAATAGGATAAACCAAGGTATCCTAATGTAATCTATCCTCTAGTCTAAGTGGGAGGACATGTCATATTTGTAATTTCCTTTATTAAGGAAAATAGATATTCCTCCTTATGAGGAATTCTACACTTGTCTCACACACTAGTGAAATGTGGCACACTCAGATATGGGAGTTACAATGTAACTCCTCTCTCACATCTCTATTAAAAGAGATGGATCTCCTTCTTTTTCTCATTCTCTCATGAGATTTTTCTTCTTCTTGAATATTGTATGAGAATTTCTCTCACTCTCTCTCTCTCTCTCTCTCTCATTCTTAGGAATTTTTTTCCACTTTCATTAAATTCACAGGGGTTTTTTTATGCTTTTCCCCTTCAAAATCTTGTCTCCTTGTTGCTTATTTTTGGTGTATGCTCCTAGTTATTGCATTAATTCATGGTAAATCTTCTTACTCCTAACTCAATTGATTAAAAAATTTCCTTCATTTCTCTATATTTTGTTATCTTTTTAACAAATAGGTATTAAGAAGACTCCATCAACACAAGTTGGTAATTAACTTGGAAAAATGCATGTTTATGACAAAGGAACTTGTGTTCCTAGGACTTGTGATCTCACAAGGTACCCTCAAGATGGACCCTGAGAAGGTAGAAGCAATCATTAATTGGCCCCCACCAAAGAACCAAGGTGATGTAAGAATTTTCCATTGGCTTACAACTTTCTATAGGAAGTTCATCAAAAAATTTAGCCATGTGTGTGCACCAATGCTTGAAACAATCAAAGGTGGGAAGAAGACCAAGTTTTCATGGACAAAGGAAGCCAATGATGCATTACAATACTTGAAGAATAGAGTCTCCCAATACCCTATCTTGGTCCTCCTTGATTTCAACAAAGTCTTCACTGTGGAAACATATGCAAGCAATTTGGCTATAGGGGCAGTCCTAAGCCAAGAAGGCAAGGTAGTTTCTTTCTTCTTAGAGACATTAAATGATTCTAAAAGAAAGTACTCTACTTATCACCTAGAGATTTATGCCATGGTCCAAGCCCTCAAGAAATGGAGGCACTATTTGATCCCAAAAGAGTTTGTAGTCTACACTGACAACCATGCATTAAGATTCCTCAATTCACAAGAAAAACTCTCAGTCAGACATTTGAAATGGGTAGAGCAATTGTAGGCCTATACCTTCAACATTCAGCATAAAAAGGGTGTAGCAAAAAAATTTGTTGATACCCTTAGCAGGAGGATTGGTCTGATTGAAGAAGTCCAATTACAAAGTGTGGGAATTGAGTCCCTCAAACACTTGTACCTGGATGACCTTGATTTTGTAGAGGTATATCAGATTTGCACAAAAATGGAGGGTAGATATCACACTAACTTTTCTGAATATCTGATTCAGAATGGACTTCTATTCAAGGGAGCACAACTATGCATACCAAAGTGTTCAATGAGGACAAACATAATAAGGGAGAAGCATTGTGGTGGCCTTGGAGGTCACTTTGGCATTGATAAGATAGTAGACATGGTGATTAGGAGTTACTTTTGGCCTAAGTTGAACAATGATGTCAACAAGTTTATAGAAACTTGCATAATCTACCAACAAGCTAAAGGAATGACAACAAATCAAGGACTCTACCAACCCTTACCAATCCATTTAAGACCTTGGGAGTCCATATCAATGGATTTTGTAATGGGACTGCCTAAAACCAAGCAAGGATTTGATAGTGTTTTTGTCATAGTGGACAGGTTTAGCAAAATGGTTCATTTTGTACCATGCAAAAGCACAAATGATGCATCTCACATAGCCAATCTATTCTTCAAAGAAGTAGTCATAATTCATGGCTTACCTCAAACAATTGGATCAGACAAGGATGTAAATTTCCAAGGAAACTTTTGGAGGACACTCTTCAAGAAGTTGGGTACAAATCTCACCTATAGCTCTGCCTATCACCCACAAACAAATGGGTAGACTGAGATAGTAAACAGGTCCCTAGGAAATCTCCTAAGATGCCTAACCAAGAAATACTCACAAAGTTGGGATAAAATCCTACCCCAAGAAGAGTTTTCCTTCAATGACTCTATAAATAGGTGAACCAGTAAAACTCCATTCCAAGCAGTCTATGGTTTGCACCCCAAGGGACCATTGGATCTGATGGAACTCCCCTCTGATTTCAAAATTAGTGCTCAAGGCCAAGAATTGGTAGAGCTCATCACAAAGGTACAACAACAAGTAAAGGAAGAATTACAAAGGTCAAGTTTGAAGTATAAAGAAAGTGCTAATAAAAGAAGAAGAGAGGTCCACTTCAAAGTGGGAGACAGGGTTTGGGCATTCCTAAAGAAAGAGAGACTACCTAAGGGTAGATACTCCAAACTAAAAATGAAGAAAGTAGGTCCCTGTAGCATACTAAAAAAAATAGGTGAGAACACCTATGAAATCTCCCTTCCTCCAACTTTGCAAATCTCTCCAATATTCAATGTGGCAGACCTCACACCATACAAAGTTGCAACAGGTTCATTAAATGAGCAAGGTGAGCACATCCAAGATGAAGACTATGTTACCAACCTTCCCCAAAGCAAACCAGTGGAGTTAGAAGAAATCTTGGAAACAAAGCTATTAAGATAGACTAGAACTAAGAAGTACATGTAGTACTTAGTTAAATGGAAGGGACTCCCCAACATAGATGCTACATGGCTGACTGAAGATCAAATCAAGCAACGTGGCACTTTGGTGGAGTAGTTATCCTCAAGTAGGGACTTGATTTTTAAAACTCAAGGGGAGTATGGTGTAGGAGAACCTACTCTAAACTCATCAAACAATGCACCTAAGAGTCCTAAACTCTCTACTTAGTTTAGAAGTTATTAGTCAGGCACCTAGACCAAGTTGTAAGGCCTAGTCCCAAGGTTGGAACAATTATAAGCCCATGGCTAACTATGGTCAAAATGGTCAATGGGCCTAAAAATCATAGGATCTTAGGATTTTTCATGTTTTTAAGGTTTTAGATCCATGTTGGATCATTAGCTTAATGCTAGGACCAAGTTTGGTCATTAGATTTGCAAATTTGCAAATTATGCAAAAGTTTCTCTAAAAGTTGTCATGCAACTTTCGAGCAACTTTCTTAAAAGTTGTCAAACATGCTAGACACAACTCCCAAATGGCTAGTTGGTTCAAAAAAGTTATGTAACCATTGGGGGTTCCTAAATAAGCCCTTACAGGTGGGTTGCGGGCTATGAAGATGTAATTTGACAATTTATCAATAAAATATCAACCATTTCTCTGCAATCCTTGAGAATAGTGCCCTAGTATGGACAGGTATAGACTGGTGTGCATGAAATTTTGAGGTCAAATTTTTTTGTATCCAATCCACTTTCAAATTCAATAGGTTTCATGATCTAACTCATCGTAGATCAGAAGTTATCAGAGTATTTTGTTTTCTTGCCTGAATTGAGGGTTTCCAGCAGGTTTTCGATCGGGTTTGATCTTTTGACCCAATTCCACCATGGGAATCTGATGCCCCTTGGTGGAATTCAACCTTTTTTTATGTGATTTTATAAAATGTAGGTTAGAGGTGGATTTTTGCAGGGAGGTGTGTTTGCCACAAAGCCCTAGTTGTACAGGCCCATATGTGCACCTACGAGTGACTTAGTACAGTCATGCTAAAAACCACTTGGGGATTCATAAAGACCCAAGATTTTGGATTTGGAAACCTTATACATGCCCTCAAAGGATCCCATCATTGATCTTGGCATTGTCTTGGAGGAAGAAGCACTTGTAGTGCAAACCAGACCTAATTAGGCCCATTAGCCCTTTCCAAAAATTGGATAAATCAGTGACCTCCATTTGGTTTCAAGTCCTAGTGTCTAAGTATGTCTTATAAGTCCCAAAATTGTGTCTAGATCCTTAACCTAATTCATTCTTTGTTTGGAAGGATTTTGATCTAGAATCAAAATACCATTCTGCAAAGGCTACAAGCCCAAAGTTGGATTTGTGAGGCAACTTGGTATTATGAGTTGTCCATGGGTGAAAGAACCATTTGAACTATTAGAATAGGACCTAAATAGGATAGAGAAGTGATTTTGGGCCACCCTTGGTCTTAGTATCCATTTCATGGGGTTTGATTACTCATTTTGTTGAAGAGATCTCTTGATGAACTTTTGTTCTTGGGTGCTTAGCACTTTGGTAAGCCTAGTGATTAGGTTACCTTTAATATTAGGGTTGTGATAACCTTCTCTAAGTCCCTTTATTATACCTATGATAGGTATTTAGCACTTGACCCTTTCACCTTGGGTGTTGAGGGATTGAAAACTTACCAATTGCTCATTGTTTGAAGGCTTTTGCTTGCCACTACTGCATCATATTGACTTTATTATGTTTCATTCATCTATGATGAAGAATAGAGCTGAAAGATACAAAGCAGTGTTGTTGGTAAATGAATTATTCCAATATACACCAATGGAGTGTAGTGTATACTAAGCGCAGTGTTAACCGGGCTTGTGTTCACCGACGCATTTTTTTGTTAACTGAGCAGAACAGAAAGGAATTAAATGACTAGTTTAGCTGATAAATTGATGGCTTGGAAAGTGTATGAAATCAAGGTAAAAGATAAGGTTTTTTATGAAGATTGATGGCTAACATAATTCAAGGAAGATCTAGTGGAGTAGATTGAAAAGTTTTACTGACACATCAACCGAAGAAGGTTAGAGTGGCAAAATCAATGGATGAGATTAAGCGGAAAAATCTAAAGGACAACAACAAAACTATTTACTCATCTATATAAGAGACATTGGTTTCATTGTTGAAACTATGCTGGAAGAAGAAGATACTAAAGAATTATCACATGAACAAGTTTTCATGCATTTTGATCATACTGGTTAGTGAGAACCGAACTATAGAACAATTACCAAGCTACATAGAGTAAATACTGATGAACAGTAAGTTGATATAGAGTTGAATCTGAAGTGATATATTGATCAGAAATATTTGTATGAGCTAAATATTGATCTGTAAACTATAATTGAAGTTGTATCAAGGAAGATAATCTATTGTTACATATTTAACCATTGTACACAGTCAAATCTCTTAACCGAGTGGACTAAGAAAGTTTTTTTGTGTTTCATTCATAGAGTGAACATTGTTATCCTATCAACCCTAGAGTGACTGCTGGTTGGATGATAACTTCTAGTTTAAAATACTCTAACAAGGTCACACTTAAACAATGTGTTTGTAACCTTTAACAGGGTTGGGTCTTCACCGACCACACTTCAAAAGAGTGAACATTTTTGGGTTGCCGGTCCTAGGTAGGTTTTCCCTTCACAGGGTTTCCACATTAAATCTCTTGTGTTATGTGTTGATTGTGATATTTTTTTAGTATCATACTTTGCATATTACATGTTAGATTTGATCGATAACTACTATAAGTTTTAGACTGATAATCGGTAAAAGCATAGATAGTGAAAGTACTTTATGTTTACCAAGTAGCAGAAGTTGAAAAATTTGTTTTAGATTATACATTTTGTTTTGGGACACTGGATAATTGATTCACCCCCCTCTCAATTATTCTAATAGTATAGGTCCAATCTTGTTGACTAGGTCAAAAATCAAAATTGAAAAACCAAAAAAAATGGGGCATTTAATGATTAGCTTGCACTTATTTTTCACATGGTTCAATGCATGATATGAGTTTTCATTTAGATTATTTGTTGGTTATTATTGCTCATAACAATTTATTTTCATATCTAACCCTAGGGTTTGTATAAGTTGAATATACATTGCATATCTTGTTTTCTTGTTTGCCTGTTGGAGAGTTCGTGGCTTGCTTGCATGGTAAAGCTCAACAAAAAATAAAAATAAGGTAAAATCTACTAAGCACGTTGCTTTCAACTTGAGGTATTTTGTTGCATCTCTATAACATTTGGATTTTGGAAATTAAAATGAACCTCTCATGTGTCTTACTTGAGTGATTTCTTTCTTTCATAGATCACACTTCAATTTTTCTCTAAAGGAATGAATCTAGATTTTCTTTATTGCATATATGTTTCACATAGTAATTAGGCCCTATGAACACTATTTGTGGTGTTATTGAGAGATTGGGCTTCATTCTCTTGTCTTACATGCGAAGCTCTTCTTGACGATAGAACCCCTTGTAGGTAGGGAAGGACTTTATATTATCTCATGGTTTTTTACTTGGTCTAGTCTTCAACATTTGATGGTATGTTCTCTCTTGGTCCCATTTAGAGAGATCATTAGTCATTATTGTTGGCACATAAACCTTGGTTTAGCCTTTAATCTTTGATGGTACATTCTCTCTCGGTCCTATTTAGAGAGATTGGTAGTCATTTTTGTTGGCATACAAACCTTGGCTTAGTCTTCAACTTCTCATGGTCCCACTTAGAGAGATTGGTAGTCATTGTTGTTGACATACAAACCTTGGTGAGGTGATTGTAATTTAGTGTATCAATGAATTTTCTTCCTATTTTTGGGTGAGGTGAAGAGGCTAGAGGATTATGCTATGTTCCCTTTTGGGCACATCAGAAACTCAGAACCCTTGAATCTAAGCTAAGTTCCCATGTGGTCCATATTGTGAGTCTTCCTTGTTAGAGAGGATTAACCATAGTGGACACTCCCTTTATTGGGTAAACCATGTGGATGGAACCTCAAGTAGTTTTAGCCATTCTTACCATGGTAGCAACAACTGCTATATAAATGTCCTTTTGGAAGAAATCTACATAGGTGTGGTCTCTTTTTGGGCTTCCAAATCTCCTCAGCATCTCCAATTTATTAAATTATTAGAATGTGTTAAAACCTCGATGTTCCTGGATTGGCGTTTGTCCATTTGAGATTTCAAGAGTTACAGAGCTAACCATTACTACGAACTATAGGGCAACCAAATTTTTCTTTTCTAGGACTATGTGCATGACTGAAAAACATTTTGAGTACATACACAAGTAGAGTCCTTAGGGAGTAGAGTACTATGTCACTATTATTGTTTATGCGCAAGGTTGTTTTATCCCTTGCTCATTGTTTGAAGAAAATTGTTTTCTTGAACTCCCTGATTACTATCTTATGTTCCTGATTAATGATAAAAATCTATTAATGCATCTTTTTGATCAATTAAAACAAACAAAAATTGAGTTCTCCAGTTGAAAAAATAGCCTTTTACAACTTGCTTGATTTTCTATCCTATCATTTCCAGTCTTCCTCGGTCGATCTGGGTCATATCAGGTCACTTAGCCTGCTATTAGAAGCCTATTTTCACCTTGGATTCTTGCATTTTGACCTATTAAACTATTAATCTTTGATTTCATGAGTGACCTTGCTTGGAATCAGTGAGCTAGAAATCCTCCTTGTTGAGAAGGTCAACCTTTGGATCCTTTGATAACATGCTTGGATAGTTTTAGTAATCTCTTGTCCATTCACTTCCATACAAATTCAAATTCAATCAATATAACTTGGGTAAATAATCCTCTTGATCCATATGTGTTATTGTATTCACCCATTTAGTGGGATCCATATGTGTTAGCATATTCACCCGTTCAGTGGGCACCTTTGTGGTTGTGTTGGTTTATGCCTCTTGCAAAATTTCTATCTTATCATCTCTCATTTTGGACACGTGAGTGCTTTTACTATCCTAGTTTGGTACCAACATTTCTTAGGGTCATCCTATCACCTAGTACCTTTTCTTTCATTTTGGTTACAATAAGATATCAAGTAAATCAAGGAAAGTGACCCAAAAGAGTCTTTAACTAATTACCCTTAGTTCAAACTCACCAAAAACATAAGGGAAAAGAACCCATATTTGATCAATCACCTAGGAACGACTCAGAAGTTTGGCTTGATCCTAAGAGTAACCTTAGTGAGTTGTGTTAGTAATCAAAATTGCAGATGATCAAACCTTAATAAAAAAACCCTGATTTATAACTCTAGTAGTCCCAATAGATACATCAACAACAATCAATACTAAGGTGTTAAGGATTTTCAATCCTTCTTCTCTTTGAGCTTAAAGCTTCAGGTGGGTATTACCTCTCAAGATTAAATTCTTCAAATATCACAATTATAACCTGTATGCTTGATATAGATCTAATCATATAACTCATACAATTTAAAGTAAATCATTTTAATTTGATTGATGATGAAAACAACTACAAAATGAGCCCATACCAGTGCCTAATCCTAGGGCATCAGAGTTAATGAATGCATATCTACAGAGAATCTCTCAAATCAAACACACAAAAACCCCAAATAAGATGCCTTTCATATTACCTTCTTATGCATAAATCATATCATCTAATTCATGTATGAACACAAAAATCTTAGAGACCTCACTCAAGATTTATCCTTCCCTTGAAAGGAACTCAAATTTCAACCCCACTATCTAACTAGTAGAAGGATATGCCTAAAATGCCTTGCAAATTTAAACATACAGAGAAATCAAAGCCATACATGAAGACAATAAGAAATATACATGGAAATTTAGTATATTTTATTGATAAACTTCCAGTGTCAATACATTCAAAGAAAATGGATTCTTGAGAATCAAGGACTAAATCTATGAACTCCTATGAAAATAAGTATTTCACCACCTTTTGGTGTGAGTTTACATTTACTATATATATGGAGACCACCTTGGGATCCTTGAGAAAAGGATGTAACAAGCTACGAGTGGCTCTAATAGTGACTTGCACTAGAATAAAAAAGAGTTAAAGCATGTAACAGAAAAGAGGGAAAATTGAGCCAGAAGTTGTTTCTTCTCAAATTGAACCTCCATTTGAGTTGCACGTTTGACTACATGTATTCAGATGCAACTGCTAAAGTTTGTTGTATAAATGATGACTACCTAACCGGCTAACTTACATCATCCTCTGTATGATTATTTTCTATCCTTGTGCTCATAGGTTAGGTGTGTTGTTGGAGCCTATTCATCATCTAGGTCATCTATTGTAGGATTACTTACTTTGGGCTTTTTCATGTTGTCCCATGTGGCAACCTGTTCCTCTGTTGGCCATGGAAACTATTGAATTCTCTGTAGTTTCTTCTTCTATCTTTCCAATCTTGCATCAACAATCTACTTTATATTTGTGATGAACTTGTTGAAGTCCATCTCTTCTTTGATAGCTTCATCCAGAACTATGTTGAAGTGATCTAAATCAACTTCACTACTATCTTTTAGGAAAGCCTCTTTCTTAGGCAATGAGAGATCAAAATATAACCTCCATGTATCCAAATTATTTATTTCTCCTTCTTTTGTTCTAATGTGAGGAATGAACCTATTGAAACCAAGTCCAAACATTTCCATCCTTGTTTCAACTTGATTGGCCTTACCTTTAAAGAAAGATGAAAGAACACAAATTTTTGCAATCTCAACTCCTACGTGCAAAACTACTTCTGGGATGTCATTCCTTAGAGACTTCACTACTACTAGTCTCTCAAACAATGATTCCCTTATTGACCAAGTTGAATGGTAAGTAATCAAGATAGAAACAAAGTTGTTTACTTCACTTTGCAAACTAGGCAACTTATTATATGCAGTATAAACTAGCTCAGACTTATTCTTAAAAACTCCTATCCTATGTTGCAAAAATTTCAACAAGGATTGCACTATACCCTCAGTCTTTTCCTTGTTCATCCTCTCTTCTATAGAAGCAACTTCTTCCTCATTTGTACCTTGAATTTTTGGTAGTGCCTGATGTGGTGGTGTAGGGGCTACTATGGGCATGTTGATGATTTGTAGTTGCAATTCCTCCACAATTATTTCTAGCTCTCTTTCCTTTATGATCTGTATCTCTCTATCCGTCACCAATGCACTGTAATCTATGAAAATTTTTTGGTGCCTCTCAGATAGTTTCTTGGTTTTATCTTCATTTAACCTAGAAAAGTGAGTCAACACCTATGAGATCTCAAGATCTCCAGTGTTGTGGATTAACCATACCATCTTATCACCATCCATTTTCTCTTGGATATTCAATAGGGAAGGCTTTTGAGCTTTTGGGTAAAGGCTCCACATAGCTAGTGCCTTATTTTTAGGGTTGTTTCCAAACCCTCTTATCAAATCCCCTACTTGGGTCTCTAAAGTCAGACTTATATTCTCATGTTTCCTAATTTGGTCAATAATGAAAGTTGAGGCCAAATCCCACCTAGGTACAAGAAATATATTGTTGGCCTTTACCAACTACCTAGCTTCTTCCGGGGCAATATTTTCTGATTTAGGATCATAATCCTTTAGAATTTACATGGCTTCATTTGGTATTTGGCTAGCTTCCTTGATCTGAACACTAAAGACCACTTGTTGTTGCTTTCCCCATAAAAGGAAGTCCTTGAATTCATTTGACTTAATAAAATTTTCATCCTTCAAGAAGGCATCCTACTCAAGCATCCTTTCATCTTGACCTAAGGCCAAGGGTAACTCAACTACTTTTATCACCATTTTCTATTTTCATTTTTCCTCTCTGATCCTCTACCTAAGTTGATGATCAGAGGCTCTATTTCCTAGAAATAGAGCTTTCACTCTATCTCCCTTCCTCTCAGGGACCCTGGCTCGTGAAGATTCTCCTATTTGCAATTTTTGCTTCTTCTAAGGAGGCTCACTGGTGTCTTAAGAGCTAGGAAGCTCTGTCAAATCCATTATTACATTTTCATCTTCTTGTTGGTTAGTAGGAGATCCTTGTTCCATAGGAGGGCTATAGACTAGGTAGCCTCCATCACTATCTTCATAATTAGATTCTGAGTGCTTCTCCTTTCCTCTATTCTTATCATCAATTTGGTCCTCAATAGAGTTGACCAATGTTTGGTAATTATCCATCATCATCTCTAATCTTTGTAGATAAGGCACCATAGGGTAGAAGCCTCCAAAGGGAATCCCCTATGTCTTCAATTGCTTCTCAAATCTCATCAATTCATTGAACTGGTCTACCCTTTTTTTTACCACATCCTCCTCAATGATGTTTCTGATAAGATCTTCCTTAGGATACTCGTGTCTTTTATTTATAGGATTGATAGGAGTGTAGTATTTTCTATCCATTACTATGAAGCCCTCTGTATCAACATATTTGGGTGCTGCAACATTCATTTTGAATTGGCCCAACTAATCATTTAACTTGGCAAATGCATTCTTCCCAATTGTGAAGTTGCATACATAAAAGTGTTTGGGGGTAAATGTACCCTTTTTGAGGGAGGCTAGATGCTTTTTATTGGTTAACATTAGTTGCTAAATAATCTCCAGGAAGGAAATCCTTGGTGGGACAAAGAATGGTAGTATATGGGGTGGTTGGGGGCATCCATAAACTCTTATTATGGTGTAGGTCCTCTCATAGTAAAAGTCTCCCCAATTGTGTCCTATAGGCCAATTGTCTAGAAACTAACAAGCCCTTATCAATTATAGAGCCTTTACTAGCAGCCTGCAAAGATCTATCCTTAGGTTGAGCAAGATAGGCAACACCATCCAATTTTGAAAAGCACAAAAATCACAATTAGGGCAAGTAGGGTTCCAAGATCCTATCCAAAACTGTACTAGATTGGGTCAACCCTTCCACATCATCTGAGGCTATAGGTTATCTAGACTCAAAATGTTGTAATTGTAAAACATAATAAGGTGCATTAACAATGAGTAATGCAAAAACTTAGGGGAATCTTCTATGTTCCTTATTGCCTCCAATCCCCTGTGCATTTTATCAATGGCATACCCAATGTAGTCATATCCTTTGTTGGTATATATGTGTTGTGAGTCCAATACCATCATCAAGATGTCAGATGTAATCCTATCTACCCCACCATCTACTGCAAACACTCTACACAAACCATATGCAATATACTTTACATAAAAATATAAGTCCTTGTAGAAGTAAGGGGTTGACCCAGCCATTTCCGCAATGTAGTTCCTATTTCCTTGGTGAACATGGCTTTGAATCTCCTTGGATACAAGGATAGATTCCCAAGTATAGCTATTGGTTTGGGCTTGTAGGTCAATTTCTATGGCCATGGAGATATTGATACCAAAAGCCCTCATGAAAGAGCTCCTGTCTAATGTAACTATGGCTGAGCCATCATGCTTTCTTATCATTCTAGACAAGGGGTCATAACAAATTTCCAATGCAATTAACAAATCAACATCCAAGAAAACATCTGGGACTATCAACTTGGCTAATCCTAATGTCCAAGGGTTTGACACAAGAACTAGACTTTCAGCATTTTAATAAAATTACTTAAAAAAATGCATTCCAAACATTTCAAGAATCTTGGCATCTCTATAGTAGCTTAAATTGTCAATGAAACATTCATCACTAACCTTTTTATTTTGTGATGATCTTGGTAGCAAGGTGAGAAACTCATCCGAGAAACTTTATTTTTCCTTCTCCTTAGAACCCTTGCTGGTACAGGCCCCACTAGTTGAAGGTTGACTCATTTGACTACAACTATGAATTCCTCTATAAATTTTGAAGCTGTAAATCCTCTAACTACAGAAAGCTCAAAAAACTATCATCCTTCAGCTCTAGCTCTCTGAAATACTTGGTAATTTGGAAATGAATGGTGGTTAGTTATATTTATTTTGGATAATTGAATGTAATTTTCCCTTTCAAGAGCTTGAACTCTATTAATTATGTCACTTCTACCATTACTTGGCATGCCCTAAACTTTAATTCACTAGCCATGGGATAAGACAATGACATGTAATCAAATTCAATTTATGGTGACCTAGTGACTACCAATCCAATCACAATCACTGAAAGATTTAGCACCTTTTCATATTATTTTGAGATTAAGCGACTAAAGGGAAATCTTTAATCATTATATTATGAAATAACTTCCAGAGACCTGGTGACTATAGTCTGTTGATTGCCATACCTTATTGACTTTTCAAATATTTTATGGAGACTACATGACCTTAACCATCTGGAGATCCAGTGACCAAAAGAGAAATCTCTTTATCACTGAATATTTGTTTAGTTTCTTATTTCTTCATGTGATTATATGATAGCCACAGGATCTTAATCTGATGGTAGTCACTGAGTCTCAACATCTTTTGGATGACATCACTTTTATCTAGTGATTGAGAGACAACTGTTAGATCTAAACTTATAAAGAACAAAATCTATGACAATCATGTAGTCTTTGCATTTTCATTTTAACTTTGACTTTCTATGGAGATCTAGAGACTAAACATATTTGGAGACTTGGTGACTACAAGTAGAAATCTTTGATTTATCTTATCTAGAGATTGAGCAACTATAATCTATCTTGTAATCATTTAGAGATTATTTAATCCTTTGATTTACTCTTCGACCAATCAAGAAAGGACATGTCATCAAATCTGGCAGACAAATTTATCTTCTTTTTCAATTTTTTGATCTCGGTCGACACTTAACTTTTAGTCATCTTTAGATCGTGCGACTAAGGTTTTCTTTCCAATCGCTGGATGATTCTCTTAGCCCTTTTTTACTTCAGAGACTGGGTGACTAAGCACTTCTCACAGTTGCTACAACTTTTCTTAACTCATGGTTCAATTTGGAGATGATGCGACCATTGTTTGATCCCTAACATATCAATGACTTAGATCTATTCTTTGAAACTCCTTATCTTAACCCATCCTCTTCTGGCGATCACACGATTAAGGACATCTCGTAGTCTCTTAATATTTTTCTTTACCCTAGTTACTTTTGGAGACCATACAAAACCCTTTATTCACCAAGTCATTAGATAATCTTCTTAACCTTAGTTATACTATGAGATATAACATTGACCATTGATTCTTCCTTCATCTTACGATTATCATTGAGTCACTGAAGATATTATGGCTTAACCGCTTCATTGTGAGATTAGGAGATAACTGTGTCACCAGATTTTTGAGTATTTAGAACATAACCATTGGGAGTCTGAGAACATGTGACTAGCATAATCACTAGGTCGTTGGATGATTTTATTAACTACCAGAGAACTGGGAGATCATGAGACTGAAAAGAAACATAACTGCCATCATTCATTGAGAGACTCAACAACCATACATCAAGTCTCCTTATCACTGAATATTTGTTCACTTCATCATTCCATAAAGAGATTACCCAACTGCATGCCTTTTTCATATAGAGATTTAGTGACTATAGTTTAACTTTGAAATATTTTCCAATAGCAGTCGCTACATTTCATAAAGATCACTGGGAGACTTGGCAACTGAAAACATCTATTGAGTCTCATGAAGAAAAGGAATATACCCTAGACTTAAGGAGATCATGTGACAAAGCATTCTTCTAAATCAATAGACTAAAAGGAATATGTTCAATGCATTTTGAGACTGGGCAACTAAGTGGTGATTATAAAGTGCACACGCTCAAAGGATTACTTAAGCTATTTGAAAAAGTAACAAAAAATTAGAACCTGGTCAGGTTTTCTCTAGGGTTTTGGATTTTCAGAAGCATCTTTGACTTAGCACCTAGGTTTTTCAACATTGGGAACATATTTTCAACACCTTGGACATGAGATTTAGCAGGAGAAAAAGCTCAAAAGATGGGAAAACTGTCAAAGAAATAGGAAAAGGAACACAACCTTGAAAACTCTAAAAATACTATCAATAGTGGCTCTCTCTGAGGATGCTTAAATGCCAATTTATATCAAGAAACCAAAATCTATGGGTAACAGACCAATCAAAACTTAACCTAATGTTGGAAAATAACACACAACTTGAAAATAAACACACCTATACACTAAGAGACTATTGTGCATGGAAAAGAAGTTATTTTAATTGAAGAAAAATTTTAGGAATTGTCCATGCACTGGAAATTCCTATTCCTCACCATCTATATTTTTTAGGAAATAAGAATCTTTCCCATGAGTTTGATGGATAATATAGGGGCCTAGCCATAATGATTAAAACTTTGCATGCTTCCCTTTATCCTCACTTCTTGCATTCCATTGTAAGACTAAATCTTTAAGCTAAAATTTCCTAATAGTTGTCCTTTTATCAAATAGGTATTTCATCTTTTGTTGTATTCTGATATTCTCCTTTTGGCCTTCTCTTCTTGTCTCATCTAATTCAACAAGTTGGAGCACCCTATCTTCCAAAGGATCAGACATTTCTAGATCTTCTTCTTGCATAAATTCATAAATAGGCAGTAAATTATTTATAGGTAGCCTTGATTTGATACCATACACCATCTAAAAAGGAGATTTTCCTATGGCCCTTTTTTATGTGATCCTATCTACCCATAGAGCTAATTCAAGCATTGAATGTCAAGTTCTCTTGTTCTTCTCTAAGGTCTTTTTCAGGATCTGCAGAATAATTTTATTGCTTAATTTTGCCTACCCATTAGCTTGTGGGTGATATGGAGAAGAATATGACATTAATATGCCCATTTCTAGATAGAACTCCTTGAATTCTTGTGATTTGAAACTCAATGCATTATCCATCACTATCTTGATAGGAACACCAAACTTTGTAACAATATTATTCATCAAGAAATCAATAACCATTATGCTTGTAGCTTTCTTTATTGGGATTTCTTCAATCCACTTAGTAAAGTAATTAGTAGCTACAATTATCCAGCTATGACCTCCACTAGATTTCTTAGTAAAATCTCCAATGAAATCAATACCCCACATGGAAAAAGGAGCTTCTGCCACTACAAGATTCAACATCAATGCTCCTAAGAATTTTAACTTGTTTGAGAACCTCTAGCATGGTTCACATTTTCTAACAAATGTATGGGTATCTTTGAACAACATAGGCCACTAATACCCCACCCTTAGTATCTTATGGGTAGTTTCCCTAGCTAAATGGTGTCCTCCACACATTCCAAAATGCATTTCTTTTAAAATCTTCTTAGATTGTCCTTTGTCTAAACATAATAGCAAGATCCCATCATTGTCCTTCCAATACAAATCACCTTGCAGTAATACATATCTATGGGCTTGCAATTTTAAACTCCTCCTTTGGTTATCATTGAGACCCTTTGGGAAAATAGCATCTTTGAGAAAAAAATACTATATTTGTGTACCAAGGCTACATTTCAATGCTAGTGACATCTCTTTCAATGACATCAACATTGTTGACCTGAATCAAGTCCATATTCTCTTTAGTCATTAACTTTGCTAGACCTAGTCCTCTGACAAGTTTAGTGATGTGAAGTTCTAAATCAAACTCTTGGATTCTATTAATCCATTTGCATCTCTTTCTTGTGACCTCATTCTGTGTTAGAATATCTTTGATTACAGCATGAGGGACATATGACTTTACTTTAGCACATACTAAATATGGTCTGAATGCTTTAACAGCTTCTACCAGAGCATAAGCTTGTTTTTCTATCAACTCATAATTCATTTCTATTGATTGTAAAGACTAGCTAAAAAAAAGAAATGGGATGCTCAAATCCCTCATCATCCTTCTGTAACAAGACTACATCAATAGTGTGAAAGGATGCAAAAGAGAAGAGAGAAAAGGGCTTGGAGTAATCAGGAGATATCAGAACAGGAGCTTCTTGAATTGCTTTCTTTATTTTCTCAAAAGCTTCTTGTGCCTCTTGATCCCAAGTGAACTTTACATCCTTCTTTAGTAACTTGACAATGGGTTTAACTAATTTAGCAAAATTTGCAATAAACCTTCTGACAAATCATGGGTCAATGAGTTTGACTCAAAAAACTACACAGTTAAATCCTAATAGCAATATCACAAAGTTTATTTCTCTAAGGAAAGATTGGAGACCCTTGAGATTTTTGGGAGCAAGGACCTTTTTAATAGCTTCTACTCTTTTAGGATCAATTCTTACTCCTTCTTTAGACACTATATGGCCTAATAGATTTCCCTAAGTAACAAAAAAATGGCATTTTTTAGGATTAAGGGAAATACCATATTCTAAAGCCTTAATTAGGACCTTTTCTAAGTGATTGCAATGATCCTCAGCCCTTTTAGAATATGCAGTCAAATCATCTTGGTACACAACCATGAGGACATTAATAAGCTCTTTGAAAGCTACATCCATTTCCCTTTGAAAGTTTTCTCCATCATTTCTTAGACCAAATGGCATCCTGACATACACATATGTCCCCCAAGGGGTAGTAAATGATGTCTTGAATTGCTCTAATTCTTTGACAAGGACCTGGCTATATCCTGAGAACCCATCCATCATGGACATCAAATCACAACTAGTTACCTTATGAAGCATGACTTCCATATTAGGTAGTCTATAATCATCCTTGAGTGAAGCAACATTTAAATTTCTAAAATCAACACATAACCTTATGTCACCACTCTTTTTCCTGACTGGTACTAGATTTTAGACCCAAGATGAATGTCTTATGGGCTCAATTATGCATTCATCTCTTAACTTGGTTAACTTAGTTTGCATCTTGGTAGCCAATAAGGGATTAATAGGCCTTTTCTTCTACCTAAAAGGTTTAGTGTCTTCCTTTAAAGGAATCTCATGTTGAAACAAATCTGCCCTATAGGCCTTGAGATCATCATATGACCAGGCAAAAACATGCTTATATTTTTTGAGCAGCCTGATTAAATTATTTCTCACCTCCCTACTGAGAAGTCTTCCAATGTAGACAATCTAAGGGGAAGTTTCTGACCCTAATTTTATTTCCTCTAAGTCATCCACCTTGGTATTTGACTTTTGAGACATATGACTGTCATTTATTTTGAACATCCCTTCCAACTTAACTAAACCCCTGGGGATATGGTTTGAAGGTAACTGAACAATCTCATTTCCCATGACACAGTCCTTCCCATTTACCACTTCTTGGTAATCATCAAAATCAATATGTTGACCATCATACTAATCCAAACCCTGGATAAACCTTAAGATGTCACTATCATCTTCAAAAACTTGCCAATTGTAGATATTATCAGGGACAACAAGTCTACTTTTTACTTCCAATTTTGATACTCCAATAAGGGTTACATCATTGCATTTTAATGCAACATTTTCAAGGAAGTCTACCATAATATTTTTTGATCTTTCTAACCATAAAATATTGAAAGCATCAAAAAACAATTCTATCCCAAACAACATATTTGTACAGCTTGAGTCTATCATCCTTAGCAACATATTGTTCTCTGATCTGAGCAATGATTAATTGGGAATCTCCATAAAATTTTAAACATTTTATACCATGTTTCACTTCAATATCTAATCCCAATATTAAAGTTGTGTACTTAGCAGTATTATTTGTGCATTGGAAGGTCAACAAAAAGGAGTACTTAAAAGTAATACCTGATGGGGATATCAGTAAAACACTAGCTCTTGAGCCTTCTTTAGAGCATCCACCATAAAATTATAGCTACCATAGTCCATCTTGTTGCAAGCGCAACTGATCAATAATTGGGTCAGTATTTTTTAATTGTGGCACTACTTCCTCAATCATGAAGTTATTCATGTCAATATCCACAAATCAATTCAGATCCTCATGGGCTACCATCTCAATCATAACTGATGAATGAGGTTCTCTGTACAACTTTACCTAAGTACCACTCACAAGAATTTTAGCATAAGATAGATCTAATTACAACTTTCCCCCTACTGATGTCGCCCATTGTCTAGATAGTAGCATACCATAATGAGGCTTGATATCAACTACAACAACATCCATTTTATAGGTGGCTTCAAGAAATGCAGCAATTTTGACCTCTATTCCAATAAGGGTTCCTACCACAGGAACTACCCTATTGTCCACGGCATAACATCTGTCATTAGATGTATCAACTTGAAGTCCTAATTCTTTCATTACATGGTAGGGCATCACTATTGTTGTAGCACCAGAGTCTATCATACAATTTTTTAGCAATAAATTATTCACAATCAGAGTGACATAAAAAGGATCAATAGAGGAAGGTTCTTGAGTTACAATATTCCCAACACAAAATTTGGAAACTCCTTTGGTTATCTAAGGTTCTATCATTGATACTCTCTTTTCTATCATAATAGGAATGTCTTCTTGCTCATTAATTAGAGCCAAAGCTGTTGCCTAATGATCCTTTATTTTCAACATCTCCAATAAAGGGATTGATACTTTCATCTGAGACAGAGCATGTCTCATGTCAAAAGTTGGGGCTTCAATAGATGGATCTAACAAATTTCTTTTCCCACTAGCCTTCCTATTTCTTTGTTCTATTATATTTTCCTCATTCTTCTTAGCATTCTAAACTACAACAATTTTCTTCTTACTGTTGTTGTCTTTTCTTATAGAAACAATTGGTTTAGGAGAAACCTTATTCTAAGGGTCATTATTAATAAAGACTAACCTAGGAACTTCTGGATCTACATCAAATTTTATGTTTCTTAAGTTGTATGAGGACCTAGCCTGAGAAATATCTACTACAGTTAGATTCTTGATTTCTTCTTTACTAGGCTTTCTCCAATGATTATCTTCCATCTCTAGTCTATTCATATCAGTTTTACCAGTCTCAGCATTAGACTCTTCATGATCAAAATGGGATAATACTTGTTGCTCATAAGCTAGGAGAATTCTCCTCTTATAGTCAACATCTTCTATTAACTCTTCATCATCTAAAGAGGTATAGTCATCCACCCTCTGACTAGTGAACATATTTACTGTAGGCTTTTTAGAGCCTTCATGGTCTCCTGGAGGTGAATCTTCTGGCTCATCCCCTAGAGCTTGAGGCATGTTGTAGGTGACACACCATGGAACATTTTTCATATTGTGGGTAGTATTCTTCCTCAAGGGATCAGGTGTATCCCTGCCCTTTTGTGGCTCATGGTTGTCAAAAATAGGCTTTCCATCCTTCCAATTTGTATTGTAGGGCTGGTCATGTAGTCTAGGGGATCTTTCCTACCTTTGATAAGGTGGTCTATTATCTTGGAAAATTTTCCCACCTTTATCAAATCTATTTGATATATCTTTGACAACATTGGCCAATTTTTCAACCTTGTTATCTTCCTTGGCAAATTTCATAGAGTGAGGCTTAGTCTCTTTCCACAATCTTCCTTCATCTCTTTTATACATTTGACCGGATGCTTTTCTATTACTTTAAATATTTATTTCTCACTTGAAATCATCCTTCAAAGTATGTGGACTTTTATCCCTTAAGAGGTAAGACATCTTTCCTTCTATGGCATTAAAGTAAGTGGTAAAAAAAACTTCATCATCTAACCTTAGAACTTGGAAAAGTTTGTACATGGCCTTTTGGAACCTTCCATTAAACTCTGACATACTTTCATTTGCATGCTTTTTGATATTATTGAATTCATTTAGCATGTAACTAGAGTTAACATGTTCATCATATTGTTCCTTAAAACTCCTTATAAATTCATCCCATGAGGTAATACTATTTTCAAGTAAACCTCTGTACCAATCCCTAGCATCCTCTATCAAAGACTGAACAAAAACTTTCATGACAACATCTTCATTTTCAATCTCATAATAATTTATTTTATCATTAAAATACTTGAGGTGATCTTCACATGTGATAACATTATTGCTAGTAAACTTAGGGATTTTGTCTCTTACCTCTGTTGGGATGATATTTGGTTGGCCAGGAATACCATCAAAGAAAAGTGACATGTATCTCTCCTGATGAACTGGTCTCCTTTCACAATTTTGTGAAGCTTGGGCTCCACCTCCTCCAACATTCTACTATACAAAATTTCCACCAAGATTACCAGTCACAAGGGTTGTATGACTTATATTTTGGAGTGGTCCTTGGATCACTTGATTAGAGACTAAGGCTTGGGTGTTAGGCAAAGGACTAGTAGACTGACTATTTGGTATTTTCCCATTGACAATAGGGATTGAACTACTAGAATTTGTATTCATATTATTATGATGGAAAGCTATTTTCTTCTTCATCTCATCTGTAGCAGCCTATAATTCTAGATTTTCTAGCTGAATGGCCAAATTTTCCTTGGCTTTTCTAGCCTTTTCTAGATCCAAGTTAGCTTTAGATATTGTAGTAGGATTAGCATCATTCTTTTCAGAATCATTTATGCTAATCCCAACTACCTTTTTCTTTCCTTTATCAGATGCACCCATCCCTTTATTTTTAAGATCCTCATTTCTTTTAATCTCTAAGGGATGCAACTGTCTCAATACATGGCCCTCTCCCTCAAATTCATTCTTCTTAGGACTTAGATTATTTTTATTCACTTGTTGTCTTAAGACTTGGACATCCCCAAACAATTCACTATTTACACCAAAGGCCTTTTGTTTCAAATATTTTGCTTGGATCTCATTGTTCTTTGTCTTTCTAAGGAGCTATTGCTTCTCCATGAGTAATTCATAGATCTCTTGTTCCCACTCCTTTTTCCTTTTATTGATTTCCAAGAATTTTTCTTGGTCCTTTCTTCTTAAATCCAATACGTCTTCCCTCATTTTTTTAGAATCATAAGATTCAGTGTCAGTAGCAGAAGCATATTCTATTTGCTCTAGATTTTCTTGTGCAGGGAAGAAACCAATATCTATAAATTAATCCTCCTGAGGAGGACATACATCAAACTTGGGGTCTATTCTTCTTAGGAATTCAGGATTTGTGGAAAAAGATGGAATCTCATTTTGGGCAAGAATTGGAATGTATTCCTGAGATGGTCTAGGAGAATTACTACTAACTACCCCTCTTTTGGACCACTTCTTTCTACTAGGAGTATGTAGTTCTTCACCCATCTTGCTTTTCGGATGATCCATATAATATGTAATGCCCAAAATCCATTGGGCATTACACAGTTTACTCTCTACAAAAATAATTTATAATGTTCAGATTTGTAATACTTTCAATCAATTTGAATGAAACATACAATTATTTTGTAAGGTAAGTTTATAACTAATCTTATTTTCAAGTTCAAATGCAAATACCTTAAGTACCCAAGTTACTGTCATCATACTAGATTCCTTCATTCACATAAGACATATACTAATGAAAATGTTTGGGTTATGGTAATATTGTAATAATCATTCAACTGCATTAATTTACACATCATAGATATAGAAACATTTAACTTAATAAAAATAATTTAACCTTCATGTACATAATAGTTTCCTAGAACATCAGTGTAGGAAAGCTGATTAAAATATGCCTTTTACAATTGTAGTAATTTCATCCTTTTCTGAACAAATACTAAATAAATTATCATCTTCAGTCCATAACAAATCCACATAATATATAAACAAGGAACTGATTTCAAATGCATTTAATAGTTTATGGACTTAAACTTTTAAGAGAGCTAATAAATTCTCAAAGGCTAATCTAACTTTTTACTAGTGTATCACTCACATACTTATTACAATTACATTTTCATATAAAGAAAAATGAGTAGAGCAAGAATCCCTCAAGTTGTACACCTAAGAACAACCTTTTAATTTTTCCCAATTTTGGAGTGAGCTTCTACTAGGACTCCTTCAACCAAGAACCAAAACCTACAAACACAAGACCTTCTCCACATGGCCATGGAGGCTCACCTCCCAATCTAGGCCATTACATGGCCACCCCTGAGATTGGGGAAAAAAGAATAGGATAGGATACACTCATACAAAACAAACATAATCATTTAACACAAATTTGGAACATATAATTTCACATTTTACTCCCTTCCCAAGCCTACACAAAGGACTCTTACATAAAATCCATACAATGGGTGAAGGTGGAATCTTCCTTATGGAGTCACCTAACTTATAATAAACAACATTTGTGGCATGTATTACCAGCCTTCACAAGGCCCTTCCAACCCAAACAACTCAAATCCATGAGCAAAAACAACACCCTTATGGCCCCCAAATACCCTTATGACCCCCAAATAGCATAAGAAGGTTCTCATGGTTGCCCATACAACCATACACTCATACAAAAAGGAAATCCCAACTTAGGCCCTTCACCCCAAGTTCTCCTCAAATCCTCCCAAGGATGAGGAGTGAACTTGCACACCCATAACATGAACAATTCAAGAACACAAAAAATTTGAAAGCAAATACTCTAAAGAAACCAACAATACAAGATTCTCACAAAGAATTACAATTTACAAAACTTCCACATAGTGCAAGACTCTCAAAACATATTCAAAGTAATCACAAGTTAGAAACCACCAACCTCTTCCTAAGCCAAGGCTAATGAAGAATTGTAGATGAGCTCCTCTTCACTCCAAGCTTTCTATCCTTTTCAAGCTACTAGACCAAACTCTCTAGATCTCCTCTTACTCTCTCTCAACTAGGATAGACAAGAATGAACTAGTATGTTTTTCCAATCCTTCTCCCCTTAAGTCTTTCCCCAAAAACATTCTTCTCTCATCTCCCTTCCCAAAACTATTAGGTTTCTAGATCTAAAACAAAATTACACTTGCCCTTATCTAAGGTTTGGAATGAATTTCCACATATGAAAATAAGAGACATCTTAGGGAACATTTCCATTTTCGTGCATATAAAAAATGGCACATTAGGAGAGGCATATAGGTGACCTAGGAAAGTGAAAATAGAAGAATTAAGCCCCCAACCCATGTACTAACCTTGGGGCACTAAAATTTAACCTAAACCTCACCCTAGGACTCCAAAAAACCTCTCAAAATTCCCAATTAATCATGCATCCGAAAATGGAGTATTTGTTTCAACAATTCTTGGTTCCTTAAACTACCTACCTAGCTTAGGAATTCTCAAGACTAACTAAGGAGAGGGTGGGGTCTATACTCCACTCAACATGCCACTTCATCAACATGGTGTCAAGTGACACCTCACTAAAACACACATCACAAACACATGTGGCATGCCTTGTGTGCAAAAACATTTATACATTATCACAAAGATAAAAATTTACTTACAAACATATGTTTCAAACATTGTCAACCATATACGCACAGGCATCATGTTTACAAAAGAAATCATGATATGACAAGGTCATACTCTTCTAGAGTCAACCTTGGTTTCCAACTGATTGCACTTATATCCTATCTTGTTTCCTCAACTTACAACCATGACCATGTTCCTACACACTCGAATTCACTGTCAGTACATTATAAAAATCTTGCATTAATAATCATTTCAAAAATAGAGTAGTAACATCTAAACTTGACAAATATAAATATTTGCATTTTCATGATTCATTTCATAATCCACATTATATTGAATATCAATCCACATTTCCACATAAGCATGTAATCTTGAGATTAATCATTGAACCATGATGCCATCAACATTTACTATTCTGTAAGATAACATGACAAATGCACAATCAACATTAACCTTAACTTTTCTATCACACGAGGTACATTCTTTTAGTCTCTATAATCCTTCATCATTATTTTAATCATCAATTTAATTATTACTTTCAGATGAACAATGTAAATTGAATCAGGAGAACATGATCTCATTAACTCAAATGTCACAAAAATCATTCCAGATCTATATAAATCATGATGTAGTTTTAGCCAATTTACATAAGTATTAATTTTATCAATTCAAAATCATTTATATGGCATAAAATCAAGTAACTAGATCATCAAGAAATTCTCATAATAATATCCTAAAAATTCATCAATATATTTTATCACCTAACCTTTAACCTTCACATAATTTCACATCGCAACAATAATTCAAATAGTGATTAATCATTTTCCTAAATGACATCAACATATTTGTACCCAAATTGTAACATCTCAATATTCATCTAAATCATTATCTTAATGTCAGTTATAATGTATCATAAGATTGAAAATCAACATCTTGTGTAAGGAAAGCATCTGACAAATATTTAGTCCCATCATCTACAGTAATCAAACTCCTGTCAAAAGATAAAATCATATTAATTCATTAAAAACCTTAGGACAATTAGTAGGTCTATCATACTAATAATGCAAAAGGCTTTGATGGGTCTAGGGTGAGGCCTCACATAATAAGATCTAGTATTCTTGGGTCTACTCATGTCGCTTGGGATAGGATAATCTCAAAATTTTACAAAATGTTTACTAGCAACTGGTAACACAAAGCTTAGAGTCACCACCCACAATTTGTGGGAATAATTTGATAAAATGGTCTTCAAATACTGCAAATAAAACCATCAGCAAAGCTAGTGCTAAGTTTATTGTAGAACTATTTTCATATCCTTAATAGAGCACCAATTTTGTTAGTACAAAAAATTGCAGATGATCAAACCTTAATCAAAAAACCCTAATTTATAACTCTAGCAGTCCCAACAGATACATCAACAACAATCAATACTAAGGTGTTGAGGATTTTCAATCCTTCTTCTCTTTGAGCTTAATGCTTCAGGTGGGTATTACCTCTCAAGATTAAATTCTTCAAATATCACAATTATAACCTATATGCTTGATACAGATCTAATCATATAACTCATACAATTTAAATTAAATTATTTTAATTTGATTGATGATGAAAACAACTGCAAAATGAGCCCATACCAGTGCCTAATCCTAGGGCATCAGAGTCAATGAATGCATATCTACAGAGAATCTCTCAAATTAAACACACCCAAACCCTATCTAAGATGCCTTGCATATTACCTTCTTATACATAAATCATATCATCTAATTCATGTATGAACACAAAAATCTCAGAGACCTCACTCAAGATTTATCCTTCCCTTGAAAGGAACTCAAATTTCAACCCCACTATCTACCTAGTAGAAAGATATGCCTAAAATGCCTTGCAAATTTAAACATATAGAGAAATCAAAACCATACATGAAGACAATAAGAAATATACATGGAAATTTAGTATATTTTATTGATAAACTTCCAGTGTCAATACATTCAAAGAAAAAGGATTCTTGAGAATCAAGGACTAAATCTATGAACTCCTATAACAATAAGTATTTCACCACCTTTTGGTGTGAGTTTATATTTTCTATATATAGAGAGAGACAACCTTGGGATCCTTGAGAAAAGGATGCAAAAGGCTATAGGTGGCTCTGATAGTGACTTGCACCAGAATACAAAAGAGTTAAAGCATGTAACAAAAAAGAGGGAAAATTGTGCCAGAAGTTGTTTCTTCTCAAATTGAACCTCCATTTGAGCTACACCTTTGTTTCCATGTATTCAGATACAACTACTAAATTTTTTTGTATGAATGATGACCGCCTAACTAGATAACTTAAATCATCCTTTGTATGATTATTTTCTCTCCTTGTGCTCATAGGTTAGGTGCATTATTGGAGCCTATTCATCATCCAAATCATCCAAGCCATCTGTTGTAGGCTTACTTACTTTGGGACTATTCATGTTGTCCCATGTGGCAACCTATTCCTCTGTTGGCCATGGAAACTATTGAATACTCTATAGTTGCTTCTTCTATCTTTTCAATCTTGCATTAGCAATCTAATTTATATCTGTGATGAACTTTCTAAAGTGCATCTCTTCTTTGATAGCTTCATCCATAACTATGTTGAAGTGATCTAAATCAACTTCATTGCTATCTTTTAGGAAAGCCTCTTTCTTAGGCAATGAGAGATCAAAATCTGACCTCCATGTATCCAAATTATTTATTTCTCCTTCTTCTATTCTGATTTAAGGAATCAACCTATTAAAACTAGGTCCAAACATTTCCATCCATGTTTCAACTTGATTGGCATTACCTTTGAAGAAAGATGAAAGACAACCAATCTTTGCAATCTCAACTCATACCTACAAAACTACTTCTGGGATGTCATTCCTTAGAGACTGTACTACTGCTAGTCTCTCAAACAATAATTCCCTTATTGACCAAGTTGAATGATAAGTACTCAAGATAGAAATAAATTTTTTTACTTCACTTTGAAAACTAGGCAACTTATTATATGTAGTATAAACTACCTCTGACTTATCCTTCAAAAATCCTATCCTATGTTGCAAAATTTTCAATGAGGATTGCACTATACCCTCCATCTTTTCCTTTTTCATTCTCTCTTCTCTGGCAGCAACTTCTTCCTCATTTGTACCTTCAATTTGTGGTAGTGCCTTCTATGGTAGTGTAGGGGCTACTATGGGAATGTTGATGATATGTGGCTGCAATTCCTCTACAGTACTTTCTAGCTCTCTTTCCTTTATGATCTGTATCTCTCTATCCCTCACAAATAGTTGCTTGGTTTTATCTTCATTTAACCTAGCAAAGTGAGTCAACACCCATGAGATCTCAAAATCTCTAGTGTTGTGGATTGGCCATACCATATTATCACCATCCATTTTCTCTTGGATATTCAACAGGGAAGGCTTTTGATCTTTTGGGTAAAGGATCCACATAGCCAATGCCTTATATTTAGTGTTGTATCCAAACCCTCTTATCAAATCCCCTACTTTAGTCTCTAAAGTTAGAATACATTCTCTTGCTTCCTAATTTGGTCAATAATGAAAGCTAAGGCCAAATCCCACCCAGGTACAAGCAATATATTGTTGGCCTTTACCAACTACCTAGCTTCTTCTCAGGTAATATTTTTTGATTCAGGATCATACTACTTTAGAATCTGCATGGTTTCATCTGGTATTTGGCCATCTTCCTTGATTTGAACACTAGAGGCCACTTGGTGCTACTTGTGCCATAAAAGGAAGTCCTTGAATTCATTTGACTTAATAAAATTGTCATCCTTCAAGAAGGCATCCTACTCAAGCATCCTTTCATATTGACCTAAGGCCAAGGGTAACTCAACTACTTCTATCACCATTTCCTATTTTCTTTTTTCCTCTCTAATACTCTACCTAAGCTGATGATTAGAGGCTCTATTTCCTAGAAATAGAGCTTTCACTCTGTCTCCCTTCCTCTCAGGGACCCTCTCTCATGAAGATTCTCCTATTTGTAATTTCTTCTTCTGAGGAGTAGGTTCACTAGTGTCTTGTGAGCTAGGAAGCTCTGTCAAATCCATTATTACATTTTCATCTTCTTGTTGGGTAGCAGGAGATCATTGTTCCATAGCAAGAGGACTGTAGACTGGGTAGCCTCCATCACTATCTTCATAATTAGATTCTCAGTGCTTCTCCTTTCCTCTATTCTTATCATTAATTTGGTCCTCAATAGAATTGACCAATGTTTGGTAATTATCCATCATCATCTCCAATCTTTTTAGATAAGGCACCATAGGGTAGAAGCCTCCAAAGGGTATCCCATGTATCTTCAATTGCTTCTGAAATCTCATCAATTCATTGAATTGTTCTGCCCTTTTTTCTACCACATCCTCCTCAATGATGTTTCTGATAAGATCTTTATCAGGATACTCCTCATGTCTTTTGTTTATAGGAATGGTAGGAGTGTAGTATTTTCTAGCCATTACTATGAAACCCTCTGTATCAACATATCTAGGTGCTACAACATTCATTTTGAATTAGCCCAGCTAATCATTTAACTTGGCAAATGCATTCTTCCCAATTGTGAAGTTGCATACATAAAAGTGTTTGGGGGAAAATGTACCCTTTCTAAGGGAGGCTAGATGCTCTTTATTGGTTAATATTAGTTGCCAAATAATCTCCAGGAAGGCAATCCTTGGTGGAACAAGGAATGGTAGTATATGGGGTGGTTGGAGGCATCCATAAAATCTTATTATGGTGTAGGTCCTCTCATAGTAAAAGTCTCCTCAGTTGTGTCCTTTAGGCCAGTTGTCAATAAACTAACAAGGCCTTATCAATTGTAGAGCCTTTATTGGCAGCCTGCAAAGATCTATCCCTAGGTTGAGTAAGATAGGCCACACCATCCAATTTTGAAAAGTGTAGAAATCACAATTAGGGAAAGTAGGGCTCCAAGCTCCTATCCAAAATAGTACTGGATTGGGTTGACCCTTCCACATCATCTAAGGATGTAGGTTATCTAGATTCATAATGTTGTAATTGTAAAATAGATTGAGGTGCATTAACAATGAGTAATACAAAACTTAGGGGAATTTTCTCTGTTCCTTATTGCCTCCAATCCCTTGTGCATTTTATTAATGGCATACCCAATGTAGTCATATCCTTTGTAGGTATGCATGCGTTGTGAGTCCAATACCATCATCAATATGTTATATGTAATCCTATCTTCCCCACCATCTACTCTGAGCACTCTACACAAACCATATGCAATATACTTTACATAAAAAGATAAGTCCTTGTAGAAGTAAAGGGTTGACTTAGCCATTGTCACAATGTAGTTCATGTTGCCTCAGTGAACATGGCTTTGAATCTCCTTGGATACAAGGATAGATTCTCGAGTATAGCTATTGGTCTAGGCTTCTAGGTAAATTTTTGTGGCCATGGGGATATTGATACCAAAAGCCCTCATGAAAGAGCTCCTATCTAATGTAACTAGGTCTAAGCCATCATGCTTTACTATTGTTCTAGACAAGGGGTCATAACAAATTGCCAATGCAATTAACAAATCAACATCCAAGAAAATATTTGGCACTATCAACTTGGATAATCCTGATGTCCAAGGGTTTGACACAGGAACTGGACTTTCAACATTTTTATAAAAATACTTAAACAAATGCATTCTAGACATTTTAGGCATTCTAGGATCTCTACAGTAGCTCAAGTTGTTAATGAAACATTCATCACTAACCTTTTTATTTTGTGACGATCCAAGTAGCAAGGTGAGAAACTCATCCAAGAAACTTTCTTTTTCTTTCTCCTTAGAACCCTTTCTTATAGAGGTCCCACTAGTTGATGGTTGACTCATTCTTATAGCAATTATGAATTCCTCTAAAAATTCTAAATATTTAAATCCTTTGACTATAGAAAGCTCAAAAAACTCTCGTACTTCAGCTCTAGCTCTTTGGAATACTTGGTAATTTGGAAATGAATGACAGTTAGTTATATTTATTTTTTAGAATTGAATGAAATTTTCCCTTTTGAGAGCTCGAACTCTGTTAATTATGTCACTTCCTCCATTACTTGGCATGCCCTAAACTTTAATTCACTAGCCATGGGATAAGACAATGACAGGTAATCAAATTCAATTTTTGGTGACGTAGCGACTACCAAGCCAATCACAATCGCCGAAAGATTTAGCACCTTTTCATATTATTCTTAGATTCAATGACTAAAGGGAAATGTTTAATCATTATATTATGAAATAAATTCTAGAGACCCAATGACTATAGTCTATTGATCACTAGAACTTATTGACTTTTCAAATATTTTATGGAGACTACACGACCTTACCCATCTAGAGATCTAGTAACCAAAAGATAAATCTCTTTATCATTGAATATTTGTTTAGTTTCTTATTTATTCATGTGATTATACGATAGCCACAAGATCTTAATTTGATGGTAGTCACTAAGTCTCAGCATCTTTTGGATGACATCACTTTTATCTAGCGATTGAGAGACAACCGTTAGATCTAAACTTATAAACAACAAAATCTACGGTAATCGTATAGTCTCTACATTTTCATTCTAACTTTGACTTTCTTTGGAGATCTGGAGACTGAACATATTTGGAGACTTGGTGACTATAGGCAAAAATCTTTGATTTATCTTATCTAGAGATGAGTGACTATAGTCTATCTTGTAATCATTTAGAGATTATTTAATCCTTTGATTTACTCTTTGACCAATCAAGAGAGGAAACATTATCAAATCTGGCAGATGGATTTATCTTCTTTTTCACTTTTTCAACCTTTCCTGACACTTAACTTTTAGTCATCTTGAGATCATGTGACTAAGGTTTTCTTTCCAATTTTTTGGATGATTCTCTTAACCCTTGTTTACTTTAGAGACTCGGCGACTAAGCTCTTCTCATAGTCACTGCAACTTTTGTTAACTCATGGTTCAATTTGGAGATGATGCGACCACCGTCTGATTCCAAACATATCAATGGCTTAGATCTATTCTTTGAAAATCCTTATCTTTACCCATCCTCTTCTGGCGATCACATGACTAAAGACATCTTGCAATCTCTTAATATTTTTCTTTACCCTAGTTACTTCTAGAGACCATACAAAACCCTTTATTCACCAAGTGGTTAGATAATCTTCTTAGCCTCGGTTAGACTATGATATATAACACTGACCATTGATTCCTTCTATTAGCACATGCCAAAAATTTCATGGCTCTAGCTCTCTTCCCCTAGTCTTTGAAATTGTTTTTAGGTCCCTGGCATAAACCCTAAGGCAAAAAAATTTAAAAATCTAGTCGTTGGGTCCTTAAATTTAAATTTTCCCTGGCCTTGTTTTATTTTTGCATTAACTTTTCGCAGGTCACTTAAAACCTTTAAATCTACATGTGCTATTTAAATGGGTCCACTTTACCATGTTTTCAATTAGGTTTCATGTGTCGACAAGTCCCCTTTAAATATTTCCTAAGTCACCGGTTAATTTTTCCTAAGTTCCCAACGCCCAGTGGTTTTAATTTTTCCTAAGTCTTGAGCTTTATTTTTTCCTATGTTTTGGCAGCCTTTATTTTCCTTGGGCCCAGCTCTGACACCATCTCCATCTGATGGTGGGTGTATTTTCACAAGTGATGTGTCAGATGTATGAGATTTTGAGACAACCATTGATTCTTTTGGGTGATGTTGCCTTTCCCTTTAAGCGGGTCCACTGCCATGTTGGCATAGTTGGCATTCTCTCATTGGTTAGTTTGTTGCTGAGAGGGATCTTGTCTGTGGGGCCTATAGTTAAGGCTTTTCAATCTACGGTTGGCACATGATCTTGAGGAATATTCTTCCCCTTTAATATCATGTGCCATCCATTGATTTCAAATCTTACTCAGCACTTGCCAGTGGGACCTAGTTTCCGAATGTGTCAGTGGGTCCTGATCCTGTCAGTGAATCGAAAAACAACATATAATCTTATGGGTTTTGTCAGAGGCTTAAGATCATGTGTCATCCATTGATTTTGTTTCTTATCAATAGGTTTTTAGAGATGGGAGGAGATTCTTCATTGATGGTTGGCATGTAAGCACATAGAATCTTTTGAGCCTTTTAGATCTTGCACTAGCCATCCAATCTTCTAGGCAACTTAATGTTCTCAGTGGGGCCATTTACCAGGTGGTGCAGGATTGTTCAAATTTTATTGGTCAACATGGATGATGTAGCAAGGTGGGGTCATTGTTAGAGAGATTAATGATGAGGACATGATCTATGGTCGGCGTAAGTTCTCATGAGTTTTGTCAAAGCTATGAGATCTTACGCCTACCATCTGATTATAAGGCTTGTAGAAGGTGGGTCCTTTGTTAGTGTGACTAAGTGGCAGAAACAAATGACATAATTGCTAGTGGCATAAAGTGGGCCCAGGTGGGGTCAAGGGTCTTAGTGGTCCAGATAAGTAAAGTTAGTGGTGTCAACAAAAGTTTCAATGGGTTCACTCATTTGCATGATAAAATGGTGATGTTCTAAAAGTCTTGGCAATTCAGCGAACAAGGTCATGTAATCACTAAATCATTCGGTGAAATTAAAAGTGTTCCATGAACTAGCGGAATCCTTTGTCACCAGTTCACTAAATCTGACTGGGCCCCTTTTAAGAGATAAATCATAAAAGACCATGAAGCATGAAGATCGGACGGTCATGACTTAAACTTGGTCAAGATT
The DNA here is from genome assembly GCA_027943335.1 of Chamaecyparis obtusa. Classification (NCBI taxonomy): domain Eukaryota; kingdom Viridiplantae; phylum Streptophyta; class Pinopsida; order Cupressales; family Cupressaceae; genus Chamaecyparis; species Chamaecyparis obtusa. Next base: position 2,358,041 of record BSBK01000092.1, read on the forward strand.
TAAATGAGGACCGCTAATTTTCTGCTGGTGCCATGAAGGTAGCCGTTTGATTTCAAATTTGAATTTGTAGAGGGTTTCCAACAATAGGAAGTACTAGAATTTATGGTTTTTTATAGCTGATCTCGATTGGTTTGGTGGCGCTTGTTGTTGTAGTGTGGTCCAGGGTGTTAAGTGATCATCTGCAGGGTTTGTACTATGTGGTTTTGTGGTCGAGGCATGTTGCAGGGTTGACATTTTGAGTGTTTTTGTGGTTCTCAGTACCTTCACAGAGAATTTTTCATGATTGAGGATCATTCCAGGATTTTCTTTCTCCTGGTTGCCTAAGTTTCCACCCTTGTAATAACTTTATGACCATTTCTAGTTGGTTTAGTGGTTGAAACCCTAACCCTAAGTCATTTGTAGCTTGTTGCATTCTCTTTGAGAATTCCAAGATGACTAGGGAGTATAAGTTGCAGAAATTTTGATTTTGTAGCAGTTCCAAAACTTTCTTTGGTCCCACACTGGTTCTCCATGGTGTTTTACTGATAGAGGAGCTAGATTTTGTGTCTTTTCCTATCCTTGTGTTGTTTTGATTGTGTCTTGATTCTGAATATATTGATGAGGATGTTATTGAGTTCTAATCTTGCATTTGTGCATGTCTTCTTGTTTCAGTTCTAAGCTCATATATGTTAATGTCACAAAGTGTATTAGCATATGGTAAACAAAGAGTATTGTGAAGTCATCTCTGAGTTCCTAACAAAGTTAGGATTAAAGTCTTTTAGGTGGGTTTAGTGAGTTTGCAACCAAGTAGGAATCTAATGTCCTTGTGTCTGAGGGAGAGGGGTAATAGGCAAAGCACTTATCCTGGATTCAATTATGTTTGAATTAAGGTATTCAGTTGATGTATGTAATTAGGTGACTCTTTTCCCTAGGTTAAGGCACTGGTCCATCCTCTGGAGGCATTTTATTATTGTCAACCATACACACAAACATTCAAATGATAAAATCTTAAAGTAGTTAGTAAAGAGTCTATAGTTGTATATCATTTAGTGATTCCTTTCAAGAAGTGAATCAAGGGTACACCTGCCTGAGCAATAAGGCTCAAAGTGTAGGAGGATCTCTCTTAATCCTTGTTAATTGGCCCTCTTCCTTGTAGACTTTGGAGTGGTGATAGAGTCAAAGTTATATTAAAGTTATCCATCAAAGTATAAATCTTCAAGTTGAAGATCAAAGGGAACTCCCAAAAAAATGGTGACTCTACTAGGAAGAGTCTAGAGATAAAGGTTGTTAAGTGCACTCTTGTTTTCCTATTGTATTCAGTTAAAAATATTTCCCATCTAGGTGGGTGGTGACTCAAAAAAGGTTAAAACCAGTGCTATATATTGTAAATCATGGACAAGAGGAGGAATACTAGGTCCTTTGTTAGAAAGAATCTGGAGGTCACTTTGGAGCAATTGCTTAGATAGGAGAAGAAGAGTTGGATTAGAAGGAATGGTGAGTCTACTAGTGCTCCCATCAGAGAACAAAGAAATACTAGAGGTAGAGCACCACATGTTTCCTCAAGTGAGGAAGGTTCATAGGACAAAGTTTCTAGATCAGATGGTGGTCACTCTGAAGATAGATTTTATGATACCCCAGAGGCTATATTTTAGGACAAAGGTCCATTGCCTATAGGTCAAGATAAACAAGCTAGAGAGATGGGTTTGGAGATTGATTTAGATCTTGATGAGGATAATTTCAAAAGAGAACCCATGAGACCTAGGCAAGTCCACTTCCCATATCAAAATCTTTCTGATATGGATGTGTCATCAGGTCCTAATGACATTATGGTAGATCCTGATGATTTAAATGCATTAATGTTATAGTTGGCAGAGTAGGATGCCATACATCAGAGGTTACAAGAGGAGAGAGAGGATGAAAAGGTGAATGCTCTGATAGAAAGATAGTCTCTCCTTAGAAAGATTAATGAAATGAAGCAGAGAAACAAGATGCTTGCTTCTGCTCCTAAAACTTTGCAGCATGATGTCTTTGGTGATCTTGAGGCCTTGAGGAGTGAGCAAGAGTGCTTACTACAAGATCAAGAATTTGATAAGGAGGGCCCTTTGGTTAGACAAGTGCAAAGTTATGTTCCTTTGCCTAAAGATAAATATGGGCATGAGATCACTAGGCCTAATGTTGCCACTAGTGAGAAAGGAAAGAAAAATATGCTGGGACATCAAACAAGCAAACCATTGACAATACTAGGGGTCCCACCACCCAATTCAAATAAGGACACAGAGATAGAAAGAAGAAGAAAAGAAGATGAGGACCTTGCAAGAGAATTAGAGAGGGCTGAAATTGAAGCTTCCATTGCAGAAAAGAGAAGAAAGATCTAGTTCTTGAAGGCTTCATCAGCTAATGCTCTTGGTCCATCTGCTATTGAACTAGGTATGCCATCTATGACTACTACTATTCCACTTAGTAATGCTACTAGTTCAATTCCTTCTTCATCTGCTAGGATAGGTGCTAATCCTAGGCAGCAATCAAATGCACAAATAAATGTAGATGCTAATGTTGATCCTAGGGTTAACACTAGTTCAAGCTTTCAAAGAAGACCTATGCAATTAGAAGGCTATACGCAAATTAGTTTTGATGGAATTCCTGGTTACCTGAATGCTTTTCCAAATGATATAAGAGATAAGGTACCTAAGTTTTCTAGTAATAATGCTATTAGTTGTGAGGAGCATCTTAGGTTATTTGTTGATATGCTTAATGATTATGAGGTAGAGCATGAGGATGTGGTCATGAAGTTATTTTTTCAATCTCTAATGGAGGATGCTAAAGATTGATTTAAGAGACTTCCTAATAAATGTATTGATACTTGGGATTCTTTTGAGAGATGTTTTAAAGAGAAGTATGGTGATAGGCCTAATGCTAGTTTCATGTTGAATGAATTCAATACCATAAGGAAAAATCAGAATGAGACTGCAGTTGAATTCAACATGAGATATCAGAAGGGTATGCACAAGTTGTTCCAAGTTATGCGGTTAGATGACAATGTCTGTCTAACCACATATTGCAATGCATTTGATGGAAAAATGGGATATTTGTTGAGGGAAAAAGAACCAAGAACTCTTAGGGATGCTTTTAGGATTGCTGTCAATATTGAGAACAATATGAAAATATCAAGAAAATTGGGTGGAAAGAGAGATGACCCTAAGTTGTTTGGGGATAAGAAATATAAAAAGGAAAATGAGAAGAATGTTGGAGTTAGTAGGCAAGAAGAAGATAAATTGGATAAGGTGCTCAATGCATTGAAGGATTTGAAGGCACCTACAAATAGGAACATCAGTGCTCCTACCAATGAAAGGCCTCAATTCAACAACAATTTTAACAAATAGAATAGATTTCAAAACTACCCCTACAACACCTAATAGAAGGATGGCAAGCCTATTGTCCCTACTGTGAGAGGAAACAATGATAGAGGTGTCCCTAACCCTCTACAAAAGGCTTCAATAAATGTCATGGAGGACATACCTTGGTGTGTTGCATGCCAGTCCCCTCATTCTATAGAGCATTGTGTATTTGCACATTCTATGGCTGCAAATCAAGATTGTGGCAATGAGGAGATAGATCAAGAAGAAGATCAAGATGATGTTAGATGCAACATGGCTTCTTCATATCTAGGATATGAAGATGATTCTAATTTTGATGAAGAGGTAGATGTAAATGTAAAGAGACACAATTAGGCCCTTTTTCATCAAGAAGTTTTTTCTGATAGTGAAGACGTTGATAGGAAGACATGTAACATGAACTCTTCTTCTGAGCCAGTAAATTTAAGAAGGCCTTCTAGAGAATAGATGGATAGGATTACTACAAAAATGATTTCCCAAGTGCAAACTAGAGGCATGGTGGCAAGGAATACAAATGAGAAAGGTACAAGAATGTTTATAAAGAGTACCAACTCTGGAGAACCTAATGAGAACAAATCAAAAGGTGATCACATGGTGAAATTCAAGAATGTAAAAGGTAAGAATTATGAGCCTAAGGGAGTTGGAATTGAAAAGATTTCTAGTGAGATTGAGAGGCCAGTTAACACAATGGCTAAGATTGAAAAAATGAGGGTGGCCAATACACCTAATATGTCAGATAAGCAAAAGGATATTAAGGCAGTGCAGATTGAGATTCCTTCTTTTGCTCATGTTGATATGTTATCTATATTGTCCCAAATTATAGTTAAGGTTCCATTGTCAGAATTTTTGAGGATCCTTGAACACAAAGACAGAGCTATTGCATGCATAGGTAATGTTCATAACCATGATGTTGCATGCAATGGATCTCAGGATAAAGATTTGAAAGGTGTTGCTGCTCAGGGAATTGTGTCTCAAATTCCTCCAATATACTTGGATAGTTCTGTCAATGCCAGCCTTGAAAATATTGATCCATTCTTTTTAAGTGTTCTTGTGAATGGAATGAAGTTGAGAAATTGTATGATTGATAGTGGTGCCTCCAATACTATCATGCCTTTCAAAATCATGGAGAAGTTGGGCCTTAAAGTTGATATAGTCCAGGGTAGATGTTGTGTAATGGATCAGAGGGAGGTACCAATTATTGGGACTATCAATGCAATGCCATATAGGCTGGCAGCATATCCAGAGAAAGAGTTAACAATGAGTGTTTTGGTGGTGGATATCCCTCCTCATTATGTGATGCTACTATCTAGAAGGTGGAGTGCTGCCATGGGTGGAAGTTTATAGTGTGATATGTCCTATGCCACTTTCAAGATTGATGATCAGTCTGTCAAGATTGAACGAGAGCCAAGAGTATGCCACCTGATTGAGAGAAATATTGATAATGAAACTACATGTTTTGTGGATACTGATATTAATGCTTTTAGGGTAGAGATCCCTGTATTTGAAAATGAACCTATTTTGTCACCTATCTCTATTGAGGTAAGTGCTAATTCTGTGAAGGGTGATTTGTGGGTAATGTACTTTGATGGTGCAAATTGCAAAGATGGTGCAGGAGCAAGTATTTTACTTATTTCTCCTAATGGAAATACCTAAAAATTTTCTTTCACATTGAATTTATTTTGTACCAACAATATAGCAGAATATGAGGCTTTGTTGTTAGGATTGAGGTTGGCACAAAAACATGGTATTAAGTGCTTAAGTGTTGGTGGTGATTCTGAGTTGGTAGTGTCCCAAGTCAGGTCAGTATATGCTTCCAAGAACAAGAGGTTGAAACAATATAGGAATGTAGTTTGGGATTTGATTGAACATTTTGATGTCTTCAATATTGAGTGGAAGGATAGGAGTAACAATAAGATGGCTGACTTGTTAGCCAATATTGCAATCAATCCCAATGATATTACATTTTTTGGTATCTCTAAAGTTGAAATTTAGGCTAGGCCTAGCGTACCAGATAATATTGAGAATTAGAAAGTTTTTTATGATGATAATGATATCTTGAAGTTTATGGGTTGTGAGGATCAATATCATGGTCAGGAATTTGATTGTTCAGCCTTGGTTGAGTCAGTAGAAGGAAGGGAGGTTGTCTTTGGAAATGAGGTCATTTAGCTTAGAACTAACAAGGTGCCCAAGGGGCTTGTTGTTTTGTAGACTATCTTTGATAACCAGGATAGAGTTCAAAAGAATATCAAAAGAGAAGATCATGCTAATATAGAGGAGATAAATCTTGGAACACATGAGGCACCTAAGAAGGTATACATTGGTAGAGATATATCTCAAAAGGTAAAGAAATCTTTGATCAAATTATTGAGAAAATTTAGGCATGTTTTTTCATGGTCATATGATGACCTAAAGGTTTATAGAGAATATTTGTTTCACCATATTATTCCATTGAAAGAAGATGCTAAACCTTTCCGGCAAAAACAAAGGCCTATTAATCTGACTTTGGCACCCAAGATGCAAGAAGAGTTAATGAAGCTGAGAGATCCTGGAATTATCAAGCCTATAAGGCATTCTTCTTGGGTGTCAAACCTTCTTCCTGTGAGAAAAAAGAATGGTGACATCAGGCTTTATGTGGACTTCAAAAATCTGAACATCAGCTCATTAAAGGATAATTATTGTCTGCCCAATATGGAATCTATGTTGCAGAGAGTAACTGAATCAGAATTGATGTCTATGATGGATGGTTTCTCTAGCTACAATTAGGTCATTGTCAAGGAATTAGAGCAATTCAAGATAGCTTTCACAACACCTTGGGGGACATATGTTTATGTGAGAATGCCTTTTGGCCTCACAAATGCTGGTGCTACTTTTCAGAGGGCAATGGATGTTGCCTTTTCAGATTTCATAAATGATTTCCTTGTTGTATATCAAGATGATCTAACTACCTATTCCAAGGAGGAAGAAGACCATTGCACTCATTTAGAAAAAATATTTGTGAGGGCCTTGGAATTTGGCATTTCTTTGAACCCAAGGAAATGTGCTTTTGGTGTCATTGAAGGTAAGTTGCTTGGCCGCTTAGTTGGGAAGCAAGGAGTGAGAATTGACCCTGAGAGGGTAGAAGCCATTGATAAAATTTAGAGACCAAAGAATGTTAAAGGAATTCAGTCCTTCTTTGGTCAGGTCAATTTCTTAAGGAGGTTTGTGACAAATTTTACAGAGGTTACTAGACCTATTTCTAAGATGTTGAAGAAGGGATCTACAATCAATTAGGAGGGTGAGCCTAATGAGGCTTTCAAAAGTATCAAGTAGGCTATCAAAGATGCACCAGTGCTTAAAGCACCTAATTATAATGTTCCAATGCATATCTTTTCCTTTGCATCTTTTCACACTATTGCTGCAGTTTTGTTACAAAAGAATAAGGATGGTTGTGAGTAGCCTATTACATTTTTTAGTAAATCTTTGCAGGCTACAAAATTGAAGTATGACATAAGTGAAAAATAGGCTTATGCACTTGTGAAGGCAATCAAGGCTTTCAGGTGTTACTTAATGGGAGCAGTTGTGATCACTTTTGTGCCAAGTGTAGCTGTGAAGGATATTTTCTCACAGCAAGAGGTGTCTAGAAGAAGATGCAGATGGATCAATAGGATCCAAGAATTCAATGTTGAGGTCTAGATTACTAAGTTGGTTAGAGGACAAGGATTGGCAAAACTGATGGCCCAATCCAATCTTGATGCAAATTAGGTAAATCATTTTGAAATTGATTACACATGTGACATGGATGATTGTATTTGGTATCATGATGTCATCTATTACTTGAGAAACATGAAATGTCTAGATAGTATGAATGATTATTAAAAAGGACATTAAAATTATAGGCCATCAAGTATGTAATTGTGAAGTGTAAGTTGTATAGAAAGAATTTGGATTTCATACTTTTGAAATGTGTAGATGAAGATCAGGCTAATAAGTTGTTGAAAGAAATGCATGAGGGAGTTTGTGGTGGGCATTATATGGGTAAAAAAACTACTCATAAAATCTTGAGAGCGGGATTCTGGTGGCCCACAATCTTCAAGGACGTAGAATAGTTGGTGAGGAGGTGTGATGCTTGTCAAAGGTTCTCTGGTAAGCTTAAATTTTTAGGAAATGTGCCATTAAAACCAGCAGAAGTTCAGGCTCCTTTCCAACAATGGGGAATTGATTTCATAGGGGAGATACCAAACAAGTCAAGTGGAGAACACTGATGGATCTTAGTTGCCACTGATTACTTTACAAAGTGGGTAGAAGCTATACCTACAAGAAATGCAACTAGTAAGGTGGTAATTGATTTTATGATGAATAATATTGTTACAAGGTTTGGGTGCCCTGAGAGAATAGTAAGTGATAATGCCATGTGCTTCAGGTCTGCTGAATATAAGGACTTTTGCAAAGGTTTGGGAATTCAGATTTCTAATTCCTCACCTTATCATCCACAAGGAAATGGTTAGGTAGAATCTACTAATAAGAGTTTGATTAAAATATTAAAGAGAATTCTTGAAAATAATAAGAGGGCATGGAATTCAAAGCTTCCATTAGCTCTATGTGCTGATAAGGTAACTATGAAGAGGTCAATTTGTTGTGCACCATTTGACCTAGTATATGGAATTCATGCAAGAATGCCTCAGAATAACTTATTGGAAATGTATAAATTTGTTCATATATGATGATGACATAGATGATGAGATGCAGTTGAGAATTGAGGACCTCATTAGGTTGGATGAGACTAGAAGAGAATCAGTTGCAATGAATGCCAAATTGCAGTTGCAGGTTAAGAATTTATATGATAAGAAGATTGTTGATAGAAAGTTTGAACCTGGTGATTTGGTGTTAGTTTGGAATGCTAGACTGGAGGATAAGGGGAAACATGGTAAATTTGATCCCATTTGGCTAGGGCCATATCTAATTCATGAGAAATGGGGCCAAGATTCATACATTATCAAAGAATTAAATGGTGATATTCAGGAATTGCCAGTTCATGGACAATTCTTGAAGAAATACTTCAATTGAGGTATTTTGTTTTCCATGAACAGTAGTTAGGTTTGTACATTTTGTAAATTCTATAAATAAGCTGCTTGCCCCTACCCTATTTTGTCCTAGTCTATCAATTTTTGGTCCTGTTGCCTATTCTGCCTTGCTTGTTCCCTATTGTCTGCAATTTTCCAATGGGATGGTCTGCTTTAAACTAGTGATTCTAAATCCTTGCTATGCCTGCAGGAGGCATACATCCCTAGATAGAGCCACTGTTAGCACGTGCCAAAAATTTCATGGCTCTAGCTCTCTTCCCCTGGTTTTTGCAATTGTTTTTAGGTCCCTGGCATAAACCCTAAGGCAAAAAATTTTAAAAATCTAGCCGTTGGGTCCTTAAATTTAAATTTGCCCTGGCCCTGTTTTATTTTTACGTTACCTTTTCATGGGTCACTTAAAACCTTTAAATCTGCATGTGCTATTTAAATGGGTCCACTTTACCATGTTTTCGGTTAGGTTTCATGTGTCGACGGGTCCCCTTTAAATATTTCCTAAGTCATCAATTAATTTTTCCTAAGTTCCTAGCGCCCAGTGGTTTTAATTTTTCCTAAGTCCTAAGCTTTATTTTTTCCTATGTTTTGGCAACCTTGATTTTCCCTAGGCCTAGCTCTGACACCATCTCCATCTAACAGTGGGTGTATGTTCACAAGCGATGTGTCAGAAATATGAGATTTTGAGACAACCATTGATTCTTTTGGGTGACATTGCCTTTACTTTTAAGGAGGTCCACTGCCATGTTCACACAGTTGGCATTCTCTCATTGGTTAGTTTGTTGCTGAGAGGGATCCTGTCAATGGGGCCTATAGTTAAGGCTTTTCAATCTATGGTCAGTGCATGATCTTGAGGAATATTCTTCCCCTTTAAGATCATGCACCATCCGTTGATTTCGAATCTTACTCAACACCTGTCAGTGGGACCTAGTTTTCAGATGTGTCAGTGTGTCCTGATCCAGTTAGTGAATAGATGAATGACATATAACTTTATGGGTTTTTTCAAAGGCTTAAGATCATGCACCACTCATTGATTTTGTTTCTTGTCAGTAGGTTGTCAGAGATGGGAGGAGATTCTTCATCGACGGTTGGCGTGTAAGCGCATAGAATCTTTTGAGCCTTTCAAATCTTGTGTCAGTCATCTAATCTTCCAAGTGGCTTAATGTTCTTAGTGGGGCCATTTTCCATGTGGTGTAGGATTGTTCAAATTTTATTGGTCGATGTGGATGATGCACCAAGGTGGGGTCATTGTCAGAGAGATTAGTGATGACGACATGATCTACGGTCAGCGTAAGTTCTCATGAGTTTTGTCAGAGCTATGAGATCTTACGCCTGCCATCCAATTATAAGGCTTGTAGAAGGTGGGTCCTTTGTTAGTGTGACCGAGTGGTAGCAATGAATGACATAATGATAAGTGGCATAAAGTGGGCCCAGGTGGGGTCAAGGGTCTTAGTGGTCTGGATAAGTAAAGTTAGTGGTGCTGACAAAAGTTTCAATGGGTTCACTCATTCACATGATAAAATGATGACATTCTAAAAGTCTTGGAGATTCAGTGAACAAGGTCATGTAATCACTAAATCATTTGGCGGAAGTAAAAGTGTTTCATGAACTAGCAGAAACCTTTGTCGCTAGTTTGCTAAATTTAACTGGGGCCCTTTTAAGAGATAAATCATAAAAGACCATGAAGCATGAAGATCAGATGGTCATGACTTAAACTTGGTCAAGATTCAAATGAGGACTGCTGATTTTTTGCTGGTGCCATGAAGGTAGCCATTTGATTTCAAATTTGAATTTGTAGAGGGTTTCCAGTGAGAGGAAGTACTAGAATTTATGGTTTTTAACAGCTGATCTCGATTGGTTTGGTGGTGCTTATTGTTGCAGTGTGGTCCAAGGTGTTAAGTGATCATCTATAGGGTTTGTACTATGCAGTTTTGTGCTTGAGGCATGTCGCAGGGTTGAAATTTTGAGTGTTTTTATGGTTCTTAGTACCTTCACAGAGAATTTTTCATGATTGAGGATCATTCCAGGATTTTCTTTCTCCTAGTTGCCTAGGTTTCCACCCCTGTAATAACTTTATGACCATTTCCAATTAGTTGGGTGGTTGAAACCCTAACCCTAAGTCTTCCATAGCTTGTTGCATTCTCTTTGAGAATTCCAAGATGACTAGGGAGTATAAGTTGCAGAAATTTTGATTTTGTAGCGGTTCCAAAACTTTCTTTGGTCCCAGGCTAGTTGTCCATGGTGTTTTACTAATAGAGGAGCTGGATCTTGTATCTTTTCCTATCCTTGTGTTGTTCTGATTGTGTATTGATTCTGAATATATTGATGAGGATGTTATTGAGTTCTAATCTTGCATTTGTGCATGTCTTCTTGTTTTGGTTCTAAGCTCATATATGTTAATGTCACAAAGTGTATTAGCATATGGTAAACAAAGAGTATTGTGAAGTCATCTCTAAGTTCATAAAAAATTTAGGATTAAAGTCTTTTAGGTGGGTTTAGTGAGTTTACAACCAAGTAGGAATCTAATGTCCTTGTGTTTGAGGGAGAGGGGTAATAGGCAAAGCACTTATCCTGGATTCAATTATGTTTGAATTAAGGTATTCAGTTGATGTATGTAATTGGGTGACTCTTTGCCCTAGGTTAAGGCACTGGTCCATCCTCTAGAGGCATTTTATTGTTGTCAACCATACACACAAACATTCAAATGATAAAATCTTAAAGCAGTTAGTAAAGAGTCTATAGTTGTATATCATTTAGTGATTCCTTTCAAGAAGTGAATCAAGGGTACACCCACCTGAGCAATAAGGCTCAAAGTGTAGGAGGATCTCTCTTGATCCTTGTTAATTGGCCCTCTTCCTTGTAGACTTTGGAGTGGTGATAGAGTCAAAGTTATATTAAAGTTATCCATCAAAGTATAAATCTTCAAGTTGAAGATCAAAGGGAACTCCCAACACCTCCTTCATCTTATGGTTATCACTAAGTCCCTGAAGATATTATGGCTTAACCACTTCATTGTGAGATTAGGAGATAACTGTGTCACCAGATTGCTGAGTATTTAGAACATAACCATTGGGTGTCTGAGAATGCATGACTAGTGTAATTTCTAGGTCACTAGATGATTTTCTTAACTACCAGAGAATTGGAAGATCACAAGACCAAAAGGAAATATAACTGCCATCATTCATTGAGAGATTCAATGACCATACAATGAGTCTCCTTATCACTGAATATTTGTTCACTTCATCATTCCATAAAGAGATTACCCTACTGCATGCCTTTTTCATATAGAGATTCAGAAACTATAGTTTAACTTCAAAATATTTTCTAATAGCAGTCACTAGATCTCATAAAGATCACTAGGAGACTTGGTGATTGAAAACATCTGTTGAGTCTTATGAAGAAAAGGAATATACCCTAGACTTAAGGAGATCACATGACAAAGCATTATTCTAAATCATGAGACTAAAAGGAATATGCTAAATGTGTTCTGAGACTAGGTGACTAAGTGGTAATTATAAAGTGCACATGTTCAAAGGATTACTTAAGTTATTTGAAAAAGTAATAGAAAATTAGAACCTGATCAGGTTTTCTCTAGTGTTTTGGATTTTCAAAAGTATCTTCGACTTAGCACCTAGGGTTTTCAGAATTAGGAACATATTTTCAACACCTTGGACATGAGATTTAATATGAGAAAAGCTCAAAAGATGGGAAAACTGTCAAAGAAATAGGAAAAGGAACACAACCTTGAAAACTCTGAAAAATACTACCAACAAGTTGAATACACCCTTAGCATCTTCTTGTTCATATATGGATATGAGTTACACAATGACTCAATGAGAGAGGGAAGAAATTAATAAAAGCCTTAATGACATATTTGAAAGGCATAGAGATACCATTCTGTTTCGTAGTTCCTCTCATGAAAATCAACCAATCTCATCCCTTGTCTCAACTAGATATCTAGATGCACACCAAATGGCTGAAAGAGATAATAAACAAGCCTATCAAGAAGAGCAATCACAACATGAAAACCAATATGATGAACCCTATGACACTCATTTGAATGTAGCATACACCAATGACTTGTTTAGACATTAAAGACCAAGTTCACCACTCAAAAAAACTTCAAGATACACGAGTGAAAGACTTAAGAGAATTGAGCATGAAAGAAAAGCCTTCCTAGATGAACAAGCTGAAAAGGAAGAGAAATTTAGACTCTTAGAGTTGGAGAGACAAGCCTTGTTTGAGATAGAAAGGAGAGCCTCCTAAGAAGAGAAAGATAGACTCTTGGCTCAACAACTTAATGATCAAATCAAAAACATGTGTGTTGGTGGTGGAAACAACTCTCCTTAATCCACTCCTCCTAAGACTCCATGAAGTAGAAGATGTTTGAGAACACCTTCACAATCTCCTAGCCCTAGAGAAAGAAGGGCTTCACAACATGATCATTATAGGAGATGAAAACCTCCTAGGAACTCAAGAAAACCTTCACAATGTGCTCACCATGGTTCATAATATGGGGGTAGTAGCTCAATTTTCTACCTCAACTCCCAAGACTTCATGAAGATACAACAAGAATCACTCTCCCAGTAGTATGTGGAGAGATACTTAGAGAAAAACAAAGACAAGTTCCTATAGAGTTTAATCAACAAGGGTGCTAGAGTCCCCTACAACTTTGATGTGGACAAGAAGATTAAGAAGCAAGGTCCATATCAAGAAGAGGAGATCAAACAAATCAAGAGTATGATGGAGAATATGTTTGCACCCAAGTGTTCATTCTCACTTGATTCAATTTGTCCTAATCCTTTTGAAAAAAGTGTTAACATGAAAGACCTCCCTAGAAAGGTTGAGATCCCTCATTATGAAAAGTACGATGGGAATGGAGACCCACATGATCACATGCGTCAATTCTATACCACAATTTTTGAGTTACATCAAGATGACTTGTACCTCATGAGATTATTTCCAAGGAGTCTTAAGGGTCAAGCAATGGAATGGTTCACCAACATAACTCCCCCCCATTAAGACTTTCAAAGAGCTCATCCATAGATTTGTCCAACAATTTGCATACAACCTTTCAAGATCTATCACCATGTTGGACTTATGCAACTTAAAGAAAAATCAAGGGGAATCCTTTGTCACTTTCTTGCAAAGGTGGAGATGACAATGCTCTCACTACTATAGGACCATCCCTAAAAATGAGAAGATTGACATCCTTGTTAGAAACTTGGTTCCTGAAATGCAGTATGAAGTTAGGAAGATGATTTTTTATTCCTTTGACACCATGGTTGAAATCGCATGTAGGATTGAGGATTTTTTGAGAGAATAAGAAATTTGGACCAGACATGGAAACAACAACAACAATGGTCAAAATAACAACCCTAACAAGGATAAAGGGAAAAAATCACATTGGAATAGGAACAAACAAGTGGTCAATGACAGAGTTGTGGACTCTTCCAAACCCACAAATCAAGTTGTTTTACACTTGTCTAGTGTCATTCAAGCCATGGAATTCAATGCATCTCATTAACAAGAGAGAAAGCCAAGATACCAAGATAAGCTAAGAAAGAGAGACGTCAATTTTCAAAACTTGGTGATTCATATGAGGATGTCTTAAAAACACTCATTGCGAACAACCTTGTGCATCCTCAAGATCCCATAAAGCATTATATACCTGATGTTAAGCCACATTGGTGGGATGAGAAAGCCTTTTTAAAATTTTACAATGGTATTGGACATGATATTGAAAAATGCTGGAAACTCAAACATATCATCCAAGATCTCATTGAGAGTGGAAAACTTAAGGTAGATGGATTGAACACTAACACTGATCATAAGGCATTAAAAGAACCTTTTCCCAAGTATGAAAAGGGGGATACCTCTAAACCTAAGAATGGCAAGGCTGAGGTCAATTACACTTACACAGTTGTAGAGAATGTTGTCAACATGCTTGAAGTTGTAGAAGAAAATGTTAACATGTTGAGGAATAAATATCCCTATGGTTATGATCTAGACATAGACTCTCCTCCTATCTTTGATGAAGAACCCATCCTGGTGCTAAGGGGTCCTAACTCAAGAGTGTCATCTCAAAATCTCAATGTTTTCACATGAAGTCAAGGTCCCATTGTCATTAGAGGACCTAGTTCAAGTAAACCAAGTAAACCAAAGCAAGTGGCATCTAAGAATGTTAGCTTAAAACTAGAAAAGAATCCTAAGTTGAGCTATAATCTTGTCTATCAGTTGCAAAGAACACCAGCTGAGATTTCAATCTTTGAGCTCTCAAAGTTGTCCCCAAGATACAAGAAAGTCCTTTAGGATGCTTTGTGCATAGCGAACGTCCCCAACAATTTAGATGATCAATTCTAGAAAATGGTTAACCATATTTCTAGCCCTCATTACCTTACCATTTTGGAGGATGATGATAAAGCATATAGCCACCTGCACAACCTCTCTCTTCATATTAAGGTCATGATCCACAAAACCCATGTCAGGTGTATATTGATAGATGGGGGTGATGGGCTTAATATTTGTTCCTTGAGTCTTTTAAAGACATTCGATTATTATGAACAAGTCATAGATACCAGAAAGAAGATCACTGTCAAAGCCTATTGGTGCAGGAGAACCCACAATAAATGATGATTCATCAAAGTCCTAGGAACATCTAGGATAGGTTAGATCTATCATCTAGGCATCTAGACCAAATTGAAAGACCTAGTTCCAAGATTGGCATAGTTATAAGCCCTTGGTCAACTATGGTCAAAGAAGGTCAAAGGGCCTAATATCTTAGGATTTTGAATATTTTCATGTTTTAATTGTTTGGATCCATGTTGGATCATTAGACTTAGGTGTGGACCAATTTTGGTCACCTTGGATAGAGAAGATGCTAAAAAGTTGTAAAAGTTGCTTTGCAACTTTGACAACTTTTGCTAAAAGTTGTAAATAACTCCCCAATGGTCATATGGTTTGAAAATCAGTTTTTAACCAATGGGGGAGGCCTTCATAATCCCTACCAGGTGGGCGGAAGGTAAGGAGATTTAATTTGGCATTTAGAATTAATAAAAGATAACCATTTCTCTACAAACCCTAAGGATAGTTGAAGTGTAAGGACTGGTATGGATAGGAGGGAATGAATATCTAAAACCAAAAGTTTTTTTTTTGAATCTATTTTCATTTATAGTTGGTTTCATGCTTTGATCAATCTTAGATTGAGAGGTATTGAAGTTTTGGTCTGACTACTTGGATTGTAGGCCTAAAACTAGGGTTTCAATTGATTTTGTGTATTCTATTCAATTCCACCATGGGAATCTAATACCCCTTGGTGGGATTCAAGCTCTGATTATGTACTTTGATAATATCCAACTTAGGAGTGGTAACTTGTAGGGAGATGGAATTTCCATGATGCCCTAGGTGTACATCCCTATGTGTGCACCTACAAGTGACTAAGTATAGTCAGCATAACTATTGATTAGGGATTCACCAAGACTTTAGATTCAAGACTTAAGGTCCTTTTGTATGCCCTCACATTTTCTAATAATTGGTTTGGGCATTGGTTTGGAGGAAATAGCACTTGTAGTGCAATTACAGACCTAACTAGGCCTTATTGTCTTGCCTAGATTAGGTGTTTTCCTACCTTACCATAAGTTTCACATCTTGGTGCTTGGATATGATCCATATAGCCCAAAAGGGTGATCAAAATCTCCAATTTTTTCAATACATTGCATGGAAGTATTTTGGTCTAGGATCAAAATCTCCTCTATAAAGGGCTACAAGCCTAGTTGTGGGTTTATGGAGCAACTATGTTGTATGGGTTTCTCTTGAGTGAAATAACCATTGGAACTAATTGAATAGAACCTAAATAGGCTAGATCCTTGAGTATAGGTCACCCCTAGTCTTGCTAGTCATTTCATGGGGATTTCTCATAAATTGGGTCAATAGTGCTTCATAGCCAATCTTGGTTATTAGTATTTGGGACTTGGTATAACCTAGTGATTAGGTTTCCCTTAGGGTTTTGAGGTTGTGATAACCTTAATCCTTGTCCTTGCTACACTTGTGATAGGTGTAGGGAACTTTTCCCATAGTTTGGGTGTATAAGGGTACATTCCCTTAACCATCATTCACTATTACAAGCTTCCTACTGCCCACTTTGCATCAAGTGGTGTCAGATATATGTCTACTCCTGAGGATCAAGAGATCCCTGCAAGGGTCATAAAAAATGAATTATCAAATATAGTGAGAGAACAAAGGGCATCAAATACAGCCTTGACTAAGAGGCTCCAAGAACTTGAGAATAAGTTAGATAAGGATAAAGAGGATGAGTCTAGTAAGGAAGAAGGGAGTGAAAATGAGGAAGACACCTCTGATCAGAACATCCTTGTAGACCAAAGACCTCTCATAGATTCCTTAAATTCCATGGGGAGAAGGACCATGGAGGAGAAGATAGACTTACCAATTTTCAATGGTAGGATGAATGCAAATTTGGCTTTGGATTGGATAGAAGCCTTGACAACATTCTTTGAATGTGAGGACATCCCTAAGAAAGATGGCAAGATCCAAGTTGAAGGGAGCAGCCCTAACTTGGTGAAACTTCATCCAAATAGAGAGGGTGAAGAATGGGAGAAGCATGATAAATTCATGGAACAAGATGATAGCCCTGATCAAAGAGACATATGTGCCTAAAGATTATGGGGTACAAATCCATAGGAGCAAGCAAAGATTAAAGCAAAAATATATTGATGTAGGGTCATACACCAAGGAGTTCCTAAAACTATGTATGAAGACAAATGTGGTAGAAGATGAAGAAGAAAAACTAGCAAGGTATATGAATGGTCTGAAGGTATCCATTCAAGAGGAACTTAGCCCACACTTCCCTACCACAATCAACAAGTGCTATCATATGGAACTCAAGGTAGAGGAGAAATGGAAGAGAAAGTAGGAGTTTGGAAAAGGGAAAGAAAACAATATGAACTTCAAGCCTAAGAAAAGCTCTTGGGACAAGGGACAAAGTAGTGGAATCAAGCCTACTAATCAGAATAAGGATCAGGGAGGACAAAGTTCCAAAGGGAACTATAGAGGAAAATTTCTTTTAATAGAGGTAGAGGAAGAGAAGGGAAAGAAAACAATATGAACTTCAAGCCTAAGAACAGCTCTTGGGATAACGGACAAAGTAGTGGAATCAAGCCTACTGATCAAAATAAGGATTAGGGAGGACAAAGTTCCAAAGGGAACTGTAGAGGAAAATGTCTTTTAATAGAGGTAGAGGAAGAGATAATGGCCCTCTCACATGTTACAACTATAATCAAGTAAAACACCATGCAGGAAAGTGCCCTAAGAAGAGGAATAATAATCAAGGGGAGAGAAGAACTCAACTTTTGGAAGAAGAAAAATCTGATAACAGAGATCTTGAACCAGAAGAAGGAACATGTTTGATGATGAGACAAGAATTTTTTTAGATCCCTCACACCCAAGAACCACCCCAAAGAAAGAATTTATTCAGGTCAAAGATCAAGTTCCAAGGCAAGTTGTGTAACTTGTTGATTGATTCGAGCTCAACTGAAAATCTTTTTTCTTCTGAAATGGTAGAAAAAATCAAACTACCTAAGAAACCCCACCCCTTTCCATATCATGTCTCTTGGCCAAAAAAGGGTCAAAAAACTTTGGTAACTGAACAAGCATGGGTAGAGTTTTCCTTAGCAGATTTTTAGCATAAAGTACTATGTGATGTGGAAATGGATGCCTCTCATAT
Source organism: Chamaecyparis obtusa (assembly GCA_027943335.1). NCBI lineage: Eukaryota > Viridiplantae > Streptophyta > Pinopsida > Cupressales > Cupressaceae > Chamaecyparis > Chamaecyparis obtusa. The sequence goes on from BSBK01000092.1 coordinate 2,376,202, forward strand.
ACTCCTAGGTAGGCCCTAGAAATATGACATTTATGCCATCCATAATTGCAAAAATAATACCTACTCCATAACTCAGAATGGTTTAACCTTCACCATGAAACCCTTTCTTGATCCTAAAGAAGAGTCTACTATTGTAACAGTGGGGGAGAAAGAAATGATGAAAGCTTGGAAAGAACCTAATGCCCAAGGTTTCATATTGGTCTATAAACCAAAGGAAAACATAACTTAAAAGGATAAAGATCCTATACTATAGGAGATACAAGACCTAATGCAATAGTACAATGATTTCACTACTATTGATCTACCCATAAGCCTCCCTCCCTTAAGATATATCAGTCACCAAATTGACTTGATACATGTTTCATCCCTACCTAACAAGGCCCCATACAAGATGACACTGGTGTAGCATGCAGAGATTGCAAAACAAGTCAGTGAACTATTGGAGAAGGGACTCATTCAGAAAAGTCTCAGTCCATGTGTTATGTCATCAATCTTAGCCAGGCTAAAAAGGATGGAAAATGGAGATTGTGTACTGACAGTAGAGCCCTAAACAAGATCACTATAAGATATAGATTCCCCATGCCCAGAATTGAGGATCTATTGGATCAACTAGGAGGTGCTTTCTACTTCACCAAGATAGACTTGAAGTTTAGATACCATCAGATCAGGATCAAACTAGAAGATGAATGGAAGACAACATTCAAAATTACTGAAGGTTTGGTCAAATGGTTAGTAATGCCCTTTGGGTTAAGCAATGCCCCTAGTACTTTTATGAGGCTAATGAATGAGATATTCATTGATTTTATTGGCAAATTTGTTGTTATTTACCTTGATGACATACTAATGTTTAGTCATAGCAAGGAGGAGCATCTTGATCATGTGGAACAAGTACTAAGGAGGCTTCATCAACACAAGTTGGTGATCAACTTGGAAAAATGCATGTTTATGAAGAAGGAACTTGTGTTCCTAGGATTTGTGATCTCACAAGGTACCCTCAAGATGGACCCTGACAAGGTTGAAGTAATCATCAATTAGCCTCCACCAAAGAACCAATGTGATGTAAGAAGCTTCCATGGACTTGTCACCTTCTATAGAAAGTTTATCAAAAACTTGAACCATGTGTGTGCACCAATACTTGACACCATTAAAGGAGGTAGGAAGAATAAATTTGCTTGGACAAAGGAAGAAAATGATGCATTTCAGTACTTGAAATTTTTTTTTTCTCAATACCCCATCTTGGTTCTACCTAATTTCAACAAGGTCTTCACTATGGAGATAGATGTAAGTAATTTGGCCATAGGTGCAGTCCTAAGCCAGGAGGCTAAGCCAGTGGCTTTCTTCTCTAAGACATTAAATGAGGCCAAAAGGAAGTACTCAACCTATGAATTGTAACTTTATGCTATGGTCTAAGCCCTCAAGAAATGGAGGCAATATCTAATTCCCAAAGAATTTGTGGTATATATTGACAACCATGCATTGAGTTTTATCAATTCACAGGAAAAGTTCTTTGTCAGACATCTTAAATGGATGGAGCAGTTACAAGCCTACACTTTCAACATCAAACACAAGAAGGGTGTGGAAAACAAGGTGGTGGATGCCCTTAGTAGGAGGGTTGGTCTGGTTGAAGATGTAAAACTTCAAAGTGTAGGAATTGATTCCCTCAAGCACCTATATCCTGATGATCCTGATTTTGCAAAGATTTTTCAAGTTTGCACAAAGATGGTTGGAAGATACCATACTAATTTTTTTGAATACCTAATTCAAAATGGACTCCTATTTAAAGGAGCTCAACTATGCATCCCCAAATGTTCAATGAGGACAAATATAATAAGGGAGAAATAGTGTGGTGGCCTAGGAGGACACTTTGGCATTGATAAGACAATAGACGTGGTGAAGAGAAGTTATTTTTGGCCAAAGATGAACAATGATATTAAAAATTTCATAGAGACTGGAACCATCTATCAGCAAGCTAAAGGTGTATCAACAAATTAGGGGTTATATCAACCCTTACCAATTCCTACAAGGCCTTGGGAATCAATCTCAATGGATTTTATCATGTGGCTACCTAGAACAAAACAAGGTTTTGATAGTGTTTTTGTGATAGTGGATAGATTTAGTAAAATGGCCCATTTTTTACTATGTAAAAGCACAAATGATGATTCTCACATTGCACATGTTTTCTTTAAAGAGGTAGTTAGGATCCATGGTTTACCAAAAACAATTATATCTGATAGGGATGTAAAGTTTCAAGGCCACTTTTGGAGGACACTTTTCAAGAAACTTGGGACTAATCTAACCTACAACTCTGCCTATCACCCACAAATTGATGGGTAGATTGAGGTGGTAAATAGATCCTTAGGCAATCTCCTAAGATGCCTAACCAAAAAATATTCTTAGAGTTGGGATCTACTCTTGCCCCATGAAGAGTTTGCATTCAATGATTCCATGAATAGGTCAACAGACAAGACCCCCTTCTAAGAAGTGTATGGCCTTCATCCCAAAGGACCATTGGACCTAGTAGAACTACCATCTGATTTCAAAATTAGTGCTCAAGGAGAAGAGCTAGCAGAGCTTATTACAAGGGTGCAACATCAGGTAAAAGAAGCATTACAAAGATCCACTTTGAAATACAAGGAACATGCTGACAAAAGAAGAATGGAAATCCACTTCAAAGTTGGAGACAAGGTATGGACATTCTTGAAGAAAGAGAGACTACATAAGGGTATATATTCCAAACTTCACATGAAGAAAGTAGGACCATGTACTATACTCAACAAAATGGGTGAAAATGCATATGAGATCTCTCTCTCCCTACCTTGTAAATTTTTCCAATTTTCAACGTTGGAGACCCCACCCCCTAAAAAGGTATAATAGATTCAACAAATGAACAAGGTGAGCAAGAAGATATGAATGATGAAGACTATGTCACTAACCTCCTCAAAGAAAACCAATTGAGTTGGAGGCAATATTGGACACCAAGTTGCTCAAGCAGACCAGAACCAAGAAGTATATGCAGTACCTAGTCAAGTGGAAAGGACTCCCCAACATAGATGCAACTTGGATGACTAAAGACCAAATCGAGAAACATGGAACTCCTATGGAGAAATTACCCTCAAGTGGGAACTTGAGTTAAAAAATTCAAGGGGAGTATGGTGCAAGATCACCCACAATAAATGATGATTCATCAAAGTCCTAGGAATATCTAGGATAGGTTAGATCTATCATCTAGGCATCTAGACCAAATTGAAAGACCTAGTTCCAAGATTGGCACAGATATGAGCCCTTCATCAATTATGGTCAAAGATGTTCAAAGGGCCTAATATCTTAGGATTTTTCATATTTTCATGTTTTAATTTTTTGGATCCATGTTGGATCATTAGACTTAGGTGTAGACCAATTTTGGTCACCTTGGATAGAAAAGATGCTAAAAAGTTGTAAAAGTTGCTTTACAACTTTGACAAATTTTGCTAAAAGTTGTAAACAACCCCCCAATAGTCATATGGTTTGAAAATCAGTTTTTAACCCATGGGGGAGGCTTTCATAAGCCCTACTAGGCGAGTGGAAGGTAAGGAGATGTAATTTGGCATTTAGAATTAATAAAAGATAACCATTTCTCTGCAAACCCCGAGGATAGTTTAAGTGTATGGACTAGTATGGAAAAGAGGGAATGAATATATCAAACCAAAATTTTTCTTTGTGAATATATTTTCATTTACAATTGGTTTCATGCTTTGATCAATCTTAGATTGAGAGTTATTGAAGTTTTACTCTGACTGGCTGGATTGTAGGCCTAAAACCATGGTTTCAATTGATTCTATGTATTCCATTCGATTCCAACATGGGAATCTAATGCCCCTTGGTGGAATTCAAGATTTGATTATGTAATTTGATAATATCTAGGTTAGGAGTGGTAACATGCAGGGAGATGGAATTGTCATGATTCCCTAGGTGTACATCCCTATGTGTGCACCTACAAGTGACTGAGTATAGTCAGCATAACTATTGATTGGGGATTCACCAAGACTTCAAATTCAGGACTTAAGGTTCTTTTGTATGCCCTCACATTTTCCCATAATTGGTTTGGGCATTGGTTTAGTGGAAATAGCACTTGTAGTGCAATTGCGGACCTAACTAGGCCTAATTGTCTTGCTTGGATTAGGTGTTTCCTACCTTACCTTAAGTTTCACATCTTGGTGCTTGGATATGATCCCTAAATTGCAAAAGGGTGATCAGAATCTCCAATTTTTTCAATACATTGCATGGAAGTATTTTGGTCTAGGATCAAAATCTCCTCTAGAAAGGGCTACAAGCCTAGTTGTATGTTTGTGAAGCAACTATGTTGTATGGGTTTCTCTTGAGTGAAAGAACCATTGGAACTAATTTAATAGGACCTAAATAGGCTAGATCCCTAAGTATAGGTCACCCCTAGTCCTGCTAGTCATTTCATTGGGATTGCTCATAAATTTGGTCAATAGTGCTTCATAGCCAATCTTGGTTATTGTTATCTGGGAGTTGGTAGAACATAGTTATTAGGTTTCCCTTGGGGTTTTTAGTTTGTGATAACCTTAATCCTTGTCCTTACTACACTTGTGATAGGTGTAGGGAAATTTTCCCATAGTTTGGGTGTATAAGAGTACATTCCCTTAACCATCATTCACTATTTCAAGCTTCCTGTTGCCCACTTTGCATCATCTATGATGAGGTGGAAAGGAGTTCCAAGGGGTTGGCCATCCTTCCTATTAGGATTGGCCCTATTGAAAAAGATGTTTTATTCTAGATAGTTGACACTTCCCCCTTGTGTACAACATATTACTCAGTAAGCCATGGATTCATGATATGCAAGAAGTCTCATCTACCTACCATTAGTGTGTTAAGTTTTCTTACAATGGAGTAGAGATTTGTATACCTGAGGATAACACTTTATCTATAAACTCAGTTTTAGTGAGTACTCATGTTCCCCTCAATAGAGAAGTGGAAGAATTCAATGCAACCTTAGCTGAATGTAAAGAAAAGTTTGAGTTAGTAGACCTTGGCATGGTGGGGTATCAACTCAACTCCCTCACAAATCTACCAGTTTCACCTAGGTCTTATGGAAATCCTTCACAAGATATGAGACCTTCCTCTTCAGCTATGACTTTATTTGGCATGTTTGTAGAGTCCTTAGTGCCTATTCAAGATGAGAAAGAAGAGATGGCTATTAAAGATTGGATTTATAGAGAAGAGAAATACATGCACAATGAGAACTTCTCTCCCTCTCCTAAGGCTTATGGAAGAGGATATACTTTTTTCAAATAGATGGGTTATCCTAGACATGGCCCTCTTAGTCACAGATTGGATGCTAGAGCCAAACCCCTTGATCATGATCTTTTTGGATGCAAGTCTAAGGAGATGGTTGGCCTAGGATTTGTGAATTACAACAAGAACACTTCTCCTATCCTTGATGAGTCAAATAATGAAGATGAACTAGAATAAATACCTAATTTGAAAAATCAACAAGATATGTGTGAAGATTGGGTCCCTTCCACTAATCTCCTTTGGGGAGATTCAGATAGTCTAATCACCTATGGGATAGTTAAAGCTTAGAACAAGATGAATTTGATGTAGAAGATCCTATCAAAGAATTTTAATGCAATAATATTGTTTGTTTGATGGAAAGAGAAGGTGTTACCCTTGATGAAATTAGAACTTCCACATCAAGATGTCCTAAACCTTCATGGTGTAAACATCCTAATCAAAGTTTAGAAATAAGTTCATATGAGTATGAATGGGACTCCTTCTCAGAGCCTTCCATAGTTGACATAGATGTTTATGTCATCCACACATATAGTTCTCAACCTGAGGTAGTCGACGAGTCACGTGTAGAATTAGATGATTTGAACCCACATGTTGCCTTAGTAGACAATTCTTCACTTGTTAGGATGAATCTTGATTTGGGTAGGTTAGAGGGATATTTGATGGACTCCAACTCTTCAATCACCAGAGATGATATCATTCACATTCACAACCTTGAACCAGTCATTGACTTACCTCTTGTTCATGCTAACCTCCTTGATTGGTCCCAATGCTATCAAGAACCTGACCTTTTAACATTCCAAAATGATTATGAGATAACTTGTTACTTGAATGCCATTAAACCCATAGTCTCTTCCACCAGTGAACTCGCTACTAGCATGATAGAGCTAGACATCAAGTACCTTAGTCACAAAATAAAAATAAAATAAAATCAAAAGAATAAGAGTTCTAAAGGCAAAAACCACTGTGTGGTAGTGTCATAACCAATAAAAGTAAAAAGAAATAACATATCCAAGGGTGAAAACCTCTCTGAGGTGCCTAAGGATGAGGTACTTGATCATCTCCCTAGCTACTTTTAGGATAGATCTTCAATGCTTATTCAACCAACACAAAAAGTCTATTTCGGTATAGATGAGGCTCCACAGATAGTGCACTTGGTTCAGTCCTTGTCACCACAAGAAAAAGAATCTTACACTAAGTTATTATAGAAAAAGAAGATCAAATTTGCATGGACTTATTCAAATATGCTAGAGTTGGACACTAATCTTATCATGCATCACTTGTCCATAGCTCTAGGTGTCAAACAATTAAATAGAAATTGAGAAATATGCATCCTCACATAGCTCTCCTAGTCAAAGAAGAATCAGAGAAACTCCTTGGTGTAGGGCTCATAAGGGCTATTGACTATTCTGAATGGATATCAAACATTATACCAATTTCCTCACATGAAAAATCTATTTGAATTTGTATAGATTTTAGAGATGTCAATAGAGCAGGCCCAAAGGATGACTTTCCACTTCCCAATATAGACAAGATAGTGGATATGACTGTGGGTTATGAGATTTATTCCTTGATGGATGGTTTTTTTTGGATACAATTAGATTAATATAGATCCTAAAGATCAAGAAAATACTGCATTCACTTGTGCATGGGGTACCTATTGTTGGAACATTATGCCTTTTACATTAAAAAATGCAGGAGCCACCTATCAACGAGCTATGACAACCATTTTTCATTACATGATGCATAAAAAAATGGAAGATAATGTGGATGATACCTTGGCCAAGTCTAAGAAAAGAGACACACATTTAAATGATTTAGAAGTCATTCTAGATCACATGGAACAATTCCAGCTAAGGTTAAATCCTAAAAAGTGTGCATTTTGTGTCACCTCTGGAAAACTACTAAGATTCATCATTTCAACAAAAGGAATAGAGGTAGACACTAAAAAATTCCAAGAAATCATAGATATTCCACTTCCTAAAAACATTAGTCAAATGATGAGTCTTCGAGGATGTCTTCAATCCATAAGGAGGTTCATTTCATAGTTGGAAGATTGAGCTCAACCTTTCAACAAGAACTTACACAAAGGAGTAAAATGTACTTGGAATGAGGATTATCAAAAGAGAATAGATAAAATTGAGAAATGCTTGGAAAATCCTCCCATTTTAATGCCTCCTATCCCAGGGAAACCACTTATTCTATACATTTCAGTGACAAAATCTTCCTGTTAGGAATAGTCCCAAGAGATAACTGAGAGGGGGGGGCTGAATCAGTTATCTACAAGATTCAATTTTTTATCCAATTAAGTATACTTAAACATAAAGAACAAACACAATGAAAGAACACATGAACACAACACCAATCATTTGGTTATGGGGAAACCCAAATAGGTAAAAACCTTAGTGGGAATTGACACCCACTAATATTCTACACTAGAGTGTTATGATCCTTTTTAGAAGATCCTTAACCCTGTTAGGAGTTGCTTTAAAATATATTTAGTATAGTATACCTTCTCAAGGGTCAGACCCTATGAGGAGTCTTTTACAATTGTCCCTATTAGGGGAGAGGACACACTATCTGAGAGCTCACTACTCAAAGGGGTGAAGGCTACAACCTTTTGAATAATAGATACACACTATATCTAATCTTGGTGAACTATGCTTTGACCTGCTATTTGGATTAGTTCCAATGAATAGAACAAGTACTTTACTTGGTCACATAGACTCAACACTTCACACACTCTTCTTTTCTCTACTTATCACAACTATGAACCACACTTCAACAATCACAAATGACTGCCTATAAATATCTTTCCTCCAAAAGATATAATCAAGTTATCCTATTAGAACCATCTTGAAATCATATTAGAGAAACCATAAAAAACTCTATTATGCACTATTATGCACCATTCTGTTAGCTCTATTATGCACTCAACACAATATGGGACCTGTCTAATAAGATAATTGTAGATGCATGCTACACACTGTCGACTCTACCAAAACAACTGGAACTTTCTCTATAAGCTGAATTAACTCATGAACTCTTAACCAAACATTAATAACTCTCCTCTAAGATTAAATCCATGGGTGCATACCCACAAGATAGGCAAAACTACACAACCAATAAAATCTCTATCGGCTTTTTTGAATAAACATAGGAAACTGCTGCTGGCAAATAGCGACTACATAACTTCACTTCTACTCATTAAAAAACTATGCATCCATAACTAAAACATCACTAACATGTCTTCAACATAAATCAAAGTGCACAAGGCTCTATGATAATTGTACAGACAACCATATGTAGAACACAACCTGTAACTCTGTCAGGAACACTATTGATACTAACGGCTATATAACTATTTGTATTTATGATTAACCTTTGTGCCCATGATATCACACTGATATCATGTCCATGCTACATATATATAAATAGTACTACATAAGACTTCCACACAAGCTACTTTCCACATGTTTTCATCAATGACAAACATATAGTCAGTACTAGCCTCCTGGAAAATCTCCAACAATCTCCCTGTTTGGCATTGATGGCAACATGTGGAATGAAAAAACCACCACCAACCCACATGAACATTTATTTTATAACATTCTTCATTTCCTCTTCAAAACTCCCCCAAAGATGAATCCTTCATCTACTGCAATATTTACTAATATTCTCCATTTCCTCAACTGTACTGTTGTCATAACTAGATGTTGCTCCCCCATAGTATATTACTCCTTTTTTTTCTTCTATTTTTCATGACTATATATTACTCCCCCTTTGACATCAATGGAAAAGGGAACCATTCATTTTAAGCACCAGTACTACTCCTGAGGTAGAGTAGTCAACCTTCCACCCATCCCTAAGGATTGATGCCTTTCCTCCTTACTTCTAAGTAGAATCAGGGAAGGGAATGACTCCCAACTTCTCCCTGAGATACTCAAATGTATCCTTAGGTAAGGGCTTTGTGAATATATCTCCCAACTAATCTATAGTACTCAAAAAGTCTAACTTGACTTCTTTTTCTACCACTTTCTCTCTTAGGAAGTGATACTTCATCTCAATGTGCTTTGTCTTTGCATGCATCATAGGGTTCTTTGACATATTGATAGTGCTATAGTTATCACAGTGAATAAGAATAGGATAATCAATCTGAATTCCAAAATCCTTTATCATCTACTTGATCCAAACAATTGTAGAACAATTCAAGGCTGCTGCAACATACTCCGCTTCTGCTATTGACTAAGAAATTCAATTTTGTTTCTTTCTTGTCCAAGTGACAAGTCTATCACCAAGAAACATTGCTCCTCCTGAAATACTCTTTCTATCATCAACACATCCTGTCCAATCTGCATCAGTATACACATGAAGCTCAACATTTTTTTAATTATGATACCATAGACCATAATCTATAGTTCCTTGTAAGTATCTAAATATTCTCTTTACTACCATGAGGTGACTTTGTTTAGGTTCTACTACAAATCTTCCAACTATGCCAACTGCATTTGAAATATTAGGTCTAGTCTGAGTAAGATATATAAGTTTACCTATCATGGACTTATACAATGTTATATCTACTACTAGTGAGTTATCTTCTTTTGTAACCTTGCATCCAATGATCATAGGGGTTCCTACTAGCTTGCAATCATCCATCTTGAATTTCTTTAGTATCTCTTTCACATATTTTGACTGATTAATAAAAATTTCTTTTCTGCCTGCTACACATTTAGTCCTAAAAAGTATTTGATATGACCAATCATACTCATCTCAAACTCATTCTACATTTCTTTGGAAAATTCGGCACTTAGTTCATCATTACCTCTAAAGATAATGTCATCAACAAATATAGCTACAAGAAGTAAACCTTCAAATGTCTCTTTGATGAATAGATTACAAGCTACTACTCCTTTCTTGAATCCAATCTTAGTTAGATATCCATCTAGTCTCTCATACCATGCTCTAGGGGCTTGCTTAATTCCATAAAGAGCCTTCTTCAATCTTCATACCATATCAAGTTTGTCTGATAAGGTGAATCCTTCTGGCTGCTCAATGTATACTTCTTCTTTCAAGTCTCCATTTAGGAATGCTAACTTGACATCCATCTGATAAACTTTGAAGTTTTTGACTGTATCATAAGCTAGAAATAACTTAATAGCTTTGAATCTACTCACAAGTGCAAATGTGTCAGAATAATCAATGCCTTCTCTTTGCACATATCCTTTACATACTAATCTTTCTTTGTTTCTTACTACTATGCCATCTTCATTCATCTTGTTTCTAAATATCCACTTTGTTCCAATAACATTCTTATCACTAGGTCTTGGGACCAATTCCCAAGTGTCATTCTTAATAATCTGATCAAGTTCTTCTTTCATAGCATCATGCCAATAAGAATCATTACATGCATCTTCAACACTTAAAGGTTCAATCTGAGATAGTAAACATATCGCTTCACTGTTAGCTGAGTTCTTTTCTTGGGACCTTGTTAGGACTTTGGCACTCTGATCTCCAATGATGTCTATCTTGGAATGATTTCTTGATGTAAAATTTTGAACTTTAGGTGATTCTAACTTATCAACCTTAGGATTTTCCTCTTCACTTGTCTCAGGGTCATTGAATAACACATCAATACTGTCAAACATTTCTTCAATAACTATCTCACTAGTGGAGGGTCTAGGTTCTTCCTCAATCATGGGTAAGTAATCATGATATCTTTCTTGAATCATAAAATTTTCATAAATCTTTACATGAGCACTTTCTATGATCTTTTTCAATCTTAAATTGAAACATCTATAAGCTTTACTTTTAGTAGAGTAACCAAGAAAAATACCTTCATCACTTCTTGCATCAAACTTGCCTATTGCTTCATCCCTCTTGATGTAGCACTCGCTTCCAAAGATTCTAAAAAACTTTACTATGGGAACATTACCAAACCATAGCTCATAAGGACTTTTTTAGTACTTAGCCTCAATTGAATTCTATTGATGCTATAGACAATTGTATTGACCACATCTCTCTCATAGGTGTGTGCAACTTATGTTGGAGATTTTCCAGCAGGTCAGTACCAACTGTATGTTTGTCATTGATGACAATAGTTATATAGCAGTTGGTGTCAGCAGTGTTCCTGACAGTGTAACAAATAGTGTTCTATGTATGGTTGTCTATACAATTATCATGGATCCTTTCATGCTTAGATATATGTTGAAGACATGTTAGTGATGTTAAGTTCATGGATGCATAGTCTGATGATGAACGTAAGTGAATTTATGTAGTCACTATTCACTAGTAGCAGTTTCTTCTATTTGTTCAGAAGAGCCAATAGAGATTTTATTAGTTCTTGAGTTGTGCCTATATTGAGGGTATACACCCTTGGAGTTGAGATTTTAGAAGTGTTATTGATGTTCTATTAAGAGCACATAAGTTAATTCAACTTATAAAGATAGTTCTAGTTGTTTTTCTAGGGCCGACAGTGTGTAGCATGCGTCTACATTTATTTATTAGACAAGTCCCAAAATGAGTTGCGTGCATAATAGAGCTGACATAATGTTTATTGGAGTTTATTATGGTTTCTTTAATATGATTTCAAGGTGGTTCTAATAGGATGACTTTATTATATCATTTGGAGGAAAGATATTTATAAGCAGTCATTTGTGATTGTTGAACTGTGGTTCATAGTTGATTAAGCAAAGTAGAGCATAGTGTGTGAAGTGTAGAGCCATCAGAAGAAGGTCTATGTGACTAAGTAAAGTACTTGTGCTATTCATTGGAACTGATCTAGATAGCAGGTCAAAGAGCAGTTCACCAAGATCTAGATATAGTGTGTATTTGTTATTTAGAAGGTTGTATCCTTCACCCATTTGAGCAATGAGCTCTCAGACAGTGTGTCCTCTCCCCTAATAGGGACAATTGTAAAAGAATCCTAATAGGGTTTGACCCTTAACCAGGTCTACTATACTTAATATATTGTAAAGCTACTCCTAATAGGGTAAAGGATCTTCTAACAAGGATCATTATACACTAAGTATAGAATATTAGTGGGTATCAAGTCCCACCAAGGTTTTTACCTATTTGGGTTTCCCCGTAACCAAAATATTGGTGTTATTTTCATGTGTTCTTTCATTTTGTTTATGCTTTATGATTAAGTATACTTAATTGGATAAAGAATTGAATCTTGTAGATAATTGATTCACCCCCCCTCTTAGTTATCTCTTGGGACTATTCCTAATAATTGGTATCAGAGCCAACTACCTCTGAGAGAAAGTTTAATAGCTTGAGTTTGATCAAATGGCATACTTCAAGAAAGAAAGTCCTAAGTTCAATGGAGTGAATTATATTGATTGGAAGAACAAGATGGTAACCCATTTGTAGTTCTTTGCTTTTGAAGTTTTTAATGTAACCATCAAAGCAGCCAAGATTCCTACCTTAGAAGACCTTGGAAAAGATGATGCTACTAACACACAAAAGGAATTGTTTCATCATATTGCTATTGCTAAAGAAGCCCTTATCAGCACCTTATCTGATGGTGAATTTTTAGAAGTAAAAAAGCTAGATACAACCCATAGAGACCTGGAAGAAAAGATACAGTGCATTAGAGATGTTTCCTGAAGAAAACATTAGAGCTTACAATCAGATGATTAATGAAGCAGTTGTTGGAATCAGGAACAATGGTGGAGAGATATCAGAAGAGGACATTATGGATAAAGTAATGACTACTCTTACTCCAAAATATGAAAGAAAGATCAACATCCTTGATGAGACCATGTAGCTTACATCAAATTTCAAGAGAGAGACCTTGATCAACAAGATCTCAGCTTTTGAGATTTCAAGATTGAAGATAAAACCAAAGAGTGAGACAACTTTCAAAGCAACAGTTCATGGTAAGAAATCTATAAACACTTCTAGTAATTTTGATGATGATGATGAAGATAAAACACTAGATTATTTTATTGCTATGGTTTCCAAAAGAGAAAAGAAAAGAAAAGAAAAGAAAAATATGAAGGTCAATTATCGTTTAAGTGCTTTTCATGTAATAAGATTGGTCACTTTGCATCTAAGTGTCCCACTAGAGCTAGAAAGTTCAAAAAGGATTACAAGCCTAAGTATTCTAAGGAATACTACTATGTTGGAGATGGAGTTTCAGATGAAGAATCAAGTGAAGAAGAAATTGGATTCATTGCTATTGTAGACAAGATGAATAGTAAGTTAGTTCTTAAAGATGAGAAAGTAAATCAAGAGCTAGCATTGATTTCACAAACTAACATAAGGATAGAATAGATTATAGACAGTGGTTGTTTACATCACATGACAAGTGATTAAGGAAGGGTTAATTCATATGGACAAATACAATTGAGGTATGGTTAGATTTGGAGACAACACTCCTAAACCTATAGTTGGTAGAGGAGCCATCACTTTGGATGGAAAGAATAGAACTGACGATGTTCTTTATGTTGATGTTTTGAAACATAACCTTCTTAGTGTTGGATAGTTACATGGTAAAGGCTATCAGTTGGAGTTCAAAGATGACAAATGCATCATTAACAAAAAGATGGTGTTATGATTGCATCAGGCACAAAGACAAGAGGTAATGTTTTTCAACTCAATTCAGAAGCAAGTTGTTTTTTTGCTAAAGTTGATGATAGTTGGTTATGACATAAAAGACTATGTCATATCAATTTTGATAATATAGTAAAGATAAGAAATGTTAAGGAAGTAAGAGATCTACCTAGCATAGCAAAACCAGTTGATACTATATGCAGGGAATGTGTGATGGGGAAGCATGTGAGAAATTCATTCAGGAGCAAGTAGAATTTAGTAGAGAACAAGTTGGATCTGATTCATACAAACCTATGTGGTCCAACTCAAACAAGATCATACTATGGTGAAAGGTATTTCATTTTGTTTGTTGATGATTATACTAGGATGATGTGGGTTGCATTCTAAAAAGATAAGTCAGAAGCTTTTGAGAAGTTCAAAATATTCAAAGCTAAGGTTGAGAATGAATCTGGACTAAAGATAAAATGTTTGAGATTGGATAGAGGAGGAGAATTCACCTCTGATAGATTTTATGAGTACTATGAAGAACATGGCATAAAGAGATAGTTAAGTGCACCTAGAACACCTCAGTAGAATGGAATTGTAGAGAGAAGGAATAAGATCATTCTTGATACAATGCGCACCATTATGATAGAAGGAAAAGTTGCACACACCTATTGGAGAGATGTGGTCAATACAACAGTCTATACCATCAATAGAATTCAATTAAGACTTGGCACTAACAAAACACTTTATGAGCTATGGTTTGGTAATGTCCCCATAGTAAAATACTTTAGAATCTTTGGATGCAAATGCTACATCAAGAGGGATGAAGCAGTAGGCAAGTTTGATGCAAGAAGTGATGAAGGTATTTTCCTTGGTTACTCTACTAAAAGTAAAGCTTATAGATGTTTCAATTTAAAATTGAAAAAGATCATTGAAAGTGCTCATGTAAAGATTGATGAAAAGTTTATGATTCAAGAAAGATATCATGATTACTCACCCATTATTGAAGAAGAACCTAGACCCTCTACTAGTGAGATAGTTATTGAAGAAATGTTTGACAATATTTATGTGTTATTCAATGACCCTGAGACAAGTGAAGAAAATACTCCTAAGTTTAATGAATCAACATCACCTAAAGTTCAAAAGTTTACATAAAGAAATCATTCCAAGGAAGACATCATTGGAGATCAGAGCAACAAAGTCTTAAAAAGATCACCAGAAAATAAATCAGCTAGTAATGAAGTGGTATGTTTACTACCTCATATTGAACCTTTAAGTGTTGAAGATGCATGTAATAATCAGATAGGCATGATGCTATGAAAGAAGAACTTGATCAAATTGTTAAGAATGACACTTGGGAACTAGTCCCAAGACCTAGTGATAAAAATGTGATTGGAACAAAGTGGATATTCAGAAACAAGATGAATGCAGATGGTATAGTAGTAAGAAACAAAGCAAGATTAGTATGTAAAGGATATGCGCAAAGATAAGGCATTTATTATTTAGACACATTTGCACCTGTGAGTAGATAAGAATCTATTAAGTTGTTTTTAGCTTATGCTATAGTTAAAAACTTCAAAGTTTATCAGATGGATGTCAAATCAGCATTCTTGAATGGAAACTTAAAAGAAGAAGTATACATTGAGTAGCCTGAAGGATTCACCTTCTTAGACAGACCTGATATGGTATGAAGATTAAAGAAATCCCTCTATGGACTTAAGCAAGCCCTAGAGCATGGTATGAGAGACTAGATGGATACTTAACAAAGATTGGATTCAAGAAGGGAGCAACAAATTGTAATATATTCATTAGAGAGACATTTGAAGGTTTACTACTTGTCCTATCAAATAATTTTTGGGACTAAATGTGCAACATATAGAAAAAGGGATTTTCATTAATCAATCAAAGTATGTGAAATCAATACTGAATAAATTCAAGATGGATGATTGCAATCCAGTACGAACTCATATGATCACTTAATGCAAGCTTACAAAAGAAGATGACTCACCAGTAGTAGATATAACATTGTATAAGTCTATGATTGGTAAAATCATATATCTTACTCAGACTAGACCTAATATTTCCAATGCAGTTGGCATAGTTGGAAGATTTGCAACAGAGCCTAAACAAAGTCACCTCATGGCATTAAAGAGAATATTCAAATACTTGTAGGGCACTATAGATTATGGTCTATGGTATCCTAATTCAGAAAATGTTGAGCTTCATGTGTACACTAATGCATATTGGGTAGGATGTATTGATGATAGAAAGAGTACTTCAGGTGGAGCAGTGTTTCTTGGTAATAGACTTGTCACTTGGATAAGCAAGAAAAAAAATTGTATTTCTCTATCAACAACAAAAGAGGAGTATGTTGCACCAGCCTTGAATTGTTCTACAATTGTTTGGATCAAGCAAATGAAAAAATATTTTGGAATTCAAATTGATTATCCTATTGTTATTCACTGTGATAACACTAGCACTATCAATATGTCAAAAAACCCTGTGATGCATGCAAACACAAAGCACATTGAGATCAAGTATCACTTCCTAAGAGAGAAAGTGCCAGAGAAAGAAGTCAAGTTGGACTATGTGAGTACTAAAGAATAGTTGGTAGATATATTCACAAAGCCCTTGCCTAAGGATACTTTTGAGTATCTCAAGGAGAAGTTGGGAGTCATTCCCTTCCCTATTTATACTTAGAAGAAAAAAGGGAAGGCATCAACCCTCTGGGACTGGTCGAAGGTTGACTACTCTACCTCAGGAGTAGTACCAGTGCTTAAAATGAATGACGCCCTTCTCCATTGATGTCAAAGAGGGAGTATATATAGTGTCATGAAAAATAGAAGTAAAAGAGGAGTAATATAAGAAGGGGGAGTAGCATTTAGTTATGACAGTAGTACAGTTGAGGAAATGGAGAATATTAGAAAATATTGCAGCAGATGGAGGATTCATCTTTGGGGAAGTTTTGAAGAGGAAACGGAGAATGTTATAAAATAAATATTCATTTGGGTTGATGGTGGTTTTTCATTCCACATGTTGCCATCAATGCCAAAGGGGGAGATTGTTGGAGATTTGCTAGTACCTCAGTACTGATTGTATGTTTTTCATTGATGACAACATATGGAAAGTAGCATGCGTGGAAGTCTTATGTAGTAAGCTTTCAGTATATGTAGCATGGACATGATATCTATTAGTACTTAAACTTGTAGATGATTGAAATATTTAGAAAACTTACTGAATTAATGACTCATGCAATCCCAACAGATGCATCTAGCACAATTTAAATGCTAAGGTAATAAGGCCTTGTGCCTTCTTCACTTTGAGTATGAAACTCAAGTGGGTTTACCTACAACAATTAGTTATTCTTAGACATTCTAAGTTGAGCTTCAAAATGTGAATCAACTCCTTCACTGTTATGTTATCCTCTTCAAGTTTAATTCAATATGACATTATGACTCTTAGTACAACCCAAATTATCCCAATGCATAGCAATGTAATGAATATTATGAATGAAATAACATGAAACAATGGTATAAGGATATTCATCCTTCTTTCTTTTATGAGTTTAAACCCAAGGAAGGATAACCTTTTCAAAGTGCTTCTTCAAAGCATTACAAAACTGATCTGTGTACTTGGCATAGCCAATATAGTTCATAAACATACAAGTAAAAGTAGATGAATATAATTTTTGATTAAATGATGGTGAAAAAATGTAAATCAAACCAAACCAATGCCCTATCTATTGGGTAAGAGTCAAAATTGTAAATCTATAGAATCTTATCAATATAAAGATACTAAAATTCAAATAAATTTCCTAACAATTCATTCTCCCAATTTCCAACCATGTCATCAAATTCATGCACATAATTTCAAATCTCGAAGACCTCCCTAAAGGTTTTACTCTCTCCTTGAAAGAAACTCGAGTTCAGCCCCTATATTCAGCTTGTGAACAATGCATCAAACTAGCCTTACTAATTAAATGCATGAAAATTCAAAGCATCTATACATAAAGACAACCAAAATTGGCAACAAAACTTCAGTATATTTGTATTAACTTTCAACTGTATCTATTACAACTTCAGCCAAAACATGAAAGAAAGTCAGAATCTATATTTAGTCTGCTTTACAAAAACTTTCACCCTGCACAAAAGAGAAAAACTTGCTATATATAACTCTATCCATCTTGGAATCCTCAAAAGGATGCAACAAGCTTCTGATGGCTAGCAAAATGACTTGCACTAAAGAAAAAAGTACAAACCAAAAAGCAATGATTACATCAACAAAAAGTAGTTTGCAACTACTAACAACTTCATAAGTGACACCTTTGTGTGGAAATATCTTTAGAGAAGTTACTTTGATTTGTAGCATGAATGATGACCATCATTATAGGCTAACCTACATCATTCTATGTTTAAAACATGCTCTCCCTCAAATTCTGGATTAGGTGCCATGTGTGTTCTATTCTTCTTCCTCTGCTTTTGTTGCCTAGATGGCTGGCTTCTTCTTTTTCTTCTTTCTCAGTTTGTCCCAAGCTATGACATCATCATCAGATGGCCAATTATAATTTTGTAGCTCCTATAATGATTTGATGTGTAGGTCCCATTTTAAATCAATTATAGCTTTGACCTCTGCAACAAATTGTGTGCAGTCACCTTCAACTTTGAACAAAATGTTAATTAAACCATTGCACCCATCTAGGTTTTAAATACTTTCACCACTAAGGAAAACCTCTTGCCTAATCACCAACTAATCCATTGATGTTTACCATTTAGCCAAACTGACCACACTTCCATCACTTGCAAAAATAGAAGGTAACAACTTATTGTAATCTTTATCAAAAATAGCCAATTTGGCCCTCACTTGATTTGAATTCCCCTTTAAAAACTTTGAAACAGAAAAACCCAACCCAATCTTCTCATAAACTTCAGTTACACCTCAAGGATATCAGGCCTATGTTCTTGCAAACTATCAAATTTATCAAATAACAAATTCCTCTGAGACCAAATGCTATGAAGTGGCTCCAAAGTAGCCAATGATTCATTTATCTTATCATTTTTCTTATGCAACATGATGATTGACTAATGGACTGATTCCATCTTTTCTTTTATCTTGTTCTGCCTATGTTGCACAACACCAGTCATAGTTTTTAGAGCTGCTTCTAGTCTAACTTTCTCTAGGTCTTCTATTGGGCACTCATGAACCTGTATTTCTAATTAAGGAGGGGCTTCAATCAACAAAGGGGGGGGAGGCACTACCTTAGCTACTTCTTCAAGATTTTCTTTTAACTCCTCTAACTCACTCCCCATCTTCTTGATCATCATGAGTTTTAGATCTCTATCCTTGGAAACCTTCATTGAATTTTGCAATAATTTGTTATATCTCTCTAATAATTGGATGGTCTTTTCCTCATTGAGATATGAAAGTGAGTTACTACCTATGAAACTTCAAGATTAGTTGTATTCCGTACATTCCAGACAATTTTATTATCTTCCATTTTCTCTTCAATGCTGACTACAGAGGGTTTTTGAGTTCTTAGGGCCAATGACCAAAGTGCAACAGCTTATGACTTTGGGTCATAACCACTCCCTCTGATTTCATCATCAACATGCACATCATAGGAAAATTTTCCCTCTATTTTCTTTCTAATCTGGTCAATGATAAAGGCAAAAGTCAAATCCCACCCTCGATTTAGAAGCATGCCACTTGTTTTAACCATCTCTCTAGCTTCTTCAACAAAGATCTTCTCAAGGCTAGGATCATATGAAGTTAAGGCTTTAAAATTTTCTTCACTTGGTTCCATACCTTTAGGTAGAGCTTTCTTCACTTCCTCATGTTTCCTCCAAATAAGGAATTCCATGAATTCCTTACTCTTAACAAACTGGTAATCACTAAGAAATTCTTCTTGGTATAATTCTCTTTCATCCTATCCCAATACTAATTCAAAGTCCCCTATTTCTTGTGTCTCTATATTCTTTCCTTCCCTAATTGCCTTTCTCAATCGATGGTGATAGGCCCTTTTACCTAGCATAAGGATTGAAGCACTATCCAATATCTTCTTTTATTTCTTCTTCTCAGAAGGTTCACCCATCTTAATTTTCTATTTCTTCAAAGGTGGCTCTAAAGTGGCCTCCACCTCTATTGGATCTAGGGTTAGGTCAATAATTGGTTATTTACTTGCTATAGGGGGACTACTGGCCTCTTGTGATTCATCACTGAATTCCTCACGTTTAGAGGTAGAATAGTTCCTCAGCACATCTAGCTTCTCCTCAAGCATCCTTTCCAACTGGTTGGATAGGGTGCCATGCATTTCTACCATTCTTTCCATTCTTTGCAAGTATGAGAGTTCAAGGAAAAAGCCACTAAAAGGAATTCTAGCCTCCTTCAACTAAGTCTCCAAGTCTAGTAAATCAAAGTACTTAGTCCATTTCCTATTTTCTTCATCAAATTCTATTATGTTGCTTACTACATCCTCCTCATCAAGGCCCTCATGTTCTCTAATTGTTCCAATACCAAGAATCAAAGTCATCCTAGCCATTCTAATGAAGCCCTCAGAATCGACATACCAACATGTACCTACAGTCATCTTGAAATGATTTAACTAGCTGCTGACTTGATCTAGTGCCCTTTTACCATTTAGAAAGCTATCAATCTTGAATTTCCTGGGTGTGAAAGTACCCTTTCTATGAGGCCCTAGATGCTCTTTATCAGTCCACATTAATTGCCAAATAAACTCCATCATGGCCACCCTAGGAGGTACATATCTTGGAAGCAAGTTTTGAGGCTGAGGGCACCCATATACTCTAATAACTATGGAGTTATTTCCCAGGTAAGAATATCCCCAATTATGGCTTCCTAGCCATTTTTCCTCAAATTGCAATGGTCTTAAAATTCTCAAAACCTTAGTTGGCAATCTCACCATATTTGTGCCTAGCATTTCAAGCACTGGATGGACAAAGTAATTCCAAAAAATGGTGAAGTCACACTCATTAGATGTGATATTCCAAATCTTCACCCAATACTACACTAGGCTGGGAGTGTCCTTAAAATGGGTCTTAATCTTCAACACCCTTGCATCAAAGTCATTAAAATGGTGGTACAGAATCAGATGCATGAGAATAGAGTAATGCATGAACTTAATAGGCCTTTTCTTCTCCTTGATAGACACAAACCCTTCATGCATCCTATCGA
The DNA here is from genome assembly GCA_027943335.1 of Chamaecyparis obtusa. Taxonomy (NCBI): domain Eukaryota; kingdom Viridiplantae; phylum Streptophyta; class Pinopsida; order Cupressales; family Cupressaceae; genus Chamaecyparis; species Chamaecyparis obtusa. The sequence continues at coordinate 2,397,223 of BSBK01000092.1, forward strand.
TTATATACTAGATATAATCATAATCAGTGTTGGTGTGGGTACTCTAAATGTCTAGGATTATCATTAAAAGATCAGTAGGCAATCTATCATCATCCCCATCTATACCCAAAACCCTACACAACCCATGACACAAGAGCTTCATATAACAATTGAAGGATGCAAATGAATAAGGGGCATTCATATTTGGGGGGAGGGGGGCTATGTACTTATCATGTTTAGGCATATGCCTGACTATTTGGTTTTTTACTAGCCCTATATTACTAGCATATTTTTCCTTTACCTTCCTTAAGTCAATTTTAGTAGAAGAAGAGGAATAAAAATTGAAAGCTCTCATGAAAGACCCCCTATCTAGAGAGAGAAACACAAACTGGTCTTCACATCTAATGCATCTAGAAATAGGGTCATATAACCTAGCTAGCTTAATGACTAAATCAACATCTACAAACACATCAGACATAATGAATTTTTCCATTCCCAACACCCAAGCATTGCATACAGGTATAGGTTTACTTCTATTATTGTAAAAATATGAGAACAAGGAAAAACCAAAACCTACAGAAGTAATCAGGTCCCTACATTTGTCCATGAGGTCCCCAAATGCCATGTCGATGGCTTTCTTATTTTGATTCAAACCAGGAAGTAGCCTGATGAACTCATCTAAGTAATTCAGCTTCCCTCTATCATCTCCATCCTATTCTTTTATGGCCCCATTGGATGACGCTCCACTCGCTACAAGATGACTCATCTTCGATGGAATAGGAATTTCTTAGCTCTGTAACTCTTTGCACTATTCACTCACTACTACAACAACACAATCTCAATTATCTCTAGAATGACTTTGAGCACAAAAAGAAATGTAGTCTTATTTATATACTTCAAAATTTAGGTGCATACAATTTCCAAATCATAGAAAATCCAACCTAAGTCACTTCTGCATTCAATTCTACATATTGCCAACCTTCAAATCAGAGCTAGCCATGGCGTGGATACTGACAGGATGATTTTTTTTAAAAAAAAACATGGCACGAGAGTAGTAATCATGGATTTTTTCATTAAAAACCTTATTAACTGATGGAAACCCTCATTAAAACCTAATTGGACAGCTTTCTACCCTTTTCCAACTTGGCACAGTACTTGTTCCATGTTGCAATGACTCATAACATTTATGGCATGAAAAATCAACTAGAAAAATTCTGCAATCATGTGAACAAAGGATCTCATGGTCTCTAAAAGAAAAGCTAACCCAAGGATAAGTCAAGAGATCACACAATAAGGTGATTTTTTTAATCTCGGAAGGACTTTGTAACTTGTGGTTTTACTTCGAGACTCCGCGACCACCATTGATCCCAAAGATGACCAATGGTTCATGGGAAACCCTTCAAAACACATGCTAATTCATGCTCAACTCAGAGATTCAATGACTAAAGACTTCGCCAATTCTCAAAACCATTTCTTTAACCCAACACTCACCTGGAGAATCAGCGAAGAAGGCTATCTCTCATTCTTAGGAAGGAATAACTAACCATAGTCAAGCTTCAAGAATGAGTGAATGACATCTACCTTTAATTTGCTAAACATTTTAAAACCAAAGGTTAGATTCTGAGATTACGTGTTGACCATTGATCTTCAACACTATCGGCGTTTGTCATTGAATTGTTTAAAGGCTTTGACCATAACTCTTTTATCATGAGAATCAGTGACTATTTAAAAATACACTTAACTTTTCCTTTTTTCACCGAGTCACTGAATCATTTGGGGCTTCACTAAAACCTCTGAGATCCCGTGAATACTATATTCACTTAATCACTATATGACTTAGGGCATGACCACTTTTCTTTGAGATTAGGTGATAAGTGAGAACTTAGCACTCTACCAAATTTCATTGCCAAATCCACCAAATTTAGAGAGTATCAAACATGACTTAGTCACTTGATCGCCAAATGATTTTGAGTAGGACCCAGTCTTTGTGAGATTAAAACACAATTGCCATATGAAAAGATAGTCAATGACATTCACTAGTTCGTTGAGACATTTTGAACATAACCGCCCGATTAAGAGAACCAGAGAAAACTACTGTGCCAAGTCACTGAAGGTTAATAGGAAATTGCCAAGAAATGAGTGAATAGGAGATAAAACATTCGCTCATTCTCTCAAAGGTTTGGATAACCACTAAATAACTTGGAGACTTAGCGACTAGCATTATACATGAGTTAGGTTTAATACATTCACCTACTCGCTGAATGACTTAGAGACATGAAACAACATTACATGATTCAATGAATGCCTTATGAAAATAAGCACATGCATGGTCAAGACACTTAAGTTGCCAAAAAGTAATGACAAATCATAAGAATTAGGGATAACTTAAGGGTTTATATGAAGAAACAAGATTTTTCAAGGACACAACCTAGGGGAAGGGTTTTTTCAAACTTGATTAGGGAAAGTTTGATGAATTTTGAAAACCTAGACCAAAGAAAAATTGCAAAATGAGTAAACCATGACTTGGACAAGATAACCTCAAAAACCTAAAAATATATCCAATAGTGGCTCTATCTAAGGATGCTTGAATGCAAGTTCATAGCAAGAAACCATGAATCTCTGGGTGGCAAACCACAAAACCCTAACCTAAAGTAGGAAAAGAACACACAACAGAAGAAAACACACCTATACATATATACATACTTACTGTGCATGGAAAAGGAAAATGAGCTTAATTGAAGAAAAATTTTAGGAACTATCCATGCACTGGAAATTTTTGTTCTCCACCATCCAAATTTTGCAAAAAATATGAATCCTTGCCATGAGTTTGATAAATGATAAAAGGTCCCATCCACAAAGACTCAAATTTTTTGTGTTTCCCTTTATCTTCAGCCCTGGCATTCCATTGAAGAACCATGCCACCAGGCTGGAACTTTCTTAAAGTTTCTCTTTTATCAAAAGGATATTTCATTTTTTGTTGCAACTTCACATTTTCCTTTTGTCCTTCCCTTCTGATCTCATCCAGTTCAACCAACTGAATCATTCTATCTTGTACTGGATCACTAATTTCCATGCCTTCTTGCATGAATTTGTAAATTGGTAAGAAGTTTTTTATAGGGAGCCTAGACTTTAAACCATACACCATCTCAAAAGGAGACTTTCCTATTGCATTCTTTTCAATAATTCTATCAGCCCATAGTGCCAATTTCTATTTCATATGCCACATCCTTTTATTACTTTCCAAGGTCTTCTTTAGAATTTGCAGAATACTCTTGTTACAAGATTCTCCTTGCCCATTTGCCTGTGGATGGTATGGGGATGAATAAGACATGACCATTCCCATTTTAGCACAAAAATCAATAAATTCTTGTGACCTAAAGTTCATAGCATTATCCATCACTAATTTTATGGGAACACCAAACTTGGTAATAATGTTATTCATCAAGAATTCAATCACAAATGTACTGGTTACCTTTTTAGTTGGGATAGCCACTATCCACTTGGTAAAATAATTAGTGGCTGCCAAAATGTGACTGTTTCCTCCACTAGACTTCTCTGAGAACTCCCTAATGAAATCCATGCCCCACATAGCAAAAGGGGCCTTTGCAACCACAGGGTTTAACAACAAAGCACCTGAAAATTTTAGTTTCTTTGAAAACCTTTGGCATGATTCACATTTTCTAACATATGAGTGGGTATCTTTAAATAGGACTGGCTAGTAATTTCTAGCTCTCAAAATTTTATGAGTTGTGGACCTAGCTGAATAATGCCCTCCACACATCCCAGAGTGCATTTCTTTCAAGATCTTTTTAGATTGACATTTATCTAAGCAAAAGAGAAATAGTCCATCATTATCCTTATAGAATAAATCCCCCTATATAAAATCATACCTTTGAGCTTGCAACCTTAAACTCCTCTTTTTATTGTCATTCCAATCTTGCAGACAAGCAGCATTTTTGAGAAAATGAACAATATTGGCATACCATGGTTGCATTTCTATACTAGTCATTGTTTCCTCAACAATGGCTACATTGTTCACTTGCAATAGGTCCATGTTTTCTTCTATCATAAGCTTAGCTAGTCCCAGACCTCTCACAATCTTAGCTAGTCCTAGACCTCTCACAAGCTTGGTTATATGGAGTTCAATGTCAAACTCTTGAATCCTATTGATCCATTTACACCTTTTCCTAGTAACCTCATTTTGACTCAAGATATCTTTCACTGCTGCATGTGGAACATATGCATTTACTTTTGCACACATCAAATAAGGCCTAAAAGCCTTAACCACCTTAACTAGTGCATATGCTTGCTTTTCCATCAACTCATAGTTAAGCTCAGGAGATTTTAATGATTTACTGAAAAAAAAATGGGGTGCTCAAACCCTTCTTCATCTTTCTGTAATAGGACAGCTGCAATAGTATGAAAAGATGCAAAGGAAAATAGAGATAAAGGGTTTGAATAATTAGGGGAGACTAAAATAGGAGCCTCTTGAATTGCTTGTTTGATCTTATTAAAGGCCTAATGAGCTTCACTAATCCAATCAAACTTGACATCCTTTTTCAAAAGCTTTACAATGGGTTTGACCAATTCTACAAAATTGGCAATAAATCTTCTAACAAAATTAATCTGTCCAAGAAAATATTGCACACCTTTGACATTTTTTGGGGGAAGGACCTTGTTGATGGCTTTAACTCTTTCTGGATCAATCCTAACCCCTTCTTTGGACACTATATGACCAAGTAGTTTTCCCTCAGTTACAGCAAATTGGCATTTCTTCGGATTTAGTGAAATGCCAAATTCCAAAGCCTTGACAATGACCTTCTCCAAATGTTTGCAATGGTCCTCAGCTTTCTTAGAATAAGTAGTGAGGTCATCTTGATACACAACCATCAAGACATTAATCAATTCTTTAAATGCAATATCCATTGCTCTTTAAAACATAGCTCCAACATTTTTTAGGCCAAAAGGCATTCAGACATAAACATAAGTTCCCCAAGGAGTAGTAAATGTTGTTTTGAATTTCTCAAACTCCTTAAACAAAACCTAGTTGTACCCTAAAAACCCATCCATCATGGACAACAACTCATAGCCAGTTACTCTATGCAACATATCTTCCATGTTAGGCAGTCCATAATTGTCCTTAAGTGATGCAACATTCAAATTCCTAAAATCAACACAGAGTCTAATGTCACCATTCATTTTTCTCACTAGTACAAGGTTAGAGACCCAAGAAGAATGCCTAATAGGCTCAATGATACCAGTATCTCTTAATTTTGTCAATTCATCTTGCATCTTTGTTGCTAATAGAGGGTTAATAGGTCTCTATTTTTGTCTAAATGGCTTGGTTTCCTCCTTTAGAGGGATCTCATGTTGGAACAAGTCAGCTCTATATGCCTTAAGATCATCATAGGACCAAGCAAAAACATGCTTTTATCTCTTCAGAAGTCTTATCAAATTTCCTTTGACCTCTCTACTCAATTTTTTTCCAATGTACACCATCTGAGGGGAAGTTTCAGATCCTAATTTTATTTCCTCTAAGTATTCCATTTTAGCATTAGACTTTTGAGATAAATAACCATCATTTATTTTAAACATTCCTTCTAACTCCACTAGCCCCTTTGGTATGTGATTTGATGATAACTACACAATCTCATTTCCCATAATTTACTCTTTCCCCTCAACATATTTTTGTGCCTCACTGAAATCTATTTGTTGCCCATCATATTGATCTAGGCCTTGTAGAAACCTAATTATATCACAATCATCCTCAAAAACTTGCAAATTATATACATTGTCAGGCACTATAGGCCTACTTTTTATTTCTAACATGGACACACCAATGAGGGTAATATCATTATTTTTGAGGGAAACATTAGCAAGAAAATCTGCCATGATATTATTGGACCTTTCCACCCAAATGAGATTGAAAGCCTCAAAAAATTCTAGTCTATCCCAGATATCATGTTTGTACAACCTTAATCTCTCATCCCTGGCAGCATAACTAGACCTCACTTGGGCTATAATTAATTGGGAATCACCATGGACCTTTAAACATTTAATACCATTTTTTATAGCAATGTCTAATCCCAATATTAAAGCCTCATACTCAGCAGTATTATTGGTGGATTCAAAAGTCAACAAGAAAGAGTATTTAAACATGATACCTGATGGGGAAATGAACACTACTCCAGCTCCTAATCCCTCCTTGGAACATCCACCATCAAAGAAAATTTTCCAAAGTCCATTCTGCTACAATAGTAACTCATCTATTATTGGATCTATATTTTTCATCTGAGGCACTATTTCTTCAATCATGAAATTATTCATGTCAATATCCACAAAGCAATTCAAGTCCTCAAGTGCAACCATTTCAACCATGAATGAAGAACAGGGCTCCCTAAACAACTTTACCTCAGTCCCATTAATTGGGATAGTAGCATATGAGAGATCCAATTGCAACTTTCCACCAACTGTTGCAGCCCATTGTCTTGACAACAGCATGCCATAATGGGGCTTTGTGTCAACAACAACCACATCCATTTTGTATGTGGCCTCTAGGAATGCAGAAATCTTTACTTCAATTCAAATCAGAGTTCCTATAATAGGTACTACCCTATTATCCATAGCATAACACCTTCCATTAGATGTATCCACTTGCAACCCTAGCTCTTTCATTACATGATAGGGCATTACAGTTGTGGCGGCACAAGAATCAATCATACAATTTTTTAGCAAATAGTTGTTCACTATTAGTGTAACATAAAATGGATCAATAGAAGAAGGTTCTTGTGTTACAATGTTCCCAACACACACATTAGAAATATTATCAATTGAAATAGGCTCTTCTACTGAGATCCCTTTTTTTTATCATATTAGGGACTATTCCTTGTTCACTTATGAGAGCCAGAGCTACTATCTTATGCTCCTCAATCTTCAACATTTCAAGCAAAGGGATGGAAAATTTCATTTAGGGCAAAGCATGTCTTACATCAAAGGTAGGGGGATCAACAAAAAGATTAGGAGAATCCTTTGGCCTGCCAATTTTCCTTTTAACTTTGTCAACAGTAATCTCCTCCCTCTTCTTATTTTCATTCACAAGCCCTTCCTTCTTACTATTTACAACATTGGGCTTTGGGGAGTCCTTATCCTAAAGGTTATCCTTGACAAATACTAACCTAGGGACTCCCTGATCATTATCCACCTTTCTACTCCTCAAATTGTATGAGGATTTGGCTTGAGTTATAGCAGCCACAGTTAGAGTTCTAATTTCTTCATCACTAGGCTTTCTCTACTATTTTTCACCTGATCTCGATTCTACCATGTTATCTTTACAATTTTGATTGTCAAACTCATCATGATCAAAGTGAGTAAATACCTATTGTTCATAATAAAAAAGAAGCCTCCTTTTAGGATCAACATCAGTACAAACTTCTTCATCCTTTGAGGATAAAAAATCCCCCATTATCTCATTAGTAAACATGTTAATAGAAGGCTTTTCAGATTCTTCATAATCTCCCACATATGAATTATTAGCCTCTTCTCCCAAGGCCTGAGCCACAACACACTAGAATGGTGAGTGAGGCATATTAAAAGCCACACACCAAGGGACATTTTCCACATTATGTGCTATGTTTTTCTTTAAGGGATCTGGTGTATCTCTTCCCTTTTGGGGCTCATTGTTATAAGGGACAGGCCTCCCATCTTTCCAATTTGTTTTGTAAGGCATATCTCATAAGTTAGGGGTTCTATCTTGCCTCTGATAAGGTCATCTAGTATCTTGAAAATTTCTACCACCCTTGTCAAACTTTGATGGGAAGTCTTTGGTAATACCAAATCCCTTATCCACTTTATCATCCTCTTTGGATGGCTTTGCAAGTTTTGGCCTAGCTTCCTTCCACAATCTACCCTCATCCCTCTTATACATTTGACCAGGTGCCTTTCAGTTACTTTTAATGTTTATAGCCAATTTGAATGCATCCCTTAAGGTATGAGGGTTCTTATCTCTAAAAAGGTAAGACATCTTTCCATCCATAGAACTGAAGTATGTGGTTAAGCAGACTACATCATTTAATCTTAATACTTGGAACAATTTATACATAGCCTTTTAGAATCTCCCATTGAATTCTAACATGCTCTCATTGTAGTGCTTCTTGATATTATTAAATTCATTGAGCATATAACTTGACTTTACATGTTCTTCATATTGTTCCTTGAAACATTTGACAAACTCATCCCATGATGCAATGCTATTTTTTGGAAAACCCCTATACCAATCTCTAGCATCTTCAACCAATGATTGAACAAAAAATTTCATTATAACATCTTCATGCTCAATCTCATAATCATTAACTTTATCTATGAAAAAATTCAAGTGCTCTTCACAAGTAATCACATTGTTTCCAGTGAATAATGGGATTTTCTTTCTAATCTCATTAGGGATAGCATTGGGTTGACCAAGAATGCCATCAAAGAATAAAGGTCTATACCTATTTAAATGAATAGGTCTCCTTTGGAAATTTGGTTGGGCCACAGGGGTTACTCCAATATTTTGACTAGATACAGTCCCCATTGTACCACTACCTATAAGAGGAACTTGGCTAGTATTCAAATTTGATCCAGGTATATTTTGTCTAGGATGAAAGGCTTGGGAATTTGGAAGTGAGTTGGTAGGTTGATTGAGTGGGTTTATTCCTAAAATGATAGGGACAGAGGTGCTGACAGATGTGTTCATATTTGCATGCAAGAAAGAAATCTTTCTCTTCATCTCATCTGTAGTAGCCTCCAATTCTAATCTCTCAAGATGAAGCACCAAATCCTCTTTAGCTTTTCTAGTTTTTCCCAAATCTATGCTTTCTTGAGAGGGTGCACTAGAGACATCAACAGTTTTCATGGGCTCACTAATATTTATGCCAACCATTTTTTGTTTTCCCTTATCAGGAATTTCTTTTGTGCCATTTTTAAGATCCTCATTCCTCTTTATTTCAGATGGGTGCAATTACCGGAGAACATGTCTTGTCCCCTCAAATTCCTCGTAATTAGGCTTAACTTCTTCAGCCTGATTTCTTAGAGTCTCCATATAACCAAAAAAATCCTTGTCTAAACCTTGAATATATTGGTTTAGATCATTAGCCTAGATCTCATTCTTCTTAGTTTTTCTTATCCAATCTTGCCTTTCCATGAGAAATTCATATATTTGTTGTTCTCTTGCTTTCCTTCTATTAGCAATCTCTAATAATTGCTCACGCTCCTTTTTCCTTAAAGCAATCATTTCTTCCCTCAATTTTTTAGAACCATATGAGCCAATTTTAGTAGAAAAAGTTTCTTCTAGTTGCTCTAAGGTTTCTCTTGTAGGAAAATAACCTACCTCTATGATTTCCACCTCATGAAGATGAACACTAGGCATGAATTTCTTAACATGTTTGAGATCATCAGAGGAGGAAGAAGCTTCATGGGGAAGTGGTGTAGGTAGTCTATCTCTTGAAGGTCCTGGGGTGTTAGCAGTCATGTGATTTCTCCTAGACCACTATTTTCTACTAGGTGTACAAAGCTCATCACCCATATTATTTTTTGGGTGATCTTTGAAAGAAGATCTACTAAACCTCGGCTGACTCACAGTGTGTCACAATAGGATATACTAAAATTTTACTACTACCAGCAATTGGTATACATAGATTTTCAAAGTTACAACCCACTTATAAGCAGGAATTGAATGATTATAATTTGTCTATAGCACATCAATAAATATTCAACAAAACCCTAGCCCATCCATTGTGCACAATTTTCATAGATAGAAAAGATCCCTAGCAGAGTCACCAGTTTTGTTAGCACTTAAACTTGTAGATGATTGAAATATTTAGAAAACTTACTGAATCAATGACTCATGTAATCCCAACAGATGCATCTAGCACAATTTAAATGCTAAGGTAATAAGGCCTTGTGCCTTCTTCACTTTAAGTATGAAACTTAGGTGGGTTTACCTACAACAATTAGTTATTCTCAAACATTCTAAGTTGAGCTTCAAAATGTGAATCAGCTCCTTCACTGTTATGTTATCCTCTTCAAGTTTAATTCAATATGACATTATGACTCTCAGTACAGCCCAAATTATCTAGATGCATAGCACTATAATGAAGATTATGAATGAAATAACATGAAATAGTTGTATAAGGATATTCATCCTTCTTCTTTTTATGATTTTAAACCCAAGGAAGGATAACCTTTTCAAAATGCTTCTTCAAAGCATTACAAAACTAATCTATGTACTTGACATAGCCAATATAGTTCATAAACATACAATTAAAAGTAGATGAATATAATTTTTGATTAAATGATGGTGAACAAATGCAAATCAAACTAAACCAGTGCCATATCTATTAGGTAAGAGTCAAAATTGTAAATCTACAGAATCTTATCAATATAAAGATACTAAAATTCAAATAAATTGCCTAACAATTCATTCTACCAATTTCCAACCCTATCATCAAATTCATGTACAGACTTTCAAATCTCAGAGACCTCCCTGAAGGTTTTACTCTCTCCTTGAAAGAAACTTGAGTTCAGCCCCTATATTCAAGTTGTGAACAATGCATCAAACTAGCCTTAATAATTAAATGCATGAAAATTCAAAGCATCCATACATAAAGACAACTAGAATTAGCAATGAAACTTTAGTATATTTGTATTAAATTTCAACTATATCTATTACAACTTCAGCCAAAACATGAAAGAAAGTCAGAATCTATATTTAGTCTGGTTTACAAAAACTTTCACCCCGCACAAAAGAGAAAAACTTGCTATATATACCTCTAGCCATCTTGGAATCCTCAAAAGGATGCAACAAGCTTCAGATGGCTAGGAAAATGACTTTCACTAAAGAAAAAAGTACAAACCAAAAAGTAGTGATTACATCAACAAAAAGCAGTTTGCAACTACTAACAACTTCACAAGTGGCACCTTTGTCTGGACATATCTTCAAAGCAGTTACTTTGATTTGTAGCATGAGTGATGATTTCCATTACAGGCTAACCTATATCATTCTATGTTTAAAACATCAAGCTAACCAACTGATCCATTGATGTTTTCCATTCAGCCAAACTGACCTCACTTCCATCACTTACAAAAATAGAAGGTAACAACTTACTCTAATCTTTATCAAAAATAGCCACTTTGGCCCTCACTTGATTTGACTTCCCCTTTAAAAACTTTGAAATAGAAACAACCAACCCAATCTTCTCATAAACTTCAGTTACCACCTCAGGGATATCAAGCCTATGTTCTTGCAAACTATCAAGTTTATCAAATAATAAACTCCTCCAAGACCAAATGCTATGAAGTGGCTCCAAAGTAGCCAATGATTCATTTATCTTATCATTTATCTTATGCAACATGATGATTGACTGATGGACTGATTCCATCTTTTCTTTTATCTTGTTCTGCCTATGTTGCACAACACCAGTCATAGTTTTCAAAGTTGCTTCTAGTCTGACTTTCTCTAGGTCTTCTACTCAACACTCATGAACCTATCATTCTAATTGAGGAGGGGCTTCAATCAAAAAAGGGAGGGGAGGCACTACCTTAGCTACTTCTTCAAGATTTTCTTTTAACTCCTCTAACTCACTCCCCATCTTCTTGATCATCATGAGTTTTAGATCTCTATCCTTTGCAACCTTCATTGAATTTTCAAACAACTTGTTATATCTCTCTGATAATTGGATGGTCTTTACCTCATTGAGATGAGAAAGGTGAGTTACTACCCTTGAAACTTCAAGATTAGTTGTATTCTATACAATCCAAACAATTTTATTACCTTCCATTTTGTCTTCAATGCTAACTAGAGAGACTTTTTGAGTCCTTGGGGCCAATGACCAAAGTGTAGCAAATTGTGACTTTAGGTCATAACCACTCCCTCTGATTACATCATCAGCATGCACTTCATAGGACAAGTTTCCCTCTGGTTTCTTTCTAATCTGGTCAATGATAAAGGCAGAAGTAAAATCCCACCCAAGAGTCAGAAGCATGACACTTGTTTTAACCATCTCTCTGGCTTCTTCAATAGAGATCTTCTCAAGGCTAGGATCATATGAAGTTAAGGCTTTCAAATTTTCTTCACTTGGCTCCATACCTTTAGGTAGAGCTTTCTTCACTTCCTCATGTTTCCTCCAAATAATGAATTCCATGAATTCCTTACTCTTGACAAACTGGTCATCATTGAGAAATTCTTCTTGGTATAATTTTGTTTCATCCTATCCCAATACTAATGCCAAGTCCCATGTTTCTTGTGTCTTTATCTTCTTTACTTCCTTGATTTCCTTTCTCAATTGATGGTGATAGGTCCTTTTACCTGGCACAAGGATTGAAGCACTGTACAATATCTTCTTTTGTTTCTTCTTCTCAAAAGGTTCACCCATCTCAATTTTTTGTTTCTTCAAAGGTGGCTCTAAAGTGGCCTCCACCTCTATTGGATCTAGGGTTAGGTCAATAATTGGTTATTTACTTGCTATAGGGGGACTACTGGCCTCTTGTGATTCATCACTGAATTCCTCACATTTAGAGGTAGAATAGTTCCTCAGCACATCTAGCTTCTCCTCAAGCATCCCTTCCAACTAGTTGGATAGGGTGCCATGCATTTCTACCATTGTTTCCATTCTTTGCAAGTATGAGAGTTCAGGGAAAAAGCCACTAAAAGGAATTCCAACCTCCTTTAATTGAGTCTCCAAGTCTAGTAAATCAAAGTACTTAGTCTATTTCCTATTTGCTTCATCAAAGTCTATTATGTTTCTTACTACATCCTCCTCATCAAGGCCCTGATGTTCTCTAATCATTCCAATACTAGGAATCAAAGTCATCCTAGCCATTCTAATGAAGCCCTTAGAATTGACATACTGGCATGTACCTGCAGTCATCTTCAAATGATTTAACTAGCTACTGACTTGATCTAGTGCCCTTTTCCCAATCAAAAAGCTATCAATCTTGAATTTCCTCAGTGTGAAAGTACCCTTTCTATGAGGCCCTATATGCTCTTTATGAGTTGACATTAACTACCAAATAAACTCCATCATGGCCACCCTAGGAGGTACATATCTTGGAAGTAGGTGTGGAGGCTGAGGGCACCCATATACTCTAATAACTATGGAGTTATTTCCTAGGTAAAAGTCTCCCCAATTATGGTTTCCTAGCCATTTGTCCTCAAATTGCAATCATCTTAAAATTCTCAAAACCCTTGTTGGCAATCTCACCATATTTGTGCCTAACATTTCAAGCACTGGATGGACAAAGGAATTTTGAAAAATGGTGAAGTCACAGTCATTGGATGTGATATTCCAAATCTTCACCCAATACTACACTAGGCTGGTAGTGTCCTTAAAATGTGTCTTAATCTTCAGCATCCTTACATCAAAGTCATTAACATGGTGGTATAGAATCGGATGCATGAGAAAAAAGTAATGCATGAACTTAATAGGCCTTTTCTTCTCCTTGATAGACACAAACCCTTCATGCATTCTATCGATTATATATGGGATATAATCATAATCAGTGTTGGTGTGGGTACTCTGAATGTCTAGGATTATCATTAAAAGATCAACAGGCAATCTATCATCATCCCTATCTATACCCAAAACCCTACACAACCCATGACACAAGAGCTTCATATAATGATTGAAGGATGTAAATAAAATAGGGGCATTTATATTTGGCGGGAGAGAGGCTATGTACTTATCATGTTTAGGCATATGCCTAACTATTTGGTTTTTTTCTAGCCCTATATTACTAGCATATTTTTCCTTTTCCTTCCTTAAGTCAATTTTAGTAGAAGAAGAGGAATAAAAATTGAAAGCTCTCATGAAAGACCCCCTTTCTAGAGAGAGAAACATAGACTAGTCTTCACATCTAATGCATCTAAAAATAGGGTCATATAACCTAGCCAACTCAATGATGAAATCAACATCTACAAACACATCAAGCATAATGAATTTTTCCATTCCCAACACCTAGTCATTGCATACAGGTATAGGTTTACTTCTATTATTGTAAAAATATGAGAACAAGGAAAAACTAGAACCTACAGAAGTAATGGTGTCCCTACATTTGTCCATGAGCTCCTCAAATGCTGTGTCAATGGCTTTCTTATTTTGATTCGAACCAAGAAGTAGCTTGATAAAATCATTTGAGTAATTTGGCTTCCCTCAATCATCTCCACCCTATTCTTTTGCAGCCCCATTGGATGATGCTCCACTCGCTATAGGATTACTCATCTTCGATGGAACAGGAATTTCTTAGCTCTGCAAATCTTCACACTATTCACTCACTGCTATAATAGCATAATCTCAATTATCTCCAGAATAACTTTGAGCACAAAAAGAAATGCAGTCCTATCTATATACTTCAAAATTCATGTGCATATGATTGTCAAATCATAGCAAATCCAACCTAAGTCACTTCTATATTCAATTTTGCATATTGCCAACCTTCAAATTAGAGCTAGCCATGGCATGGTTGCTGACAAGGTGATTTAAAATAAACAAAAACATGGTGCGAGAGTAGTAATCATGGATTTTTGCATTAAAACCCTTATTAACTAATGGAAACCCTCATTAAAACCTGATTAGATGGCTTTCTACCCTTTTCCAGCTTGGCACGGTACTTGTTCCACATCGCAATGGCTCATAACATTTATGACACAAAAACTCAACCAGATAAAATTCAATGATCACACAAACAAAGGATCTCATGGTCTCTGAAAGAAAAGCTAACCCAAGGATAAGTCAAGAGATCACATGACAAGGCAATTCACTTAATCTCAAAAGGACTTTGTAACTCACGATTTTAATTCAAGACTCCATGACCACCATTGATCCCAAAGATGATCAATGGTTCATAGGAAACCCTTCAAAACACATGCTAATCCATGCTCAACTCAGAGATTTAGCGATGAAAGACTTTGCCAGTTCTTGGAACCATTTCTTTAACCCAACACTCACTTGGAGAATCAGCAAACAAGGCTATCTCACATTCTCAGCAAGCAATAACTAACCACAGTCAATCTTTGAGAATGAGTGAATTCCATCTACCTTTAATTCATTGAACATTTTAAAACCAAAGGTTAGATTCTGAGATTATGTGCTGACCGTTGATCTTCAACACTATTGGCAGCTATCACTAAATCATTTAAAGACTTTGACCATAACTCTTTTATGATGAGAATCAGGGACTATTTAAAAATACACTTAACTTTTCCTTTGTTCGCTGAGTCACTAAATCATTTGGGGCTTCACTAAAACCTCTGAGATCTCACAAATACTACATTCGCTTAATCACTATATGACTTAGGGCATGACCACTTTTCTTTGAGATTAGGTGATAAGTGAAAATTAGCACTTTGCCAAATTTCGTTGCGACATCTGCCAAATTTAGAGAGTATCAAACATGACTTAGTCACTTGATTGCCAAATGATTTTGAGTAGGACCTAGTCTTTGTGAGATTAAAACACAATCACCAAATGAAATGATAGTCAACAGCATTCACTAGTTCACTGAGGCATTTTGAACATAGCTGCCTGATTAAGAGAACCAGAGAAAACTACTGCGCCAAGTCATTGAAGGTTAACAGGAAACTACCAAAAAATGAGAAAATAGGAGATAACACATTTGCTAATTCACTCAAAGGTTTGGATAACCACTGAATAAGTTGGAGACTTAGCGACTAGCATGATACATGACTTGGGTTTAATACATTCACCTGCTCACTAAATGACTTAGAGACATGAAACAACATTACACGATTCAATGAACGCCTGATGGAAATAAGAAAGTGCATGGTCAAGACACTTAAGTTGCCAAAAAGTAACAACAAATCATAAGAATTAGGGCTAACTTAAGGATTGATATGAAGAAACAAGATTTTTCAAGGACACAACCTAGGGCAAGGGTTTTTTCAAACTTGATTAGGGAAAATTTGATGAATTTAAAAAACCTAGACCACAGAAAAATTACAAAATAAGTAAACCATGACTTGGATAGGAAAACATCAAAAACTTGAAAATATATCCAATAATATCAACATGATATCATGGGCACAGAGGTTAACTGTTAGTATAGATAGTTATATAGCAGTTGGTGTCAGCAATCTTCCTAATAGAGTAATAGATAGTGTTCTATGTATGGTTGTCCCTACAGTTATCATGGAGCCTTGTTCTCTTGGATATATGTTGAAGACATGTTAGTGATGTTAAGTTCATGGATGCATAGTCTGATGATGAATGAAAGTGAATTTATGCAGTTGTTATTCACTAATAGCAGTTTCCTATGTTTGTTCAGAAGAGCCAACAAAGATTTTATTGGTTCTTGAGTTGTGACTATATTAAGGGTATGCACCCTCAAAGTTAATCTTGGAGAAGTGTTATTGATGTTCTATTAAGAGAACATAAGTTAATTCAGCTTACAAAGAAAGTTCTAGTTGTTTTGGTAGAGCCGGCAGTGTGTAGTGTGCATCTACATTTATTTTATTAGACAGGTCCCAGAATGAGTTGCATGCATAATAGAGCTAACAGAATGTTTGTTGGAGTTTATTATGGTTTCTCTAATATGATTTCAAGGTGGTTCTAACATGCTAACTTGATTATATCATTTGGAGGAAAGATATTTATAAGCAGTCATTTGTGATTGTTGAAGTGTGGTTCATAGTTGATTAAGTAGAGAAGAGTAGAGTGTGCAAAGTATTCAGCCATCAGAAGAAGGTCTATGTGACCAAGTAAAGCACTTGTGCTATTCATTGGAATTGATCCAAATATTAGGTCAAAGCGCAGTTCACCAAGATCCAGATAAAGTGTGTATCTATTATTCAGAAGGTTGTAGCCTTCACCCATTTAAGCAGTGAGCTCTTGGACAGTGTGTCTTCTCCCCCAACAAGGAAAATTGTAAAAGACCCCTAACAGGGTCCGACCCTTAACCAAGTCTACTATACATAATATATTGTAAAGCTACTCCTAACAGGGTAAATAATCTTCTAACAAGGATCATTATACACTAACACAGATAATTAGTGGGTATCAAGTCCCACCGTGGTTTTTACCTATTTGGGTTTCCCCATAAAAAAATATTGGTGTTGTGTTCATGTGTTCTTTCATTGTGTTTATGCTTTATGTTTAAGTATACTTAATTAGATAAATAATTGAATCTTGTAGATAACTAATTCACCCCCCCACCCCCTCAGTTATCTCTTGGGACTATTCCTAACATATTTTCCTTCTATCATAATGGTGCGCGTTGTATCAAGGATGATCCTATTACTTCTCTCTACAATTCCATGCTGCTAAGGGGTTTTAAGTTCACTTAACTATCTCTTTATTCCATGTTCTTCATAGAACTCATAGAATCTATCAGAGGTGAATTCTTCTCCTCTATCCGATCTCAAACATTTTATCTTTAGTCCAGATTCATTCTCAACCTTAGCTTTGAATATTTTGAGCTTCCCAAATGCTTCTGACTTATCTTTTAAGAAATCAACCCACATCATTTGAGTATAATCATCAACAAACAAAATGAAATACTTTTCACCATAGTATGATCTTGTTTGAGTTGGACCACATAGGTCTATATGAATCAGATCCAACTTGTTCTCTGTTGAATTCTTCTTTCTCCTGAATGAATTTCTCACATGCTTTCCCATCACACATTCCTACATATAGTATCAATTGGCTTTTCTATGCTAGGTAGATCTCTTACTGCCTTTACATTTCTTATCTTTACTATGTTATCAAAATTGATATGATATAGTCTTTTATGCCACAACCAATTGTCATCAACTTTAGCAACAAAACAACTTGCTTCTGAATTGAGTTTAAAAACATTACCTCTTGTCTTTGAGCCTGATGCAATCATAACACCATCTTTGTTGTTAATGATGCATTTTTCATCTTTGAACTCCAACTGATAGCCTTTTCCAAGTAACTATCCAACACTGAGAAGGTTATGTTTCAAACCATCAACATAAAGAACATCATTAGTGCTATTCTTTCCATCCAAAGTGATGGCTCCTCTACCAACTATTGGCTTAGGAGTGTTTTCTCCAAACCTGACCATACCTCCATTGTATTTGTCCAAATGAAAAAACCTACCTTTATCACCTATCATGTGATGTGAACAACCACTATCTATAATCTAGTCTATCCTTATGTCAGCTTGAGAAATCAATGCAAGCTCTTGATTTCCTTTCTTATCTTCATGAGTTGTCTTATTATTCATTTTATCTACAATAGCAATGAATCAAATTTCTTCTTCACCAGATTCTTCATCTGAAACTCCATCTCTAGCTTAGTAGCATTCCTTAGAATACTTAGGCTTGTAATCCTTTTTGAACTTTGTAGCTCTAGTAGGACACTTAGATGAAAAGTGATCGATCTTATTACATTAAAAGAACTTAAATGGTAATTGACCTTTATATTTTCCTTTTCCTTTCTTTTCTCTTTTAGCAATCATAGCAATGAAATCCTCTAGAGTTTTCTCTTCATCATCATCATCAAAATTACCAAAAGTGTTTGCAGATTTCTTACCATGAACTACTACTTTGAAGGTTGTTTCACTCTTTGGTTTTGTCTTCAATCTTGAAATCTCAAAGGCTAAGAGTTTGTTGATCAAAGTCTCTATCTTTAAATTAGATGTAAGTTGCATGGTCTCATCAAGGATGTTGATCTTACTTTCATATTCTAGAGTAAGAGTAGTCATCAATTTGTCCATAATGTGCTCCTCTGAAATCTCTCCACCATTGTTTCTGATTCTAGCAACTACTTCATTTATCATCTGATTGTAAGCTCTGATGTTTTCTTTTGGTAGCATCTCTAATGCATTGTACCATTTCTTCCATGTCTTTTTCTGTGCATCCTTTTCTTGTTTGTCTCCTTCAAATATGTCTTCTAGGTGCTTCCATATCTTGTGGGCTATATCCACCTTTTTTATTTTTGAAAACTTGCCATCAGATAGGGCACTGATAAGGACTTCTTTAGCAATACAATTTTGATGAAACAAAACCTTTTGTCTATCAGTAGCATCTTCTTGTGCAAGTTTTTCTAGGGTAGGTATCTTGGCTACTTTGATAGTCACATCAAAAAATTCAAAACCAATGCACTACAAATGGGTCACCATCTTGTTCTTCCTATTATACACTAAGTTTTACACCTTTTCTCAAGCTCTCATAGTCTTGATAACCCAGTATAACATGGGAATCATCTCAAGGTTGTGGGACCTTCGCTAACCAAGATGAAACCTCCAGGTTCTAGGCTGGTTCCTCTTGGATTATCACCTTAGTTTTCTCTTAATAGGAAAGTAAATCTTTTGATGGAAAGGGATAGAAGGAGTGCATGAAAGGAAATGACTAAAAGAAAATCTACCTACTAGGTGATGCACCGAAAAAAAGGTATGAATCTCAGTATAGAGGGATGAAACCAATGAAGTAATTAGGTCTAGGAGGTCACAATTCACTAAATAGGCTTGCATCAGTGTTTCATAAGAGGGCCTGAACATAAGACACCACTTATGTCCTACAAGCAGACATTATTTTCTACAACTCAACATAGGAATGAGACATAATTGTTAAGGGGTTAAAGTATAATCACAAAGACATTCACATCCAATCACCCTCAACAATGCACAAAATTGCAAAAAAAAAAGAGAAGGATCAAGAACCTTAAACTATCACTGAGAAACATATGAATATTGAAATCGCTAAGAGATAACTCACACAAGAAGGCATAGGGACAGGAAAAATGTCACCAAATATCTTCAGTATCTAAATTATCAATGAAAATTACAATTGTAGAAAACCAAAAAGGGCAGAAAAATGCTACAAATTGCTCTCTGAGAAAGAAACTTCTTTTTTTTACAATTGCCAAATTTTGAGCACTAAGGCTCCAAAAAAAAAATTATATACACCTCTGCATGTAGGAAAGAATAAAAAATATCCAAATAGGGTTACTTAAATCTGCATAAAATAATCCAACCCTAAACCAGTCATGTCTGATCATAAATGTACTCTGTAAATATCTCAATAGATCAGACACATCCTTCATTGCGTATCCCTTCCTGTACTGATCCTTCTCACAGACAAAAAGCCTTGATCCAACTACCTCTACAACCACCCCTGAAATAATCAATTTTTAGCTACTCGCACTTTGTAAACATCCTCTACAGAAGAAAGCCAGCCAAAACTGGTCGCACCACTTTGAAATAACATTGGTCGCATGATTACATGAGCTCAAAATCCTTCATGCGATCATGTGAAAAGCCTTTGAAAACTTTCCTCTGCTACCACATAGACACCTAGACCTACAATACATCACACCTATCAGACTTTACTATGTGGCCCAACAGGTGCCGACCACATAGGCCGGACCGACGACAACACCGCCAGAAAGCATGAAAGAATCCAAAAATAGTCACATGATCACATGGGATCGAAAGATCCCATGTGAACATGTGACCACCGTAGATCTTGAATCTATGGGGCCACATGCTACCAGGCCCACTACAAACTAGACACATCACCAGCCAAGGGCCCACTGCCAAACTGCAAGCTCTACGTCGATCCTTGAAGGCTTGTCGCATGATGGCATGTGGCCTTTTGAGCTCATGTGATCATGTGACAACATTATATTTCTTAACCACAACCACTGATAGTTTGTCACATGGTCGCATGCATTTAGAAGGCTACATGCAATCATGCGACAATGTCAACTTGTGACCTTTGCTTGACTGCTAGCAGTTTGAAAGCTTGAAGACCGCGAACTGGGCCCCACTTGTAAGAGTTGCGCACTGGGAAAAATCTGATGCTAGAGGAAGATGTTATAAATAGGAAATACTGAGAGGGGGAGGTGAATCAGTATTTCACAAACTTTTTCTTTTTCCCACTTATGGATATAACAGATTACTTTAGTGCATACAAAGATTATCAAGCTGATTAACAAACATAGCAGTAAATAGAAAGAACTCATAACACATGATATGTTCTTGAGGAAACCCTAGCCAAGGGAAAACCCTGTGGGGATGGTACCCACAAAGATCACTAATCAAAAGTATCCTATTAGGGATATTGGACCCTATTAGGAGTCAATTTACAATATATAGTAGATCTATCCTGGTTAAAGGACTTTAGGCCTTGTTAGAAGCCTTAACCCTGTTAGGAGTTAGATTACAAAACCTGATCACCAGCTAAGCTCACTACCCAAATAGGTAATACAAAATGTTTATGACTATAATATGGTACTACTTACAACTTTGCATCAATAGCCTTTGCTGCTATCACAATATACAACTATCGCAAGTTATCTTTTCTTTCTTTTTACATATCACATATATTTTTTCATTATATTTCAAGTATGCCTAATATATGAGTTATTAGAGCTAATAACTTTACATGGTCGGCTTCCAAAATCTTTATCCAAGAGTAAACATCTAGGA
Source organism: Chamaecyparis obtusa (assembly GCA_027943335.1). Lineage (NCBI taxonomy): Eukaryota > Viridiplantae > Streptophyta > Pinopsida > Cupressales > Cupressaceae > Chamaecyparis > Chamaecyparis obtusa. Next base: position 2,418,649 of record BSBK01000092.1, read on the forward strand.
TGTCATCCCTTCATAATGTTAAGTCATTATTTTGACAAGCAAAAAATAAGCCCTTAACTCTTTCGCTAATATTGTCTCCAAAACTGTTCTGTCTGCAAAAACTATCTTCGGTAAACTTTGAATAACTTTGCACGTACTGCTCCAAAATTTATGCACCCTAAGATGGGGTATCCTCATACTCTGTAGGAGTTACAGTTAACTATGCAAACAAAAATATTGCTCCAGTGGACGTCGCCAACTAAATCTTCATTGGGTGCTCTGTCAGGATCACTGTATCCATACTTAGACAATTTCTTCCTTCAACTTGCCATACTTGCATTCCAAATTTTTTGCTCTCAATAGAGATCATATGTTTCCATAATGACAACATCTATGCATCCACATTAGCCAAATTGCCAACAATCTCCCCCTTTGTCATTGGTGGCAACATATGGGAAAATTGGCTAAGTGTGCAAACAAAACTTCAAAGTATTTACACAAAAATGTGGCCAAAAGTTATACAACACATATATAATATTGTACTCCATAGAATAGCTCCCCATATGAGTATCCTTCCTCAACATATATTCAATTTTCTGCTATCTCTCCCCCTTTGACAACAATGACAAAGATAGGGTGTACAAAAATTTCAAAAAAAAACTTTATACCTTGTTATCAGCTATTGCAAAGCCGGTAGGCTTGCAACACAGTCACCAAACTCTGACTTCCATGATTCAAAATCTTTCTCCCATATCTTCTTGATGGATTCAGCAACATTGAGTAGAGTACTCAATCCGTATGCTGCTGTCTGACAAGCTTGCAAGGAATTGAAGCTAAACTTCTGAAAAGATGTCTTTGCTAAAAGACACTGCTCAATTTGGTCTTCAACAATTGAGATCTTGATTGAGATGTGCTCTCTCAAGATGTTAATCTTGAGCATCTTTCTATTCTTCTCCTCTACTAACATTCTGATTTCATCATTTAACTTCCTTATGTTCTTCTCTAAAAAACTTATCTTTACATTTGGGCTTGACAAGGTGTTTGTTTCAGCTGTAATTGCATCTATCTTCCCTTTGATCTTCTTATCTTCTTCAACTGTTAGGATTTCTAATTTTGTGCATTGTATATACAAACTCTTTCCACTCTCAAAATGTTTCCTCAAATTCTTTATGCATACATCCAAATTACCAATATCATTTTGAATATTTACACTTAAATTTTGTTGCATCTCTGCTTCAAAGTCTTCCTAAACTTTTATTCTAGCAATATCCTTTAAGTTAGAAAATTTAGAGTCAAAAGAGTTTATTACTATTTTAGCTTTCTCAAGTGGATTCGATTCAGATACCTTAGTGTTGATCACACTCTCAAGTTTCTCTATCAAAACTCTAACTTTGCCTTCAAGGTCCTTCACCTTCTTATTCTTTGCAATTTGGCTAATGTGGATGCATAGATGTTGTCACTATGGCAACATATGATCTCTATTGAGAGCGCAGAATCTGGAATGCAAGTATGGCAAGTTGAAGGAAGAAATTGTCTAAGTATGGATACAATGATCCTGACAGAGCACCCGATGAAGATTTAGTTGGCAACATCCACTGGAGCAATATTTTTGTTTGTGCAGTTAACTGAAGCTTCTACAGAGTATGAGGATACCCCATCTTAGTGAGCATAAAGTTTGGAGTAGTACGGACAAAGTTATTCGAAGTTTACCAAAGATAGTTTTTGTAGACAAAATAGTTTTGGAGACAGTATTAGCGAAAGAGTTAAGGGATTATTTTTTTCTTGTCAAAATAATGACTTAACATTTTGAAGGGATGACATCCTAGATGTTTACTCTTGGATAAAGATTTTGGAAGCTGACCATGTAAAGTTATTAGCTCTAATAACTCATATATTAGGCATACTTGAAATGTAATGAAAAAATATATGTGATATGTAAAAAGAAAGAAAAGATAACTTGCGATAGTTGTATATTGTGATAGCAGTAAAGGCTATTGATGCAAAGTTGTAAGCAGTACCATATTATAGTCAGAAACATTTTGTATTACCTGTTTGGGTAGTGAGCTCAGCTGGTGATCAGGTTTTGTAATCTAACTCCTAATAGGGTTAAGGCTTCTAACAAGGCCTAAAGTCCTTTAACCAGGATAGATCTACTATATATTGTAAATTGACTCCTAACAGGGTCCAATATCCCTAATAGGATACTTTTGATTAGTGATCTTTGTGGGTACCATCCCCACTGGGGTTTTCCCTTGGCCGGGGTTTCCTCGATAACATATCATGTGTTATGAGTTCTTTCTATTTACTGCTATGTTTTTTAATCAGCTTGATAATCTTTGTATGCACTAAAGTAATCTGTTATATCCATAAGTGGGCAAAAGAAAAAGTTTTTGAAATACTGATTCACCCCCCCCTCTCAGTATTTCTTATTTCTAACAATTGGTATCAGAGCACGGTTACTCAAAGAAGGAACATTCAATGAAAGCTTAGCATCTTGAGTAAGATCTCTATAGATATGGATCAACTTTAGAAGAATCTTGAAGAAGCTCTTGAACAGATTGATATGCTTACTGATGAAAGAAACTCCTTAAGAAGAAAATATGAAGATGCAAAGAATGCTATTGACAAATTAAAAGGTAAGATTGAAGATCTGAAATCTGAAAAGAAATTTGATATGCTTGTTGAAGATTGTGATGAATTAGAAAAAGAAAATGAGATCCTTAAGCATGAGTTGAAGATAGTAAATCTAAAGCTTAGTATGAAAGATGGAAATTTGAGATCTGATAATGAAAAATTGAAAATTGAGAATGAAGATCTGAGGTCAAGACTTGAAAAGGAAACATCCGAATCTGAAAAAGTAAAAGTGCAGTATGTGGAACTTGAGAAGTATAATAAAATTGTGAAAGGTGAATTAACTCAATCTAAACAACAACTTGAAAGGCTATATTCAAATAGTGATAAGACTGGAAAACAAATTTCTTTTGAAGAACCATTCTTTGATAGGACTGGATTTGAATTTAGTATGTTTAGAACAATCCATGAAAGTAAGAAGCCAGATCTGAAGACATCTGAAAGTGTGGAGGAAATAAAGCTAGATGAGAACACATTGGAAGATCCACCTAAAGAAGAACCACCTAGAGAGAAACAAGAATCAAAGCAAGAAGAATCAAAACAAGAAGAATCATCTAAAGGTATGCAAAGAGAATTCAAAGGTAGATGTTTTGCTTCTAATACTATTGGGCACATGAAGAGAGATTGCACAAGTAAGCAATTTAAACCTCTTAATGGACATTGTTATAATTGTCATAGTTTTGGACACAGAGCTAACGAATGTAGAAGACCTAAAGTAATTTTGAATAATTATGATAAAATGATTGGGAATACTAACAATGCAGATAAGAAATCTATTGAAGAAATGAATCAAAGAAAAGTGGTAGTATGTTTTAGATGCAACAAAGTAGGACATATTGCTAGAAATTGCAGGTCATAGATTAACCAACAAGGATAGAGATTTGGAAACAATGGAATCATTTGTCAGATATGCAACAAGTTTGGACACTCAGCAAGATTTTGCAAAATGAACAATGGAGGTTATCATCATAACCCTAACCCTAGGAATAATGCAAGAAGGAATGAAAATGCAGGAAACAAAGAGAAAGGTTGTTGTAGCAATAAAGATGAAGTAAAATTTGATAAAGGCATAGATCAAGGAGGTATAGTCAGCACTGAAAGTAGTCAGGATGGTAATGTAACTAATGGTAAGGATGAATCTTTACCTGACCCTTCTTTAAGTACTTAAATTATGTAAGTTTCTATAGTTTAGGACTTAGGATTAGTGTAGATTAGGAATTTGAATGAGTTAAGTTTTGCACAGTTAGATATAGGTTTATTATGCTGTACTAATGCTATGGTTAAGTGCGTAAAATAAAATATTGTGTTTTGTGAGGTTGTAGAAAGTTTTATGGTTGCAGGTTTGCAGAATCAGCTTTTTGAGGTTTTAGCGGCAAAATAAATGAATGCAATGTCAGATCGAGTTAATGTGAAGTGTTATAAGGTCAAAATTGAAGTTATCACAATTAAAAAGTGATTGAAAAGATATTTGAAAGAATAAAAAGTGAGTTGAGGATGATTTGAAGAAGTTTGGAAGCAGTTTGCAACGACGATCATACCGAAACCCTAGATTTGCAAATTTGAGGTATTTTTTGATCTTTAATCAGTTGATAAGATGGATATTTCTATGGTTCATAATGTTAAGGATAAGAATAGACCTAAGATTAAGAAAGAACCAGTAGAACCAACTGAAATTGATAACAGTCTAGCACTATCATCTGTACCAGATGGAGTATTGCACATTGAGAATGTTAAAGGATATTTAGGTTGCAAGTTTGAAACTTTGGGAGATGCAAATTTTAGTGATGATTACAAGAAATTGTGCAATCAAGACATGTCAGTTAAACTAGCTTATGGGCACCTAGAGAACAATGAAATTATCAAATATTCCATGAAGTATGAAATTAATGATGAGGAATGTACCAAGATCATTTTAAGTAGAATCCACAATGGGAAATTCTGGATGGAGGATAGAGTTATTGATATAACTACCGACCTAATTCATGATGTTACTAGATTATCAAAAGTTGGAGAGATTCCACTAAATGAAAAGAACATGAGAAAGATTGTTTTAGACAACACTGGATCTAGTTATAATGGTAGAGGAATTGCAATAAGTAAGATTAAGCAAGATGATGTTAGGTACCTTTGCAAGATCCTAACAACTAAATTCTATGGTAGTTCAAGGGAAGATGACATGGCTACAGGAATGGTTCATGTAGCTTATCTTATGTGTATTGAGAAGAAACAAGTAGACCTATGTGAAATTTTGAAAATTCAGTTATTTGAGAACTTAGAAAAGATTAAGAAGGCTAAGTACACACAGTTTAGGTTTTCATCTATGATAACCTATATGTTTTTCCATATTTTGAGAAGATTTCCTTACATAGTTGATTGGAGTGACAATGTGAACACAATGGAAAGAATAAACTCAGTCTACATGAAGCACCTTTTTGATAAAGTTAATGACAGTGTGAAGCTTGTATTGAAGACTTTTCAGAATATTGTTAAGAACAAATCAAGGATTCCTCAATCCTTAGTTGAAAAGCATAAAGATGACATTTGTTTTATGGTAGACACTGATTTCACCTACATTGAAGTAGTTGATCCTAGAATGGAATTCATAGACCCTCTTGGCTATGAAATATCTGAAGCAGAAATAGTAGGATATGTGAATAGATTGTTGAAGTGTGAGTTGGATGGTCATGCAAATAGGTTTGGAACCTATGAAGAGAATTTCAACTCTGCAATAAGTTTGAGAGAAAAGAAGCAATCTAGTAAGAGAGTTGAATCTACTATGAAGAAAATACTGAAAGAATCAGGTATGTCTAGTCATGAGTTTGACATAGCTAAGAAGACTACAGAAGCCTTGAAGCAAAGTGAAAATCTTGTAATTTCACCTAAGGCATCTAGTGCAGATCCTGTTGATCCTATTGCAGTAAAGGTAAAAGTTGAAGTACCTGAAAAAGATGAAGGAGATAAATCTTTTTCTCCTATTCCTAGCAAAAGAGTAAAAGTGAGTGCAACAGGACCCGGCAAGAGACAGAAAGTGATTGTACCACCTATACCTAGAAATGTAGCAGTAATTAAAGATGATGATGTAGTTTCAATCAAGAAGAAAACTTGGAAACCAAAAATTGAAAGAGTTAATGAAGATATATTGAAGCATGGAGACTTCACTAAGTTGAATAAATTCTATGATCTATATGGATCATTTGACAGATTGAATTTTGAAAATGCAATGATTACACATATGATTGTGATAGATAAGAAACTTGGCACTATTCATGGTAAGATCCCAGAATATTTGTATAACAGACTTGTGAATAGAAAACAAAGAGCACAAGAAGAGGACATAAAGATGAGAGAACATGTAATCAGACAATTCTGTGAAGTTGAGGATGAAGATCATTTGAAGAGATTCTTGAAGTCTCTTGGAACTTTATTGAGAACTAAGAGAAGAACAATCCTTATAATGGGAGACAAAAAGGAGGAAGTACAGAAAGAGACAGAGCAAGCAGTAATGCAAGTTCTTGTAGATATAGTTGCAGGAAAGCATGTTGAATCAGACCCTCAGTAGAAGCAATCAGAGGAATTGCATGCAGAGGAAGTTGGTATTGAAGAAGTTCCATCTTCTTCACATATCAATATTGGTAAAGAATCAATGGACATTGAAGGAACCAAAGTGACACTAGAGTCAGATGATGCAGTATTTCATGATCTAGGAAACATTGTTGACAATTTGGCTTTAGAAGAGCAAGAGAATATTACAGAATCAGAAAAGGATACAGAGGCAGTGGAAGCACTAGCAGTATCAGAATCAGTTCCAGCTAGAACAGACAGTTAAAGGTAAACAAATTTTGATAGAGGTCACTACCCCTAGTGCACCTGACAGTAAGAAGAGATAAATTGGTTCAATTTTTGAAGACCTTGGAAAAGAAGTTGAAGATGATGATCAGCTTGAGTTCATCACATCTCTTAATAAAATTATTGGAAAGAAAAAGTTTGTGAAATACTGATTCACCCCCCCTCTCAGTATTTCCTATTTCTAACAGAAGAAGTGCGAAGCGCAGAAGGGGTTGAAAACAAAGAGGGTTTTCGGGCTGAAAGTTGAAAACATCTTGAGCTTTCAGGGTGAAGGTCAAAAACATCCTAAGATTTTGGACCAAAAGGAAGAAAACACAGAGGGTTTTTGACACTGAACCCTTTTTTGAAACCCTGCAATAGTATTTCTTGCAACCATTCAAACTTGAATATCTCTGAGGGTTTTGCAAATTAGGTCATGTGATCTGAACTGGGGCTTGATAAATTATTGAAGAACATGGGGCTTAGATCGCAAGCCATGAAAATTTGAGGATCTACTTCACAAGAATGAAAACAAGTTGCAGTAGGGTGGGATAAAAATAGAGACCTATAAACTTGGCTGGATTTGTAGAATAGGAAATTTTGGGCAACATTTTGGTGACTTCTACGGGATGTCAACCTACTAGAACATGGACCAGTGACCTTGACATATCCATTGGGCATGGAGTCCTTTAAGAAAAAAACCATCCATGAAAAAGAGGGACAAAAAGAAAACTAGGTAAAACTGTGCATGAGCACTTCAAGAAAAAAGGAAACCTAACCTAGAAAGCAAGGAAGAACAAGGAAACATATTTACAAGTATTTTACAAAGAGGGTTTAACCTCAAAGCAGGGCTTCAAATGAAAACCATTAACTAAGATTGGTAGGGCATCTCCTTCAAGAGTTGAAAGCTAAAAAGTGTTAGATCCTCTGCACTTTGTTATAACAAATGGTCCACCCCAAAATGAGTCGAACTTTGTATGCCTGCCAGGTCTGGATTTGAATTCATCCCATTTGAGAACAACATCCCCAACCTTGAAATTTTTTATCCTGTCTCTTCTATCAAAGCTCCTTTTAGTCTGATTATGATGAAATTCCATATCTTTCATTTCTTTGTCCCTGATTTCTTCTAATTCCATCAACTGAGCATACCTGACCTACAAGGGATCACTTTCTTTGAATAGGGCATACTGAGTGGCTAAGTCCAGAATTGATAGTTCAGTTGAAATAGATAACTTAGCCTCTTTTCCATACACCAATGTGTATGGGGAATTACCAATAATCTTCTTTGGGGTAATTCTATCTAACCATAACGTAGACCTTAACTTAGTGTGCCAATTCCTTTGGTTGTCTTGAAGAGTCTTCTTGATTATTCTAATCAAGTTCTTGTTGGTGGATTCTACTAAACCATTTCCTTGGGGGTAGTAATTAGAACTTGTATTCAAATTAATGCCATTCTTGACTACCCACTCTGAGACTTTGAGGCCTATAAATGCTAATGCATTATCTAAAACTATAGAATTTGGAATGCTAAATCTGTGAATGATGTCATCATAAAAACTTAAAATAGCATTCTCATTAGCTTCCTTTAAAGAAACTGCCTCTGTCCACCTAGTGAAATAATTTGTTGCAGTGATTATCCACTTGTGTCCTACACTAGATGGAGGGTTAATCATGCCAATGAAATCTATACCCCACTTCATGAAGGGCTACTATGTTTTGACTGGCTATAGGGGCAAGGATGCAAGTCTTTCTTTTCCTGCAAATATGGTACATTTGATGCATTTTCTCACATAATCATGACTATCCTTGAAGATGGATGGCTAATAGTACCCAGCTCTCATGATTTTAAAAGTAGTAGTCCTAGGAGAAAAGTGGCCTCCAGAAGGTCCATCATGAAACTCAAATAGAACACTACTTATCTTTTTTGAATCTATGCATCTCAGGAGGACACCATTGTGATCCTTCTTGAAAAGAACATCATCAATCAGCACAAAAGGAATAGATTGTAATCTATAATACCTTCTTTTTGCTGAATCTAAGCCTATAGGACATTGTACTGTCTTTAAATAATTGATCATGTTAGGCAACCAGCTAGTTGCCTTGGCTTGCTCTTCTATAGAATGCACCACCAAAGATGCATCTATTTGCTCTGATTTCTTTGAAATTTCATCCTCTGCCAAATGATCACAAAGACCTCTTCCTCTAACAAGCTTGGTAGTCTGAATATCTATGTCATATTCCATCACCTTGGTGATCCAACCAACTCTTTTCTCATTTAGGTCCTTAGAAAGCAAAAATTGTTTGACACTTGGATGGGTAACTTTCAAGTGTACCTTGCTATGGGTCAACAAATACCTAAATTTCTTAAGACTTTTCACCACAACAAGTACATGTTTCTCCACAAAGGAGTACCTCTGTTCATATTCTTCTAAACCTTTGCTAAAGAAAGCAATAGGCTACTCCAATCCGTCTGAATTTTCTTGAGTCAACATTGCAGATATAGCATCATGTCCTCCATAAGCATAAAGGATAAAATCCTTACTAAAATTTGGGTTTAGGAGAGCAGGAGCTTCTGTTAAGGCTTCTTTAATAGCTTGAAAATTGGCTTTTCCTTCTTTAGTCCACGTAAAGGCTGAATTCTTCTTCAACGTGGTTGTCAAAGGCTTTACTAACTCTGCAATGTTAGGCAAGAATCTCCTAACAAAATTTATCTTTCCTATGAAGGATTGAAGACCTTTCTTGTGATGTGGCAAGGGTAGCTCTAGGATGGCTACAATTCTTTTAGGATCCAATATAATTCCTTCTTTAGATACTACATATCCCAATAGTTTTCCTTCATGAACTACAAACACACACTTTTTGTGATTGAGGGATATCCCAAATTCTCTGCACCTTTCAAAAATCTTTCTCAAATGTTTCATGTGGTTTGCTACATGCTTCAAGTAGATAGTTATGTCATCTAGGTAGACTAGCACAAACATGTACATGAGGCTTTTAAAGGCCATATCCATTGCCTTTTGAAATGTAGCTCCTGCATTTGACAAACCAAAGGGCATTTTTTGATATGCCATGGTTTTCCACTTGGTTTTAAATGTAGTCTTATATTAATTCTCTTCATTTACCAGGATCTGATTGTATCTTGAATAGCCATCTAGTAATGAAAATCTCTCAGATCCAGAGACACATTGTAAGATTTGTTCCATAGAGGGTAGTGGATGGTGGTCTTTTAATGAGGCTCTATTCAAATCCCTAAAGTCAACACATAACCTCAGCTCCCCATTCTTCTTCTTGACTGGAACAAGGTTGGAAACCCAAATAGTATGCTTAATGGGGTAGATGATACCACTTTCTATTAGTTTGAGTACTTCCTTGTGCATAAGTGGTTCAAGCTTGGGATTAATAGGCCTTTTCTTTTGCCTTACTAGTTTAGCATCAGGCTCCAATTTAATAGTGTGCTAAGCAAGGGCAGGATCAAAACCTTTGAGATCTTCATATTGCCAAGAAAAAATATCACTAAATTCTTTGAATAATTGAGTGTAAGCTTGCCTTTCTGAATCAGTGTTTACTTTTCCAAATTGTAAGCTCCTATCTAGTTCCAACTCTAGTTCAACACAATGTTCTTGTTGGATTACCAGGCCAGCTTTATTTTTTTTGACTTCATCATCCTTGTTGAAGACAGTCTCTAAGGTGACAAGACCTCTAGGCATCTTATTAGATCTAAGTTGTATCACTTGATCACCATAATTTTGTGATAACCTCTTTTGATTATGCCTTGAAAAGACATCTTCTTCAAACAAGAATTGTATAATTTGTTCATCATTGTCAAACACTTGCCAATTGACATTATTATCAGGAATAGATGGTCTAACAATCACTTTGATATGCTATTGATCTATTTCTTTTGAGATGCTATTGGGGATGTCAAACTGAGATCCAACAATAGCTAACCTATCTGCATTTTGGTTTAACTTTCTAGGGATAGCTACGATATTGAAAGCACAAAATTCTTTAATTGCATCCTAGACTCTATGTTTGTATGCTTTCATGATGTCATTTTTGGTTGCACTCATCCCTCTTACTTGGCTGACTACTAACTCACTGTCACCATATACTTTTAAGGCTTTAAGCCCTCTTTTTCTAGCCCATTCTAGTCCATTCACAAGGCTTTCATACTCTGTGGTGTTGCTATTGTAGGAAAAACTTAATCTAAAGGTAGTATAATACCTTTCTCTTTTTGGGGACACTAGCATGGCACCACCACTAGAACCATGTCTACTTCTAGCTCCATCAAAAAATAGTTCCCAAACCTACTATTATAATCTTCTGAATCAACATCCTTGAAAAGGTTGGGCTCTATAGCATCATTTCCTTGTATCAAATAGTTTCCCAAACTAGCATTCCAAAAAACACACTCTGATTCTCTTTCATCTAGGAAAATATTAGGGATATCTCCTATCTTAGTACTTGTTTCACTAATGGTTTGGAAATCACTGTTATCAAATATGGGGTAGTTTACATTGAATGCATTAGACACATAAGGTTCTATATGGTGTACTACCAATTTTTTTGACTTAATGGTAACCTTGGTACCATATCTTGTGTGAAATAACATGTGAGACCAATCAAAAGATAGATCACCACCTATCTTGGCTATGAATTCTCTTGATAAACATATAGCAAACAATGAAGGGAGATCTATAATATATATTTCAAGGCGGATGGAAAAATTAGGTTTAGCATGAAGGATCAGGCTAGTATCTTTAGCCACACCTATAGTACTGACTAAGGATCCATCAAGTTGGGTGACATTCTTTTGGAAGGGTTCATATTTTAGTCCTAATTGGTCAGCCACTTTCTTGGCATTACAGTACTAGTAGCCCCACTATCTACCATACAGTTATGCACTAAAGATTTTCCAATGATCAAAGATACATAAAAGGGAGGTGGCTTTAAGTTCCTACCTTGCATGGTATTGGCTTTGGAGTTGCTACTTGAAGTCTCATTTTCTTGATCAGTGTTAACCAGCACTGGCTTTGCAGCTTCTTTTGCAGGTTGAGGAGTTGCTGCCTCACTCATGGCCTTCTTTAAAATCTTAGGTTGTCCTGGAATAGACAAAGAGTCCCACATAGAAATGGTGACATTCACCTTCTTCATATTTTCTACAATATTATAAGGTGCTATATTGTGTACTCTTTGTTGTCTCTTTGGCATGATAGGCGCCACTTCTTTGAGAGTCTGACCCTCTCTACTAGTAATAATAGGAACCTCCTTAGGCATAATGGGAGTAGCTTCCTGTAGTGGCTCTATAGATGTGGTGGCTTGGGTATTGGAATCTTCTCTCTCCATGTCTTGAGCTCTTCTTTTTGCCCTTGTATAGGCAACAAAATCAACTTCATCATTAACCCCATTGAAGTCTGGCTGCTCCCAATTGAAAAGAGCAGTCTCATTCTCTTGTGTTTCTTGTTGGGGGACTGTCTCACTAGAAGGAGCTTTTGTTTGAGCTTATGAAGCATTTTGAACCATTAGTGCTTGGTTCATCCATCCATTAGAACACATAGCCTATTTGTGAGGCTGATTGCAAGGGAAACACAATTCATTATCCATGGGCATATTATTTTGACTAGGAACCATATCCTTAACTAGATTTGTAGAATTAAGAGGTGCAGGGTTATATGGTTGGAATGGTCTTTGATTGAAATTTTGTCTTTGATAGCCCCCCTGGAAAGGTGGCCTATTTTGTTCATAAGGTTGTCCTTGATTTTGGTATTGCTGACTAGGACTTTGGCCTTGTGGCTGAAAGGGTGGTCTGATTCCCTGACCCTACCTCTTTACGTTTGTGACCTCTTTAGTCAAAGCCTACAGTAAATTTGTCATTTCTTGCTTACTGCTTTCTTGACTATTCTTAATTTCTTGCAACTCTTGAGAGAAGCTTGCCTTATCATGTTCTTGACCACTAGTACTAGCCTGAGGTGCTAGTATGGCAGGGATAGGGGTAAATGGGGGTACTTGTGTAGGTGCAATGGGTTGAAGACTAGGTAAGATAGGCATGGGAGGTCTTCTTTGTATCATGCCTACTTAGATCAAACAATTTTCAGCCCTCACAGTAGTGTCAAAGACTTGGGGTAAAGTGGTACCACCCATAGACTGGATCATGATAGAAATTTGTTTATTCAGACTTTGCAAGTAGTACAAGAAGGCATGGTCATCTGATGGCTTTACAAAGACTGGGATTCTATTCCATGTCTTAAGGAACCTACTATTGTAATCTATCATTTGTTCTCGAGGGTCTCTCTTAATGGTTGTTAACTACTCAACCAGAGACAAATTATTTGATTTATCCTCAAAATGTTTGCTTAATACATCCCCTAATTCATCCCATGAAGTGATAGAACCAACAATTAAAGTTCTAAACTACTCTAGAGCCTTACCTTTCAGAGATGTTGCTAATAATTTGGTGGCCACATCCTCTTGTGTAATGTTGTGTATGCTGCAGATGGTGGTCACATCTCTTATGTGCTTAAAGGTTGTAATCAGCCCTTCACTTGTGAAATCAGCTAGACTCTTCAATGCAACCAAGGGCACATCATGGTGCACTACAAAGTTTAATGGACTCCCTTGATTGAAAGGTGCAAAGGCAAAATTTCTAGCCATTGTATGAGTTGGAATCTGAAGATTAACAACTATATGACCTGTATTTGCTATTGGATTTAAATCTTCTTCTAGATCTCGGGTTAGAGATTTACCTCTTGTTCTAGAATGAAAGGGAGAAGGTCTCCTTTTTGATGTATCAGGAGGTGTAGATTGAACTCTCCTTGTAGGGGATGTTCTTTGAGTTGACCTACTTTTGTGACTTCTTCTTGAGGGCAACTCTAAAAAAATGGTGGGTTTTGAGCTTCTAGTCCCAATCTTTCTCATAAACCTTAAACAAGTCTGGCCTGAACCTTTGAAACCAGTGGAGTCACCAGATATACTTGGTAAAACAACCTCTAAAGGTCTGTATTATGCAACTTGCATATCAAAGATGACATAACTTCAACAAATGAACTTCTTTTATGGTCCCACCGGGTGTGCCAGAATTGTTATACACTAAGTTTTGTGTCTTTTCTCAAGCTCTCATAGTCTTGATAACCCAGTATAACATGGGAATCATCTCAAGGTTGTGGGACCTTTGCTAACCAAGATGAAACCTCCAGGTTCTAGGCTGGTTCCTCTTGGATTATCACCTTAGTTTTCTCTTAACAGGAAAGTAAATATTTTGAGGGAAAGGGATAGAAGGAGTGCATGAAAGGAAATGGCTAAAAGCAAATCTACCTACTAGGTGATGCACCAAAAAGAAGGTATGCATCTTAGTATAGAGGGATGAAACCAATGAAAGAATTAGGTCTAGGAGGTCACAATTCACTAAATAGGCTTGCATCAGTGTTTCATAAGAGGGCCTAAACATAAGACACCACTTATGACCTACAAGCAAACATTCTTTTCTGCAACTCAGCATAGGAATGAGACATAATTGTTAAGGGGTTAAAGTATACCCACAAAGACATTCACATCCAATCACCCTCAACAATGCACAAAATTGCAAAAAAAAAAGAGAAGGACCGAGAACCTTAAACTATCACTGAGAAACATATGAATACTAAAATTGCTAAGAGATAACTCACACAAGAAGGCATAAGGATAGGAAAAACGTCACCAAATATCTTCAGTATCTGAGTTATCAATGAAAATTACAATTGTAGAAATCCAAAAGGGGTAGAAAAATGCTACAAATTGGTCTCTGAGAAAGAAACTTCTTTTTTTTACAATTGCCAAATTCTGAGCACTAAGGCTCCAAAAAACAAATTATATACACCTTTGCACATAGGCAGGAATCAAAAATATCTGAATAGGGTTACATAAATCTGCATAAAATAATCCAACCCTAAACCAGTCGTGTCTAATCATAAATGTACTCTGTAAATATCTCAACAGATCAGACACATCCTTCATTGTGTGTCCCTTCCTGTACTGATCCTGCTCACAAACAAAAAGCCTCGATCCAACTACCTTTACAACCACCCCTGAAATCATCAATTTTCAGCTACTTGCACTTTGTAAACATCATCTGTAGAAGAAAGCCAGCCAAAACTAGCTGCACCACTTTGAAATAACACTGGTCGCATGATCACATGAGCTCAAAAGCCTTCATGCGATCATGTGACAAGCCTTTGAAAACTTGCCTCTACTACCACATAGACACCTGGACCCACAAGACATCACACCTATCATACTTTACCATGTGGCCCAACAGGATCTGACCACACAGGCTGAACCCATGAGAACACTGCTAGAAAGCACCAAAGAATCCAATGGTAGTCGCATGATCGCATGGGATTGAAAGATCCCATGCGAACATGCAACCACTATAGATCTTGAATCTAGAGGGCCACATGCTACCGGGCCCATTGCAGACTAGACATGTCACTAGCCAAGGGCCCACTGCCAAATTCCAAGCTCTAAGTCAACCATTGAAGGCTTGTTGCATGATCTCATGCGGCCTTTTGAGCTCATGCGATCATGCAACAACGTTAGCTTTCTTAACCACAACCGCTGATAGTTTTTCGCATGGTCACATGTGGTTAGAAGGCTACATGCAATCATGTGACAATGTCAACTTGTGACCTTTGCTTGACTGCTGGTAGTTTGAAAGCTTGAAGACTGCGAACTGGGCCCCACTTGTTAGAGTTGCACACTTGGAGAAAGTTGATGCCAGAGGAAGAAGTGTGAAGCGCAGAAGGGGTCAAAAACACAGAGGGTTTTTAGGCCAAAAGTCAAAAACATCCTAAGATTTCAAGGTGAAGGTCAAAAACATCCTAAGCTTTCAGACCAAAAGGAAGAAAACACAGAGGGTTTTTGACACTGAACCCTTTTTTGAAACCCTGCAATAGTATTTCCTGCAACCATTCAAACTTGAATATCTTTGAGGGTTTTGTGAATTAGGTCATGTGAGCTGAACTAGGGCTTGACAACATATTGAAGAACATGGGGCTTAGATCACAAGCCATGAAACTTTGAGGATCTACTTCACAAGAATGAAAACAAGTTGCAAGAAGGCGGGATAAAAATAGAGACCTAGAAACTTGGCCAAATTTGTAGAATAGGAAATTTTGTGCAACACTTCCAATCAAGATAATTCTCTCCATCCAACTTAGGAATTTCTTTCTTGAAGCACACCATCTGATCAACCTCAAGCTATTAAAATTTCTCTCTGAGGCACTTGGCTCTGATACCAATTGTTAGGAATAGTCACAAGAGCTAACTGAGAGGGAGGGTGAATCTGTTATCTACAAGATTCAATTTTTTATCCAATTAAGTATACTTAAACATAAATCATAAACACAATGAAAGAACACATGAACACAACACCAATCTTTTGGTTACAGGGAAACCCAAATAGGTAAAAACTGCGTTGGGAATTGACACCCACTAATATTCTGCACTAGAGTATTATGATCCTTGTTAGAAGATCCTTTACCCTATTAGGAGTTGCTTTACAATATATTTAGTATAGTAAACCTAGTCAAGGGTTGGAGCCTATTAGGAGTCTTTTACAATTTTCCCTCTTAGGGGAGAGGATGCACTGTCCAAGAGCTCACTTCTCAAAGGGTCGAAGGCTACAACCTTTTGAATAACAGATACATACTATATCTATATCTTGGTGAACTGCACTTTGACTTAATATTTGGATCAGTTCCAATGAATAGCAAAAGTGCTTGACTTGGTCACATAGACCTTCTTCTGATGGCTCAACACTTTTCACACTCTGATCTGCTCTTCTTATCACAACTATAAACCACACTTCAGCAATCACAAATGACTGCCTATAAATATCTTTCCTCCAAATGATATAATCAAGTTTGCCTATTAGAACCATCTTGAAATTATATTAGAGAAAACATAACAAACTCCAACAAACATTTTGTTGGCTCTATTATGCATGCAACACAATCTGGGACCTATCTAATAAGATAATTGTAGACGCACGTTACACGCTATCGACTCTACCAAAACCCCTAGAACTTTCTCTGTAAGCTGAATTAACTCATGCACTCTTAACCAAACATCAATAACTATCCTCTAAGCTTAAATCCATGGTCACATACCCATAGAATAGGTGAAACTACATAACCAATAAAATCTCTGTCGGCTCTTCTGAATAAACATAGGAAACTGCTGCTGGTGAATAGGGACTACATAACTTCACTTCTACTCATCAACAGACTATGCATCCATAAATAAAACACAACTAACATGTCTTCAACATAAATCCAAGTGTGCAAGGCTCTATGATAATTGTACGAACAACCATACACAAATAACTACCTATAACTCTATTAGGAACACTGCTAATACTAACTGCTATATAATTGTTTGTATTTACAGTTAACCTCAGCACCCATAATATCATGTTGATATCATGTCCATGCTACATATACATAAAGCTTACTACATAATAATTCCACACAAGCTAGTTTCCATATGTTGTCATCAATGACAAACATAGAGTCAGTATTGGCCTGCTGGCAAATCTCCAACACTTCCTTCGGGGCATTACTAGCTCAACTTGATGAACATGGGAAAGAAAGAGAAATATACTACATTAGCCACACTCTTGTTTCATAAGAGGTTAACTACACCAGCATTGAGAAAGCTTACCTTGCAGTTGTGTTTTCTTCTCAAAAGTTGTGGCATTCCATGCTTGTGCACACTATACACTTCATAGAAAAAATAGAGCTGCCCAAGTATTTACTAGGTAAGGTTGTCCTCATAGGTAGACTTGCTAAATGGATGATGATCCTTTCAAAGTTTGACATAGAGTACATTGAGCGTAAAGAAATCAAAGTACAAGCCATAGAAGATCAATTGGCTGATTTCCCAATACAAGATAATGCACCTATTCAAGTTGATTTCCCAGATGAGCACCTCATGTATATGACTGAAAGAACATGGAAGATGTTCTTTGATGGATCCTTTATGAAAAATGGTTCAAGAGCTAGTGTGTTGTTTTTTTCTCCTCATGGGTACATGATTCCTAAGTCTTACATGTTATGGTTCCCATGTACAAACAAAATTACTGAGTATGAAGATTTAACAAATGGACTTAAGATGGCCATAGAATGGAGAATCATAGAGTTACACATCTATAGAGATTCATAGCTGATAATCAACCAGGTCAATGATGAATATCAAACAAAAAATGAGAAACTAGTACCTTACAAGAAAATGGTTGATTCCTTGAAATGATACTTCACATTTGTCACATTTCAGAAAATCCCTAGAGCAGAAAATGAAGCAGTCAATTTTATGGCTATGCTTGCTTCACTCCTTCAGTTAGGGGAACATGAATCAAGATTTGAATTCCTAGTGGAAGAGCTACATCACCCTATCTATGCCTCCCAAGAAAGCTATTTCATTTTTACCCTTGTTGGTCGTGAGTCATCCCGTTATGGTGCCATTTACTCATACCTTCGTGATGGCATTATCCCTAAAACCTTTAACCGATCTAAA
This sequence comes from Chamaecyparis obtusa, assembly GCA_027943335.1. Lineage (NCBI taxonomy): Eukaryota > Viridiplantae > Streptophyta > Pinopsida > Cupressales > Cupressaceae > Chamaecyparis > Chamaecyparis obtusa. The sequence goes on from BSBK01000092.1 coordinate 2,436,631, forward strand.
TGGAGAAACCTTACCTAAAATGCCTCTTTCCATTCCCTTATCTCTGGTGATTTGTATAGGAGGGGTCTAGATGGAATACATGCTTAGAAAAGGAAGAATCTGACCAAGTGTTAGTTGACATCCACAAGGGCATCTATGGGTGACATTCCAATAGTCTTTCCATGGCCCGAAGGTTGCTTAGGGCCGGGTACTATTAGCCTATGATGCAAATTGATGCAGTAGCTTTTGCAAAGTCATGTGAAAAGTGTTAAAAACATGGTAACTTGATACATGCTCCATACAAGGAGCTCATTCCTTCTATATCTCATTGGCCATTTCAGTGCTGGGCCTTTGATCTTGTTGGGAAAATTTACCCCAAATCATTAGGTGGACACAAGTTTATCATCACTGCTACTGATTACTTCACTAAATTGGTAGAAGTTGTCCCACTTTCTATTTCCTCGGGAAAGATAGTGTCTCTATTCATTTTGAACCATATCATCTATGGATATGGAGTACCTTCCAAGATTATCACTGATAATGGAGGCCAATTTAAAAATAAAAACCTTAAACAACTCTACAAGAAATTCAAGATTAAACAACATTGGTCCTCCATTTACTTTTCACAAGGAAATGGTCAAGCAAAGGCATCAAACAAAACCATTCTTAAAATCCTATGTACAAAAGTTTGTAAGAGTGGTAGATATTGGCATTTATAGATAAATTTGGCTTTGTGGGCCTATAGAATGAGTATTCATACTCCTACTCAGGCTACTAATTTTGCCCATACATATGGCACTAAAGCAGTGTTACCTTTAGAGTTTGAGATTCCTTCACTTAGAGCCTCAAAGGTCTAGTTACAGATGAAGACTACCGTGCCATGAGACTTCAAGAGTTAGAACTTCTAGATGAGAAATGTTAAACATCATTTGACCATATGAGGGTTTATCAAAAGTGCATGTCCAAATCCTTCAAAAAAAAGGTTCGCCCTAGAGAATTCCAAGTGGGAGATCTTGTCCTATGTGAAAATCCTAAGAATCAATAGCATAGAGATCAAAAGGGAAAATTTGAACCTAATTGGATTGGACCTTACATCATTACAATAGCTTTTGGGATAGGATCTTATTTACTATCTACAACAAAGGGAGAGAAGCTCCCTGATCCTATCAATGTCTTTCACCTGAAGAAGTTTTATCCATGATGCCCATTCTGTCTGGGGGAATCCTTTGTACATACTTATTGATCTTGAAAAAATCCAAAAAAATGATATATTGTCAACAAATTCTAAAAATTAGAAAATGTCTTGAAAAAATGATCATCTTAGTGAAAACCTAGCAATAGGTGCTTTGATGTATCTCCAAAAAAATTATATATTCCAAAAATACCAAAAAATTCAAAAAAAATTTTTTAAAAAAGGAAAAAATGCCTTGGTGAAAACCTGGAAACAGGCGCCTTGGTAGCAAAAATACAAAAAAAATATTAAAAGTCCTGAAAAAAATAAAAAATAAAAAATATTAAAAAATTTTCAATATAATCCAAGTGGTGAAAACCTAGAAATGAGCACTACTTGAGGCCTTTGCACCTTTGTTTCTTAGCACGTGTCCTTGACACTTATCCTTTCTCCATCATGCCTTGTCCTTGTTGCCTTAGTTTGGAATTGGTCTTTGTCTTTGTCTAGGAGGCATAACTGTGTTAGCTTTGGTCTCTTAGATGTGTTAGTCTTTAGGACACCTCACAAACAGTGTTTTTAAACACCACCCCAACTGTATTTTTCAACACAACCCCTGACATCGAGTGTTTTTCAACACTTATCAGTTTGGTCTTACCCAGTTTTGTCATGTGATCTTTCTTTCTTGCCAGTATTCAATCCTTATCCTCAGAACTTAGTATCAATTAACACACTTAAATTTTTAAACACAAAACGTAATGGTTGAGCTATGTCATGATCTTTTCTTTGTGTGCTGACTGTTATTGATTTTCATTAGGTGTCCTTGTCTAATAAGTCTCTTCGGTATGCATAGCTAAAGGACTTGGGACATGGGGCATGTTTTTATTTTCTTTCTGCTTGTGGGTGTGATCTTGAAACTCTAGAGTGTCTCTTTTTGTCCCCTTGAAACACTTAAGATATTTGAGGCATCATCCTTGACTAGTTTCGAACAACCGTTCTTATGGTCATCCTGACATCTATGCCTTGATGTGAGCATGGTTTTGCTACATTAAATTGGGTAAGATAACATCAAATTCATCTTGACCTTTATATCTTTCCTCATTCCAATCTCAAATAAATCACATTCATATCTTCATAGTTGTGCTTGTGACTAGTGATAATTGTGTGATTTTCCAATGTCCATTAATAATGGCCCAATGATGAAAATAAGTACCTTAAAATTTCAATTCTAATGAATGATGAACACAAAATCATATGTTATAGTTTCTCTATTACAAGTACACCTTTGCATTTTCATGTAGCTTGCATTGTTAGACTTCATCTTACTTTGAATTTTTAGGTTGTATTAGGAGTTTGAGAGGGTTTTCCTTCATCTTTCTTTTGGACTTTTAGTCAACTGTGGTCACATTTTGATCTTCATTTCCTTATCTTCTTTCATGATCTCAATCAAAATTTCCTATCTTAAATAGTTGATTGGTTTTGGGGCATTCTCTTTCTTAAGGCAAATTCTCTTTTTTCTCTTCATTTCTTTCCACCTCTTCCAAACTTCTATCTTCCATTCACTTTCACCCCACTTCTTTCCTTCTAATTCAACCTTGGGGCATAATCTTTCATGCTTGATGATCTACCTTGGTTCTGTTATCGTTATATCTTTCATCTTACATCAAGAACCTTATTTTTAGTTTGATTTGATCAAATTTATCAATTTTTTGTTTCTCCTCTATCTCATTTTGATTTTGATCATGAGGGGGCAGTACCTATCAAACTTCAATCCTTGATTAAGCTTTATCAATCCTATCAATTGCTTTTCTTGGGGAAACCATGCTTGAGATTCTTATCTAAGACATGACAATTACCTATTTACATGGGTGTTGGCCTTATCTTTTTCAATCAGCTTATCTTTGTCCTGATGTGTTCCCATCCATCGATCACACCTCTGGGTTTTTTTGTGATCCCAAATTGATCTCACACTTCAACTTCATTTTTTGACTACATGTGTTCCCATAAATATCACACATTAGTCAAACAGGGGCAAATGTATGCACCCTAAAATGGTCACCTAGACTTTGGGCCCCCATTCATCAATTTCCTAAATCAATGCCTTGCAATATTTTCAATTCAAATCAATTTCCTTGATCAAATTGTAATTAATTCAAATATTTCAATATTTCCTAAGGTTTGATCATTTTATCCTAAGTTTTATTTAATTAAGAGAACATGCTCCCTTTTAATTAAATAAATAAAAATATTTTAATTAAATAATAAAATCACTTTATCCTAAGCCACATTTAATTAAAAGATCAAATCTCTTTTAAATAAATAAAAAATCTTTTAATTAAATAATGAAAATCACTTTGCTAAAAATAATAAAATAAAAATAAAAAAGAAAAGTGCACTTTCCAATGAGATAGAATCTTGACTTTTTGAAAAAGGTTTTTGCCTCTTAATCATGCCTATTGATTTTTCCTCTTGAGAATCTTGAGCACATGGATCAACCAAGATTTAACCTCCACCTTTGATAATTATTTTTGCCTCTTAATCTTGACTGTCCATTCATTTCTAAAATCCTTTATAAGGAGCCCTGTCCTTCTCATCCAGGCATCCAGATTTTGGAGATCCAAGATTTTATGCTATTGTTATGTTGTAGGTTTGGAGAGTGATTTTAGAGGAGAATTTGAGCACTTGAGCTTGAACATTGCAACTTCTCTTTTCTTGTCTTCTTCTCTCATGCCTCCATGGCAATCAATGTAGATTATTCTTGCACTTGCATGTTAGATTAGATTCATATTTTATTTCATAAAATAATCTTTCATGCATATTTCCTTTCATAATTTAGTTTGCTTTCATGCATTGTTATCATATAGAATAGCTTCCATTTTCATTTTCATGCATACTTGATGATCATGGAGACTAGCACTCTTTCTTTTCCTCTTTGAATCTCTCATTTTATGGTGTACTTGCATGGGCACAAACTAGGTCTAAACTAAGGGCCTCCATTATAAACCCTTGCACTCCATGAATAGAGAGCTATGAGTCACCATTTGAGACCTAATTCTTGAGAAATCTTGGATATACTGACTCATAGAAGTGTGCCAACATTTTAGCACACAACAGGTATGATCCGAGCTGCATCCAACTCAGATTGTGAAATCCATGAACTATCTTCAATTGGTCTATTCTTCCACTTTACCAGATATTCCATGTACTATTTTCCTCTTGTAATTCTTCCAATTCTTTGCTCCAAAATATGCTCAACTTCTTCCATCTATTTCTTAGGATAATCCATCAGTACTGTCATGTCTTCATCAGGTTCATGATACTCATATAAATCAGCAATGTTGAATATAGGTGATATATCCATGTCATCAGGTAACTCAATCTCATATGCATTTCCACTGTCAAATTTTCTCAAAATCTTACAAGGTCCAAACTTCTTCATTTTTAGTTTCCCATATGTTCCAACAGGAAATATGCCTTTCTTCAAATGAACCATCACTTCATCACCAACTACAAAAGTATTATTTCTTATTGATCTATCAACTCTGTCTTTGTATTTTTGTTTACTCTTTTTCAGCTTATATTTCATATCTTCATGCAATGTCTTCATATACTTAGAAAACTTTACTCCTTCAGCACTTTTCTTTCTTTCATCAACAATGTCTCTCAAATTTGATATACCTCTCAATTGTATACCATTTACAATCTCAAAAGGTGTTTTTCTAGTACTCCTATTCATTGAATTATTATATGAAAACTTTGCTTGTGCCAACATAGAACCCCAATTACTTGGTGTGTCTCCAACTAAACATCTCAAAAGATTACCCAAGCTTCTATTCTCAACTTATGTCTATCCATCGGTCTATGGCTGAAATGTAGAACTATATTTCAACTCGGTGCTAAAATTTCTCCAAAGGGTCTTCCAAAAGTACCCACAAATTTATTGTCTCAGTCAGAGATAATACTCCTTGGTAATCCATGCAATCTGACAATTTCATTAGAGAAAAGATCTACTATATGTATTGCATCTCATGTCTTTCTACAAGGTATAAAATGTGCAATTTTAGAAAATCTATCCACAACAACAAATATAGAATCATTACCTCTCACTATCTTTGGTAAACCAAGAAACAAAATCCATACTAATGTCAATCCAAGGTTTCTCAGGAATAGAAATTAGTGTATACAATCCAATATTCTGACTTACTCCTTTTGCAACTTGACAAATTCCACAACTTTTCACAAATTTATGAATATCTTTATACAACTATGGCCAAAATTATTTGTCTTTAAGAAAATTCAATGTCTTATCAATTCCAAAATGTCCAGCCAAACCACTACTATCTTTCTCCTTTATCAAATTAGTTCTCATTGGTCCTCTCGGTATACACAATTGAATACCTTTAAAAAACATACCTTCTTGAATAAAATATTCTTCCCATTTAGTACTTGGTTGAACTTTAATAGGTGTTATGCACTTTCTCCACGACTCAAAAAAATTAGGATCAAACTCATAAAAATCTCTCATGTCATCAAAGCCAAGAATTTCAATTTTCATCTCAGTCATCAAAGATCTCCTTCTACTAAATGCATCAACAACTCAGTTAGTGACTCCACTCTTATGCTTTATCACAAATGTATAACTCTACAAATACTCAACCCATTTCATATGTCTCTGATTCAACTTAATTTGACTACCCAAATATTGTAAAGCCTTATGATTGGTATACAACACAAATTCACTCAGTATCAAATAATGTCTCAATTTATTTAGGGCTTGAACAATAGCATAGAATTCTTGATCATACATAGAATATTTCCTTTTTGCATCATTCAACTTTTCATTAAAGAAAGCAATAGGTTTACCTTCCTGACTCAACACAGCTCCAATTTCACTTCCACTTGCATCACATTCCACTTGAAATATTTTATTGAAATCAGGCAATGGAAAATAGGCAATTCAACAACCTTCTGCTTTAGAGTCTCAAAACTTTTATCAACTCCATGTGTCCACTTGAATTCTCTTTTATCTCCTCTCATAGTTTCAGTCATAGCATTACAATTGAACTGAAATTCCTAATGAACTTTCAATAAAAACTTTCCAAACCATGAAATGATATTATCTCACTAGCATTATTAGGTGTAGGCCAATTCAAAATAGTTTGAACCTTTTCAGGATATATTTTTAAACCATCAACTAAAATCACAAATCCCAAATACACAATCTCCTCTTTCATGAATGAACACTTTTTCAAATTTATCAGCAAATTTTCTTCTTTCAACCTCTGTAATACTTGTTTAACATGCAACAAATTTTTTCTCTGGTCTTACTGAATATCAGAATATCATCAAGATATACGATCACAAACTTCCCCAAGGATTTCTTCAAAACTTCATTCATCAACCTCATAAGAGTACTCGGTGCATTAGTTAAACCAAAAGGCATAACCAACCACTAAAAGAAACATTCTTTTGTCTTGAAAGTAGTCTTCCATTAATCACCTTCTCTGATTTTTATGTGATGATACCCACTTTTCAAATCAATTTTGGTAAAATACTTTGCTCTAGTAAAACTATCCATTATGTCATCCATTCTTGGTATAGGAAACCTATATTTCACTATTATCTTATTGATTGCTCTAGAATTAGTACACATTCACCATTCTCCATTCTTTTTAGGTGCTAATACTGCAAGTACTGCAAAAGGACTCACAATTTCTCTGATCAAACCTTTCTCCAACAATTCTTGAATCTATCAATTCAATTCCTGGTTCTTAGTAGGTGTCAACCAATGTGGTGCCTTATTCAGTAAACTAGCTCCAGGGATTAGATCCATGCAATGATCAATGCTTCTCTTCAATGGAAATGCATCAGGTACATTATCAAAAATGATATCATTGTACTCTGTGAGTAACTTATCAATCTCCTCAGGTATACTATCCTCTATTTTCTTACTCAGTTTGTTAGGAATCACAACAAAACATACATCACTCTTCTTCAAATCCTTAACAAAATTTCTTCCTTCCATCAAGAAAAATGTCATAGATGTCCAAACATTACTAACAGGTTCTTCCATTAGAGGTAACAAGATTTGTCTTTTTCCTTTAGCCCAAATAGTATATTTATGCAATATTCCATCATATATAGCATGTATATCATATTGCCAAGGTATGCCCAGCAAAATATGACAATAATCCATAGGCATGATATCACATAACGCCTTATCATAGTACTTTCCAATTTTCAAATTCACATAACATTGTTCACTTACCAAGAGTGTATGCTCATCTTTATCCATGAAATCTAATAGGGCTTCAGATGTTCCAACCTTTTCAACTACAAATTTGTAACCATTTCCTTAGATGCTAGATTCTCTGAGCTACCACTGTCAATGATTACTTTCCAAACTTCATCAAAAACTCTACATCTGGTCTTGAACAAACTTTTCCTTACCAGATCTTCCTTTACTTTCACTCCAAAATGCTCTCCTTACCATCAAGTTATTTTCCTTCTCAGGTTCATTCGGTGACTTCTTGCACCAAAGAATTTCTGCTACTACCGACCTTCTTACTTGCATGTGTACACTCAAATGATATATGTCCTTCTTCTCCACAATTGTAACAAGTTCCTCAGAAACCACCTCTATTATATCCACCTCAGTATTTATTGCCTCTACCTCTAGATGAACTTTCACCTTTCCACTCGGTCTTTCCTTTATCCAGATTTATCTTTTTAGGTTTAGATCTACCATTTTCACCATAAGATCTACATCTTCCTCTAGGGAATCTACCACCTCTACCTCTTTATCTTTGTTCATGTCACTTGTTCAATTTCTCCTCAATTTCCAATGCAAAATTATAAGCCTCTTCAATGTTCTCCAATTTGACCAAACTAATTTCTTCTTGGATGGAAACTTTTAAACCATTCAGGTATCTAGCAATTCTTTCCACATTATCTTCATCATGTCTAGTTCTGATATTTAATCTATAGAATTCCTTAGTATATTATTTTACCGGGCTATCTTTCTACCTTAAACTTTGCATTCACCTAACTAGGTTAATCTAATAGTCATAAGGTAAGAACTTTCCTTTTAATTTATTCACCATTTTATTTCATACGTTGATTTTGTCTTTGATTTTCTTCTTTCTGTCCAACTACAAATGTTCCCACCACAAGGATGCATGACTTTTCAACTTTGTGCTTGCAATTTTCACCTTCTTTTCCTCACTTACATTTTCATATTTAAATTACTTTTCCATCTCGGTGATCCAATCCACCAATTCATCAGAATCCAATTTTCCACTATATTTAGTAGGATTAAAGTGTGGTGTAGACTTCGTATTTGTCAAAGACTTCAACAATATTTCCTCACCTTGATCCATCATAGGCGCAGGTTCTATATCAACTTCTTCTACCTCAATTTCATCATCACTAACATCTTCAAGATGTCTTCCTCTCCTCTGGGCTGTTTTAACAGATTCTAATCTAGTAGCAAGTTGTCTCAACATGTCTTCCAATCCTGGATCCACATCTTAGCTCCCACGAACAATCTTAAAACCCTCTACAATTATAGGTCATATCACAATCTACTACCCCACAAGAAATCAACTAGGGTTTGACAAGAAGGAACCCTCAAACTTAGATTCACAAACCTAGATCTAGATCTTACCTCAACTCTGATAACACCTAATGCAAGGGAGGATGAGGAGAGGGGCGAAAGGAACATCCTAACTAGATCCCCCTTGCAGAACAACATGCGGAAGAAACAACACAAAAAAGTGAGGGAGAGAATGTAGAAATACTTTAATATATTATCTTCAATTGATTCATACATGTCAGGCTATAAGGCCTTCCTGGTTTAGGCCAAATATTACAACACCAATAAATAAAGGAAACCGAGCAACACCAAACCAACTCAATCAAGAAAGGAAAAAAGAAACATAGAAAACTTCAAACATCTTTTTTGTGGTGACACAGGATTGCCAAGGACCCAAAATGCTCCTGCATCAAAGTGGCATAAAACCTTGTATAGGGAACTAGTTTTGCCCCTAGGGTTCCAAGGGATGCAATGGATGAAAATGAGATTTTAAGCTATGAATGGGATGAAAAATTTAGTATACCTTATGAATGGATATGTTATGAGCTGAAAATGAAGGGGAAAGCTCAAAAAAAACTTAGATTTATCCATTAAGCTATTCTATGATGAGTTATGAAGCTAAAAATATGGAAGAAATTAAGCTAACAATGCTAAAACATGCTATGAGATCCTAGAGATAAATGAACATAATAACAATACAAAATATTGATGATGATTTTCTCATAGAGGAGGCTTTATTTATAGATTTTGAGGAAGGGCTTGGGTTAGGAAGAAGGTTTAGGGTTTAGGGTTTAGGAACAAGGGTTAGGGTTTAGGAAGAAGCATTAGGGTTTAGGGTCAAAGAGATAAGGATGGTCATTTATGGTTGAATGGACCAAGGTTGCTCACACTTGTGTGAGAAACACTTGGGAGGTGTGAAGGGAACATGAGTAGAAGAAAGGGTATTAGTTTCCATTAAGAGGGTTGTAAGAGCCATTAATGAGGGTGTAAGGGATCATTAATGAGGGTGTAATACTCATTAATGAGGTTTGACTATTTGGGGAAGGGGAAGCCATTAAGGCTAAGAGGGTTAGGAGTCAGCCCTTAAGTGGGGTTAGGGAGTGATTAGGGTAAGGGGTAGGATTTCAAAGATTCTAGAAGGATATGAGGATTTGGGAAATTAAATAATATTTAATTTATTTAAAAGGGGTTTGGTGGAGAAAATTTATTAAAATGATTTGATAAATCAGGAGGGATGAATATTTAAATAGATTTAAATATTTTTGGTAAAGGTTATTTAATTAAATAAATTTAATTAAAAGGGGAGAGGATAATGACAATAATAATTAATTAATTAATTAAATAATTATGATGTCATCATGACTTTTATTAATTAAAAAAATTTAATTAATAAGTTGGATTTTTAGGTGTCGACACTCTTAACCAACAAATAATTTTAATAGAGTACATATATATAGTGTTTTTGTCTCCCACTGGGGTTTTCCCTTAATAGGGTCTCCTCAAAAGTAGATTTTGTGTGTGGTGTTATGTGTTATGAATCTTGCATTACTATTTATCTTTCATATCATTAACTGGTTTAAGTGGTTTTAAAGTTTCAATTTTTAGTACTCAACTAATTCACCCACTATCAGTTGTGCTTGCCTCCTTTTGGGCCTAACAATTGGCATCAGGGCCAAGTCCTTTTGAAGAAGCTTAATCGATTGAAGGGACATGGAAAACATAAGGAAGGAGAGTCCTAAGTTTAATGGAAGAAATTATCTGATATGGAAGGATCGAATTGTTGGGGATTTTCTAGCAGGCCAGTGCTGACTATATGTTTGTCATTGATGACAACATATGGTAACTAGCGTGCGTGGAAGACTTATGGAGTAAGCTTAAAGTATATGTTGCATGACCATATTATAATCATGATATCATGGGTGCAAAGGTTAACTCTTAATACATATAGTTATATAATAGCTTGTGTCATCAGTATTCCTGACAGAGTAACAGGCAGTGATTCTATGAATGGTTGTATGTACAATTATCATGGAGCCTTGCACATTTGGATATGTGATGGAGACATGTTAATGATATTACATTCACGGATGCAGAGTTTGATGATTAGTAGATGTGAATTTATGCAGTCGTTATTCACCAGTAGGAGTTTCCTATGTTTGTTCAGAAGAGCCGATAGAGATTATATTGGTTCAAGAGTTGCACCTATCATTTCGGTATGCACCCTTGGATTAGAGCTTGGAGAAGAGTTATTAATGTTTGGTTAAGAGCGCAAGATGTAATTCAGCTTGAGGAGAAAGATTCAATTGTTTTGGTAGAGCTGACAATGTGTAGCATGTGTCTATAATTATCTTATTGGATAGGTCCTAGAATGTGTTGCATGCTTAGTAGAGCCGACTGAATTATTATTGGAGTTTGTTAAAAATTATCTAATATGATTTCAAGGTGGTTCTAATAGGCCAACTTTATTATATCATTTAGAGGAAAGATATTTATAGGTATTCATTTGTAATTACTAGAGTGTGGTTCACAATTGATTGTGAAGAGAAGAAGAGAGTGTGTGAAGTGTTGAGCCATCAGAAGAAGGTCTATGTGACCAGGTAAAGTATTTGTGTTATACATTGGAACTGATCCAAATAGTAGGTCTAAGCATAGTTCACCAAGATCTAGATATAGTTTGTATCTGTTATTCAAAAGGTTGTAGCCTTCACCCATTTGAGAAGTATGCTCTTGGACAGTGCATCCTCACCCCTAATAGGGTTAATTATAAAAGACTCCTAATAGGGTCTGACCCTTGACCAGGTCTACTATACTAAATATATTGTAAAGCAACTCCTAACAGGGTTAAGGATCTTCTAACAAGGATCATAATACACTAGTGTAGAATATTAGTGGGTGCCAATTCTCACTAGGATTTTTACCTATTTGGGTTTCCCCATAACCAAAATATTTTTTTTGTGTTCAAGTTTTCTTTCATTGTGTTTATGCTTTATGTTTAAGTATACTTAATTGGACAAAGAATTGAAACTAGTAGATAACTGATTCACCCCACCCCTCTCAGTTATCTCTTGGGACTATTCCTAACAATTGGTATCAGAGCCAAGTACCTTGGATAGAAAGTTTAATAGCTTGAGGTTGATCAGATGGCATTATTTAGAAAAGAAAGTCCTAAGTTTGATGGAGATAATTATCTTGATTGGAAGAACAAGATGGTGACTCATTTGCAATGCATTGCTTTTGAATTTTTTGATGTAACTATCAAAGCAGTCAAGATCCCTACTTTAGAAGACCTTGAAAAGGATGATGCTACTGAAAAGAAAAAAGAATTGTTTCATCATAATGCAATAGCCAAAGAAGCCCTTATCAACACTTTATCTGATAGTGATTTTTTAGAAATAAAGAAAGTAGATAGAGCCCACAAAATATGGAAGTACCTAGAAGACATATTTGAAGGAGACAAACAAGCAAAGGATGCATGCAGAAAAAAATGGAAGAAAAGATACAATGCATTAGAGATGCTACCTGAAGAAAACATCAGAGCTTACAATCAAAGGATCAATGAAGTAGTTGTTGGAATTAGGAACAATGGTGGAGAGATCTCAGAGGAAGACATTATGGACAAATTAATGACTACTATCACTCCAGAATATGAAAACAAGATCAACATCCTTGATGAGACCATGCAGCTTACATCAAATTTCAAGAGAGAGACCTTGATCAACAAAATCTCAACTTTTGAGATTTCAAGATTGAAGATAGAACCCAAAAGTGGGACAACCTTCAAAGCAACAGTCCATGGTAAAAAATCTGCAAACACTTCTGGTAATTTTGATGATGATGATGAAGAGAAAACACTAGATGATTTCATTGCTATGATTTCCAAAATAGAAAAAAAAGGAAAAGGAAAATATGAAGGTCAATTTCCATTTAAATGCTTTCCATGTAATAAGATTGGTCACTTTACATCCAAGTGTCCTACAAGAGCTAGAAAGTTCAAAAATGACTATAAGCCGAAATACTCTAAGGAATGCTACTATGCTGGAGATGGAGTTTCAGATGATGACTCAGCTAAAGAGAAAATTGGATTCATTTCCATTATAGAGAAAATGAATAATAAGACAAACCATGAAGATGAGAAAGAGGAACAAGAGCTAGCATTGATTTCACAAGCTAATTTAAGGACAAACTAGATTATAGATAGTGGTTGTTCACATCACATGATAGGTGATAAAGATAGATTTGTTCATCTAGACAAATACAATGGTGGCATGGTTAGATTTGGAGATAACACTCCTAAACCCATCATTGGTAGAGGAGCCATCACCTTGGATGGAAAGAATAGTACTGATAGTGTTCTTTATGTCGATGGTTTGAAACATAACCTATTAAGTGTTGGGTAGTTACTTGACACAAGTTACAGATTGGAATTCAATGGAAACAAGTGCATCATTAAAGAAAAAGAAGGATAAATAATTACATCAGGATCAAGGACTAAATGTAATGTTTTTTAGCTTAATCCAGAAGCAAGTTGTTTTGTTGCTAAAGCAGATGACAGTTGGTTGTGGCATAAAAGACTATGTCATATCAATTTTGATAACATAGTAAAGATAAGAAATGTAAAAGAAATAAAAGATCTACCTATCATAACAAAGCTAGTTGATACTATATGTAGAGAATGTGTGATCGGAAAGCATGTGAGAAACTCATTCAGGAGCAAGAACAATTCAACAAAGAACAAGCTGGATCTGATTCATACAGACCTATGTGGTCCAACTCAAACAAGATCATACTATGGTGAAAGGTATTTCATTTTGTTTTTTGATGACTATACTATTAGGAATGAATGCAAAGTATTTTGGCAATCATTCTGTAGTAGTTGTTGTTGCATTCATGACTTGTATTGTCATTGATGTCAACATAGTGATATTCTAGATATTAGCAAGAAAGTAGGTACAATTTTGTTTTGTGCACATGTTGTATTATAGATTGGATTTTGCGTAGTTGATAGTATGTTCTTTGGTGTGTTATTAACCTATGGTTAACAGCACAAAAAGAAATTCATTCATTTGTGAGAGTTATGAGCATTTTGGTGAAAGCAGTGTTTAGACAGTATTTTTGTGAAGCGATGTTTGGAAATCAGAGGATATCTCTTAGCTGGGATGGAATCTAATTTTGCACAGTTAAAGGGATTTTGGAGACTCATTAATGATGACATGGTTCATAGTGCAAACTTTGATGATATGTTTGGAGAAAGTTACAGTATCTGGAAGCCAATAGTTTTATGTGAATTCTATGTGTAGCGTGTAGAATTTATTATTTTGTAATTGAGGACTGACTCATTTGTAATTATTTGAGTTTGGTATATAAGAAGGAATTCTTTCCTTGTTTTAATGTGTACTATGAAGATTGAGATGCGAATATATGCATGAAGTGAAGAAAAGAGCTAATTCAGTGATGAAGGAAGACTTGTGAGTACAGAGATCTGGAATTATGATCTTCTGTAGTAGAGAGTGTGGTTTTGGCACAGTGTGAAGGAGGTAATATATTTCATATTATTCTATTGAATAATTCTAAGATCTTTTAGAAAGTGGGTTCAAAGATCTTGCCTTGAAGCTATTTGGGCAATGGGTCCTTCTATCTTCCATAAACTCTTAACCAGGTTAGAATCTTTGAATAGGGATTCAAAATCTCCTAACAGGGATTTATATGTATTGAATGTATTTCATAAGACTCCTAATAGGGTCCATCCTCTAACAAGGAACTTTCATATTAGTGCATCATTTTTTGGGCATCATTCCCACAGGGGTTTACTCTTTTCAAGAGGTTCCCTAGTCAACATATCTTGTGTTATTGTGCAATTGTGTATGGTTATCTTTCTATGGTTGATCAGTACATTGATTACATTATTTAAAGTAGCTGAATGGATAAATTATCTGATAACTAATTCACCCCCCCCTCTTAGTTATCTTGGGGATCTTTACTTTCTAACAATTGGTATCAGAGCAGCAAGTCCTTGAAAGAAAAGTTTAACAACTTAAGGAGATCCATGGCGAATTTCAAAAAAGAAAGCCCTAAGTTTGATGGAGTAAATTTTGATAGCTGGAAAGAAAAGATGAAGACACATCTATTGTTTTTAGGACCAAGTTATTGGTTGATTACAAAGAATGAGAAGACTATCATTGAGGAAGACAATCTAGAGGCAGGAACTAAAGATGAACTAGATCTATTCATGTGTAACATACTTGCAAGAGAAGCACTTTTCTCAGCACTACTGGAGAATGAATATAGTCAGGTAAGATGTTTGAAAACATCTCATGCAATTTGGAAAGCTTTACATTCTACTTTTGAAGGTGATGAACATGCAAAGAAGGCTAGATTACATAATTGGATTTGTGCATTTGAAGATATTAGAATGATGGAAGATGAATCTATTAGAAGCTATATTGGTAGGATGTCTGAGATTGTAATAGGAATAAATTCTTGTGGAGGTGATAAGATAGAGAATGAAGTGATATGGAAAATTCTGAGAACTTTGACACCAATATTCAAGCAGACAATGCAAATGATTGAACAAGTGATACCTTGTACATTGAAATTTTCAAGAGAGACTCTTCTTGGAAGATTAGAAATAGAAGAGAAGAACTTGAGATTATCAGGAGAGCTACCTAGAATGGAAATAGCATTCAGTGCTCTTAACATTAGACCTACAAGAAGTACTGGTGTGAATGGAGATTATGCTAGCAGTAGCAGATCTGAGGAAGATAAGAAGATTGAAGAAGGTATTGCATTACTTGTAAAAAGAGAACCAGATGGTAAGAAAATATTTAAATGTTGGACTTGTCAAGAATATGGTCATTTTGCATCTAAATGTCCTAAAAGAGTTAAGAAGTATAGAAGCAACTTTAAACCTAGGAGATCTAAAGAATGTTATTATGCAAATGATGAAGATCTTGAAGCAGGAATTGAAAAACATTTAAGTGACAGTGATAATGATAACTTTGAGGAAATAGGATTTGTAGCAATTAAAGAAGAAAGTTCTGAATTTGATAAAAGGGAAGAAAAAGAATTAGTTTCACAAGTTGAAAAGAAATATGATTGGATTATAGATAGTGGTTGTTCACATCATATGACTGGAGATAAAAGAAAGTTTGTTAAGTTAGATAATTATGATGGAGGAATTGTTAGGGTTGGTAACAATGCACCTTGTTTGATTAAGGGTATAGGATCTATTACTCTTGATGGAAAGACTAACAATAATGATTTTTACTTTGTTGATGGATTGAGACATAATCTACTAAGCGTTGGACAATTGGCTCATAAGGATTATCAAGTTTGGTTTTCTGAGAAAACTTGTGTGATAAAAGATAAAGATGGAAATCTGATTGGAAAAGGATCGAAAACCAGAGGTAATGTATTTCAATTGAATCCCACTGAGATGACATGTTTTCTAACTAGGATTGATGACAGTTGGTTATGGCATAAAAGGTTTTGTCATATAAACTTTGATAATATTGTCAAGGTGAGCACTACACTTCCGGTAAGAGATTTACCTAGAATTATGAAACCTGCTAACATGATTTGCAAAGAATGTATGATGGAAAAGCAGAAAAGGATTTCATTTCCCAACAAGAAGTTCACATCGACAGAGAAGCTGGAGATTGTTCATACAGACTTGAGTGGTCCTACTAGGAATAGAGGATTCTATGAAGAAAGATATTTTATGATTCTTGTTGATGATTTTACAAGAATGATGTGGATTGCATTTTTGAAAGAAAAATATGAAGCATTTGATAAATTTAAGATCATGAAAAGAAAAATTGAGAATGAATCTGGAATGAAGATTAAGTGTCTAAGATCTGATAGAGGTGGTGAATTTACATCTAGAGAGTTTAACACCTTTTGTGAAATGAATGGTATTAAGAGACAACTTTCAGCCCCTAGAACACCAGAACAAAATGGTATTGTAGAAAGAAGGAACAGGTCAATAACTGAAGCAGTAAGAGCTATGTTGTTTGAAAATGATTTGGCTAAGACTTTTTGGAGAGAAGCAGTGAACACAATAGTATACACTATGAACAGAGTACAAATCAAAGCAGATACAAACAAGACACCTTATGAATTATGGTTTGGACATACACCCTCAGTTAAGTATTTTAGAATTTTTGGAAGTAAATGTTATATAAAGAGAGATGATGATATAGGAAAGTTTGATCCTAGAAGTGATGAAGGAATATTTCTTGGATATTCTTTAAAAAGAAAAGCATATAGATGTTATAAAAAAAGAACTAAGACTATTGTTGAAAGTGAAAATGTAAAAGTTGATGAGAAGTTTAAAATTTAGGAAAGAATGCTTGATTATGAATCTAATGGAGAAGCACAACCTCAGCCTAACATTGAAAATGCAGAATTATTTTTTGAAACTAACAGTGATTTGCTGAATGAAAGTCATACTAAAGAAAATAGAGAAGAAAACAAAGAAGAAAATAGAGAAGAAAACAAAGAAGAAAATAGAGAAGAAAGCAAGAAGAATCTACAGTCAGAACAAGATCAGTAACTATGACACCTAACAGGTATACTTCAAGACATCACCCTATTGAGCAAGTTATTGGAAGTTTAGATAGAGGAGTTTTGACTTGAAATAAGGTACATTTATGTTTGATTTCTCAAATTGAACCTAAGACTACTAATGAAGCTTGTGAAGATGAACATTGGATTAATGCTATGAAAGAAGAACTAGAGTAGATTGAAAAAAACAAGACATGGGAACTGGTCCCTAGACCTGAAGACAAGAATGTGATTGGAACAAAGTGGGTATTCAGAAACAAGATGAATGAACAAGGAGAAGTGATAAGAAACAAAGAAAGATTGGTATGTAAAGGATATTCACAACAAGAAGGAATTGACTATGAAGAAACTTTTGTACCTATGGCCAAACTTGAAGCAGTGAGAATGTTTCTAGCATATGCAACTTACAAGAAATTTAGAGTGTATCAGATGGATGTGAAGTTAGAATTTTTGAATGGTGAATTGGAAGAAGAAGTCTACATTGAGAAACCTGAAGGTTTTCCTTTGACACAAGAAGGAGATATGGTATGTAAATTAAAGAAAGCCTTATATGGATTAAAACAAGCACCTAGAACCTGGTATGCAAGATTGGATAAGTATTTATTGAAATTGGGATTTATAAAAGGAACAACAGATAGTAACTTATACACAAAATAAATTGAGAATGGTTTGTTGGTTATAGTTATATTTTTTGATGATATTATCTTTGGAGGAGAAGATGAAGCTAGTGACAAATTTGCAGATGAAATGAAGACTGAATTTGAGATGAGCATGATTGGAGAAATGAAATATTTTTTGGGATTACAGATAACACAAAGCAAGGAAGGTATATTTGTAAGTCAGACTAAGTACTTGAATGACTTATTGAAAAGATTTGGAATGGAAGATTCTAAACCTATTGGAACACCTATGGTAACCAGACATAAGTTATCTAGCAAAGATGAGACACCAGCAGTTGAGCAGAAAAAGTACAGATCTATGATTAGAGGATTGTAGTACTTGACACATACAAGACCTGATATAGCACATTCAGTGGGGATTGTAGCAAGATTTCATGCACAACCTAGAGAATCACATTATGCAGCAGTAAAGAGGATACTGAGATATCTAAAAGGAACAATGGATTATGGATTATGGTATGAGAATTTTGATGATTTTACTTTATGTGCCTATACTGATGTAGATTGGGGAGGCAGCGTTGATGACAAGAAAAGCACCAGTGGTGGAGCCTTTTTTCTTGGAGGAAAATTGGTCTCTTGGCTAAGTAAGAAGCAGAATTGTACTTCACAAAGCACAACAAAAGTAGAATATGTTGCAGCAACAAATAATTGTAATCAGATTATTTGGATGAAGCAGATGTTGAAGGATATTGGAATAAAGTTTGATGAGCCTATTGTTATACATTGTGATAACACTAGTATAGTGAGTATGTCAAAAAATCCTATTTTACATTCTAAGACTAAACATATTGAGATCAAGTATCATGTTGTAAGAGAGAAAGTTGTAGAAAAAGAAGTAAGATTGGAGTACATAAGTACAAAGGAGCAGATAGCAGATATATTTACAAAGCCTTTACCTAAGGATACATTTGTGTATCTGAGAGGTATGCTTGGGGTTATGCCCCAACCTATTTTTGAGAATTGATGCAGATGATTGCATCCATCTAGTGGTATATGAGCCCTATCTTTCTTCTGGATTGCATGTTGGAACTTCCTCTATGGGGGAGTTTATGAGCTGAGTCATGAGGACTCTTGTTATTGTATTTTTCTGAAAAGTGTCTTTTGACATTAACTTGTTGTTGACTTAGTGATGCAACTTCTATCATTGATGTCAATGGGGGAGAGATATACATGAAAAACATTGTGGATTGTAGGAGACAGCTGAATAGGAAAATGAAGCAAGATTTAATTTGATGTTTTGCAGTGATGTTGCAGTATTGGATTTTTGGAACATTGGATGTTTTTCATTAATGTTGCCATCAATGCCAATTGCGGAGATTGTTAGGAATGAATGAAAATTATTTTGGCACCCATTCTATAGCAGTTGTTGTTGCATTCATGACTTGGATTGTCATTGATGTCAACACAGTGATATTCTGGATATTAGCAGGAAAGAAGGTACAATTTTATTTTGCACACATGTTGTATTGTAGATTGGATTTTGTGTAGTTGATGGTATGTTCTTTTGTGTGTTATTAACCTATGGTTAATAGCACAAAAATAAATTCATTCATTTGTGAGAGTTATGAGCATTTTGGTGAAAGCAGTGTTTAGACAGTGTTTTTGTGAAGCGATGTTCAGAAATTGGAGGATATCTCTTAGCTGGGATGGAATCTGATTTTGTGTAGTTAAAGGGATGTTGGAGACTCATTAATGATGATGTATTTCATAGCAAAAACTTTGAGGATATGTTTGGAGAAAGTTATAGTATCTGGAAGCCGACAATTTTATTTGAATTCTGTGTGTAGCGTGTAGAATTTATTATTTTGTAATTGAAGACCGACTCATTTGTAATTATTTGAGTTTGGTATATAAGAAGGAATTTTTTCCTTTTTGTAATGTGTACTATTAATATTGAGATGCAAATATATGAATGAAGTGAAGAAAAGAGCTAATTCAGTGATGAAGGAAGACTTGTGAGTACAGAGATCTGGAATTGTGATCTTGTGTAGCAGAGAGTGCAGTTTTGGCACAGTGTGAAGGAGGTAATATATTTCATATTATTCTATTGAATAATTCTAAGATCTTTTGGACAGTGGGTCCAGAGATCTTGCCTTGAAGCTGTTTGGGCAATGGGTCCTTCTGTCTTCCATAAACTCTTAACCGGGTTAGAATCTTTTAACAGGGATTCAAAATCTCCTAACAGGGATTTATATGTACTGAATGTATTTCATAAGACTCCTAATAGGGTCCATCCTCTAACAAGGAAATTTCATATTAGTGCATCATTTTTTGGGCATCATTCCCACCGGGGTTTACTCTTTTCAAGAGGTTCCCTAGTCAACACATCTTGTGTTATTGTGCAATTGTGTATGATTATCTTTCTATGGTTGATTAGTACATTGATTACATTATTTAAAGTAGTTGAATGGATAAATTATTTGATAACTGATTCACCCCCCCCCCTCTTATTTATCTTGGGGATCTTTACTTTCTAACATATACTAGGATGATGTGGGTTGCATTCTTAAAAGATAAGTCAGAAGCATTTGAGAAGTTTAAAATATTCAAAGCTAGGGTTGAGAATGAATCTAGACTAAAGATAAAATGTTTGAGATCGGATAGAGGAGGAGATTTCACCTCTGATAGATTCTATGAGTACTATGAACAACATGGCATCAAGAGGTAGTTGAGTGCACCTATAATCCCTCAGTAGAATGGAATTGCAGAGAGAAGAAATAGGATCATCCTTGATACAACACACACCATCATGATTGAAGGAAAAGTTGCACACACCTATTGGAGAGATAGAGTCAATAAAATAGTCTATACCATCAATAGAATTCAATTGATGATGGGCGTGGACAAAACACCTTATGAGCTATGGTTTGGTAATGTTCCCACAGTAAAATACTTCAAAATCTTTGGAAGCAAGTGCTACATCAAGAGAGATGAAGTAGTAGGCAATTTTTATGCAAGAAGCGATGAAGGTATTTTCCTTGGTTACTCTACTAAAAGTAAAGCTTATAGATGTTTCAATTTAAGATTGAAAAATCTCATTGAAAGTGCTCATGTTAAGATTGATGAAAATTTTATGGTTAAAGAAAGATATCATGATTACTCACCCATGCTTGCAGAAGAATCCAGACCCTCCACTAGTGAGATAGTTATTGAAGAAATGTTTGATAGTATTGATGTGCTATTCAATGACCCTGAAATAATTGAAGAAGAAACTCCTAAGGAAAATAATTTAGTTCACCTAAAGCTCTGAAGTTTACATCTAGATATCATTCTAAGGATGACATCATTGGAGATCAGAGAAAAAATTCACAACAAGATCAAAAGCAAAGAGTTCTGCAAGCAATGAGGTGGTATGTTTACTATCTTAGATTAAACCCTTAAGTGTTGGAGATTCATGCAATGATTCAGATTGGTATGATGCTATGAAAGAAGAACTAGATCAAATTATTAAGAATGATACTTGGGAACTGGTCCCAAGACCTAGTGATAAGAATGTAATTGGAACAAAATGGATATTCAGAAACAAGATGAATGAATATGGTACAGTAGTAAGAAACAAGACAAGATTAGTGTGTAAGGGATATGCACCGAGAGAAGGCATTGATTATTTAGACACTTTTACACCACTGAGAAGATAAGAAGCTATTAAGTTGTTTCTAGCTTATGCAACATTCAAAGACTTCAAAGTTTATCAAATGGATGTTAAGTCAGCATTCCTGAATGGTGAATTAAAAAAAGTATACATTGAGTAGCCAGAAGGATTTACCCTATTAGATAGACCTGATATGGTATGAAGATTGAAGAAAGCCCTCTATGGACTTAAGCAGGCCCCTAGAGCTTGGTATGAGAGACTTGATGGATATCTAACAAAGATTGGATTCAAGAAAGGAGTAGGAGATTGTAACCTATTCATAAGAGAGACATCTGAAGGACTACTAGTTGTAGCTATATTTGTTGATGACATTATCTTTGGAGGTAATGACAAACTTAGTGCTAAATTTAGTAAGGAGATGCAGAACAAATTTGAGATGAGCATCATTGGACCTATCAAGTACTTTTTAGGATTGAATGTGCAATAGAAAGAGAAAGGTATTTTTATTAATCAGTCCAAGTATGTAAAAGAGATATTGAAAAAGTTCAAGATGGATGATTGCAAGCTAGTAGGTACACCCATTATAACTAGATGTAAGCTTACAAAAGAAGATGATTCACCAGAAATTGATACAACACCGTACAAGTCTATGATTGGTAAAATCATTTATCTTACTCAAACTAGACCTGATATTTCTAATGCAGTTGGCATAGTTGGAAGATTTGCAGCAGAGCCTAAACAAAGTCACCTCATGGCAGTAAAAAGGATATTTAGAGACTTGCAAGGCACTATAAACTATGGTCTATGGTATCCTAATTTAGAAAATGTTGAGCTTCATGTATACACTGATGCAAACTGGGCAAGATGCATTGATGATAGGAAGAGTACATCAAGTGGAGCAGTGTTTCTTGGTGACAGACTTGTCACTTGGACAAGAAAGAAACATAATTGTATTTCTTAGTCAATAGCAAAAGTGGAGTATGTTGTAGCAGCCTTGACTTTCTCTATAATTGTTTGGATCAAATAGATGATAAAGGATTTTAGAATTTAGATTGATTATCCTATTGTTATTCATTGTGATAACACTAGCACTATCAATATGTCAAAGAACCCTGTGATGAATGAAAAGACAAAGCACATTGAGATCAAGTATCACTTCCTAAGAGAGAAAGTGACAAAGAAAGAAGTCAAGGTGGACTACATGAGTACTAAGGATTAGTTAGTAGACATATTCACAAAGCCCTTGCCAAAGGACACTTTTGAGTATCTTAGGGAGAAGTTGGGAGTAATTCCCTTCCTTGATTCTACTTACAAGAAATAGGAAAGAGCATCAATCCTTAGGGACTAATGGATGGTTAAATACTCTACTTCTAGAGTAGTATCGGTGCTTAAACTGATTGGAACCCTTTTCCATTGATGTCAAAGGGGGAGTAATATATAGTCATGAAAAATAGAAGTAAAAGAAGGAGTAATATACTAAAGGGGAGTAACATTTAGTTATAGAAGCAGTTCAGTTTAGAAAATGGAGAATGTTGAAGAATATTGCAGCAGATGGAGGATTCATCTTTGGGGGAGTTTTGAAGAGGAAATGGAGAATTTTATAAAAGAAATGTTCATTTGGATTCATGGAGTTTTTCATTCCATATGTTTCTGTCAATGCCAAAGGGGGAGATTGTTAGAGATTTGCCAATAGGCTAGTGCTGACTATATGTTTATCATTGATGACAATAAATGGTAAGTAGCATGCACAGAAGGCTTATGCAGTAATATTTAAGTATATGTTGCATGAACATGTTATCAGCATGATATCATGGGCTCAGAGGTTAACTGTTATTACAGATAGTTATATAGCAGCTTGTGTCAGCAATGTTCCTAACAAAGTAACAGGCAGTGATTCTATGAATGGTTGTCCATACAGTTATCATGGAGCCTTGTGCATTTGGATATATGATGGAGACATGTTAGTGATATTACATTCAAGGACATAGAGTTTGATGATCAATAGAAGTGAAGTTATGCAGTCATTATTCACTAGTAGCAGTTTCTTATATTTTTTTAGAAGAGCCAAGAGAGATTATATTGGTTTAGGAGTTGCACGTATCATTTTGGTATGTGCCCTTGGATTAGAACTTGGAGAAGAGTTAGTAATGTTAGGTTAAGAGTGCATGATGTAATTCAGCCTGAGGAGAAAGATTCAGTTGTTTTGGTAGAGCTGACAGTGTGTAGCGTGCATCTACAATTATCTTATTGGACATGTCCCAGAATGTGTTGTGTGCTTAGTAGAGCCGACTGAATTATTATTGGATTTTGTTATGACTTCTCTAATATGATTTCAAGGTGGTTGTAATAGGCTGACTTGATTATATAGTTTAGAGGAAAGATATTTATAGGCAGTCATTCATAATTAGTGGAGTGTGGTTCACAGTTGATTGTGAAGATTAGAAGAGAGTGTGCAAAGTGTTGAGCCATCAGAAGAAGGTCTATGTGACCAAGTAAAATATTTGTGCTATACATTGGAACTGATCCAGATAGCAGGTCTAAGTGAAGTTCACCAAGATCCATATATAGTGTGTATTTGTTATTCAAAAGGTTGTATCCTTTACCCATTTGAGTAGTGTGCTCTCGGACAGTGCGTCCTCACCCCTAATAGGATTAATTGTAAAAGAATCCTAATAGGGTCTAACCCTTGACCATGTCTATTGTATGAAATATATTGTAAAGCAGCTCCTGACAAGGTTAATGATCTTATAACAAGGATCATAATACACTAGTGAAGAATATTAGTGGGTGTCACTTCCCACCAAATTTTTTACCTATTTGGGTTTCCCCATAACCAAAATATTGGTGTTGTGTTCAAGTGTTCTTTCATTGTGTTTATGCTTTATGTTTAAGTATACTTAATTGGAAAATGAATTGAAACTAGTAGATAATTGTTTCACCCCCCCCTCTTAGTTATCTCTTGGGACTATTCCTAACATGAATGACTACTTATCTGATATGCATGAGAGATGAATATTGGGATATCATAGAGAATCCCTACACCATTCCTAATGACTTGTCTTATGCTACTGCTATTGAAAAGAAGAAAGTGGAAAAGAGCGAGTAGTTAATCAAATGCTTATCTACTCACCATTGTATGAGAGGGTGTGTAAAGAAAAGTGCTAGAGACCTTGGTGACTATGCAATTTACTGTTTTGATGCTAAATTTCTCAATTAGCTTTGCCATATTTTTTCCAGAAATCCTCCAACTTTGAGGGTTGTTAAAAAGGCATGCATTGAAGAATAATGAGGAATGGATGACAACTTTTTGGGTAGTTAGCAAATAATAAAGATGGATTGAAGAGATGCAGTAAATTTAGATTGGGCATATGATAGGTCATGCAAGTTTCCACGCACCTACGTTTAAGTTGTCTTCATGTAATTATTATGTTTCGTAATAAATACGAATAAAATCATCCCAAAAACTCCATATATGAATAAATATATTTAAGAGAAGACAACGCATATTTATAAAAATAAATTTATAATATTAAAAGTGAGTTGCAATAAAAATATTTACACCAATGATTATGAATTAAATTTAAGGTTAAATTTATTATTAAATTTTATTATTAGAATATTAATTATGTGAATTAAGTTATAGTTATAACTATGCATTTTTAATATAAACTAACATTATGATTATAATAAATTAGCACGTGTTTAACTAATTTAAATAAGATTGAGTTTTCTAAATCAAAGTTAAAATGAAGTTAATTTAGATTATATAGATGATTTAAATCATATAACTATTTAATTTTAATGTTCTAATATATACTAACAAATTATTAATTTTTATTTAACAATTGAGAATTAATATTAAATATCTTTATATTTTTTCATTAATTATAATATGATTGTAATCTTAACTAACAATTAATTTTTTTTTTAGTGTGATTATTTTAATTTTCTAATTAAATAATTTTTAATTCATATTAGAGAATTATAATGTATGATTTCATGTCTATAAAAAATGAATGATCATCACTAACATATGTAATTGTAAAGTAGCATATTGACAAAAGGAATGAAATAAGTGATCATGTGCATGAAGAAAATTATGTGTAGCCAAATTGGCCAAATTTATATTTGACAAAAGAAATGCTCTATTGCCAATAGCGAAGTATGATATTGATATTTTCATTGCCTATGGAATTTTTCAACCTATTAAATGTCTCCTACAAGTTCAAATATTGGTCTCCTATAATCTGGTTATGTTGGAAGATTGTTGAGCATGTCAAAGATCGTTGATTAGACCTTGTTCATGTGTACTGACATTAATGTTTTTTTATTAATGTCAACATACTATTTTTGTTGTAGATAGTGTGTTCAATATGTTCAATAAAGAAGATTTAAATTGTTCAGCTGCTATGGTGAAGATCTTTCATTACGGTCCTAGGTGGTGTTTGAGATATGTCTGGATTCATGCCTAGTCACAGAAGTTAATGTTATGATTTGAATATGTTATGACTAATTTATTAGGTGTCAGTATTTTAGTATTCATGTGTTATAGGTTGAGGTATTTCTTTGATGAGGATCGGTGTGGTTGATTCAGCTAATGTGAAGATGGCAGTAATGTTGGGATTTATTGTTGTTTCCTCAGATGGTTTTGTTCATGATTCACAGTTTTGTAAGATATCCTTTTAGTGTAATAGAGTTATATGTTTAGTATTGTGTTAGGAATGAATGTTGAATATATCCTATGGGGGAGTATTCACAACCATTCTATAGTAGTTTTTGTTGCATTCATGACTGTGATTGTCATTGATGTCAACACAGTGATCTACTGAAGATTGGCAGAGAAGCAGAAAGTGTTTGAGTTAGCACACGTGGGATATTGAAGATCAAGCTATGTGGAGTTAAGGATTTAATATATGATTTTTTATAAGATCATGGTTAAGATCACATATGTAAATTCATCTATTCATGATAGTTATGTGTAATTCAGTGGAAGCAGCATTTAGGCAGTGTTCTTGAGTAGCGGTTTCTGGAAATCGGATGATATCTCCTAATCGGGATAGAATCTAAGCATGTGAAGTTGTACAAATGATGAAGACATGATTATTGTGACATGGACATGACAACAATGTTATAGGTCACATGAGTAAAGACTTATCTTAATTGGAAGTTGATAGTTTTATGTAATTATGTAATTTTTATCTAACATGTGGAAGATTTTATTTTATAATTTGTATGCCAACTCATTTGTAATTATTTGAGTGTGGTATATAGGAAGGAATTTTTTCCTTATTGTAATGTGTAATTGGAATGTAATATTGTGAAAGTAAATTGCGAAATTGTGCAATACTTTTTGTAAGAGGATATGTAAAGTATAGAGATCTGGTATTGAGATCTGATGAAGCGGTTTGGCACAGTCAGAGGAGAAGTGATAAGTTGTTGAGATCAGTAATCTTTTGGTATTATTCTATTGATTAATATAAAGATTAGTTGGATAGTGTGTTCAGTGATCTTTCCCTTGAAACTATTTGGACAGTGGGTCCTTCTGTCTTCCATAACTCCTAACAGGGTTAAAATCTTTTAGAAGGGATTCAAAGTCTCCTAGTAGGGACTGATATGTACTAAATGTATTTCATAAGACTCCTAACAGAGTCCATCCTCTCACAAGGAACTTTCATATTAATGCATCTTCTACGGCCATCATTCCCACTGGGGTTTACTCTTTGATCAAGAGGTTCCCTAGTCAACATATCTTGTGTGATTGTGTTGTGTATGTTTATATTTCTATGGTTGTTAATCGCATTTCTTACATGGTTAAAATATGTTAAAAGTGATAAAAGCTATATTTATTTGATAATTGATTCACCCCCCCCCCCCTCTCAGTTATCTTGGTGTACTTTACTTTCTAACAATTGGTATCAGAGTAGCAAGTCCTTGAATGAAAAGTTTAACTTGAGGAGATCCATGGTGAGTAATTTTAGGAAAGAAAGCCCTAAGTTTGATGGAGTAAATTCTGACAGCTCGAAAGAAAAGATGAAGACACATTTACTTTGTTTAGGAATAGGATATTGGTTAATCACAAAGAACAAGAAGACTATCATTGATAAAGACAAAATTAAAGAATGTACTACTGAGGAAAGAGATCTATTCATGTGTAACATACTTACCAGAGAAGCACTCTTGTCAACCCTTCCATAAAATGAGTACAGTCAAGTAAAATATCAAAAAACATCTCATGAAATTTGGTTAACTTTACAATCAACTTTTGAAGGTGATGAACATGCAAAGAAAGCTAGATTACATAATTGGATATGTGCATTTGAAGATATAAGAATGACAGAAGATGAATTTGTTAGAAGCTATATTGGTAGAATGTCAAAAATTGTTGCAGGTATAAAATCTTGTGAAGGAATCAAGACAAAGAAGGAAGTGATATGGAAAATTTTGAGGACATTAACTCCTACATTTAAGTAAACAATGCAGATGATTGAGCAAGTTATACCTTGTACTAAGAACTTCACTAGAGAAACTCTTCTTAGAAGATTAGAAGCAGCATAAATGAACTTGAGCTAATCAGAAGATTTACCTAGAATGGAGACAACATTCAATGCACTTAATATTCGCCCTACTTTGTCAAGAAGCATTAGTGTAAGCAGACATTATGCTAGTAGCAGAAGATCTAGGAATGAAGAAGACATGAAGATTGAAGAAGGAATTTCCTTGCTTGTGAAAAGACAACTAGACGGTAAGAAAAAATTTAAATGTTGGACTTGTAAAGAATATGGTCATTTTGCATCTAAATGTCCTATGAGAGTAAAGAAGTATAGAAAGAAATTTAATCCTAGAAGATCTAAAGAATGTTATTATGCTAATGATGAAGAATTTGAAGCTATTATGGAGAAATATCTAAGTGAAAGTGATAATGAGAATGATGATATAGGATTTGTAGCAATAAAAGAAGAAAATCCCGAAACAGAAGTTAAGGAAGAAAAAGCTTTAGTTTCTCAAGTAGAAAAGAAAGTTGATTGGATTATAGATAGAGGTTATTCAAGTCATATGACTGGAGACATGAAGAAATTCATAAATTTTAACAATTATGATGGAGGAATTGTTAGAGTTGGAAATAATGCACCTTGTTTGATAAAAGGTATAGGATCTATTACTCTTGATGGAAAGACTAACACTAATGATGTTTACTTTGTGGATAGATTGAAACATAATATTTTGAGTGTTGGATAGTTAGTTGATAAGGGATATCAAGTTTGGTTTACTAAGAAAACTTGTGTAATCAAAGACAACGATGGTAATTTGATTGGTACTAGATCAAGAACTAGAGGTAATGTATTTCAGTTGAATCCTACTGAGATGACATGCTTGATTACTAAGATTGATGACAACTGGTTATGTAACAGAAGATTTTTTCATATAAACTTTGATGATATTTGGAAAGTGAGTACTACAATTACAGTAAGAGATTTTCCTAAAATTATGAAATCTACTAACATGATTTGCAAGGAATGTGTGATGGCTAAGAACAAGAGAAGCTCATTTCCCAGCAAGAAGTTTATAATAGCAGAGAAGTTGGAAATTGTTCATACAGATTTGAGCGGTCCCACAAGGACTAGAGGATTCTTTGAAGAAAAGTATTTTACAATTCTTATTGATGATTTTACAAGAATTATGTGGATTTCATTTCTTAAAGAAAAGTATGAAGCATTTGATAAGTTTAGAGTAATTAAGAACAAATTTGAGAATGAATCTAGAATGAAGATTAAAAGTTTGAGATCAGATAGAGGTGGATAATTTACTTCAAAAGAATTTAACACTTTTTGTGAAGTGACTGGTAGTAAGAGATAATTTTCAGCCTCTTGAACACCTGAACAAAATGGTATTGCAAATAGAAGAAATAGGTTAGTAACTGAAGTAGCAAGAGCCATGCTATTTGAAAATAATTTGGTGAAGATATTCTGGAGAGAAATAGTGAACACAATAGTATACACAATGAATAGACTATAGATTAGAGCAGACACAGACAAGAAACCTTATGAACTATGGTTTGGACATGCACCATCAGTTACGTATTTCAAAAATTTTGGAAGTAAATGTTATAGTAAGAGAGATGATGAAATTGGAAAATTTGATCCTAGAAGTGATGAAGGTATATTTCTTCGTTATTCATTGAAGAGAAATATTTATAGATGTTATAATAAGAGAAATAAAACTATTGTTGAGAGTGAAAATGTTAAAGTTGATGAAAAGTTCAAAATTCAGGAAAGAATGCTTGATTATGAATCAAAGGAAGCTTACTCATCCTAGAACTAATCCAGAGAATGTTGAATTATTCTATGAAACTGAGATTTGAAGAATGAAAGCTACATTGAGGAAATCATAGAAGAACCTACAACTGAAACAAGAACTAAAATAGTGACACCTAATAGGAATCCATCAAGAAATCATCCTATTGAATAGATTATTGGAAGCATAGATAGAGGAGTTCTGACATGAAATAAGGTACAAGAACAATTGTGTTTAATTTCTCAAATTGAACCTAAATCTACTATTAAAGCTTGTGAAGATGAACATTAGATTAAAGCTATGAAGGAAGAACTAGATGAAATTGAAAAGAACAAGACTTGGAAATTGGTCCCTAGACCTAAAGATAAGAATTTTATAGGAACTAAATGGGTATTCAGGAACAAGATGAATGAATAAGGAGAAGTTGTTAGGAATGAATGTTGAATATATCCTATGGGCAATTAGTGGAAGCAGTATTCATGCAGTGTTCTTGACTAGTGATTTGTGGAAATCAGATGATATCTCCTAATCAGGATTGAATTTGATCATGTGAACTTGAAAAGAAGTTGAAGACATGATGATAGTGATGTGGATGTGAGTGCAAGGTCCGAGGTCACACGAGTGAGGAATTATCTTAATTGGAAGCTGAAAGTTTTGTGTAACTTTAATGTAACATGTGGAAGATTTTATTTTGTAATTTTTATGCCGACTCATTTGTAATTATTTAAGTGTGGTATAAAGGAAGGAATGTTTTCCTTATTGTAATATGTAATTATGTATTTTATTTGAAAGTGAATTGTGAAATTGTGCAATACCTGTTGGAAGAGGATATGCGAAGTATAGAGATTTGGTATTGAGATCTGATGAAGCGGTTGGTGCAATTTGGCATAGTCAGAGAAGGAGTATTGAGTTTTTGAGATCATTAATCTTTTGGTATTATTCTATTGATTAATACAAATATTAGTTGGACAATGTGTTCAGTGATCTTACACCTGAAGTTATTTAGGCAGTGGGTCCTTCTGTCTTCCATAACTCCTAACAGAGTTAGAATATTTTAGAAGGGATTCAAAGTCTCCTAATAGGGACTGATATGTACTAAATGTATTTCATAAGACTCCTAAAAAATTCTATCCTCTCACAAGGAACTTTCATATTAGTGCATCTTTTTTGGGCATCATTCCCACCAGGGTTTACTCTTTGATCAAGAAGTTCCCTAGTCAACATATCTTGTATTATTGTGTTGTGTATGTATATCTTTCTATGGTTGTTAATCACATTGCTTACATGGTTAAAAAATTTTAAAAGTGATAAAAGATATATTAATTTGGTAACTGATTCACCCCCCCCCCTCTCAGTTATCTTGGTAGAATTTACTTTCTAACAATTAGTATCAGAGCAGTAGGTCCTTCAAAGAAAATTTTAACAGCTTAAGGAGATCCATGGAGAGTCATTTCAGGAAGAAAGCCCTAAGTTTGGCTGAGTAAATTTTGACAGCTAGAAGGAAAAGATGAAGACACATTTACTTTGTTTAGGACCAAGTTATTGGTTAATCACAAAGAATCAGAAGACTATCATTGATGAGGACAAGATTGAAGAATATACTAATGAGGAAATATATCTATTCATGTGTAACATGCTTGCCAGAGAAGCACTTTTGTCAGCCGTTCCATAAAATGAGTACAGTCAGGTAAAATATCTAAAAACATCTCATAAAATTTGGTTAGCTTTAAAATCTAATTTTGAAGGTGATGAACATGTAAATAAAGTCATATTACATAATTGGATATGTGCATTTGAAGATAGAAGAATTATGGAAGATGAATTTGTTAGAAGCTATATTGGTAGAATGTCAAAGATTGTTGCAGGTATAAAATCTTGTGAAGGAATCAAGATAGAGAATGAAGTGATATGGAAAATTCTGAGGAAATTGACTCCTGTATTTAAGCAGACAACACAAATGATTGACTAAGTTATACCTTGTACTATGAATTTCACTAGAGAAACTCTTCTTGGAAGATTAGAAGAAGCATTGATAAACTTGAGACAATCAAGAGACTTACCTAGAATGGAGACAACATTCAGTGCACTTAGTGTTCACCCTACTTTGTCAAGAAGCATTAGTGAAAGTGGAGATTATGCAAGCAATAGTAGATCTAGAAATGAAGAAGATGGGAATATTTAATAAGGTATTGCCTTGCTTGTGAAAAGAGAACCAGATGGTAAGAAAAATTTTAAATGTTGGACTTGTCAAGAATATAGTCATTTTGCATCTAAATGTCCTAAGAGAGTTAAGAAGTGTAAAAAGAACTTCAAACCTAGGAGATCTAAAGAATTTTATTATGTAAATGATGAAGAATTTGAAGCTAGTATGGAGAAATTTTTAAGTGAAAGTGATACTGAGAATGATGATATAGGATTTTTAGTAATAAAAGAAGAAAATCCTGAAACAATAGTTAAGGAAGAAAAAGCTTTAGTTTCTCAAGTAGAAAAGAAATTTGATTAGATTATAGATAGTGGTTGTTCACATCATATGACTGGAGACATAAAAAATTTCATAAAGTTTAACAATTATGATGAAGGAGTTGCTAGAGTTGGAAACAATACACCTTGTTTGATTAAAGGTATATGATCTATTATTCCTGATGGAAAGACTAATACTAATGATGTTTACTTTTTGGATGGTTTGAAACATAATATTTTGAGTGTTTGATAGCTAGTTGATAAGGGATATCAAGTTTGGTTTACTGATAAAGCTTGTGTAATCAAAGACAAGGATAGTAATTTGATTGGTACTCAATCTATAACTAGAGGTAATGTTTTTCATTTGAATCCTACTGAGATGACATGCTTGATTACTAATATTGATGATAGTTGGTTATAGAACAAAAGATTTTGTCATATAAACTTTGACAACATTGTGAAAGTAAGTACTATCTTGTAATAAGAGATTTGCCTATTATTTTGAAGCCTACTAACATGATTTGCAAGGAATGTGTGATGGATAAATAGAAGATAAGCTCATTTCCCAGCAAGAAGTTTACAACAACAGAGAAGTTAGAAATTGTTCATACATATTTGAGTGGTCCCACAAGGACTAGAGGATTCTATGGAGAAAGGTATTTTATGATTCTTGTTGATGATTTTACAAGAATGATGAGGATTTTATTTCTTAAAGAGAAGTTTGAAGCATTTGATAAGTTTAAGATTATTAAGAACAAAGTTGAGAATGAATTTGGAATGAAGACTAAATGTTTGAGATCAAATATAGGTGGAGAATTTACTTCAAAAGAATTTAACATTTTTTGTGAAGTGGATGGTATTAAGAGACATTTTTCAGCCCCTAGGACACCTAAATAAAATGGTATTGCAGAAAGAAGAAATAGGTTAGTGACTGAAGCAACAAGAGCCATGCTATTTGAAAATGACTTGGTGAAGATATTCTAGAGAGAAGCAATAACACAACAGTCTATACATTGAACAAAGTACAAATCAGAGCAAACATAGACAAGACAACCTACAAACTATGGTTTGGACATGCACCATCAGTTAAGTATTTTAGAATTTTTGGAAGGAAATGTTATATTAAGAGAGATGATGATATTGGAAAGTTTGATCCTAGAAGTGATGAAGGTATATTTCTTGGATATTCATTGAAGAGAAAAGCATATAGATATTATAATAAAAGAACTGAGACTATTGTTGAGAGTGCAAATGTTAAAGTTGATGAAAAGTTCAAAATTTAAAAAGAATACTTGATTATGAATCAGATGAAGAAACTCATCCTAGAACTAATCTAGAGAATACAAAATTATTCTATAAAACTGATGGTGATTTTTTGAATGAAAGCTAAAGTGAAGAAATCATTGAAGAACCTACAATAGAAACAAGAACTAAGACACCTAATAGGAATCTATCAAGAGATCATCTTGTTGAGTAGATTATTGGAAGGATAGATAGAGGAGTTCTAACATGAAATAAGGTACAAGAACAGCTATGTTTAATTTATCAAATTGAACCTAAATCTACTAGTGAAGCCTATGAAAATGAACATTGGATTAAAGCTATGAAGGAAGAACTAGATCAGATTAAAAAGAACAAGACTTGGGAATTGGTTCCTAGGCCTAAAGATAAGAATGTTATAGGAACTAAATGGGTATTTAGAAACAAGATGAATGAACAAGGAGAAGTTGTAAGGAACAAAGAAAGATTGGCATGTAAAGGATACTCACAGCAAGAAGGAATTGACTATGAAGAAACTTTTGCACCAGTAGCAAGAATTGAAGCAATAAGAATGTTTTTGGCTTATGCAGCTAATAAGAAATTCAAAGTGTATCAGATGGATGTGAAGTTAGCATTTTTTAATAGACAATTGGAAGAAGTCTACATTGAGCATCTTAAATTTTTTCCTTTAACTAAAGAAAGAGATATGGTATGTAAACTGAAGTAAGCTTTATATGGACTAAAACAAGCACCTAGAACTTGGTATGAAAGATTGGATAAGTATTTAATAAAATTAGGATTTACAAAAGGCACAACTGATAGTAACCTATACACAAAAGAAATTGAAAATGGTTTGTTGGTTGTAGTTATTTTTTTGATGATATTATCTTTGGAGGAGAAGATGATGCTAGTGATAAATTTGCAGATGAAATGAAGACTGAATTTGAAATAAGTATGATTTGTGAGATAAAATACTTTTTAGGATTGCAGATAACATAGAAAAGTGATGGTATCTTTGTAAGTCAGAAAAAGTACTTGAATGACTTGTTGAAGAGATTTGGAATGGAGAACTGTAAACTAGTTGGAACACCTATGGTAATCGAACACAATTTATCTAGCACATATGAGACTCTTGCAGTGGAACAAAAAAAGTACAAATCCATGATTGGAGGATTACAATATTTAACTCATACAAGACCAGATATATCACATGCAGTTGCAATTGTTGTAAGATTTCAACTTGAACCAAGAGAATTACATTATGCAGTAGTAAAGAGGATACTAAGGTACTTAAGAGGCACAATTGAATATGGATTTTGGTATGAAAAATCTGATGCTTTTACCCTATGTGCAAATATAGATGCAGATTGGGGAGGTAGTGTTGATGATAAAAAGAGCACCAGTGGTGGAGCATTTTTCCTTGGAGGAAGATTGGTTTTTTAGCTAAGGAAGAAGCAGAACTGTATTTCATAGAGCACAGAAAAAGAAGAGTATATGGCAATAGCAAAAAATTGTAATTAGATAATTTGGATGAAGCAAATGCTAAAGGATATTGGAAAAAAATTTATTGAGCCTATTGTTATACATTGTGATAACACCAGCATAGTTAGTATGTCTAAGAATCATGTACTACATTCTAAGACAAAGCATATAAAAATAAAGTATCATGTAGTGAGAGAGAAAGTGGCAAAGAAAGAAGTCAAACTTGAGTATATAAGTACAAAAGAGTAGATTTTAGATATATTTACAAAACCTTTTCCTAAGGATACATTTGAGTATCAGAGAGGTATGCTTGGGGTTATTGTTGGAGATTTGCCAGCAAGCCAATGTTGACTATATGTTTGTCATTGATGACAACATATGCTAAATAGCATGCATGGAAGACTTATGGAGTAAGCTTTGATTATATGAAGCATGGACATGTTATCAGCATGATATCATGGACGTAGAGGTTAATTGTTAGAATAGACAATTATGTAGTAGCTTGTATCAGCAGTTTTCTTGATAGAGTTATAGGAAATTTTATGTGATTAATTATCTATACAATCATCATGGAGCCTTGCACCTTTGGATATATGATGAATACATGTTGATGATGTTACAATCATGGATGCAGAGTCTGATGATCAATAGAAGTGAAGTTATGCAGTCACTATTCACCAATAGTAGTTTCATGTGTTTATTCAAAAGAGCCGACAGAGATTGTATTGGTTTAGGAGTTGTGCTTATCATTTCAGTATGTGCCCTTGGATTATGGATTGGAGAAGAGTTAATAATGTTTGGTTAAGAGTGCATGATGTAATTCATCTTGAGGAGAAAGTTTTAGTTACTTTGGTAGAGCCGATAGTGTGTAGCATGTGTCTACATTTATTAATATTGGACAGGTCCCAGATTGTGTTGCGTGCTTAGTATAGTTTGACAGAATTATTATTGGAGTATTTTATGGTTTCTCTGATATGATTTCAAGGTAGTTCTAATAGGCCAACTTGATTATATCATTTAGAGGAAAGATATTTATAGGCAGGCATTTGTGATTGCTAAAGCATGGTTCTTAGTTGATTGTGAAGAGCAGAGAAAAGTGTGCAAAGTGTTGAGTCATCAGCAGAAGGTCTACGTGACCAAGTAAAGAGTTTGTGCTATACATTGGAACTGATCTAGATAGTAGGTCAAAGTAAAGTTCACCAAGATCTAGATATAATGTGTATCTATTATTTAGAAGGTTATAGCCTTCACCCCTTTGAGTAGTGTGCTCTCAAATAGTGTGTCCTCAGCCCTAACAGGGTCCTACCCTTGACCAAGTCACTATACTAAATGCATTTTAAAGACAAATCCTAACAGGGTTAAGGATCTTCTAACAAGGGTCATAAAACAATAGTGCAGATTATTAGTGGGTGTCAATCCCCACCAGGGTTTTTACCTATTTTGGTTTCCCCGTATCCAAAATATTGGTGTTGTGTTCAAGTTTTTTTTCATTGTGTTTATTCTTTATGTTTAAGTATACTTAATTGGATAAAGAATTGAAACTTGTAGACAACTGATTAACCCCCCCCCCCCCCTCTCAGTTATCTCTTGGGACTATTCCTAACAATTGGTATCAGAGCCAAGTCCCTCAGAGAGAAATTTTAATAGCTTGAGGTTGATCAGATGGCATTCTTTAGAAAAGAAAGTCCTAAGTTTTATGGAGAGAATTATCTTGATTGGAAGAACAAGATGATGACACATTTTTAGTGCATTACTTTTGAAGTTTTTGAAGTGGCTATCAAGGAAGTCTAGATCCCCTCTCTAGAAGATCTTGTAAAGGATGATGCTACTAGCAAGCAAAAGGATTTGTTCCATCAGAATGCAATAGAAAAAGAATCCCTTATCAACACCCTATCTGATAGTGAGTTTTCAAAGATAAAGAAAGTAGAGATAGCCTACAAGATATGGAAGCACCTAGAAGAGATGTTTGAAGGAGATAAACAAGAAAAGAATGTGTGCATAAAGACATGCAAGAAAAAGTACAATACATTGGAGATGCTACCTGAAGAGAACATAAGAGCCTACAATCAAAGGATCAATGAAGCAGTTGCTAGAATCAGAAACAATGGTGGATAAATCTCAGAAGAAGACATCATAGATAAGGTGATGACTACCTTGACACCATAATATAAGAAAAATATAAATATCCTTGATGAGACTATGCAATTTTCAAAAAACTTCAAAAGAGAAACCTTAATCAGCAAGATTGTTGCATTTGAAATATCAAGTTTGAAGATAGAGCCTAAAAGTGAGATAGCCTTCAAAGCTAAGGTCCATGGTAAGAAATCCTTGAACACCTCTGGTAATTTTGATGATGACGATGAAGAAAAAACTCTAGATTATTTCATTTCTATGATTGCTAAAAGAGAAAAGAAAGGAAAAGGAAAAGGAAAATATGAAGGACAATTACCATTCAAATGCTTTTCATGTAATAAGATTGGTCACTTTGCATCTAAGTGTCCTACAAGAGTTAAAAAGTTCAAGAATGACTACAAGCCTAAATATACAAAGGAATGCTACTATGTTGGAGATGGAGTATCAGAAGAAGAATGAATGGAAGAGGAGATTAGATTCATTTCTCTTGAAGATGAAAAGAATTCACAAGAGTTAGCACTGATTTCACAAGCTGACATCAGGATAGAGTAGATCATTGACAGTGGTTTCTCACATCACATGATACGTGACAAAGATATATTTGTTCATTTGGCCAAATACAAAGGAGGCATGGTTAGATTTAGAGATAACACTCCTAAACCTATCATTAGTATAGGAGCCATCACCTTGGATGGAAAGAATAGCACTGATGATGTTCTTTATGTTGATGGTTTGAAACATAACCTACTAAGTGTTGGATAGTTACTTAATAAAGGTTATAGGTTGGAGTTCAATGGAAACAAGTGCATCATTAACCACAAAGAAGGAACAATAATTGCATCAGAATCAAAGACTAAAGGTAATGTTTTTCAGCTTAATCCAGAAGCAAGTTTTTTTTTTGCTAAAGTAGATGACAGTTGGCTATGGCCTAAAATACTATGTCATATCAATCTTGATAACATAGAAAAGATAAGTAATGTAAAGGCAGTTAGAGACCTACCTAGCATAGCAAAGCCAATTGATACTATATGTAGGGAATGTGTAATGGTAAAGCATGTGAGGAATTCATTTAGGACCAAGCATAATTAAGCAAAGAGCAAGTTGTATCTGATTCATATAGACCTATGTGGACCAACTCAAACAAGATCATACTATGGAGAAAGGTATTTCATTTTGTTTGTAGATTATTACTCTAGATTGATGTGGGTTTCTTTCTTAAAAGATAAGTCAGAAGCATTTGAGAAGTTCAAAATATTCAAAGCTAAGTTTGAGAATGAATCTAGATTAAAGATAAAATGTCTAAGGTCAGATAGAGGAGGATAATTCACTTCTGACATATTCTATGAATACTGTGAAGAACATGGCATAAAGAGACAGTTGAGTGCACCTAGAACCCCTCAGAAGAATAGGATTGCAGAGAGAAGGAATAGGATCATCCTTAATATAGTGCACACCATCATGATTGAAGTAAAAATTTCACACACATATTGGCAAGATGCGGTCAATACAATAGTCTATATAATCAATAGAATACAATTAAGGCTTGGCGCAGACAAGACACCTTATGAGCTTTGGTTTGGTAATGTTCCCACAGTGAAATAATTCAAAATCTTTGGAAGCAAGTGCTACAGGGATGAAGCAATAGGAAAGTTTGATGCAAGAAGCAATGAAGGTATTTTTCTTGGTTACTCTACTAAAAGTAAAGCTTACAAATGTTTTAACTTGAGATTGAAGAAAATCATTGAAAGTGCTCATGTTAAGATTGATGAAAACTTTATGGTTGAAGAAAGATATCATGATTACCCACCTATGATTGAAGAAGAACCCAGACCTTCCACTAGTGAGATAGTTGTTGAAGCGTTGTTTGAGATTATTAATGTATTATTCAATGACCCTGAAACAAGTGAAGAAGAAACTCAGAAGGAAGATGAGTCAGTATCACCTAAAGTTCCAAAGTATACATCTAGATATCATTCTAAGGATGACATCATTGGAGACAAAGTGACAAAGTCAAAACAAGATCAAAAATAAAGAATTCAGCAAGTAATGAGGTGGTATGTTTACTATATCAGATTGAACCTTTAAGTGTTGAAGATGCATGTAATGATTCAGATTGGCATGATGCTATGAAAGAAGAACTAGATCAGATTATCAAGAATGATACTTGAGAACTAGTCCCAAGACCTAGTGTGATGAAGGGTGCTCCCCTTAATACCACAAACACATAACAGAAATAGAGAAACAACAACAGTAATATGCAAGAACAGAAAATTGGCTTCTTATTATCTCCACAAATGTGGAATTACAAACTTTCAGAATTACAATATGCAAAGCCACATGGGCATTCCCTTACAATATTTTGTAGGACAAAGCCTCGAACTATTACCCCGATCTACTACCCAGAACTATTCTGAACTGCCTAAGACAATAATACAGCCTTCCTTATATAGGCAATTTTCACCGCCCGAGAAGGTTCCAGAAATTTAGCCCTAAGGGCCGACCAAACCTAGAATTATTTTATTTTTCAATTTATTACATCAAAGTCGGCTCAAGATAACCTTGGAAACCCGAACAAAAATTTTGAAGAAAATTATTTTCTGCCATTTCGGGTGGCCCAACTTCCGAAGACCATAAGTCATCACCAGTTGACCCGATCGGCTATTATAACCCCATTTCGGAAACACCACGAAGTTCTCTACAGGCTTGACCGGCGCAAGCGCCCGTCACCCAAATTTTTGACCTCATCCGGGGCCTCTAAAGCCTTCAAAACTGAGTTTGAAGTTTCTGTACCCTGCTGCCAATAATGAAAATCTTCAATATCTTCAAAACTACACCTGATCTAGCCATGAAACTTTGCTGGCAGACTTATATGACCAAAATGAACCTCTAAGAAAGAAATCAGATCATTCTGAGCACATACAAAAAATTACCAAAAATAATAACTTTCCATAAATAGCAGCTCTGCACAAAATAGCCCTTATTGAATATAAAAACAGAAATATTTTTGGGTGATGCAAGATTGCTCTTACACCCAGGATGCTCCTGCATCAGACACCCGGGGTAATTTGAGAAGTGACCCTGTCACGACTCAGGCGTGCAGAGGAAAACCAAGACGGTTAACCTCCTCCTTTGTTAGCCATGATGAATCTTCAACAGGTCGTCCTTTCCATTTGACCAAATATTCTTCATATGTCCTATTCCTTGTGCTTCTGCCAACACGACTGTCCAGTATGTCTTCAATCTCCTCGATATCTGAACTAGTTGCTGGAATACTCCACTGTGCTGCTGTGATCTCATCTTCAACACCTCCTTCATGATACTCTGTCAGATCTGAAATGTTAAACACTGGTGAAATATTTAGCTCAGTAGGCAATTCTACCTCATATGCATTTCCTGAATCATGTTTCTTCAGTATCTTACATGGTCCAAACTTCTTCATTTTCAGCTTGTTATATGTACCAACTAGAAACCGCTCCTTCCGCAAATGAACCATGACTTCATCACCAACCTGAAATTCCTTATACCTCCTTTTCTCATCTGCCTTAGCCTTATACTCTGCGTTCATCTTGGTAATATGCTTCCTCACCTCCCCATGGATGTTCTTCAAGTGTTCTGCAAAATCCTCAGCTTCAGCACTACTTAGTTCTCCTTTATCTATCTTTCTCAATTCAGATGCATTTCTTGGACTACTTCCATATACAATCTGGAATGGTGATTTACCAGTGCTCCTGTTTGCAGAATTATTGTATGCAAATTCCGCCTGTGGTAAAATCAAATCCCATCCTGTTGGCTTATCTCCAACCAAACATCTCAGCAAATTTCCCAAACTTCTATTCACCACCTCTGTTTGTCCATTAGTCTGTGGATGATGTGATGAACTGAACTTCAAATCTGTCTTTAACTTCTTCCACAATGTACGCCAGAAATATCCAACAAACTTAGTGTCCCGATCTGAAACTATGGTCTTTGGCAAACCATGAAGTCTCACTACTTCTCTGAAAAAAAATTCTGCTACATGAACAGCATCATTAGTCTTCTTGCAGGGAATGAAATGTGCCATCTTCAAAAATCTGTCAACCACTACAAAAATTGAATCATGTCCCCGCTGAGTCCTCGGTAAACCAAGAACAAAGTCCATGCTGATATCCTCCCAAGGCTTCTCTGGTACAGGTAATGGCTGATACAACCCTATATTCTACTTCACTCCTTTCGCCATCTGACATACTCTGCAACTCTGTACAAACTTCTTCACATCTTGCTGCAACTGCGGCCAATAGTAATTCTCACTAACCAAAGAAAGGGTTTTGTCATGACCAAAATGTCCAGCCAATCCTCCGCTATGCTTCTCCTTGATGAGATTCTCCCTCATAGAAATTCGTGGAATGCACAATTGACTCCCTTTGAATAGCATATCATCCTGGATGATGAAATCCAACCATTTCGTCCTGTCTAGCGTAACAGGTTCTTTACAAGCTTTCCAAGCTTCACCAAAATCAGGATCCTCTGGATACAAATTCTTGAGCTCCTTGAACCCAACCACTTCAATCTGCATTTCTGTCAGCAATAGTTTCCTTCTGCTAAGAGCATCTGCAACCCTATTAGACTTTCCACTCCTGTGTTTCAAAACAAATGTATAACTCTGCAAAAACTCAACCCATTTCAAATGCCTTTGATTCAATTTTCCTTGACTATTCAAATATTGCAAAGCTTGATGATCAGTATACAAAATAAACTCCTTAGGAAGTAGATAATGTCTCCACTTCTTTAATGCCTGAAATATAGCATAAAATTCCTGATCATAAACAGAATATTTCCTCTTGGCATCATTTAACTTCTCACTGAAATAAGCAATAGGTTTACCTTCTTGGCTCATAACAGCTCCTATTGCAGTACCACTAGCATCACAATCTACTTGAAACACCTTATTAAAATCTGGAAGTGCTAAAATGGGTTGTTCTGTAACTTTTTGTTTCAACAACTGAAAACTATTTTCTGCCCCATTAGTCCACTTAAACTCTTTTCTATCCCCTCTCATTGTTTCAGTCAAGGGTCCACAAATACTGCTAAAATTTTTGATAAACTTTCTTTAAAAGCTAGCTAGACCATGAAAAGATCTTACCTCAGTAGCACTCCTTGGAGTAGGCCATTCAAGGATATCTTGTACCTTCTCTGGGTCCATTTTTAGACCTTCTGCTGAAACTACAAATCTCAAATACACTAACTCTTTCTTCACAAAACTGCACTTCTTCAAATTAATCAACAATTTCTCATCTCTCAACTTCTCAAACACCATACGAATATGCATCATATGTTCCTCTAATGTCTTGCTAAAAATCAAAATATCATCTAGGTAAACAATGACAAACTTACCCAGAAATTCTTTCAGAACCTCGTTCATGAGCCGCATGAAAGTGCTCGGTGCATTGGTTAGCCCAAAAGGCATGACTAACCACTCATATAGTCCTTCCTTTGTCTTGAATGCAGTCTTCCATTCATCTCCTTCTCTGATCTGAATCTGATGATATCCACTCTTTAGATCTATCTTTGAAAAATACACAGCTCCACTCAAACAGTCCATAATATCATCCATTCGTGGCAATGGAAACCTGT
This sequence comes from Chamaecyparis obtusa, assembly GCA_027943335.1. NCBI lineage: Eukaryota > Viridiplantae > Streptophyta > Pinopsida > Cupressales > Cupressaceae > Chamaecyparis > Chamaecyparis obtusa. The sequence continues at coordinate 2,479,443 of BSBK01000092.1, forward strand.
ACTTGATCGTGATCTTGTTTATTGCCCTAGAATCTGTACACATCCTCCATTCTCCATTCTTCTTTGGTGCTAATACCGCTGGTATAGCACAGGGACTTAGACTCTCTCGAATCAATCCTTTCTGTAACAGTTCATGCACTTGTCTATTCAACTCCTCACTTTCTGCAGGTGTCATTCTGTGTGCTGCCTTATTCGGCAAACTCACTCCTGGGATCAAGTCCATCTGATGACTAATCTTCCTGACTGGTGGTAATCCATCAGGCACATTATCGGATACAATATCCTGAAACTCATTCAACAAATCTGCAACTTCTACAGGAACATCTTCTACTTCCTCTTTACCAGCTTTTGGAATTAAAGCAAAACATACATGCTCATGCCTCATACCATCTAGGAATTTCCTTCCATCAACAAATGTTATTCTTGCATTACCACATACCTTTTCTTCGGTCTCCTTCAATGGCTTTAGCTTATGTCGCACTCCATCCTTTGTCAGGGAATAGGTATTCGCATGACCATCGTGTACAGCACATCTGTGAAACTGCCACAGTCTACCCAATAACATATGACATGCATCCATAGAGATGATATCACATAGTACCTCATCTTGGTACCCGTCGATCTTGAACTTCACCAGGCATTGTTCATTGACCATGACCTTGTGGTCATCCTGTACACAGGCAATCCGATATGGATGTGGGTGTTTCTATCTCTTGAGTTTCAACTTTTTCACCATCTCTTTTGACACCAAATTGTCAGTGCTTCCACTATCAATAATCACATCACAACATTTACCTTCACACTTGCACCTGGTGCAAAACAGGCTCCTCCTTTGCTCAGGTTCATTCTCACCACTCAACAGGACTCTTCTGTTAATCAACGTTTCTCCTCTTTCAGCATCTTCAGAATTTGATGATCTAGCATCTTCATCTACATGTGCAACTCTGGCCTGGCCTTCATTTCTCCTGTCTGTTCTACCTTGGCGCTGAGGACATTCAAATGCCCTATGACCTTCTTCTCCACAGTGAAAACATGTTCCACGGAAGCCTCCTCTTCCAGATCCTTGTCCTCTTCCTCTTCCTCTTTGATCTCTATTATTCTGATCTTGGAAGCGATTGGGATTATTTCCTCGCTGATTCTGACTGCTACTAGCTTCATCCTTCTTTTTCGGATCTTCATTTCGGCCACCATATGACCGTCCACCAGATCGTCCACCGCGACCTCTTCCGTTTTATCTGCTCTCAAACTTCTTGTTCAGCTTTTCCTCTACTTTTAGGGCAAACTGGTATGCCTCCTCAATACTGTTCATTCGAACCAGATTCAGCTCCTCCTGAATGCTTGGCCTTAACCCATTAAGGTATCGGGCAACTTTCTCCTTATCAGCTTCTGCATGGCCTGTTCTGATGAGAAGTCGATAGAACTCCTCTGTATACTCCTGAACAGATCTTCCTGCTTGCTTCAAACTTTGCATTTTCTTTAGTAGATCAAGCTCATAATCAACAGGAATGAACTGTCGCTTCAATTTATCCACCATCCGATCCCATCTTGTGATTTTATCTTTCCCTCTTTTATTTCACTCCAATTGAATTTCTTGCCACCAGATCTTCGCATGACCTTTCAGTCTGGCCTTCGCAAATTTGACCCTATCAGGATCCTCAACATCTTCATACTCAAAATATTCCTCACATTCATTGATCCAGTCGATCAATTCCTCTGGGTTAAGATTTCCAGAAAATGTAGGAACCTCAATCTTAGGTCTTTTCCCAATCTTAGAAATCGCCCGAAAAAGTCTTTCTTCCTCATGGTTCACAATTTCAACTTCTCCTTCTTGATATTCTTCTTCGGCTTCATCCTCGCTTTCGTCTCTGACATTAAGATTCATTCCTCTGCGAATCTCTTCTTGCAATGCTCGCACTTGTCTCTGCAGCTCTCTAACCTCAGGTGTTACAACACCAGCTCTTCCGCCACGTTCCCTTCGTCGAGGCATTTTCGCGATGCGCGCTGAAACCCTAGCCACGGTCCTGGTGCGAACTGCCTCACAGTCGGTGATCTATTTACACACTCAAGAACTCCTACTCTGATACCACTTGATGAAGGGTGCTCCCCTTAATACCACAAACACATAACAGAAATAGAGAAACAACAACAGTAATATGCAAGAACAGAAAATTGGCTTCTTATTATCTCCACAAATGTGGAATTACAAACTTTCAGAATTACAATATGCAAAGCCACATGGGCATTCCCTTACAATATTCTGTAGGACAAAGCCTCGAACTATTACCCCGATCTACTACCCAGAACTATTCTGAACTGCCTAAGACAATAATACAGCCTTCCTTATATAGGCAATTTTCACCGCCCGAGAAAGTTCCAGAAATTTAGCCCTAAGGGCCGACCAAACCTAGAATTATTTTATTTTTCAATTTATTACATCAAAGTCGGCTCAAGATAACCTTGGAAACCCGAACATAAATTTTGAAGAAAATTATTTTCTGCCATTTCGGGTGGCCCAACTTCCGAAGACCATAAGTCATCACCAGTTGACCCGATCGGCTATTATAACCCCATTTCAGAAATGCCACGAAGTGCTCTACAGGCTTAAGTGGCGCAAGCGCTCGTCACCCAAATTTTTGACCTCATCCGGGGCCTCTAAAGCCTTCAAAACTGAGTTCAAAGTTTCTGTACCCTGCTGCCAATAATGAAAATCTTCAATATCTTCAAAACTACACCTGATCTAGCCATGAAACTTTGCTGGCAGACTTATATGACCAAAATGAACCTCCAAGAAAGAAATCAGATCATTCTGAGCACATACGAAAATTACCAAAAATAGTAACTTTACATAAATAGCAGCTCTGCACAAAATAGCCCTTATTGAATATAAAAACAGAAATATTTTTGGGTGATGCAAGATTGCTCTTACACCCAGGATGCTCCTGCATCATAGTGATAAGAATGTGATTGGAACAAAGTGGATATTCAGAAACAAGATGAATGAAGATGGTATAGTAGTAAGGAACAAAGCAAGGTTAGTATGTAAGGGATATGCGCAAAGAGAAGGCATTGATTATTTAGACACATTTGCACCTGTGAGTAGATTAGAAGCTATTAAGTTGTTTCTAGCTTATGCAACAGTCAAAAACTTCAAAGTCTATCAGATGGATGTCAAGTCAGCATTCTTGAATGGAGAGTTAAAAGAAGTACATATTGAGTAGCCAAAAGGATTCACCCTATCAGACAGACCTGATATGGTATGTAGATTGAAGAAGGCCCTCTATGGACTTAAGCAAGGCCCTAGAGCATGGTATGAGAGATTTGATGGATATCTAACAAAAATTGGATTCAAGAAAGGAGTAGTAGATTGTAATCTATTCATAAGAGAGACATCTAAAGGATTGCTACTTGTAGCTATATTTGTTGATGACATTATCTTTGGGGGTAATGATAAATTATGTAGAATTTGCTAAGGAGATGTAGAGTGAATTTGAGATGAGTATGATTGGAACTATCAAATACTTCTTGGGATTGAATGTGCAATAGATAGAGAAAGGTATTTTTATTAATCAGTCCAAATATGTGAAAGAGATATTGAAGAAGTTCAAGATGGATGATTGCAAGCCAGTGGGCATACCTATGATAACTGTATGCAAGCTTACAAAAGAAGATGATTTTCCAGTAGTAGATACTGTTGGAAACAATTGTCTGAAGGAAATTACTACTCAATTATGTATTGTCTTTGATGTCACACAATGTCATAGTCCGCAGCAACTAGTTACTACCGAGCTCAGTCGGTCTGCCAGATAGAAATATTAGTGCTTACCAAGTCCACTCGGTTATCAAAGAAAAGCAGTGTCTACTGAGTTCACTCGGTTACCAAAGGAAAGTTAGTGTTTACCGAGTTTATTCGGTCATCAAAAAAAGTTAGTTTTTACCGAGTTCAGTCGGTCATCGAAGAAAAGTTAGTGTTTACTGAGTTCAGTCGGTCATCGAAGAAAAGTTATTGTTTACCGAGTTCAGTCGGTCATCGAAGAAAAGTTATTGTTTACTGAGTTCAGTCGGTTATCGAAGGTAAAAGATTTTCGGTGTTTACCAAGTTCCCTCGGTCTCCGAAAGATTATAGAAAGTTATGGTCACCGAGCACTGTCGGCCCTTGAAGGATTTTTGCAAATAGAGTTTGCTTAATTCAGCCGACTGTTATACTAAATAATGTCGATTTGACAAATCTAAAATCATATAAATAAAAGGTCAAATGTGAAAAATGAATAAGAAATATAGCAGAAGATTTACAGAAGAAAAGCAGGAAAGGTGTATGCGAATTTGTGAAGGATGTTCAGATATCCTTGAGGTGCAGCAGAGATTTATTCGATCAGAAAGGATCAGACTTATGTAGAATAGAGATCTGTTATCAGCAAGATAGTTGTATTATTATACAGGTCATTTTTTCATTGTTACCTTCTTATCATTGTAACAGTGAATTCTAAATCTCTTAACCGAGTTGGTTTAACAACCATATTGTAAATCCTCTAACAAGGTGACAATTCTATTGAATTGTTTTCAAGACCTCTTACCAGGCCACTCCTAGCAGGGTGTTTTAAATCCTCTAACAAGATCACACCTAACAGTGTGTTTTGTAACCTTTTACCGGGTTGGCTTCTAACCGGGCATCACTTCAAAAAAGTGAAAATCAGTATCTAGATACATTGGTGGTTTTTCCCATATTGGGTTTCCACGTTAAATCTTGTGTCTCTTGTGTTCTTAATTGCTTTCTCAATCATATACATGTGCTGATGAATATCTAAAGATAATTTTGCTAATACTTTCTGCATCTTCAAAGTTACTGCAATCTATTTACCGAGTGCTAAAACAGATAACATTGTTAAGATATCCTAAGGGATCTGCAAAGAATTAATCAGGAAGTGTTTTATGGTTGACTGATTCACCCCCCCCTCTCAGTCACTTCATCCATATTCCATCAATTGGTATCAGAGCTTTTGGTGCTTGCAGGAAGGGTTTCAAAGACCTAAGCTAAAGATCAGGATGTCTTACAAGAGGGAAATTCCAAAGCTCAACAGAGATAACTTTTCAGCATGGCAAGGTCTCATGCGACTTCATCTGGCTTCCATTGGTGATTCAGGATGCAAATACATTGATGAAGAATACACAATTCCTAATGGCGCATTAACTGTTGAAGACATTGTAGATAAAAAGACTCACAACACCATGATGATAGACATTGCATCTGCTCTCAGCTATGAAGAATTTGATGATATTAAAGACTGCACTACTGCATATGAAATGTGGATGGCACTGAAGAAAATATATGGTGGTGATGCAAATGTGAAAAGAGCCAAAGCAGAAAGCCTAAGAGGACAGTTTGACAAGATGAATATAAAGGAAGATGAAAACATTGCAAAATATGTTGAAAGAATCAAAGCAAGTGTAAGTGCAATTAGAGCTTCTGGAGGAACAATCTCAGATGAGACTGTTATAAGTAAGGTACTCAGAACATTACTCCCTATCTATGCAATAAGAGTATCATCTATTCAAGAAAGAAGATGTGAAACAAACCACAATATAACTTTGGATGCTTTAGTTGGAAGATTGACAGCCTTTGAATTAGACAACTATGACAACTATGTTCCTAGTTCCAAAAATATTGAATCAGCATTTGAGGCCAAGGTTTCACTAAAGAAGAACAAGAAAATTAAAGAAGTTCAGTCAGAAAGTGAAGAAGTATCAGAAGAAAGTTCTGATAGTGATCTTGAAATTGTAGAAGCATTACTTGCAAAGAATTACTCTAGAGGGAAAGGTAAATATAAAGGTAAAACTCCTTTAATCTATTTTTCATGTGAAGAAATTGGACATATTGCAGCTAGGTGCCCAAACAAGAAAGTCAAAGAAGAGAAGAGAAGTCACAAGTACTATGGCAAAAAGAATTTCAAATCATACAAGGATAAAGGTAAGAAATCATGTTTTATGGCTAAAGATTCTGATGATAGTGAAGAAGAAATTGTCTTTATTGCTATAAAAGATGAATCTGATGATGATGAAGATAAGATGGCACTTATTTCTCATATAAGAAAAGATGATATATGGATAATAGACAGCGGATGTTCACACCACATGACTGGTGACAAGACAAAATTTGAATATCTAGAAGACTGTGATAGTGGTAATGTAAGATTTGGAAACAATGAACCTTGTTGTATAAAAGGAAAAGGAAGAATCTCATTAACCAAAGAACTCATATGTTATAATGCTTATTGGGTTGAAGGACTAAAACATAATCTTCTAAGTGTAGCACAGCTAATCAACACTAGTTTCAAGGTTGAATTCATGAATGGTCAAGCAAGACTGCTGGATGGAAAAGGAAAACTCATTGGATCAGGCAAACAAACAAAAGGTAACTTATTTTATCTTGATCTCAGTGAATATTCATGCTTTATTGCTCAAATAGAAGAAAGTTGGCTATGGCACAAAAGGTTATGTCATGTGAATTTTGATAACATGATAAAAATAAGCAAATTTAAGAAGGTTAGAGGCATTCCTACTTTGAAGAAACCTGACACTGGTCTATGTAAGAATTGTCCGATTGGCAAAATGAGTAAAACTAGTTTCAAGAGTAAGAACTATCAGTCTAAAGAAATTTTGGAAATTGTGCATACTGATTTATGTGGACCTATTGGTATACAAAGCTATACTGGAGATAAATTCTTTATTCTTTTCATTGATGATTATTCTAGAATGATGACTGTTATGTATTTAAGAGAAAAATCAGAAGCATTTGAAAAGTTCAAATGGTACTTAGCAAGAGTAGAAAAGGAAACAGGGAAAAGATTGAAATGCTTAAGATCAGACAGAGGTGGTGAATTCATCTCCCATGATTTTAACAACTTTTGCATTGAAAGAGGAATCAAAAGACAGGTATCAGCTCCTAGAACTCCTGAGCAGAATGGAATAGCAGAAAGAAGAAACAGATCTATTATGGATTGTGCAAGGACTCTAATGATAGAAAAGAACATCGCTATAAAGTATTGGAAGGAAGCTATCAGCACTGCAGTTCATACCTTGAACCGAGTACAATTGAAGAAAGACACATTCAAAACTCCTTATGAATTATGGTATGGCTATAAACCCAATATAAGTTACATGAAAATATTTGGTAGCAAGTGTTATATCTTAAAAGAATCCAGAAGAAATAAATTTGATGTGAAAAGTGATGAAAGAATATTCCTAGGATATTCTAGCAAAAGCAAGGCATACAAATGTCTGAACTTATCTACTCACAAAGTCATAGAAAGTATACATGTAAAATTTGATGAGTTTGTAGAAAAGACTGAGGAAGAAAGCAAAAGGGAACCTGAGAACTACAGAAGATTCATTCACATTGAACCTGAAACATTGGCAGACACAACTATCAGTAAGGAAACTATATCTACCGAGCCAAGCACAGTTACTGAGGCACAAACCGAGTCACAGGAAGAAGTTCAAACTGAGTCACAGGAAGAAATTTAGACTGAGTCTTAGCCTGAAGTTACCGAGAAAATATCTACCGAGCCCGAGCAACCTGAAGAAGAGATCCTAGAAGACGACAGCAGGAATCATTCAAAAAGCAAGGAACCTATACTAGCCAAATATGTCAGAAGACATCATACACTAGATCAAATCATTGGAAACAAATTAGATGGTACTATGACAAGAAGCAAGCTAAAAGGTACATGTCTGCTTACTAACTTTGAACCTAGAAATATCAAAGATGCATTGGAAAATGAAAGTTGGATTGAAGCAATGAATGAAGAATTAGAACAAATAAAAAAGAACAAAACTTGGACTCTTGTACCTAGACCTAAAGATAAGAATGTAATTGGAACAAAATGGGTATTTAGGAATAAGCTGAATGAAGATGGTCAAGTATCTAGAAACAAAGCTAGACTGGTATGTAAAGGTTATTCTCAAGAAGAAGGTATAGATTATGGAGAAACTTTCGCTCCTGTTGCAAGATTAGAAGGTGTAAGAACTCTACTTGCTTATGCAGCACACAAAGGATTTAAGGTATATTAGATGGATATAAAATCTACATTTCTCAATGGAATTCTTGATGAAGAAGTCTACATTGAACAACCTGAAGGTTTTGTTGATCCAGATAAAAGGGACATGGTCTGTAGGTTACACAAAGCATTGTATGGTTTAAAGCAAGCTCCTAGAGCATGGTATGAAAGACTCCATAACTATTTGATTCAGATTAATTTCAAAAGAGCTAATGATAATAGCAATCTGTATATTAAAGAAGGACCTGATGACAAAATTGTATTGGTAGAAATATTTGTGGATGATACTATATTTACAGGGAATGAGGATCAGTGCAAAAAAATTTCAAAACAAATGAACAAAGAATTTGAAATGTCTATGTTTGGTTTAATAAAATTCTTTATTGGTCTTCAAATTCAGCAAAGCAAGAATGGTATATACATTACTCAATCCAAATACATTAAGGAGATACTTAAGAAGTTTGGTATGGAAGATTCAAAACCAGTTGGTACACCCATGTGTACTGGACTGAAACTTACCAAAAATGATGATTCAAAAGAAGTTGATCAGACCCTATACCGATCTATGATTGGAAAATTGCAGTATGTAGTACATACAAGACCTGATATTGCCTTAGCAGTCGGTATAGTAGCTAGATTCTCAGCAAAACCTAAGGAAAATCACATGATGGCAATCAAAAGAATCTTAAGATACTTAAGAGGAACTGAAGAATATGGTTTGTGGTATAAATTTGGACGCAATCTAGACTTGAAAGTGTTTACTGATGCTGATTGGGCAGGAAACATTGATGACAGAAAAAGCACAAGTGGTGGAGCATTTTTTCTTGGAAAAAGACTGGTATCCTGGACTAGTAAAAAGTAGAATTGCACATCTCAATCCACAGCTGAAGCAGAATATGTTGCTGCTGCAGTAAACTGTTCAAATATTGTTTGGTTTAAACAGCTATTAGAAGGTATGAAGGTTGAAATCAAAGAACCAGTTGTTATATTTTGTGACAATACCAGTGCAATAAACATTTCTAAGAATCCATTGATGCATTCCAAAACCAAGCACATTGCTATTAAATATCACTTTGTCAGAGAATTGGTGCAGGATAAGGAAATCAGATTAGAATATATTCATACAAAAGAACAGATTGCAAACATTTTTACCAAACCATTACCTAAGGATGCATTTGTGTATCTAAGAGGTAAGTTAGGGGTCATTCCCCTATCCGAGGCTCACTAAATATAGTTTTAGTGATGCATCAACCAGAACATGATTGAAAATCAACCAGTTGATGCAGCATATTCAAGGAATCATTGCATATGAATCAGTACTTGAGGTACATTAATTTTCACCGGTAATATGTGAATTGTCTTTGGCATGTGTTGTCAAAGAGGGAGTGTTTACTATGTCTTTTCTATTACTTCAAGAAATTTTCAATAGTCAGAAGGAAGAATTTTCAGGATACAGGAAGTTTGCTGATAGAGGGAGATTTGAATCTGAACCGAGTTAACTCTTTCAAATTTCTTATGATATGACATATTGTGTTGCCATCAATGCCAAAGAGGGAGATTGTTGGAAACAATTGTCTGAAGGAAATTGCTACTCAATTATGTATTGTCTTTGATGTCACACAATGTCATAGTCCGCAGCAACCAGTTACTACCAAGCTTAGTCAGTCTGCCAAATAGGAATATTAGTGCTTACCGAGTCCACTCGGTTATCAAAGAAAAGCAGTGTCTACCGAGTTCACTCGGTTACCAAAGGAAATTTAGTGTTTACCGAGTTCAGTCGGTCATCGAAAAAAAGTTAGTGTTTGCCGAGTTCAGTCGGTCATCGAAGAAAAGTTAGTGTTTACCGAGTTCAGTCGGTCATCGAAGAAAAGTTATTGTTTACCGAGTTCAGTCGGTCATCGAAGAAAAGTTAGTGTTTACCGAGTTCAGTCGGTTATCAAAGGTAAAATATTGTCGGTGTTTACCGAGTTCCCTCGGTCTCCGAAAGATTATAGAAAGTTATGGTCACCGAGCACTGTCGGCCCTTGAAGGATTTTTGCAAATAGAGTTTGCTTAATTCAGCCGACTGTTATACTAAATAATGTCGATTTGAAAAATCTAAAATCATATAAATAAAAGGTCAAATGTGAAAAATGAATAAGAAATATAGCAGAAGATTTACAGAAGAAAAGCAGGAAAGGTGTATGCGAATTTGTGAAGGATGTTCAGATATCTTTGAGGTGCAGCAGAGATTTATTCGATCAGAAAGGATCAGACTTATGCAGAATAGAGATCTGTTATTAGCAAGACAGTTGCATTATTATACAGGTCATTTTTTTATTGTTACCTTCTTATCATTGTAACAGTGAATTTTAAATCTCTTAACCGAGTTGGTTTAACAACCATATTGTAAATCCTCTAACAAGGTGACAATTCCATTGAATTGTTTTCAAGACCTCTTACCAGGTCACTCCTAGCAGGGTGTTTTAAATCCTCTAACAAGGTCACACCTAACAGTGTGTTTTGTAACCTTTTACCGGGTTGGCTTCTAACCGGGCATCACTTCAAAAAAGTGAAAATCAGTATCTAGATACATTGGTGGTTTTTCCCATATTGGGTTTCCACGTTAAATCTTGTGTCTCTTGTGTTCTTAATTGCTTTCTCAATCATATACATGTGCTGATGAATATCTAAAGATAATTTTGCTAATACTTTCTGCATCTTCAAAGTTACTGCAATCTATTTACCGAGTGCTAAAATAGATAACATTGTTAAGATATCCTAAGGGATCTGCAAAGAATTAATCAGGAAGTGTTTTATGGTTGACTGATTCACCCCCCCCTCTCAGTCACTTCATCCATATTCCATCAGATACAACATTATACAAGTCTATGATTGGTAAACTCATATATCTTACTCAAACTAGACCATAAATTTCTAATGCAGTTGGCATAGTTGGAAGATTTGTAGTAGAGCCTAAACAAAGTCACCTCATGGCAGTAAAGAGAATATTCAGATACTTGCAGGGCACTATAGATTATGCTCTATGGTATCCTAACTTAGAGAATGTTGAGCTTCATGTTTATACAGATGTTGAATGGGTAGGATGCGTTAATGATAGAAAAATTACATTAGGTGGAGTAGTGTTTCTTAGTGACAGACTTGTCAATTGGACAAGCAAGAAGCAAAATCATATTTCTCAGTCAACAATAAAAGAAGATTATGTTGCATCAGCCTTGAATTTCTCTATAATTGTTTGGATCAAGTAGATGATAAAGGACTTTGGTATTCAGATTGATTATCCTATTACTATTCATTTTTATAGCACTAGCACTATCAATATGTCAAAGAACCCTATGATGCATGCAAAGACAAAACACATTGAGATCAAGTATCACTTCCTAAGAGAGAAAGTGGTAGAGAAAGAAGTCAATTTTGACTATGTGAGTACTAAAGATCAGTTAGTAGACATATTCACAAAGCTCTTTCCATAGGATACTTTTGAGCATCTCAGGGAGAAGTTGGGAGTAATTCCCTTCCCTAATTCTGTTTAAAAGAAAGAAGAAAAAGCATCAATCCTCAGGGACTGATGGAAGGTTGACTACTCTACCTCAATAGTAGTACCAACACTTAAAAAGAATGGCACCCATTTCCATTGATGTCAAAGGGGGAGTAATATATAGTCATGAAAAACAAAAGTAAAGGAGTAATATACTAAGGGGGAGAAATATTCAGTCATGAAAGTAGTTCAGTTAAGAAAATGGAGAATGTTGAAGAATATTATAGAAAATGGAGGATTCATCCTTTGGGGAGTTTTGGTAAGGAAATGGAGAATGTTATAAAATAATTACTCATTTGGATTGGTCATGTTTTTAATACCATATGTTGCCATCAATGCCAAATGGGGAGATTGTTGGAGATTTGTTAGCAAGCCAATGTTGTCTGTATGTTTGTCATTGATGACAACATATGGTAAGTAGCATGCATGGAAGACTTATGTAGTAAGCTTTGAGTATATGAAGCATGGACATGTTATCATCATGGTATCATGGATGTAGAGGTTAATTGTTACAACAATGAGTTATGTAGCAGCTTATATCAGTAGTGTTCCTGACAGAGTTACAGGTAGTTTTCTATGAGTAATTGTCTATACAGTCATCATGGAGCCTTGTGCCTTTGGATATATGATGAAAACATGTTGATGATGTCACAATCATGGATGTAGAGTTTGATGATTAGTAGAAGTGAATTTATGCAGTTGCTATTCACCAGTAGCAGTTTCTTGTGTTTATTCAGAATAGCCCACAGAGATTGTATTGGTTCACGAGTTGCACTTATCATTTTGGTATGTGCCCTTGGATTACAGATCAAAGAAGAGTTAAGAATGTTTGGTTAAGAGTGCATGATGTAATTCATCTTGAGGAGAAAGTTTCAGTTACTTTGGTAGAACTGACAGTGTGTAGTGTACGTCTACATTTATTAATATTGGACAGGTCCCAGATTGTGTTGTGTGCTTAGTAGAGCCAAAAGAATTATTATTGGAGTATGTTATGATTTATCTAATATGATTTTAAGGTGGTTCGAATAGGCTGACTCGCTTATATCATTTACAGGAAAGATATTTATAGGCAATCATTTGTGATTTCTAAAGCATGGTTCATAGTTGATTGTGAAGAGCAGAGAAAAGTGTGTGAAGTGTTGAGCCTTCAGAAGAAGGTCTATGTGACCAAGTAAAGATTTTGTGCTATACATTGGAACTGATTGTTAGAAAGTAAAGTCCACCAAGATAACTGAGAAGGGGGGTGAATCAGTTATTAGATAATTATAACTTTTATCATCTTCAACAACATTTAACCATGTAAGTAATGCAATTACTAACCATACAAAGATATTCATACACAATGACACAATAACACAAGATATGTTGACTAGGGAGCTTCTTGATCAAAGAGTAAACCTCAGTGGGAATGATGCCCACAAAAGATGCACTAAGATGAATATTCCTTATGAAAGGATGGACTCTGTTAGGAGTCTTTTGAAATACATTTAGTACATATAAATTCCTATTAGGAGATTTTGAATCCCTGTTAAAAGATTCTAACCCTGTTAAGAGTTATGGAAGACAGAAGGACCCATTGCCCAAACAGCTTCAAGGTAAGATCATTGAACATAGTATCCAAATAACCTTGATATTATTCAACAAAATAATATGAAATATGTTACCTCCTTACTGTGCCAAACCACACTCACTGCTACATCAGATCTCAATTCCAGATCTCTGAACTTTGCATGTCTTCCTTCACAATTTCGCTTTCACAATCTCTTAGGCTCTTTTCTTCACTTCATGCTTACATTCGCATGCAACCAAACCATGCTCACACTTCTTTCATATCTCTCAATTTTATACAATAAGGAAAAACATTCCTTCATTTATACCACACTCAAATAATTACAAATGAGTCGGCACATAATTACAAAATAAAAGTTTCCATACGCTACATCAAAATTACACAAAACTGTCAGCTTCCAAATGCAATAACTCTTCACTCATGCGACCTCAAAGTTTTCACTATGAACCACATCATCATCAATGTGTCTCAAACTTCCCTTTAACTGTGCAAAACTAGATTCCATCCTGATTAGGAGATATCATCTGATTTCCACAAACTGCTACTCAGGAACACTACCTGAATACTACTTTTACCAAAATGCTCATAACTTCCATGAATCAATGAATTACTATCTATGCTCTTAACCATAGACAAATAACATATCAAAGAGTATAACCTCAACATTTAATAGCTCCAACTACAATATCCCATGTGCGCTAATCAAAACACTATCTACTTCTCTGCTAGTCTCCAGAAGATCACTATGTTGACATCAATGACAATCATAGTCATGAATGCAACAACAACTACTACAGAATGACTGCCAACATCCAACATTCATTCCTAACAATCTCCCCCATTGGCATTGATGGAAACATAGATGAAAAACATCCAATGTTCCAAAAAATCCAATACTATTGCACTGCTACACTGATACTCTGAAAGTTCTGCAAATTTTCTTCATCAAACAAATCTTTCTTTGTTATCCTATTAAGTTATCTCCAATAGATGGTACACAGGGTTTTTCATGTACACTTCTCCCCCATTGACATCAATGATAAAAATTTCATCACTATGTCAACAACTCAATGTCAAAAGACACTGTTTCAGAAAATACAATCACAAGAGTCCTCGTGACTCAGCTCAGATACACATACTCCCCCATAGAGGAAGTACCAACATGCAATCTAGAAAAAGATAGGGTTCATGTACAATTAGATGGATTCAATCAACTACATCATTACTCAAAAGTAGGTTGGGGCATAACCCCAAGCATACCTCTCAGATACTCAAATGTATCCTTAGGAAAAGGCTTTGTAAATATGTCTGCTATATGTTCCTTTGTGCTTATGTACTCCAGTTTGACTTCTTTCTCAGCAACTTTCTCTCTTACAACATGATACTTGATCTCTATATGATTAGTTTTAGAATGCAATACAGGATTCTTAGACATACTGACTGTGCTAGTGTTGTCACAATGTATGAAAATAGGCTCAACAAACTTAATTCCAATATCCTTCAGAATCTACTTCATCCAAATTATCTGGTTACAATTGTTTTCTACTACTACATATTATGCTTCTATTGTACTTTGTGAAATACAATTCTGTTTCTTGCTCAACTAGGAGACCAATCTTCCTCCAAGAAAAAAGGCTTCACCACTGGTGCTTTTCTTATCATCAACATTACCTCCCCAATCAGCATCAATATATTCACATAGGGTGAAATCATCAGATTTTTCATACCACAATCCATAGTCCATTGTGCCTCTTAAATATCTCAATATTCTCTTTACTGCTGCATAATGTGATCCTCTAGGTTCAGCTTGAAATCTTGCTACCATTCCAATTGAATGTTATATATTCGGTCAAGTGTGTGTTAAGTACTACAATCCTCCAATCATGGATCTATATTTCTTTTACTCAACTACTGGTCTTTGCTCGATAGTTTGTGTCCTATAACCATAGGTGTTCCAACTAGTTTACAATTTTCTATTCCAAATCTTTTCAGCAAATCATTCAAGTACTTTGTCTGGCTAACAAAGATACCATCATTGTTCTGTGTTATCTATTATCCCAAAAAGTATTTCATCTCATCAATCATGCTCATTTCAAATTCTATCTTCATTTCATCAGCAAATTTGTCACTAGCTTCATCTTCTCCTCCAAAGATAACATCATCAACAAAAATAACTATAACTAACATTCATTTTCAATTTCTTTTGTGTACAGATTACTATTTGTTTTTCCTTTAGTAAATCCCAATTTCAACAAATACTTATCCAATCTAGCATACCAAGTTCTAGGTGCTTGCTTTAGTCCATATAATGCTTTCTCTAGTTTACATACCATATCTCCTTCTTGAGTCAAAGGAAAACCTTCAGGCTACTCAATGTAGACTTCTTTTTCCAATTCACCATTCAAAAATGTGCACTTCACATCCATCTAATACACTTTGAATTTCTTAAAAGCTGCATAAGCCAAAAACATTCTTACTGCTTCAAGTCTTGCTACTGGTGCAAAGGTTTCTTCATAGTTAATTCCTTCTTGCTGCGAGTATCCTTTACACACTAATCTTGCTTTGTTTCTTATTGCTTCTCCTTGTTCATTCATCTTGTTTTTGAATACCCATTTAGTTCCAATCACATTCTTGTCTTTAGGTCTAGGAACCAATTCCCATGTCTTGTTCTTTTCAATTTGATCTAGTTCTTCTTTCATAGCATTAATCCAATGTTCATCTTCACAAGCTTCATTAGTAGATTTAGGTTCAATTTGAGAAATCAAACATAAATGTACCTTATTTCTAGTCATAACTCCTCTATCCAAACTTCCAATAACTTTTTCAATAGGATGATGTCTAGATAGATACCTATTCGGTGTCATAGTCATAGATCTTGCTTCAATTGTAGATTCTTCTCTAGATTCTTCTCTAGTTTCTTCTCTGGTTTCTTCTAGAGTATGATTCTCATTCAACAATTCACTATCAGTCTCATAGAATAATTTAGTAGTTTCAATGTTAGGCTAAGGATTAGCTTCTTCATTAGATTCATAATCAAGCATTCTTTCCTAAATTTTAAACTTCTCATCAACTTTAACATTTGCACTCTCAAAAATAGTTTTAGTTCTCTTATTGTAACATCTATATGCTTTGCTCTTCAAATAATATCCAAGAAAAATACCTTGATCACTTATAGGATCAAACTTTCCAATATCATCATCTCTCTTTATATAACATTTGCTTCCAAAAATTCTAAAATACTTAACTGAGGGTGCATGTCCAAACCATAATTCATAAGGTGTCTTATCTGTATCTTCTTTGATTTGTACTTTGTTCATTGTATATATTGATGTATTCACTACTTCTCTCCAAAATGTCTTCACCAAGTTATTATCAAATAACATAGCTCTTACTGCTTCAGTTACTGACCTGTTTCTTCTTTCTGCAATACCATTTTGTTCAGGTGTTCTAGGGGCTGAAAACTGTCTCTTAATATCATTCACTTCACAAAAAGTTTTAAACTCTCTAGAAGTAAATTCTCCACCTCTATCAAATCTCAAACATTTAATCTTCATTCCAGATTCATTCTCAACTTTATTCTTAATGATCTTAAACTTATCAAATGCTTTAGATTTTTCTTTCAGAAATGAAATCCACATCATTCTTGTAAAATCATCAACAAGAATCATAAAATTTCTTTCTCCATAGAATCCTCTAGTCCTGGTAGGATCGCTCAAGTCTGTATAAATAATCTCCAACTTCTCTACCGATGTGAACTTCTTAATAGGAAATGAACTTCTTTTCTGCTTAGCCATCACACATTCTTTGCAAATCATGTTAGTAGGCTTCATAATTTTAGGTAAATCCCTTACTGCAAGTGTAGTACTCACTTTCACAATGTTATCAAAGTTTATATGACAAAACCTTATATACCACAACCAACTGTCATCAATTTTAGTAATCAAGCATGTCATCTCAGGAGCATTCAACTGAAATACATTACCTCTAGTTCTAGATCTACTTCCAATTAAATTTCCATCTTTATCCTTTATCACACAAGTTTTCTCAGTAAACCAAACTTGATATCCCTTATCCACTAATTGTCCAACACTCAAAAGATTATGTTTCAATCCATCAAGAGTAATAGATCCTATACCTTTAATCAAACAAGGTGCATTGTTACCAACTCTAACAACTCCTCCATCATAATTGTTAAACTTTATGAACTTCTTCGCATCTCCAGTCATATGATGTGAACAACCACTATCTATAATCCAATCATCTTTATTTTCAACTTGGGAAACTAATGTTTTTTCTTCTTTAACATCAGATTCAAAATTTTCTTCTTTAACTGCTACAAATCCTATTTCATCATTATTCTTAGTATCACTTTCACTCAAAGTTCTTTCTATAGTAGCTTCAATATCTTCATCATTAGCATAATAACATTCCTTTGATCTTCTAGGCTTGAAATTATTTATGTACTTCTTAACTCTCTTAGGACATTTAGATGCAAAATGACCATATTCTTGACAAGTCCAACATTTAAAAAATTTCTTACCGGCTGGTTCTCTTTTCACAAGAAAGGCCATACCTTCTTCAATCTTCTTATCTTCTTCATTTTAGATCTATTGTTGTTGGCATAATCTCCACTCACACTAGTACTTCTTGAAAAAGTAGGATGAATACTAAGAGCACTGAATGTTGTCTCCATTCTAGGTAAGTCTCCTAATAACCTCAAGTTCATCTCTGCTGCTTCCAATCTTCCAAAAAGAGTCTCTCTTGTAAAGTTTGTAGTACAAGGTATGACTTGTTCAATCATTTGTGTTGTCTACTTAAATACACGAGTCAATGTCCTTAGAATTTTCCATATCACTTCATTCTCTATCTTTGATCCTCCATAATATTTTATTCCTGCAACAATTTATGACATTCTACCAATATACCTTCTAACAGATTCATCTTCCATCATTCTAATATCTTCAAATGCACATATCCAATTATGTAATCTAGCTCTTTTTGCATGTTCATCACCTTCAAAAGTAGAGTGTAAAGCTTTCCAAATTTCATTAGATTTCTTAAAACATTTTACTTGACTGTATTCATTCTCTGGAAGTGTTGTCAAGAGTGCTTCTCTTGCAAGTATGTTACACATGAATAGATCTACCTCATCTTTAGAACTTGTTTCAAGACTATCTTCTCCAATTATAGCTCTTTCATTCTTTGTAATCAACCAATAGCCTGGTCCTAAACACAATAGATGTGTCTTCATCTTTTACTTCCAGCTGTCAAAATTTACTCCATCAAACTTAGGGCTTTCTTTCCTAAAATTCACCATGGATCTCCTTAAGTTGTTAAACTTTCCTTTCAAGGACCTACCACTCTTATACCAATTGTTAGAAAGTAAAGTCCACCAAGATAACTAAGAGGGGGGGGTGAATAAGTTATCAAATAATTATAACTTATATCATCTTCAACAACATTTAACCATATAAGTAATGCAATTACTAACCATACAAAGATATTCATACACAATGACACAATAACACAAGATATGTTGACTAGGGAACCTCTTGATCAAAGAGTAAACCCCGGTGGGAATGATGCCCACAAAAGATGCACTAATATGAATATTCCTTGTGAAAGGATGAACTCTATTAGGAGTCTTATGAAATACATTCAATACATATAAATCCATGTTAGGAGATTTTGAATCCCTGTTAAAAGATTCTAACCTTGTTAAGAGTTATGGAAGACAGAAGGACCCACTGCCCAAACAGCTTCAGGGTAAGACCACTGAACACACTATATAAATAACCTTGATATTATTCAATAGAATAATATGAAATATGTTACCTCCTTACTATGCCAAACTGCACTCACTGCTACATCAGATCTCAATTCTAGATCTCTGAACTTCGCATGTCTTCCTTCACAATTTCGCTTTCACAATCTCTTAGGCTCTTTTCTTCACTTCATGCTTACATTCGCATGCAACCAAACCATGCTCACACTTCTTTCATATCTCTCAATTTTATACAATAAGGAAAAACATTCCTTCCTTTATACCACACTCAAATAATTACAAATGAGTCGGCACATAATTACAAAATAAAAGTTTCCATACGCTACATCAAAATTACACAAAACTGTCAGCTTCCAAATGCAATAACTCTTCACTCATGCAACCTCAAAGTTTGCACTATGAACCACATCATCATTAATGTGTCTCAAACTTCCCTTTAACTATGCAAAACTAGATTCCATCCTGATTAGGAGATATCATCCGATTTCCACAAACCGCTACTCAGGAACACTGCCTGAATACTGCTTTTACCAAAATGCTCATAACTTCCATGAATCAATGAATTACTATCTACACTCTTAACCATAGACAAATAACATATCAAAGAGTATAATTTCAACATTGCATAGCTCCAACTACAATATCCCATGTGCGCTAATCAAAACACTATCTGCTTCTCTGCTAGTCTCCAGAAGATCACTGTGTTGACATCAATGACAATCATAGTCATGAATGCAACAACAACTACTATAGAATGACTGCCAACATCTAGCATTCATTCCTAACACTGATCTAGATAGAAGGTCAAAGCACAATTCACCAAGATCTAGATATAGTGTGTATCTGTTATTTAGAAGGTTGTAGCCTTCACACATTCTAGCAGTGTGCTCTTAGATAGTGCGTCCTCACCCCCAACTAGGTTATTTGTAAAGGACTCCTAACAAGGTCTGACCCTTGACCAGGTCACTTTACTAAATGCATTGTAAAGACAACTCCTTACATGGTTAAGGATCTTCTAACAAGGATCATAAAACACTATTGCAGATTATTAGTGGGTGTCAATTCCCACTGGGGTTTTTACCTATTTTGGTTTCCCCATAAAAAAAATATTGGTGTTGTGTTCAAGTATTCTTTCATTATGTTTATGCTTTATGTTTAAGTATATTTAATTGGATACAGAATTGAAACTTGTAGATAACTTATTCACCCCCCCCCTCTCAATTATCTCTTGGGACTATTCCTAATAGTTATGCCCCAGCCTACTTTTGAGAATTGATACATATTTTTTCATCCATCCAGTGGTATATGAGCCCTATCTTTCTTCTAGATTGGATGGTGGTACTTCCTCTATGAGGGAGTACATGTATCTGATTTGAGTCATGAGGACACTAGTGAATGTATTTTTTTGAAAAGTGTCTTTTAACATTGAAGCTGTTGTTGACATAATGATGAAACACCTACCATTGATGTCAATGGGGGAGAAGTATACATGAAAAACCATGTATTGAAGAGAATTGAATAGGAAAATGAAGCAAGATTTGATTGATGAAGAGGACTTGAAGTATTTTTAGAGCAGTAGTGTTGCAGTGTTTGTATTCATGGAACTTGGATGTTTTTTCATCTATGTTGCCATCAATGCCAATAAGGGAGATTGTTAGGAATGAATGCTAAATATATCCTATAGGGGAGTATTTGTAGCCATTCTATAGTAGTTGTTGTTGCATTCATGACTCTGATTGTCATGGATGTCAACATAGTGATCTACTGAAGATTAGTAGAGAAGAAAATAGTGTTTGAGTTAGCGCACATGGGATATTGAAGATGAATCTATGAGGGGTTGAGGACTTACTCTATGATGTTCTATAAGATCATGGTTAAGAGCACATATGGAAATTCATTTATTCATGATAGTTATATGGAAATCAGTGGAAGCAGTATTCAGGTAGTGTTCCTGAGTAGCAATTTGTGGAAATCAGATGATATCTCATAATCAAGATTGAATTTGATCATGTGAATTTGAACAGTAGTTGAAGACATGATGATAGTGATGTGGATGTGAGCACAATGTCCGAGGTTGTATGAGTGAAGAATTATCTTAATTGGAAGCTGACAGTTTTGTGTAACTTTAATGTAACGTGTGGAAGATTTTATTTTTTAATTTGTATGCTGACTCATTTATAAATATTTGAGTGTGGTATAAAGGAAGGAATGTTTTCCTTATTGTAATATGTAATTGTGTATTGTATTTTAAATAGAATTTTGGAATTTTGAAATACTTATTGGAAGAGGAAATGCAAAGTATGGAGATCTGGTATTAAGATTTGATGAAGCAATTGGTATGGTTTGGCATAGTCAAAGGAGTATTGAGTTGTTGAGATTAGTTATCTTTTGGTATTATTATGTTGAGTAATACAAAATTTGGATAGTGTTTCCAATGATCTTACACCTAAAGTTGTTTGGGCAGTGGGTCCTTCTGTCTTCAATAACTCCTAATAGAGTTAGAATCTTTTAGCATGGATTCAAAGTCTCCTAATAGTGAGTGAAATGTACTAAATGTATTTTATAAGACTCTTAATAGAGCCCATCCTCTCACAAGGAACTTTCATATTAGTGCATCTTTTGTGGGCATCATTCCCACCGGGGTTTACTCTTTGATCAAGAGGTTCCCTAGTCAACATATCTTGTCTCATTGTGTTATTGTGTATGTATATCTTTCTATGGTTAGTGATTACATTTCTTTCATGGTTAAAATATATTTAAGTTGATAAAAGTTGTATTTATCTGATAACTGATTCACCCCCCATCTCAATTATCTTAGTGGACTTTACTTTATAACAGAAGTTGTAAGGAATAAAGTAAGATTGGTATGTAAAGGATACTCACAGAAAGAAGGAATTGAATATGAAGAAATGTTTGCAACTGTAACAAGAATTGAAGCACTAAGAATGTTTTTGGCTTTTGCAACCTATAAGAAATTTAAAGTGTATCAGATGGATGTGAAGTTAGCATTTCTAAACATAGAATTAGAAGAATTTTACATTGAGAAGCCTAAAGGTTTTCCCTTGACTCATGAACGTGATATGGTATGTAAACTAAAGAAAGATTTATATGGACTTAAACAAGCACCTAGAACTTGGTATGCAAGACTGGATAAGTATTTGATAAAATTAGGATTTACTAAAGGCACAACAGACAACAACTTGTACACAAAAGAAATTGAAAATGGTTTGTTGGTTGTAGTTATTTTTGTTGATTATATTATCTTTAGAGGAGAAGATGAAGCTAGTGATAAATTTATAGATGAAATGAAGACTGAATTTGAAATGAGTATGATTGGTGAGATGAAATATTTTTTAGGATTGTAGATAACATAGAACAATGATGGTATCTTTGTATGTCAAACAAAGTACTTGAATGACTTATTGAAGAGATTTGGAATGGAGAACTGTAAGCCAGTTGGAACACCTATAAGAACTAGACACAAGTTATCTAGCATGGATGAGACTCCTACAATTGAAAAAAAGAGACAGATCTATGATTGGAGGATTACAATATTTAACTCATACAAGACTAGATATATCACATGCAGTTGGAATTGTTACAAGATTTCAAGTTGATCCCAAAGAATCACATTATGTAGTAGTAAAAAGGATATTGAGGTACTTAAGAGGCACAATTGAATATGGATTGTGGTATAAAAATATGTTGACTTTACCCTATGTGTATATACAGATGTAGATTGGGGAGGTAGTGTTGATGACAAAAAGAGCACAAGTGGTGGAGCATTTTTCCTTTGAGGAAGATTGGCTTCTTGGCTAAGCAAGAAGCAAAATTATATTTCACAGAGAACAATAGAAGCAGAGTATGTAGCAGTAGCAAACAACTGTAATTAGATAATTTGGATGAAACAAATGTTGAAGGATATTGGAATAAAATTTGATGAGCATGTTTTTATACACTATGATAACACCAGTATAGTTAGTATGTCTAAGAATCATGTACTACATTCTAAGACAGAACATATAGAAATAAAGTATCATGTAGTGAGAGAGAAATTTCTAGAGAAAGAAGTTAGACTTGAGTATATAAGCACAAAAGAGAAGATTGCAGATATATTTACAAAGCCTTTGCCTAAGGATACATTTTAGTATCTGAGAGGTATGCTTGGGGTTAGGCCCAGCCTACTTTTGAGAAGTGATGTAGATTGTTACATCAGTCCAGTGGTATATGAGCCTTATCTTTCTTATGGACTGGATGTTGGTACTTCCTCTATTGGGGAGTATGTGTTTCTGAACTGAGTCATGAGGACTCTAGTGAATGTATTTTCTGAAAAGTGTCTTTTGACATTGAAGTTATTGTTGACATAGTGATGTAGAATTTGTCATTGATGTCAATGGGGGAGAAGGATACATGAAAAACCATGTTTTTGAAGAGAATTTGAGGGAGAAGGATACAAGCAATATAAAATGGAAAACTAAAAAGATTTGAAGAATGAATAGGAAAATGAAGAAAGATTTAATTGATAAAGAGGACTTGAGAGTATTTTAGAGCAGCAGTGTTGGTATTCATGGAACTTGGATTTTTTTTCACCTATGTTTCCATCAATGCCAATGGGGGAGATTGTTAGGAATGAATGCTAAATATATCCTATTCGGGAGTATTCATAGCCATTCTATAGCAGTTTTTGTTGCATTCATTACTATGATTGTCATTGATGTCAATGCAATGATCTACTAAAGATTGGAAGATAAGAAGATAATGTTTGAGTTAGCAGATGTGGGATATTGAAGATCAAGCTATGCGGAGTTGAGGACTTAATCTATGATGTTTTATAAGATAATGGTTAAGAGCATGTTAGCACTTAAACATGTAGATGGTTGAAATATTTTAAAAACTCACTGAACTTATGACTCATGCATTCCCAACAGCTTCATCCAGCACAATCTAAATGCTAAGGTATTAAGGCTTCAATACTTCTTCACTTTGAGTGTGAAACTCAGGTGGGTTTACCTTTTAAATTACTTCTACAAAGCATGACAAAATTGATCTATGTACTTGACATAGCCAATGCAACTCATAAACATACAAGTAAAAGTAAATGGAGATAAATTATCGATAAAATGATGGTGAAAAAATGTAAATCAAACCAAAACCAGTGCCTTATTCATTGGGCTAGAGTCAAAACTAAACATCTACAAAATCCTATTAACACAAAGATACTGAAATTCAAATAAATTGCCTAACAATTTATTCTCCCAATTCCCAACCCTGCCATCAAATTCATGCATAGAATTTCAAATCCCAGAGACCTCCCTGAAGACTTATTTTCTCCTAGAGAGAAACTTGAGTTTAACCCCTATATTCACCTTGTGAACAATACATTAAAAAGCCTTACTAATTAATGCATAAGAAATTCAAAAGCATCCATACATGAAGACAACCAGAGATAGAAATGGAAATCCAATATATTTGTATTAATTATCAACTGTATCCATTACAATTTCAAAAAAATTTCAAAGAAGTTCGATTCTATATTTAGTTTGCTTTACAAAAGTTCCACCTCCAAAAAGAGTAAAAACTTGTTATAAATATCAACAACCATCTTGGAATCCTTGAAAGGATGCAACAAGCTTTGGATGGTTGGGAAAATGACTTGCACAAAAGACAAAAAGTACAAACCAAAGATAGTGATTACAGTAACAGAAAGTAGTTCACAACTACTAGCATCTTCACAGGTGGCACCTTTGTTTGAAGATATTTCAGAGTAGTTACCTTGATTTGTTACATGAATGATGACCACCATTATAGGCTAACTTACATCATCCTATGTTTGAAACATTCTCTCCCTCAAATTCTGGATCAGGTGCCATGTGTGCTTTATTCTTCTTCTTCTTCTAACACAAGGGCAGTTGGCTTCTTCTTTTTGCTCTTTGTCATTTTGTCCCATGCTGCCACATCATCATTAGAAGGCCAACTATAAGCCTATAGTTCCTATAGTGATTTGATCTATTGGTCCCACATAGAATCAATTATTGTTTTTTCTTTTGCTACAAATCATATGCAGTCACCCTCAACTTTAAACAAACTATCAATTATACTATTACACCCCTCCAAGTCTAGGGCACTATCACTATTAAGGAAAGCATCATGTTTGATTACCAACTAATCCATTGATGCCTTCCACTCATCTATACTGACTACCTTTCCATCATCACCATATATTGAAGGAAAGTATCTATTGTAGTCCCTATCAAACATAGCCAACTTGGCCTTTATTTGGTTAGATTTCCTTTAAAAACTTTGATATAGCACTTACCAAACCAATCTTCTCAAATACCTCTATTACTATCTCAGGAATATCAGGCCTACTTTCCTGCAAAGCATCCAATTTATCAAACAACAAGCTTCTTCCTGGCCATACACTATATAGTGGCTCCAAAGTGATTGAAGGAATACTTCCATCTTCTCCCTTATTTTTCTTTTCCTATACTACAAAATCTTTGCTATAGTATCTAGGGATGCATCCAACCTTACTTTCTCTAAGTCCTTAGTAGGCTTGTTAGCAACTTCTGTATCTATTTGATGAGGGGCCTCAATTTTTAGAGAAGGGGTGGGAACTACTTTTGAGGCTTCTTCAAGTTTCACCTTTAAGTCCTCAACCTTATCCTACAATTTCTTGACCATCATAAGTTGCAGATCCCTATCCTTTACTACCTTCATCAAATTTTCAAACAATTTGTCATATCTCTCTAACAGCTGGATAGTCTTAGCTTCATTAAGGTGGGCAAGGTGCACAACTACCTTTGACACCTCAAGATTAGTAGTATTTTGCACAGACCAGACTATCTTATCTCTCTCCATCTTGTCTTCTATGCTCACCAAAGATGGCTTCTAAGTTCTTGGAGCTAGAGACCATAAAGAAATTTCCTAAGACTTAGGGTCATAGCCACTTCCCCTAATCACATCATCAATTTGTACCTCATATGACAAGCCTCCCTAAGGCTGCTTCCTAATTTGGTCTATGATGAAGGTGAATGTCAAATCCCATCCAGGAGTCAAAAGCATACCACTTGACTTAACCATTTCTAGACTAGGGTCATATGATCTTAAAGCCCTCATTGTTTCTTCACTTGGCTGCATATCCTCAGGAAAAGATGTCTTAACCTTTTCATGTTTCGTCCAAATGAGGAAATCTCTAAATAATTTAATTTTTATGAACTATTCATCATTAAGAAATTCTTCCTCATAGAGTTCTCTTTCATCCTTTCCTAGCAACAAGGACACATCCCCCTCCTCTTTTGTTAGAAGATTCTTTCCATCCCTGATGGCCTTTCTTATCTAATGGTGATCAAACCTATCATCAAGCATGAGAGATGAAGCAATATCAATTACCTTCTTTTTTTTTCTCTTCTTTGAAGGTTCACCAACCTCAAGTTTCTATTTTTTCAAAGGTGGCTCAAAAGTACCCCTTCCTCTTGTTTACCTTGAGTCAAATCAATTACTGGTACATCCTCTCCTTGAGGTGGACTACTGACCTCCTATGACTCATTAGTGTACTCCTTAGGTTCAGAGGCTGAATAATCCCTAGGGACCTCCAACTTTTCTTCAATCTGATCTTCTAACTAAATGGATAGAGTACTATACATTTTTATCATCTTCTCCATTCTTTGTAGAAATGGGAGCTCAGGGAAATAACCACCAAAAAGAATACACACTAACTTTAGCCTTTTCTAAATATTAAGTAACTCAAAATATTTATTCCATCTTTCTTGCCTTCATCAAAATCTAAGATGTTTCTTATCACATCTTCTTAATCTAGTCCCTCATGCTCCTTAATTGACCCAATTTTTGTAATCAAAGTCATTCTAGATGTCCTAATGAAACCCTCAGAGTCCACATACCTGCAAGTGGTTAAACACATCTTGAAATGATTTAACCAAATGTTGACCTTATCCAAATCCCTCTTGCCAATTAAGAAACTGCCCATTCTAAACTACCTTAGTGTAAAAGTCCCCTTTCTATGAGGTGCAAGGTGCTCTCTATTAGTCCACATCAATTTCCATTTAAACTCCATCATGGCTACTCTAGGAGGCACATATCTGGGTAACAAATGCATGGGTTGAGGGCACCCATAAACCCTAATAATTGTGTGACTATCCCTAAGGTAGAAATCACCCCAATTTTGATTTCCTATCCACTTATCCTCAAACTGCAATGGCCTTAGCAACATAAAAACATTAGGTGACAATCTTGTAACATTTGCACCCAACATCCCAAGACCCAAATGAACAAAGTAATTCTAAAAGATGGAAAAATTACACTCATTGGAAGTGTAATTCCAAACCCTCAACCAGTACTGCAATGGGTTTGGTTGGTTATTAAAAGTTCTCCTCAGTTTCAACATCTTAGCATCAAGGAAATTAACATGGTGGAATAAGATCAAGTGCATGAGAAGGGAATAATGTAGAAACTTGATAGGTCTTTTATTCTCTTTGATAGATATCAAACCCTCATGAATCATATCGATCACATATTAGATGTAATCATAGTCAGTATTTGAGAGAGAATTCTGAATATCTAAAATTATCATTAATAGGTCAGCAGGCATCTTTTCCTCATCTCCATCAATTCCTAAAACCCTACACAACCCATGACACTGGAATTTCATGTAACCACTCAGGGATGAAAATAGATAAGGAGCATTCATACTTGCAAGAAGAGGGGCAATGTAATTACCATGCTCACGCATGTGCATAATAATTTGACTTTTAATAGACCCAATATTACTAGCATACTTATCTCTCTCTCTTTTTTAGGTCAATCTCAGTAGAAGAAGAAGCATAAAATTCAAAAGCCCTCATGAAGGACTCCCTATCTAAGGTAAGGAAACCAAACTGGTATTCTCACCTAATAGTTTTTGAAATGGGGAAATAAAGCCTTGATAACACAATAATCAAGTCAACATCAAGGAAAACATCAGGCACAATCAACTTGGCCACCCCTAAAGTCCAAGCATTATAGACTGGAATTGCCTTATGCCTATTATTGTAAAAATATGAGAAGATGGTGAAACCTGATCCTGAAGGAGTGATAGGATCTCTATATTTGTCCATAAGGTCTTCAAAGGCTATGTCAATAGCCTTCTTATTCTAGTTTGGACCTAATAGAAGCTTGATAAATTCATCAAAATAATTTGGCTTCCCCTTGTGTTCTCCGCTCTGTTCCTTCACAACTGGAAGATGCAACACCTACCTCTGGATGACTCATTCTATCAAGAAAGAAGATATCATAGCTCTGCAACTTCACTCCTATAGCCTCAGTGCCAACAATTAACAATCAACTTCAAAAAAACTTTGAGCATGGAAAGCAATGAGGTCCTAACTATATACTTAAAGAATTTGTGTGCGTATGATTGCCAAATTGTAATGTATCCAGCCTAAGTCACTTATGCATTCAATTCTACACACTACCAACCTTCAAATCATAGCTAGCCGTGGCATAGAAGCTGACAGGATGATTTAAAAAATCAAAAATAGGGTGCGAGAGCAGCGATCATGGCTTTCTGCACTAAAAACCCTTAATTAATGACAAAATCCATCATTAAAACCTGATTGGATGGCTTTCTAATTTTTGCCAACTTGACACAGTACCCTTTTCCACGTTGCAAAAGCTCAAAAAGAACTAAGGGCATCAGAACTTAACCAGACATGGCTTGGGGATCCAGTGAATAAAGGAAACTCATGATCTCAAAAAGAAATGACAACGTATGATTAAGTTTGGAGATCCAGTGACCAAGCCATTCGTAGAATCTCAGAATGATTTCTTAACTCAAGGCTTTATATTGAGATCTCATGACCACCGTTGATCCCCAAAATGATCAACGATTCAAGGGCAATCCTTTAAAACTCATGCTAAGCCCCTAACCACTTAAAGATTCAGCGACCAAAGATTGCCAATTCTCAGAATCTTTTTCTTTACTCAACATTCATCTAGAGAACTAGTGAACAAAAAGATCTCCCATTCTTAGAAAGACGAGCTAAACTTTGGTTTTTCCTCACAATTTAGTGAACAAGGTTATCTTGCATTCTCAGAAAGAAAATCTTAACCATAGTCAAACTTTGAGAATGAGCGACTAACATCTATCTCAAATTTGCTAAGTACTTTTCACACCATAGGTTACTTCTTGAGATTACGCACTGACTGTTGATCTTGAACACAATCAACATCTATCACTGAATCACCTAAAAAAACTTTGACCATCACCTTTTCTCATGAGAATCAGTGACCACTAAAAACACACTTTACTCTACTTTGTTCACCAAGTCACTGAATACTTTGGAGCTTCACTAACTAATTTTGAGATCCCGCGAACACTGCACTTGCTAAGTCACTAAATAACTTAGGGCACTGCCATCTTTTATTGAGATTAAGTGACAAGAGAAAACTACTAACCTTCACCAAAATTATTTTTCAAAGTAGCCAAACTAAGAGATCATGAGAACAAGACTCAGTCACCAGATCACCAAATAATTTTATGTAGGACCAAATATTTGCGAGATTAAAGCATGACCACTGGATGAAAAGACAATCAACAGCATTTGTTGGATCACTGGAAAGTCATGAAGTTAGCCACCCGATCTAGAGAATGAGAGACAATTACCTCACTAAGTCGCCAAATGATTTTGAGAAACCACCAGATATCAAGTGAAAAGGAGATTACATAGTCGCTGAATCACTAGATGAAAACTTAACCATGATACAAACTAGGAGATTCAGTGAATGAAGAAAGCTTAATCTGAAGGACTCACCATAGTCACCAATTCACTAAAAGACTTACGAAAAGGGAAATACATTGCATGATTTAGTGAAGACTAGGAGAAATGACCACATGCATAAAGGAAAACTTAAGTTACTCAAAAAGTAACAAGAAAATATAAAGACTAGGGCTCACTCAAGGCTAACCAAGGACTTAATCATTTCCAAGCAAAACATTGAAGGCAAGGGTTTTACAACATAGTTACAACAAAATTCTAAGAATTCAAAACCCTAAACCAGACATTTCCTAAACCAAGACATTGAAATAAGACCAAAAGAAGATACCTTAGAAAAACTTAAAATATACCCAATAGTGGCTCTATCTAAGGATGCTTGAATGCAAGTTCATAGTAAGAAACCATGAATCTTTGGGAGGTAGACCACAAAACCCTAACCTAACACCAGAAAAAAAAACACACCTATACATATATACATAACTACTATGCATGGAAAGAGAGAATCAATTGAAGAAATATTTCAAGAATTGTCCATGCAATGGCAATTCTTATTCCTCACCATCCAGACTTCTCAAGAAGTATGAATCCTTTCCATGAATTTGATGAAAAATGAAGGGCCCCAACCATAAGGATTCAAACTTTGTATGTTTTCCTTTGTCCTTAGCCCTAGCATTCCACTGCAAAACCATATCATTTGGCTGGAACTTTCTAGTAGTAGCCCTTTTGTCGAAGAGGTATTTCATTTTCTACTGTAATTTTACATTCTCTTTTTAACCTTCTCTTCTACTCTCATCCAACTCCACTAGTAGAATCATTTTATCCTACAATGGATCACTAACTTCAAAGTCTTCTTCTCTTATGAATTGGTAGATAGGCAACAAATTGTTCATAGGGAGCCTAACCTTTACACCATAAACCATCTCAAATGGAGACTTGCCTATTGCTTTTATTTATTAATTCGGTCAGCCCACAATTCCAGTTTCAATTTTACATACCACATCCTTTTATTCTTTTCTAAGGTCTTCTTTAGAATTTGCAAAATACTCTTGTTACTAGATTATTCTTGCTGATTTGCCTGTGGATGGTATGGGGATGAGTAGGACATAACAATTCCCATTTTAGCACAAAAATCAATGAATTCTTGAGACCTAAAACTCATAGCATTATCCATTACTAGTTTCATGGGAACACCAAACCTAGTAACTACATTATTCATCAAGAATTCAATAACTACTATACTGGTTGCCTTTTTAGTTGGGATGGCCTCTATCCACTTATTAAAATAATCAGTAGCCACCAAAATGTGACTATGCCCTCCACTGGATTTCTCTAAGAATTCCCCAATAAAATCCATGACCCACATAGCAAAAGGGGCCTCTACAACCACAAGGTTTAATAACAAAGCACCTAACAATTTTAATTTCTTTGAAAACCTCTGGCATGACTCATATTTTTTGACATATATGTGGGTATCCTTAAATAAAACCGGCTAGTAATATCCATCTCTTAGAATTTTGTGAGTTGTGGACCTAGCTGAATGATGCCCTCCACACATCCCAAAGTGCATCTCCTTTAAAACCTTGTCAGATTGATGCTTATCTAAACAAAAAAGTAACATTCCATCATTATCTTTCCAAAATAGATCACCCTGTACTAAAATGTACCTTTGAGTCTATAACCTCAAACTCCTCTTTTGGTTATCACTCAAATCTTGTGGACAAGTAGCATATTTGAGAAAATGAACAACATTGGTGTACCACGGTTGCATTTCTATACTTGTAACATTGTCCTCACCAATGGCTACACTATTTACTTGCACTAGATCCATGTTTTCTTCTGTCATGAGCTTAGCAAGTCCTAGACCTCTCATAAGATTGGTTATGTGGAGTTCAATGTCAAATTCTTGAATCTTATTGATCCACTTACACCTCTTCCTAGTAACCTCACTCTGACTCAAAATATATTTTACTGCTACATGGGGGACATATGCATTTACTTTTGCACATACCAAATAAGGTCTGAATGTCTTAACTATCTTTACTAGTACATATGCCTACTTCTCCATCAACTCATAATTAAGCTCAGCAGATTGCAGTGACTTACTGAAAAAAGCAATAGGATGCTCAAACCCTTCTTCATCCTTTTGTAATAGAATAGCTGCAATAGTATGAAAAAATGCAAAGGAAAATAGAGAAAACGGTTTTGAATAATCAGGGGATATTAAAATAGGAGCCTCCTATATTTCTTGTTCAATTTTGTTAAAGGCTTGCTGAGTCTCATTGTTCCAATCAAATTTAACATCCTTTTTCAAAAGCTTAACAATAGGTTTGACTAATTCGGCAAAATTGGCAATAAACCTCCTTAAAAAGTTAATCTTCCCTAAAAAAGATTGCACACCTTTGACATTTTTGGGAGGAAGGACCTTTTTCATGGCATCCACTCTTTCTGGATCAATTCTAACCCCCTCCTTAGACACTATGTGACCAAGCCATTTTCCCTCTATTACAACAAATTGGCATTTTTTGGATTTAGTGAGATGCAAAATTTCAATGCCCTTACAATAACTTTTTCCAAGTGCCTGCAATGATCATTAGCTTTCTTAGAATAGGTAGTCAAATCATCTTGATATATAGCCATCAAGACATTGATCAATTCTTTAAAAGAACATCCATTTCTCTCTGAAAAGTCACCCCAGCATTCTTCAAGCCAAAAGGCATATAGACATAGACATAAGTTCCCCAAGGAGTGGTAAATTCTATTTTGAACTGTTTAGACTCTTTGACCAGAACCTGGTTGTATCCTAAAAACCCATCCATCATGGACAATAATTCACAGCTAGTTACTCTATGTAGCATAGCCTTCATGTTAGGCAATCCATAATTGTCCTTAAGTGATGCCACATTTAAATTCCTGAAGTTGACATAGAGTCTAATGTCACCATTCTTTTTCCTCACGGGTACAAGGTTAGAAACCCAAGAAGAATGTCTAATAGGCTCCATGATACCAGCATCTCTCAATTTTGTCAGTTTGGCCTACATCTTTGTTGCTAATAAAGGGTTGATAGGTCTATGTTTTTGTTTGAATGGTTTGGTTTCTTCCTTTAGAGGGATTTCATATTGAAATAAATCAGCTCTATATGCTTTAAGATCATCATAGGACCAAGAAAATACATGCTTATATCTCTTCAATAGTCTTATCAAATTTCCTCTAACCTCTTTACTCAACTTTTTCCTAATATACACCATCTGAGGGGAAGTTTCAGATCCTAAGTTTATTTCTTCTAAGTCTTCCATTTTAGTGTTAGATTTTTGAGACAGGTAACCATCATGTATTTTGAACATTCCTTCTAACTCCACTAACCCCTTTGGTATGTGATTTGAAGGTAGTTGTACTATCTCATTTCCCATAATACAATCTTTTCCCTCAACACACTGATGTGCTTCATTAAAATATATTTGTTGTCCATCATACTAATCTAGACCCTGAAGAAACCTAAGGATGTCAAAATCATCCTCAAAAACTTGCCAATTATATACATTGTCAGGCACCGTAGGCCTACTCTTGATTTCTAACATAGGCATACCAGTAAGGGTAACATCATCATTTTTAAGGGCAACATTGGCAAGAAAATCTACCATGATATTATTGGATCTTTCTACCCAAATGAGATTGAAAGCCTCAAAGAATTCTAGTCTATCCTAGACAACATGTTTGTACAATTTCAATCTCTCATCCTTGGTAGCATACTTAGATCTTACTTGAGCTATAATTAATTGGGAATCACCATGGACCTTTAAACATTTGATACCATACTTTATAGCAACATCTAATCCTAGTATTAGAGCATCATATTCAGTAGAATTATTAGTACATTAAAAATTCAACAAGAAAGAGTACTTAAATGTAATACCTAATGGGAAAATGAAAACAACACTAGCCCCTGATCCTTCCTTGGAGCATCCACCATCAAAGAACATTTGCCAAAGTCTATTCTACTGCAATGCTAACTCATCCACTATTGGATCTATGTTCTTCATCTGAGGCACTATCTCTTCAATCATGAAATTATTCATGTCAATGTCGACAAAGAAATTCAAGTCTTCTGGTGCAACCTTTTCAACCATGACTAAAGAACGGGGTTCTCTATGTAGTTTTACTTCAGTCCCATTAACTAGGATAGTAGCATATGATAGATCCAATTGCAACTTTCCACCGACTACTGCAGCCCATTGTCTTGATAGTAGCATGCCATAATGAGGCTTTGTATCAACCACCACCACATCCATTTTGTATGTGGCCTCTGGGAATGCAAAAAATTTCACTTCAATTCCCACTAGGGTTCCTACAATAGGCACTACCCTTTTATCCATAGCATAGCATCTACCATTAGAGGTATCAACTTTTAGTCCTAGCTCTTTCATTACATGATAGGGCATTACAGTTATAGCAGTAGTAGAATCAATCATACAATTTTTTAGTAGGAAATTATTCACTATCAATGTAACATAGAAAGGCTCAATAGATGAAGGCTCTTGTGTCACAATACTTCCAACACATACATCAGAGATGTTATGATGAAGGGTGCTCCCCTTAATACCACAAACACATAACAAAAATAGAGAAACAACAACAATATGCAAGAATAGAAAATTGGCTTCTTATTATCTCCACAAATGTGGAATTACAAACTTTCAGAATTACAATATGCAAAGCCACATGGGCATTCCCTTACAATATTCTGTAGGAAAAAGCCTCGAACTATTACCCAGATCTACTACCCAGAACTATTCTGAACTGCCTAAGACAATAATACAGCCTTCCTTATATAGGTAATTTTCCACCGCCTGGGAAGGTTCCAAAATTTTAGCCAATAAGGCCGACCAAACTTAGAATTATTTTATTTTACATTTTATTACATCATAGTCGGCTCAAGATAACCTTTGAAACCCAAACAGAAATTTTGAAGAAAATTATTTTCCACCATTTCAGGTGGCCCAAATTCCGAAGACCATAAGTCATCACCAGTTGACCCGATCGGCTATTATAACCCCATTTCAAAAATGCCACGAAGCGCTCTACAGGCTTGATTCACGCAAGCACCCGTCACCCAAATTTTCAACCTCATCCAAGGCCTCTAAAGCCTTCAAAACTGAGTTCAAAGTTTCTGTACCCTGCTACCAATACCAAAAATCTTCAATATCTTCCAATATACACTTGATCTGGCAATGAAACTTTACTGGCAGACTTATATGACCAAAATGAACCTCCAAGAAAGAAATCAGATCATTCTGAGCACATACAAAAATTACTAAAAATAGTAACTTTCCATAAATAGCAGCTCTGCACAAAATAGCCCTTATTGAATACAAAAACAAAATATTTTTGGGTGATGCAAGATTGCTCTTACACCCAGGATGCTCCTGCATTATGTTATCAATTGAAATAGGCTCTTCTACTAAATTCCCCTTATGTTGCATGGTCGGAGTTACCCCTTGTTCACTTATAAGAGCCAAGGCTATTGTCTTATGTTCTTCAATTTTCAGCATTTCAAGTAAAGGGATGGAAACCTTCATTTGGGATAGGGCATGTCTCATATCAAAGGTAGGAGGATCTGTAGAAACATCAAGGTAATCTTTAGGCCTACCAATTTTCCTTTTACCCTTATCAACAACAACCTCCTCATTCTTTTTCTTTTCAGTTGCAAGCCCTTCCTTCTTATTATTTACAACATTAGGCTTTGGGGAATCCTTATTTTGAAGGTTATCCTTAACAAATAATGATCTAGGGACTCCTTGATCAGTATCCACCCTCCTATTCCTTAAATTTTATGAGGATTTAGCTTGTGTTATAGCAGCCATAGTTAAAGTTATGATCTCCTCTTCACTGGGCTTTCTCCATTGTTTCTCATCTGACCCTAACTCTACCATATTTTCTTTGTATGTGTCACTATCAGATTCTTCATGATCAAAGTGAGTAAATACTTGTTGTTCATAACCAAAGAAAAAATTCCTTTTATGATCAACATCAGAGCAGATCTCTTCATCATCTAAAGACAAGAGATCCCCCATTATTTTAGTAGTAAACATGTTAACAGTAGGCTTTTCAAATTCTTCATAATCTCCTGCATATGAATCATTTGGCTCTTCTCCCAAGGCTTGAGCCACAACACATTGGAAAGGTGAATGAGGCATATTACAAGCTAGACACCAAGGGGTATTTTCCACATTATGTGCTATATTTTTCTTCAAAGGATTTGGTGTATCTCTTCCCTTTTGGGGTTCACTGTTATCAAGGATGGGCCTCCCATATTTCCAATTTGTTTTATAGGGTATATCTCATAAATTGGGGAGTCTATCCTACCTTTGATAAGGTGGTCTTGCATCTTGAAAATTTCTACCACCTCTTTCAAGTTTTTTTGGGAATTCTTTAGTAATACCAACTCCCTTGTCCATTTTATCATCGTCTTTGGATGGCCTTGTAGGTCATGGCCTTTCTTCCTTCCACAATCTACCCTCATCCCTCTTATATAACTAACCAGATGCCTTCCGGTTACTTTCAATGTTTATGGATAGTTTAAAGGCATCCCTTAGGGTACAGGGATTTTTATCTCTCTCAAGATAAGATATTTTACCATCCATAGAATTGAAATAAGTAGTCAAGAAAACTGCATCATCCAACCTCAATACTTGAAACAACTTGTACATAGCCTTTTGAAACCTACCATTAAACTCTAACATGCTCTCATTGTAATGTTTTTTGATATTATTAAACTCATTGAGCATGTAACTAGAATTCACAATGTAGTGCCTCCCTGGTTTGACTCTTATCACAAGCATCCTGATAGTGTTTTTTTGACCTTCACACTCATTGAGTAAGATCAAATTGGTCCCATGTAAGGATGTACCTCTAGTAGGATCTAAATTTAGAACATGTTTATGATGCCTTGAGTGACTTGGGGTCATTAGATTTGTTATTGAATTGTTCAATGATGTTCTATGGTGATTTAAAATGAGTTGATCTTGTGATGTACTCTTTGTCTTGTTCCTTTTGTGCACGTGTTAAGATTCTAGGATGCACTATGTTTTCAATAGGGTTAATTGTATTCATCTAATTTTCTATTAGCGCAATGGAGTGCCTATTTTGAGTTAATTGAATTGGAATAAGGCACATTAAATAATAATAAGGTGAAATGTAGATATTAAAGAAGTTAAATGTTGTTTCTTGTGTATGTAATTTCTTGAACACATATGCAGTAGGAAGGGTGTGCAAAGTCATGAATTGTGTAGGTAGAAATGCATACCTTAGAATTTTGAGATGTCAATTGGATATGTATGCTCACATAAACTACCATTTAAGTTTATATTAGGTTGATATGTGAACTTGTTGTAAGTTGAATTGTCAGGTCTCAATGTTCCACCATTCATATACATTAGACTTACTCTTATATTGATTTCATATCTTTGGCTTTATGTAGATGATGATGTTAGACATATCTTTATATGTGGATCATAATTATATGATATAGAAGGATAATTGAATTCTGACTCTTACATTTTGATGTACACTGACTTATGAAATAGAAATAGAAACAAGTAGGATACTGATTGTCTTACAAGTTGAGACTGCAAATGACATTAGGGTTAATTGAGAAAGTAGAAATTAAATTAAAGTTACATATGTTGTATATGGAGAAAGATTACATATGTGGTTTTGAAATTGCGATGAAATTGTGAAATACAATTTGCTAGTATGTATGTGTTTGAATATTATCATGGATCCTGCACTGCTCTATTTTATATGTTATCTTTCAGTAAAATAAATATTGGTGAAATCATGGTTTTATGATTAGCTTAGGATTTCATGATTATGTGGAAATAGAATTGGACTTTTGATGCTAGAAGAATCATAATATAATGTGGAATATGTAATGATTCATGAAATGTAATTATTCTTAATTGTCAAGTTTAGATGTTATTACTTCATTTTTTAAATGATTATTAATGCAAAGATTTTATGATATACTGACATCGAATTGAGTGTAGGAAAATGGTCATGGATATAAGTCGGGGAAACAAGAATGGACCTAAGTGAAATTAGTTTGAAACAAAGGTTGGCTCTAAGAAGAGCATGACCTTGTTGTAATGTGTTTTGATTCATCAAGTGATGCATGTGTGTATGTGGTTGATATTATTGCAAATGTATGTAAGTAAATTTCTAAATGTGTAAAAATATAAATGAATTTTTTGTCCACAAAGCATGCCAAATGTGTTTGTGATGTCTGCTTATGTGAGGTGTCACTTGACACCATTGTGTTGATGTGGCATGCTTGAGTGGATTATGGACCCCACCCTCTCCTTAGTTGGTCTTGAGGATTCCTAAGCTAGGTAGGTGGGTTGAGGAACCAAGATTTATGTTTTCAATAACCCAATTTCGTATGCAAGTCTAACTGGGGTTTTTTAGGGGTTCTGTGGAGACCCAGGGTGTAGTTTAGGTTGGATTTTGGTGCCCCAAGGCTAGCACATGGGTTAGGGGGCTTATTTATTCTATTTCCACCTTCCTAGGCCACCATTTTGTCTCTCAAAATGGGCCATTTTTTATATGAACGAAAATGGGAAATGCTATCTAGGTTGTCTCACCTTTTCATGTGTTGAAATTCATTCCATTCCTTTAGTAAGGGCAAGTGTCACTTTGTCTAGGATATAGAAATCTATTAGGCTTTGGGATGAGAGATGTATGGGGAAATGTCTTTTAGGAAAGAGAGGCTTAGGAGAGCACATACTTGTTCATTTTGGTTTATGCTAGATTTGGGAAGAGTGAGGAGAAGACTAGATGATTTTTGGACTTGCAGATTTGAGTAGGATAGGAAGCTTGGAGTTAAGAGGAGCCCTTCTTCAACCTTTCAATCTTGCCATTGCTTAGGAGAAGGTTGGAGGATTCTATCTTGTGATTATTTTGTATATGCTTTGAAAGTAATGTACTAGTGTAAATCTGTAAACTGTATTACCTTGTGTTGAATCTTATATTGATTGGTTTCACTTTGAGATTTTGCTTTCAATATTGTTTGTCTTCTTGAACTATTTCATATTTTTGTGTCTGCAAGTTCACTCCTCATCCTTGGGAGGATTTGAGGAGAACTTGGGGTGAAGGGCCTAGTTTGGATTTCCTTATGTATGAGAACATGGTTGTATGGGCAGCCATGAGAGCCTTCTTATGTTGTTTGGGGTTCATAAGGGATACTTCTTATATTTGTTTGGGGGCCATAAGGGAATTGTTGATGCTCATGGATTTGAGCTGTTTGGTTGGAAGTGCCTTGTGAAGGCTTACAATATTTGTTGAAATAATTTTTTGTAAGAAGATAGGTGTCTCCATAAGAGAAGATTCCACCTTCACCCATCTATGGATTCAGTCTATGCAATCCTTTGTGCTAGCTTGGGAAGGGAGTACACTTGTTTTGTCTTGTTTTTAGTTTGTGGCTAAATGTTTTTGTATGTGGAGTATGTCTATATCCCATTCATTTCTTGTTTCCCCAAGCTTGGGGGTGGCCATGTAATGGCCTAGGCTAGGAGGTGAGCCTCTGTGGCCATGTGGAAGAAGTCTTTTGTGTTGTAGGCCTGGTTGCATGTTAAAAAAAGAGTTCAAGTTTGAAGAAAAAGTTAAAGTTGGAAAATTCAACGGTTGTATGTAGGTGTAACAGCTTGAAAGATCTTGTTCTATCCATTTTATCTTCTAAGAAAATGTAATTGTAAATGATATAAGAGCTTCTAGAAGAAATTCAGAATTAGTCCTAGTGAATTTTATTTGCTCTCTCCCAAGCTCAAGATTCTGCATCTATTAAATGAAATTTTTAAATCAATTCTCCACAAAAATGTTGTATGGACTTGTTATGGACTGGAAATGTCTTCTTTATTTAATTTGGCTCAAAAGGATTGAAATTCTTTGTAACTATAAAATATTTGTTAAATCAGCTTTCCAACTTATATGTAATATGAAATAGTCATGAACAGGAAAGTTAAATAAATGTTATCTAGTTCTTTAAAAGCTAAATTGTTCTACATCTATGAAGTATATTTCATTGTTGATAAATGATTAATATAGTTGCTACTATATCCCAGTTTTCACATTAGATTTTATCTCATGTGTATGCATAAATCTAACATGTTGTTAGTAAATAGAGAACATAAAGAATATAAATTTGATCTTGGTAATAAGATTAGTTATAGGTCTACTTTGCAAAGGAATAGTATATTCATACAGTTGATTAAATGGTTCATATAACTGAATATATGTTGTTTCCCTTAACAAGTTGTAAACCATGTACCTAGCTATTTAAATGTTGAAGTCACATTGACTGCAAAAATTTATAACCAGTTTCTTTGTATTTAATAAATGTTAAAATATTTGTTTTTACAGAATCCATATATGAACTAAAGAATGAATACAAGATTTAAAATGTATGAACATAAGACATGTCTGAAACTAAATCCTATGTGAGAAAATATATTATGTGCTAAGTAGTAAATCTAGATTATGGATTAGTCTTTACAAACTACCTGTGTCTTATTGGAAGTATGATTAATATATCATTTTTATGCATACACCTGCTCATTGTATATATTATATATTATACATAAGCATTATGTATAATATATAATATAAAATCATACATGAATTCCATTCCTTTCAAACAAAAGAAAATAATGTTAAATCTACATTGTTGTTTGCTGTCTAAAATTTGGTAATCTTATATAATATAATAATACATGCTATTGTTATACATTAAATAATGTATAATAAATAATTTACATTATTACACTATACATATCTTGAAAGATTAAATATATTATAATATTACATATTATATATTATACATTAGATAATGTATAATATATAATATATAATATCAAATAATATTAAGTAAAGTTTAATATTAAATAATAGTATATAATATTAAATAATAATAAATATATAATATAATATTATATATTATATATAAAACAATATATAATATATAATATATATTAATACATGTTTTGTCTTTAAAAAAAAAGGAAATTAATAAAAAAAATTATAAAAAAATAACATTGGGGGCTCGGCTCTGCCGAAACCCCCACCTATGTGCCCTTGCATGTAAATAGCACTGCAAGGAGGAGGAACTGTGTTCCTCACACCCATGGGTGTGGGAGTGCAGCCCCTCCGTCACCTGCTAGTGGTGGCGGCAGGGGATCAGAGCCTACCGACCACCACTAACAGGTGGCGGAGAGGCTGTGCTCGCACACCCGCCGGTGTGAGGAGCTCAATCCCTCCACAAGCAGGTATTGGGGTGCGGATTTTCCCCCTTGCTAAAACAAAAAAATCTTGTCCCCTGCTAACAGATTTAAAACGGCTATGTCGTTTGCAAAAAAAATTTTTACATAAATATATAAAATATCCTTATTTTTCTTGTGTGGCATTACAGTATATTTTCGGTTCTATCGAAGAATGGATAGAACCGTTAAAATGCCTCTGCTACCATTTTGAAAATAGAATGAACATATCTAAACTCTACAGTAGTTCAAATCAACATTTTGTTAAGAATGAAATAATCATTTACATAAGATCTGTGAACAGGTCTGGTAAAAAAAACAAAAAGAGATCATATTATTAAACTTGAGGAAATGCCTGGATAAGAAACAAACCAAAAAGTATTACCCAGATTGTAGAGCAAAAGGGGTATGATTTTTGGGTTTGGATTGGAGAGGATTTCTTATGGGATAAGAGATCTCTTGTTGGTCCATTCCCTCAAGCCCTCATGAGGGCATCTATGTCCTCATAAAAATGTATCGTTCCCTCTTTGCATCTTCAAAACCCTGCATAAGAAATGAGAAATGAGAGCTTTTAGGGTTTCATGAAGTTTTATTATGGCCCCAAACCCTAATTTTGAATTAGGGTTTGGAGGGCCCATTTAATTTATACATTATTTTATTAAATGTTTATGTGCCATCTTTTGGAACTTTATAATTGAGATAGATTTGCCCTTTTGTATTTTATTGTGCTAGAGGGAAATATTATTTGAAAGAACCTTATATTTATGCTTCTCTTATTGTTATATTTTATTTATTAATGTTTATCAATAAGATAGTTTTAGCATTTTTATTGTTTCAATTAATACATAAGATGAGACATTTACCAAATCATAACTATTACTTATTTTTGTTCTTATAAGTTAGTTGAATATTATTTTAGAGATATATTACAATTTAATAGTCAGATTAGTTTTAATATGTTAGCGTATAAATTTTATAATAGATTTGGTTAAAATCATCTCTTTGGTAGGTTTGGATATTGTCGCCAATAAATTTTAATTTATGGTTTTTTTTATCTTAGTAAATCATTATTTTTGTGGGTTTAGTAGGTGCAAAGAAAAAAATATAAATTGGGAAGGGTGATAAGGTTTTAAATATATATTTTTATTGTTAGAATAAATTAATAATTAATGTTATAATTATCCATAGATAAAATGATATAATTAATCTTTAAATTAAATGGGATTAGCGAAGGAATTTAGTTCTTAAGTAAATTAGTTGATGTTAATAATATATTGTTCCTTCTATAACATTACAGTTAATTGATTAAAATATTTTAATTAAGATCCATAGAGTCATTCCTTTTCGATCTTAGAATTAACTTGATATGATTAGGGAGTTGATATTCCCTTATCAT
The DNA here is from genome assembly GCA_027943335.1 of Chamaecyparis obtusa. NCBI lineage: Eukaryota > Viridiplantae > Streptophyta > Pinopsida > Cupressales > Cupressaceae > Chamaecyparis > Chamaecyparis obtusa. The sequence continues at coordinate 2,521,858 of BSBK01000092.1, forward strand.
ATCTTTCCCTTGTCGCCTAATGTCTATCATCGAGTAGGGGACAAAGGCATGCCAGCGCATGCCTCTCGATCCCTTATATGACGTTGGGTGACTTTTTCCATGTGAAGCATACGTACCCTAAGCATCGCATCATTGGCTATTAGAGTAACCTGGTTTTGTTATGTGTCCACTCTAGAGTTTTTTTTTTAAAAAATTTGTTGTTGTGTTTTGCCCGATAATTTTGGGCATCACACACATGTTCTACATATTGTTCTTTGAAACATCTGACAAACTCATCCCATGATGTAACACTATTTTTAGGAAAACCCCTATACCAATCCTTGGTGTCTTCAACTAATGACTAAACAAAAAGCTTCATTATAACATCTTCATGCTTGATCTCATAATCATTAATTTTATCTGTGAAGAACTTCAAATGTTCTTCACAAGTAATTACATTATTTCCAGTGAACAATGGGATCTTCTTTCTGATCTCATCAGAGATTGCATTAGGCTGGCCAAGGATACCATCAAAGAATAAAGGCCTATACCTATCCAGATGAATTGGTCTTCTTTGGAAATTTGTTTGGACCAAAGGGGTTACTCCAACAATATAACAAGATACATTCCCCATTGTACCACCAGTCATAAGGGGAACTTGATTAGTGTTCAAATTTGGTCCATGTACATTCTGTCTAGGATGAGAGACTTGAGTATTTGGAAGTGAATTGCAAGGCTGACTTGGTTGGATTATCCCTGAATTACTAGGGACTGAACTACTGGCAGATGTATTTATATTGGCATGCAAGAAAGAAATCTTCCTCTTCATTTCATTTACCTTAGCTTCTAGTTTTAATTTCTCAAGTTGGAGAGCCAAATCCTCTTTAGCTTTTCTAGCCTTTTTTAAATCTAGGCTTGCTTGGGAGGGTACACTAGAAGTAATAATAGTTTTCTTAGGCTCATTAATGTTCACACCAACCACCTTTTGTTTTCCCTTGTTAGGGATCTCTTTTGTGGTATTTCTAACATCCTCATTCCTCTGGATCTCAAATGGGTGTAATTTCCTGAGAACATACCATTTTCCTTCAAACTCATCTTGTTTAGGTTTACTACCTTCAACCTAACTCCTTAGAATCTCCATGTCACCAAACAATTCCTTATCCAAACCCTGAACATCTTGACTTAGATCCCTAGCCTAGACTTCATTTTTCTTGGTTTTTCTGATAACTTCTTGCCTTTCCATAAGCAGTTCATATATTTTTTGTTCTCTTGCTTTCATTTTACTAGCAATCTCTAAAATTTGTTTACGCTCCTTTTTCCTTAAGGAAATCACTTCCTCTCTTAATTTTTTTGAATCATATGAGGTCATTTCTGTAGCAGAAGTTTCTCCTAATTTCTCTAAGGTTTCTCTCGTAGGGAAAAAACCTACTTCCATGACCTCCTCCTCGTGCATGGGAAAATGGACATTAGGCATGACTTTTTGAACATGTTCTAGGTCATCAGAAGAAGAAGAAGCCTCATGGGGAAGTGGTGTGTGAACTCTCTCTCTAGAAGATCCTTGGGGATTAGTAGTAACATGACCTATTCTAAACCATTTTTTTCTACTAGGTGTATGGAGCTCATCACCCATATTAATCTCTGGGTGATCCTTGAAATATGACCTAGTGAACCTCGGCTGACTCATGGCATGTCATAGAAATATTTAACAAAATTTCACAAATACCCACAACTAGTAAACACAGATTTCAGAGTCACCACCCACGATCAAGTGGGAATCAAATTATTACATTGGTCTACAATAAACACAATAGACAGTATTGCACTTATCTACTGTACATTGTCATTTCACTCCAAATTAGAGTTGCCATTTTTGTTAGCACTTAAACATGAAGATGGTTGAAATATTTTAGAAACTCACTAAATTTATGACTCATGCATTCCCAACAGCTTCAGCCAGCACAATCTAAACACTAAGGTATTAAAGCTTCAAGCCTTCTTCACTTTGAGTATGAAACTCAGGTAGGTTTACCTTTTCAATTACTTCTACGAAGCATGACAAAATTGATCTATGTACTTGACATAGCCAATGCAGCTCATAAACATACAAGTAAAAGTAAATGGAGATAAATTCTTAATAAAATGATGGTGAATAAATGTAAATCAAACCAAAACTAGTGCCTTATTCATTAGGCTAGAGTCAAAACTAAAAATCTACAGAATCCTATTAACACAAAGATACTAAAATTCAAATAAATTGCCTAACAATTTATTCTCTCAATTCCCAACCTTGCTATCAAATTCATGCATATAATTTCAAATCCCAGAGACCTCCCTGAAGACATATTCTCTCCTTGAGAGAAACTTGAGTTTAACCCCTATATTCACCTTGTGAACAATACATTAAAAAGCCTTACTAATTAATGCATAAGAAATTCAAAAGCATCCATACATGAAGACAACTAGAGATAGCAATGGAACTCCAATATATTTGTATTAATTCTCAGCTATATCCATTAAAATTTGAACAAAATTTCAAAGAAGTTTGATTCTATATTCAGTTTTCTTTACAAAATTTCCACCTCCAAAAAGAGAAAAAACTTGTTATAAATACCAACAGCCATCTTGTAATCCTTGAAAGGATACAACAAGCTTTGGATGGCTGGGAAAATGACTTGCACAAAAGACAAAAAGTACAAACCAAAGACACTGATTACAGTAACAGAAAGTAGTTCATAACTACTAACATCTTCATAGGTGGCACCTTTATCTAAAGATATTTCAGAACAGTTACCTTGATTTTTTACATGAATGATGACCACCATTATAGGCTAACTTACATAATCCTATGTTTGAAACATGCTCTCCCTTGAATTCTAGATCAAGTGCCATGTGTGCTCTATTCTTCTTCTTCTAACACAAGGATAGTTGGCTTCTTCATTTTCCTCTTTGTCAATTTGTCCCATGATGCCACAACATCATGAGAAGGCCAACTGTAAGCCTATAGTTCCTGTAGTGATTTGATCTATTGGTCCCACATAGAATCAGTTATTGCCTTTTCTTTTTCCACAAATTGTATGCAGTCACCCTCAACTTTAAACAAACTATCAATTATACTATTACTCCCCTCCAAGTCTAGGGAACTATCACTATTAAGGAAAGCATCCTATTTGATTACCAACTGATCCATTGATGCCTTCCACTCATCTATACTGACTATCTTTCCATCATCACCATATATTGAAGGAAAGTACATACTATAGTCCCTATCAAACATAGCCAAGCTGGCCTTTATTTGGTTAGATTTTCCTTTAAAAAAATTTGATATAGCACTTATTAAACCAATATTCTCAAATACCTCTATTACTATCTTAGGAATATCAGGCCTACTTTCCTGCAAAGAATCCAATTTATCAAACAACAGGCTTCTTCCTGACCATACACTATATAGTGGCTCCAAAGTGATTAGTGACTCATTCACCTTTTCATTAGCCTTATTCAATTGACTAACTGATTGATGGAATACTTCCATCTTCTCCCTTATTTTTCTTTGCCTATATTGCACAATATTTGCTATAGTATCCAGGGATGCATCCAACCTTACTTTCTCTAAGTCCTCAATAGGCTTGTTAGCAACTTCTGTATCTATTTGATGAGCGGCCTCAATTTGCAAAGAAGGGTTGGGAACTACTTTTGAGGCTTCTTCAAGTTTCACCTTTAAGTCCTCAACCTCATCCTCTAATTTCTTGACCATCATAAGTTGTAGATCTCTATCCTTTGCTACCTTCATCAAATTTTCAAACAATCTGTCATATCTCTCTGACAGCTAGATAGTCTTAGCTTCATTAAGGTGGGAAAGGTGCACAACTACCTTTGACACCTCAAGATCAATAGTATTTTACATGGTCCAAACTATCTTATCTCCCTCCATCTTGTCTTCTATGCTCACCAAAGATGGCTTCTGAGTTCTTGGAGCTAGAGATAATAAAGAAACTGCCTAAGACTTAGGGTCATAGCCACTTCCCCTGATCACATCATCAATTTGTACCTCATATGATAAGCCTCCTTGAGGCTACTTCCTAATTTGGTCTATGATGAAGGCAGATGTCAAATCCCATCCAGGGGTCAAAAGCATACCACTTGACTTAATGATTTCTCTAGCCTCTTCTATAGTAATGCTTTCAAGACTAGGATCATATGATGTTAAATCCCTCATTAGTTCTTCACTTGGATGCATACCCTTAGGTAGAGACTTCTTCACCTCTTCATGTTTCCTCCAAATGAGGAAATCTCTAAATTCTTTACTTTTTATGAATAGTTCATCATTAAGAAATTCCTCCTATTAGATTTCTCTTTCATCCTTTCCTAGCAACAAGGACATGTCCCCCTCCTCTTTTTTTACAAGCTTCTTTCCATCCCTCATGGCCTTTCTTATCTGATGGTGATAAGACCTATCATTAGGCACCAGAGCTGAAGCAATATCAATTACCTTCTTTTTTTTCTCTTCTTTGAAGCTTCACCGACCTCAAGTTTCTATTTTTTCAAAGGTGGCTCAAAAGTAGCCCCTTCCTCTTGTTGACGTTGAGTAAAATCAATTACTGGTACATCCTCTCCTTGAGGTGGACTACTGCCCTCCTATGACTCATCAGTGTACTCCTCAAGTTCAGAGGCTGAATAATCCCTAGAGACCTCCATGTTTTCTTCAATCTGATCTTCTAACTGATTGGATAGAGTACTATACATTTCTATCACCTTCTCCATTCTTTGTAGAAATGGGAGCTCGGGGAAATAACCACCAAAGGGAATACCAACTAACTTTAGCCTTTTCTAAATATTAAGCAACTCAAAATATTTGTTCCATCTTTGCTTGGCTTCATCAAAATCTATGATATTTCTTATCACATCTTCTTCATCTAGTCCCTCATGCTCCTTAATTGACCCAATGTTTGGAATCAAAGTCATTCTAGCTATCCTAATGAAACCCTTGGAGTCCACATACCTACAAATGGTTGAACACATCTTGAAATGATTTAACCAAATGCTGACCTTATCCAAATCCCTCTTGCCAATTAAGAAACTACCCATTCTGAACTGCCTTGGTGTAAAAGTCCCCTTTCTATAAGGTGCAAGGTGCTCTCTATTAGTACACATCAATTGCCATACAAACTCCATCATGGAAACTCTAGGAGGCACATATCTAGGTAAAAAATGTGGGGGTTGAGGGAAACCATAAACCCTAATAATTGTGTAACTATCCCCAAGGTAGAAATCACCCCAATTGTGATTTCTTGTCCACTTATCCTCAAACTGCAATGGCCTTAGTAACCTCAAAACATTAGGTGACAATCTTGTAGCATTTGTACCCAACATCCCAAGAACTGGATGAAAAAATTAATTTTGAAAGATTGAAAAATTACACTCATTGGAAGTGTAACTCCAAACCCTCAACTACTACTGGAATGGGTTTGGCTGGTTATTAAAATTTCTCCTCAGTTTCAGCATCTTAGAATCAAGGGAATTAACATGGTGGAATAAGATCAAGTGCATGAGAAGGGAATAATGCAGAAACTTGATAGGTCTTTTATTCTCTTTGATAGATATCAAACCCTCATGAATCCTATCGATCACATATTGGATGTAATCATAGTCATTATTTGAGAGAGAATTCTGAATATCTAAAATTATCATTAATAGGTCAGCAGGCATCTTTTCCTCATCTCCATCAATTCCTAAAACCCTACACAACCCATGACACTAGAATTTCATGTAACCACTCAAGGATGAAAATAGATAAGGAGCATTCATACTTGTAGGAAGAGGGGCAATGTAATTACCATGCTTGGGCATGTGCCTAATAATTTGACTTTTAACAGACCTGATATTACTAGCATGCTTATCTCTCTCTTTTTTTAGGTCAATCTTAGTAGTAGAAGAAGCATAAAAGTCAAAATCCCTCATGAAGGATGCCCTATCTAAGGTAAGGAAAATAGACTGGTCTTCTCACCTAATATTTTTTGAAATGGGGTCATAAAGCCTTGCTAACACAATAATCAGGTCAACATCAAGGAAAACATCAGGCACAATCAACTTGGCCATCCCTAAAGTCCAAGCATTATAAATTGCAATTGCCTTATGCCTATTATTATAAAAATATGAGAAGATGGTGAAACCTGATCCTAAAGGTATGATAGGATCTCTACATTTGTCCATAAGGTCTTCAAAGGCTATGTCAATAGCCTTCTTTGTTTGGTTTGAACCTGGTAGCAGCTTGATAAATTCATCAGAATAATTCAGCTTCCCCTTGTCTTCTCCACTCTGTTCCTTCACACCTCCACTGGATGACTCATTCTGTCAAGAAAGAAGATATCATAGCTCTACAACTTCACTCCTACAGCCTCAGTGACAATAATTCACAATCAACTTCAAAAAAAATTTCAGCACGAAAAGCAATGAGGTCCTGACTATATACTTCAAGAATCTGCATGCGTATGATTGCCAAATTGTAATGAATCTATCCTAAGTCACTTCTGTATTCAATTTCACACACTACCAACCTTCAAATCATAGCTAGCCATGGCGTAGAAGCTAACAAGATGATTTAAAAAATCAAAAATAGGGTGCGAGAGTAGCGATCATGGCTTTTTGCATTAAAAACCCTTAATTAATGACAAAATCCATCATTAAAACCTGATTGGATGAATTTCTACTTTTCTCCAGCTCAGCATAGTACCCTTTTCCATGTTGCAATGGCTCAAAAAGAACTAAGGGCATGAGAACTTAACTAGACATGGCCTGGAGATCTAGCAAACAAAGGAAACTCATGATCTCAAAAAGAACTACCAACCTATGATTAAGTTTGGAGATCCAGCGACCAAGCCATTCATAGAATCTTAGAATGATTTCTTAACTCAAGGCTTTATATCGAGATCTCACAACCACCGTTGATCCCAGAAATGATCAACGGTTCAAGGGAAATCCTTTAAAACTCATGCTAAGCCCCTAACCAACTTAAATATTCAGCGACCAAAGACATCGCCAATTCTCAGAATCTTTTTCTTTACTCAACATTCATCTAGAGAACTAGTGAACAAAAGGATCTCCCATTCTCAGAAAGCCAAGCTAAACTCTGGCTTCACCTCGCAATTCAGTGAACAAGGTTATCTCGCAGTCTCGAAAAGAAAATATTAACCATAGTCAGACTTCAAGAATGAGTGAATAACATCTATCTCCAATTCGCTAAGTACTTTTCACACCACATGTTACTTCTTGAGATTACACGTTGACCGTTGATCTTGAACACAATCAGCAGTTGTCACTAAATCACCTAAAAAAACTTTGACCATCACCTTTTCTCATGAGAATTAGTGACCACTGAAAACACACTTTACTCTACTTTGTTCACCAAGCCATAGAATACTTTAGAGCTTCACTAACTAATTATGAGATCCCACAAACACTGCACTCGCTAAGTCGCTAAATAACTTAGGGCACCACCATCTTTTCTTGAGATTAAGTGAGAAGAGAAAACTACTAACCTTCACCAAAATTCTTTGTCAAAGCCACCAAACTAAGAGATCATGAGAACAAGACTCAGTCACCAGATCACTAGATAATTTTATGTAGGACCCATTCTTTGTGAGATTAAAGCATGACCACTGGATGAAAAGACAATCAATGGCATTCACTGGATCGCTAGAAAGTCATGAAGCTAGCCACCCGATCCAAAGACTAAGTGTAACACCCTGCCAGGCAACCCAAGAGGACAAGACATAAAACCTCTATAAAATGCAAGTAGTGAATTTTATTTATTTATTTATTTATTTTAACTAGAATAATATTCATCATTACACTTCATATTTCTAAAAGAAGAAATAATTTTCTACTACTTGAATGTAAGATTTATACAACTTAAGTCATCCCGGGTTCCCTAACGTCACTACTAAAGCAACATCATATAAACCATTTACATGCATAAGATATTCACGAAATCATGAGCTTAAAAGATCTACATTCATTTTAATGCACCAAGTTAAATGTCCCTAACTTATTTCTTTTATTAAACATAGGTTAATCATCCAACATCATTATTCCTTTTATCAACTCATTCCATAAATTCATATTGATTTCATCTACATCTACTATCCTTTATATCACTTTTCTCTAATAATTTAGGTAAGAGATTAATATTCATTAAGGTAGGCATTATCCTAGGTACTTCATTAACATGAACCAAGTATTAACATTATAATCAAGTTACTATTTTATTGCATTGTTTCATAACCATTCATTGTTAATAATTCCAATCACTAACCTATCATTTCTCAATAATTTCCTTGGATCCTTTCATCAAGAGAGAATACATTATTTTTGTGATACATCATTATATATAACTATATTTAAGATTATTTCCTTTACACATGGACAACATAAGAGGATAGGATAAATAACATAAACACTTTCTTTTAATGCTAGTAACATGTCCAATATTCCACATTCTTTTCCCTTTCTTTTACCTAGAACTACCCATTTCCTTATGCATTGCTTTGAATTGAGATTGCATCAATACTACAAGACTCCTCTTAGGAGATTAAAAATTACATGAATACAAATACATAAGTACATCTCAACATATTAAAATATCCAATAAGAAATCTTCAACTGCAGATCTGGAAAGGAATATGTGCTAGGATCATCCAAAGAATCACGATCAATACCTCGATATAAATATTAACCACCCAACCACGTGGAACCAATAGGCCCACTCCCCCGAGCTAGGAGATAGAACCAAAGGCCCATACAAGAGGTAACAACTAGGAAATTCCTAAGGTGGTGATAAAATTTCCCCAAAGTCACAACACAAAAGAAAAAACAAGAAGACCACAAGGACTACCAGAGGCATGATAAAATTTAGTAGAGACTCTAAGCTACAAGCTAGGTGAGTGTCATCGCATAGCCCTCACCCCTTGGGTTGTCCTGGTACTAGCCACTCTTGGCCCCGGCCCCCAAGTAGGCACATGCGGGACCGAATGCCTCTCGTACAGACAAGGTCATCCAGTCGTACCTACACATAGGTACCTTCTCCCACTCCCATCCTTAGTCTTTACTAGCACTAAAGGCATGGGCGAGGCACAATTAATCTTGATTAGTGTGTAATTTCCCATTTCAATAATCTCCCATTCCCAATTCATTTATTTAGGTTATCACTTGATTAAATAACTCATAGTAGGTTATCCTGGTACTAGCCACTTAGGGCCCCGGCCCCTCACTATGAGCCACTCACCTAGTGTACTTAGGTTCCCTAACATACATATAAAAATCATAAGAGCATAATAGATCCATCATCAAGAATTCATACCAATTCCATAACAACATTTGATTGAGTTAAGGAAAACATATGTTGTCCCTAGTCCACTTGACAACCCTAAACTCAATATGGCATACAGAATGTTCCAAACATATAAGAAGACATCCAAGTGATATTATAAACATATTCAGAGTATACATAGATCCAATTAACCAAAAAAACATTTGAATAGCCTCTGGTGACCATACGAAACCTTAAAACTTAATGATGTTCTTAAACTGAATTATTTCAAGCAAGGATTAAATGCAAAGAATAGTCATCATAGAACAGTCATCCATATCTTCCACAAAACAAATAATAAAGGAAATCTCTTCAGTGGAGATTTAGCTAACATAATTATGGACTCTCAATTTGATTTTTAGGAAGATCCAATGGTGGGAAAGAAAGTTATGACTTCTGGTTTAAAACAGAAAATTTTGGTTAGAGTTCAGACCTGCCTTCACTAAAACGGTTGTAATTTTCACAAAACATAATAAAAATTCTCCAAACCAATTGGAAATGAAAGATAAGACTTAGGAGAATATTTTATATCAAATTTAGACTTTTATATAATCATATCAGCCTGTATCATACGAATACATTTGACAGAAAATTCGGAATCGAGAATGGACAGGCATAGTCTGCCAAAATGTCAAAAATAAGGCATTAATTCGACCCTAAAAATAAAATCAGAGAGATACCCATTTGAGATCTGTGAATTTTACTTCCATAAAATCAATTTAATAAAACCCTAGATGCAATTTAAATTATTATAATAATAGATCTCCAAAAATGGGTTTCTAAAAACCCTAGGAAAACACATGCCAATTCTTACAAACAAAAACTCAAAACTTTAAAATAACCATAGAAATTAAAAGTACAGATATAATAAATAATTATAATATATAAATAGATCCATAATCTATCAGAGACATAAAGTAACTAACATATTCAATCCATACCTCATGTCCTACAAAGGTTGAATCGAAGAAGGAAGGAAACAAAAGAGAAGACAAATCCAAACTTGAGATGCATCCTTCAAACCCTATCCACTTTTAGAAATCTCCATGAAAGAAAGAAATAATTCCACAGCAAAGAATCCCTCTCTCAACTATTGAAATTCTCACAAAAATGTCTCTCTCCCAAAAGCAAAGATAACCAAAAATTCTTAAAGACATATGCTTACAAAATCTCCCTCACATCTCCAAGTTTTCTCTCCAAAATCACCATGAAAATTAAGGCCATCCTCTCCTCAATGCTTCAGCCCCAAAATCTCCTCCCTTCAAATGAGAAAGTAGTGCATATAAATAGATTTCCAAAGGTTGAGAGGAAAAGTAACCAACTCCCAACTAACTCTTAACTAAAGGGTATTATAAAATAACTTAATATCATACAACTATATTACTCAAATATACAATAAAAGATTATTTGTATTCATTCATACACATATGTAATATTATCCTAACATATATGCATATGCCATCATTAATTACATCAATATCTATATATATAACCTATCCTCATTATTAATAATTAACAATTGAGAATAATATACCTCGCATTATTTAATATTTAATTATTAATAATATTATACTTTACATTAATCTCAAAATATACACCATCAACAATATCTACAATAATTAACATATAATCACATATAAATTATATATATATAAATACATATATGTGTGCACCCATATATATATTTCCATATATATATATATATATATATATATATATATATATATATATATATATATATATATATATATATATATATATATATATATATATATATATATATATATATATATTTATATTTATATTTATATTTATATAGATACATGCCAAATACCAAACACTATAATCTATAAGATTATGAAGTAATAGATCACAATATTATTACCTATTTATAATTACTATAGGATATAACACTGAGGTAGAATAAAATCACATGCCTCAAAATAAATTTAATCATCAAAAGAAGCCATAAAAATCAACTATGAAACATATCGAGAAAACCATAAGATCAAACAAGGTCAACCAAAGTCAACAAGGAAAGTCAAGCCAAACTCCTGAAACACAACATAGAAAGATTAACTAAGAATCATACCAAGAAGGAGAAATAAATAAAATGAGTAAACAAATCATACAACCAAATGAATTCAAGTGGTCACAAGGCACTAACTACAACCATGCCCAACCGGGTGCGTTGGATCTGGGTTTTTGACCCAAAGGTTGACTGACAAAGAAGGAACCCTAATATTCCCAAATTAGAATAATGACAAAGGAAGACTCATGTAGGGGCCTTAGTACTATCTCCATAACAATAACCATCGAGGATTTGAGGGCATGCTCAGACCTGTGAAGCCAGGTGAAGTCGATGCCCGGTACCTGCAAGCCTGCATCACAAAGAAGAAATACATATGCACGGATATACATATAAAAGAAAACATTGCAAACAGATGACCAGGATCGATACATCGTGTGGACCTCAGCTATGTGAGTAACTACGACTTCGTCCTGAATCATGAAAACACATCATGTATATATATACACTCAAAGCATGTAGCATCATCATAATGAAGGTTAGAATCTCAAGCATTGTGTTAGTCTCTTATCAATACTAATAATAAATTAACATAATCAAATCATCAAGTGAGATACAAGATTCATCCAAGGTAACCTTAATAGAAGAAAATATAAATAACCACTTATATATATCTATCAAGTACATATCATATAACATCCTAACTATGTTCATAAAGGTCTTGTAGGTACTCAATACATACATGGAGATAAATACATACAAAAATGATACCTTTAGATAGTATGTCTGATATTAGAATCATTGAGTACTAGCTTATGAAATTATTATAAAAAAACTATAGGAATAGATCAAACAAGAATCATGTACAACTTAAGCTGTAAGAAAACATCGAAGGATCTTAATTCTTTCAAAAACACAAAACTTATATTAGGGTTAGAGGGGTATTACACTAAGAGACAACTACCTTGCTAAGTCACCAAATGATTTTTTGAAATCACCAGATATCAAGAGAAAAGGAGATTACACAATCACTGAATCACTGGATGAAAACTTAACTGTGATATGAACTGGGAGATTCAAAAACTGAAGAAAGCTTAATCTAAAGGACTCACCGCAATTGCCAATTCGCTAGAAGACCTATGGATAGGGAAATGCATTGTGTGATTTAGTGAAGACTAGGAGAAATGACCACGTATAGAAAGGAAAACTTAAGTGACCCAAAAAGTAACAAGCAAATATAAAGACTAGGGCTCACTCAAGGCTAACCAGGGACTTAATCATTTCCAAGAAAAATATCGAAGGCAAGGGTTTTACAACATAGTTAAAACAAAATTCTAAGAATTCAAAACCCTAAACTAGACAATTCCTAAGCCAAGACATTGAAACAGGACCAAAATCAGATACCTCAGAAAAACTTAAAATATACCCAATAGAGCACATATGAAAATTAATCTATTCATGACAGTTATGTGTAATTTAGTAGAAGCAGTATTCAGGAAGTGTTCCTGAGTAGTGGTTTGTGTAAATTGGATGATATCTCCTAATTGGGATAGAATCTAAGCATGCAAAGCTGTACTAATGATGAGCACATGATGATTGTGATGTGGACATGACAAAAAGGTCAGAGGTTGCATGAGTGAAGAGTTATCTTAATTGGAAGCTGACAGTTTTATGTAATTGTGAAATTTTTATGTAACGTGTGGAAGATTTTATTTTGTAATTTGTATGCTGACTCATTTTTAATTATTTGAGTGTGGTATATAGGAAGGAATTTTTTCCTTATTTTAATTTGTAATTGTAATGTAAGATTGTGAAAGTGAATTGCAGAATTGTGCAATACTTGTTGTAAGAGGATATGCAAAGTATAGAGATCTGGTATTGAGATCTAATGAAGTAGTTGGTTCGGTTTGGCATAGTCAAAGGAGAAGTGATAAGTTGTTGAGATCAATAATATTTTCTAGTATTATTCTATTGAGTAATATAGAGATCAATTGGACAGTGTGTTCAGTGATCTTGCCCTTGAAGCTATTTGGACAGTGGGTCCTTTTGTCTTACATAACTTCTAACAGGGTTAGAATCTTTTAGCAGGGATTCAAAGTCTCCTAGCAGGGACTGATATGTACTGAATGTATTTCATAAGACTCCTAACATAGTCCATCCTCTCACAAGGCACTTTCATATTGTTGCATCTTTTGTGGGAATCATTCCTATTAGGGTTTACTCTTTGATCAAGAGGTTCCCTAGTCAACATATCTTGTGTTATTGTGTTGTTGTGTATGTATATCTTTCTATAGTTGTTAATCACATTTCTTTCATGGTTAAAATCTATTAAAAGTGATTAAAGTTGTATTTATCTGATAACTGATTCACACCCCCCCCCCCCCCATCTCAATTATCTTGGTGGACTTTACTTTCTAGCATATTGCTTTTATTCAGTGCATAAATAAGTTTGCATTTTTAGATCTATTTGATGCAAAGGTTTGGGAAGCTATTATTTCTTCTTGTTGGTATTCTTGGATCATGTTATGAGTGAGTTGATGGTTTGCATTGATCATGGTGGTCACATTTGGTAGTGTATTGGAGTTATTTGATTTGGGTCTTAGCCAGCTTGGTGAAGTAACATATTACGATATCTGGTGTGAATTTGGCAAAGCTTTTTCATGTTCAAGGATCATGTTTTCAGTCCTATCAAAGTCTTGGTTGATTGGATTTGAATCACATTTTATTTTGAGTATAATATTTGTATTGTTTGTTCTTATAGGTCCTAGTCAACCTTGTTATTGTTTATTCATTGTAATATGTATAAATGGATAGTCAATTTGTGATTGCAGATTGTGTGTGTTGTGTAATGTCCCCACTAGGGAACCCTTTAGGAATTAGGTCTATGACCTAAAATTACAACTAACAAATTTTTTTCTTAACATTCTAACATATCATCATAACCATTCACAAGTACATTCATTAAGGTTCCCTTAATGAATTATTTACCATTATCAAGTATTACTTAATCTAATGAATTCTATTTCTATTTCAACTTCAATTTACATTGAGACATTGCTTTCATTCTACTTCAAAACCAATTGCCTTAATGAATTAATTGAATTCATTTTCTTTACCAAACTAACACATCATTTACTTTTAGAAATGCAACAAGAACACATTACTTATCTCTTCCACTAAGTACATTTATTATTTCCTATTTATTTACTCCTTAACCTTATCTATGCTCAACTCAATTACACCATCAAAACTCAATTAAACTTTTCCATTAAGAGTCCTCACTTTCTATCTTCATTTCAAGATTGATGCGGGAGCATCCTAGGATACTTGGCAATCCTGTATCAACCAAAAATATGTTTTCCTTTGAAGGTAGATTATTATTTTTGGTCTTTGTTTTTTGGAGTACTTGCTTGGTTTGGGAGACTGTGTAATGTCCCCACCAGGGAACCCATAAGTAATCAGGTCTTATGACCAAAAAAATGCAACTAACAAATTTTTTTCCTAACATTACATCACTACTACTTCACATTTGCATTCCTTAAGGTTCCCTTAATGAATTCATTCACTAACATCTTTACATTACTTGTCCAAATTGAATTTCATTTCCTTTCTTTACTTTCACATTTTGGAACTTAAGAGATAGGGTAAGAAAATAAAATTTCATTTACAATTATATTTCTTACTTTATATACTAATTTCATTTCTCCTTCCAACACACTGAATAACTATTCCTTACAAATTACATCTTAACCTTAGCATAATAAACATTTTCTTTCATTACAACATAGGAGAGATAGAAAAGATCATTCAACATTACATTATACATTTCCAACATTAATCTTTCAAATAACAACCCTTGAAACAAAGCCTAGAACTATCCCTCCCAATTACATTGCTTTTCTTTTCAATTACATCTTTCTGATAATAACTCTCATTACAATAACAAGTACATGAATGGCCTAGAGGCATTAAAACATATCTTTATATCTTCATTTTTAGTAACAATGATACAATATAAAGGTCTTCATAGAATTGAACGTATCCAAGACATGAACCACGAATAAGACCTCGAAAGATTTTTGCCACCCAACCATGTGGAATTGATGAGGTTCCACCCCCCGTGCTAGGAGATAGAACCAAGATACTCACAAGGCCCTAAGAAATATAAGGCTACATAAAACCCTAATTTGAAAGAAATAGCATAACAATATATCACTTTACTAATCACAAGGGCTAGGTTCCTAGCATACCCTCTAGGTGAGTGTCATCACATATCCTAGATTTTTGGGATCCTTCCTGGAAATCATGTAACCCCAGTCCCCCCTTATGAATAGGGATCCATCTTGGTAGTTATCCATGGTCTTGGTACTCCAACAGGACTATGTGGCCATTAATATGTTTTATTTCATTATCTTTTGTTTCCCCCCCTTTCCCAGATTCATTGTTAGGTTATCACTTTTTACTAACCCACCCATAGGATCATCTGGTAACCACTTTAGGGTTCCAACACCTATGGTGAGCCACTCACCTAGGGTACCTAGTCCCCTACCCATACACACAAGCCATGAAAACATCAATTACTTTGAAGAGATCCATATTCATAAGTTCTAGGGAGCCCTCCAGTGCACTCAGGCCACCCGAACAAGTCCTGACCTTACATTATGGACTCTACCAAAGCCAAGTATGAAAAAAAGCTTAAAATCAAAACCATGTATAGAAATTAATTAAACACAACATAAAACTTCCCACTTGCATTTACACAACATTTCATAGTTTATTTCAAAAGTCTAAGGAACTCCCATGTGCCTGAAATTTGGCTAAGTCTGAATTTTTTAAGAAATCTCAAAATTAGAAGTTGTATCTTAACTCCTATGAAGCTGAAACCTATCCCAATCATCCTAAAAGGTACCTAATCCCTTTATACAAGTATAACTTAAAGTATAAGAAATCTATCTAGCTTGGTTCACACTAGCATTCATGTCTTGCTCGGTTAACACTAACATTCTTGTCTTGCTCGGTTAACACTACACCGACCCTGATCAGTTAATACTAAACCGACCCTGCTTGGCTAATACTAGATTGACCTGCTCAGCTAATACTAAACTGACCTACTCAGCTAATACTAAGTTGACCTCCTCGACTAATACTAAGCTGACAAAATAACAAAATACGACTATCAACTATGACTTGCAGGTAAAACTGGGCATTATGGGGACCATGGTTGCCTAATCTGAGCATGACCCATTTGAGATCTCCTAGTTTCCCTTTTGAAATGACTAATTAATCCTTCCTATCTATCTAACAAATCTATTCTAGATCTGGACAAAGAAAAGTGGTGCACAAACTGATAGGGACCAATAAGGTTGAAATAATAATTCTAAATTCTAGAAGCACTCATGGATATTTTGGAAAGAAGTGAGATAAAAAGGAGAATACTAAGGATCCTATAGACTAAATTAATGCAAATAAAAGCATCAATTTCACAACGAAGTCTGCAAGAGGAAAATAGTAAGAAAATGACTGCATTTCAATCCTACACCTTCATGACACTTCCTATTTCTTACTAGACTTCCCTATTTCATTCAACTCCAGATAAACTCATCCTTCCACATGACCATAAACAAAACTATATAAACATACATGATTTAATACCATATCATAAAGGAAGAATGGAGATTCTTCCCAGTTTAGACCCTACATTGGGTCCTACGGAGAATCCTCTTCCCTTGGCTGGAGAATCTCTGCAAAACTTCAATCCTTGAGTAGATATCCTTTTGAAAATCTTCCTCTGGAAATCTAGTCCCAGAAATCCAAAAAATCTCAAACTCACATAAACTTTCACCAAAAAATTTTAGAGAAATCAATTACAGACAATGCAAAAGAAAACAAATCTTCCAAAAATTATCATCCTTCCTGCACACAAAAATCTTGAAATATTTATCCTCCAACTATGTGGTTGGAGGAGTTGCTTTATGGGAAGCAACTTCTCCAACTTCCATAGTTGGTTGGAGGAACAACCAAATAATTTCCTATAAAGACTTAATCAAGGTTTTTAATAAATTTAATCAAAATATCTTTTAAACGAAAGCATAACAACAATAATAGACAAATAATTTTCAAGAAAAACACATAGGACAATAGGAAAATAAGTAGCCTAACTTCTAGGAGGTCTTGAGTTCAACTCCCTCCTAAATAGCTAATATTACTACAAAGGACATTTTCATTTTATTATTATCATTATTTTTACTTTTATCTAATACATTCATTAAATATACTTTATTTAACTCACTTTATTTTCTTATTATAAATCACATACCATTTACACAATTAATGAAACATACAATTATTATTATTTATATAAGCATGGATATATGCATGTGCACCCACATATACACACACCTATATAACATACAAACAATTATAATATATTTATAACATAATCATTATACATATAAAATAGATTAGTTCTAACTCATAACATAAACTCAGACCAACATCAAATCAAGTCCATAACATAAATTGCATTCTATTTTCCCAACTAGGATAACTTTCTAAATAGAATTTTAAGTCAATGGGTGACCTTGAGAGTAACTTGGTTAAATCTCCACACATCAAGAGTTTGAGGATTTTGAAAGCACGCTCAGACCTATGTAGCCAGATGGAGATGATGCCTGGTACCTACATCCTGCATCACCAACTGATATGCATATATAAATAGATAAATATAAAAGATAGTGGAAAACAAGGAGGGAGAGTGCAACATCATGTGGATCTCCCATAGGAGTAACTATGACTGCCCCTCCTCATCCTACACTCACATCAACCAGTGAACATCAAACCATAATAGGGTCAGTAGGGTTAGATCATATTAAAACATCATAACACAAATCAATGTAAAACATTTTACTGATAGTTCATTTCTAGCCATTCATCATTAAATTATAACTCATTTAATATTTCCAAATAAACTGCAGTAAACAAATATATATACTCAAATGTCTCATAAATTGTTAAATAAATAATGATCATAGTCCATCATAAAATCCAAAGTGTCAAAGCAAAATTCTTGTCATTCTAACATAGGAAGATGCTACGATGGGCATTACAGACTGGTTGCTCAGTTTCTGTGGTTACCGGGGTGCTCAGTCTCTGAAGAACGCTCAGTAACTCAAGGTGTCGGTTATCTGGCGCTTGGTGATAACTGTGTTGTGTTGGACTACAACTAATTTGGAATTTTATTGAATAATCTATGATTAAAGATCATTAAGGAGTTGTTGATTAGATATGTAATATGATTAAATCAGTATTATGTTGTCATTGATGTCAACTAGTTTGATAGCACTTATCTTGTAAGTTACTATACCGAGACATCTAAAGAAAGGTGAAAGAGATGAAGAACAAATAAATCTACATGAGGAAAGATGTACATGATAGATAAGGATAAGGAACACATTGAGTAACTTTTTGATGAGTCTATGACTTGGTGATATTGACTTTATTATGTTGCATTCATCTATGATGAAGTATAGAGCTAAAAGACACAAAGCAGTATTGTCGGTAAATGAAGCATTTCTAGTATACATCGATGAAGTGTACTATATACTGATCATAGTATTAACTGAGTAGTGTTCACCAATGCATTTCTTTGTTAACCAAGCAAAAAAGAATGTATTAAATGATTAGTTTAGCTGATAAGATTGATGAGCTAGCAAGAGTCTAACATCGAGGTAATAGATAATGTTTGTTACATGGATCGACAGCTGACAAAATTTAGGGGAGATGTAATGGAAAAGATTGAAACGTGTTATTGACACAAGTATTGAAAAATTTTGAAGTGGCAAAATCTATGAATGAGGTTAAGCGGCAAAATCTGATGGTGGAGAAGAAAATGACTTACTTGTCTATATAAGAGAACAGATTTTCTTTATGAAAAATGCCAGAAGAAGAAGAAGTTGTAAAAATATCACATGAACAAGGTTTTCATGTATTCTGATCATACTGGTTAGTAAGAACTGAGCTATAGAACAATTACCAAGCTACAAAGAGCAATTACCGATGGACAGTAAGTTGATACAGTATTGAATCTGAAGTGAATTATTGATCAGAAGGATTTGCATGGACTAAATATTGATCTATAATCTGCAACTGAAGTTGTATTAGGGTATGTCATTTACTGTTACATATTTAACCATTGTATACAGTCAAATTCTCTTAACCTAGTGGACTCTCAAAGTCTTATGATGTATCATTCATAGCATGAACATTGTTATCCTGTCAACCCCATAGTGAATGTTGGCTGGATGATAACTTCTAGTCTAAAATCCTCTAACAAGGTCACACCTGACAGTGTGTTTGTAACCTTTAACAGGGTTGGGTCTTAACTGACCTCACTTCAGAAGAGTGAACAATTTTGGGTTGCCTGTCCCAAGTGGTTTTTCCCTTTACAAGGTTTCCATGTTAAATCTCTTGTGTTATGTGTTGATTGTGATATTTGTTTGTTATCATACTTTACATATTACATGTTAGAGTTGATCGGTAAACTATTACAGTATTAGACTGGTAATCGGTAAAAGCACAGATAGTAAGAAGTTTTATTGTTTATCGACAAGAAGAAATTGAAGAAATTGTTTTGAATTATACATTTTGAATTGGGACACTAGATAACTAATTCCTGCCCCCCCCCCCCCCTCTCAGTTATTCTAACAATTGGTATCAAAGCATTGGTTGCTTGGAACAAAGTTATAAGGACTTAAGCATAAAGTTCGCAAGATGTATAAGAGGGAAGTACTGAAACTAAACAAAGAGAACTTTAGAGTATGGCAAAGCAGAATGAAGCGGCACATATTTGGAATTGGGAACTCTGCACTAGAGCTGATGGAGAATGGCTACATGCAATCGCCCACTGGTCCCTTAATTATTGATCAATTGAAGGACAAGCATGAACACAATGTTACTATGATGGAACTTGTTGCTGCCTATACCGATGTTGAATTTGAAGATATCAAGACATGCACAACTGGTAAAGGAATGTGGGATAAATTAGCACAAATATATAGTGGAGATCTAAATGTCAAAAGAGCCCGAGCTGAAAGTCTTAGAGGCAGATTTGATGACATGAGAATGAAAGAAGGTGAGAACATTGTCCAATATTCAAATAGACTCAAAGAGGTGGTACATGCTATTAGAGCATCTAATGGAGTGATTGATGATGAAATAGTGATAAGCAAGATTCTCAGAACTTTACTACCAGTTTATGCAATCAGGATTTCTATAATTCATGAAACAAGAGATACATCCAAACTTACTCTTGACACTCTGATTAGTAAACTTACAACCTTTGAAATAAACAATTTTGATAATAGTGTTGTTCCTTCTGTTGAATTTGCTTTCATGTCTTCTTTGAAGATTGGAAAGTCTAGCAGGAATAGTAAGAATTGTGATAGTGATGACAATACCAATGATGAACTTGATGAGCTTGAAGCACTTATGGCCAGAAGATTTCCCAAAGGAAAAGGAAGGTATAGAGGTAAGCTACCTTTAGCATGATTTAATTATAAAGAAGTCAGTCACATCACTGCTAGATGTCCTCAGAAGAAAGATGATGATAGATCCAAAGATAGATTTGAAGGAAGCTATGGAAGAAGAGTCAACAGAGGCTACTAACACTACAACAAAGACAACCAAGACAAAAAAGGAAAAAAGGTATGTTACATAACCAAAGATATTGAAACTGAATTTGATTCTGATGATGATATAGAAGTTGTATTTGTTGTTATGAAAGATGACTCAGAAGAGGAAGAGAAACATGAAGAGATAACACTGATCTCTAAAGTAAGTAGAAATGATACATGGATCATAGACAGTGGCTGTACACATCATATGACTGGTGATGTAGAGAAGTTTGATAATCTTGTTGAATATAATGGAGGATCTGTGAGAATGGGAAATGATGCACCTTGTATGGTAAGAGGTAAAGGCTCACTGATGATCAATGATAGATTACAATGTGAAAATGCATATTGGGTGGATGGATTAAACTATAATTTGTTAAGTGTGGCTCAGCTGAACAATTCAGGCCACCGACTGGCTTTTGAGAGCAAAAAGGTGAAAATCTATGATGATGGAGGAAGACTTCTCAGAAATGGTACACAATCCAGAGTAATCTATTATATCTTGATATAGATTAGTCTTCTTGTTTGTTAATAAAGGATGAAGATGCTTGGTTGTGGCACAGAAGGTTATGTCATGTGAAATTTGACAACATGATCAAGATTAGTAGAAAGAGAAGAGTTAGAGGATTGCCTAACTTGACAAAACTTGATCATGCCATGTGTCATGAATGTCAGAAAGGTAATATGACTAAGTCTAGTTTTAAAAGCAAAGACTATTCAACAAAGAAGATACTTGAGTTGGTTCATACCAACCTATGTGGTCCTATGAGAACTTAGAGTTGTTCTGGTGATAGATATTTTATTCTTTTTGTTGATGATTATACTAGACTAATGACTGTTATGTTCTTGAAAGAGAAATCTTAAGCTTTCAAAATGTTCAAGTGGTATAAAGCTAAGGTAGAGAAAGAAACTGGAAAGGAAATAAAATGTTTAAGATCTGATAAAGGAGGTGAATTTATCTCTGATGAATTTACTAATTTTTGTAATGAGCATGGAATCAAAAGGTAGGTATCTGCACTGAGGACACCTCAGCAAAATGGCATTGTTGAAAGGATGAATAGGTCTATAATTGATTGTGCTAGAACATTGATGATACAGAAGAATGTTGCTCAGACATATTGGAGGGAAGTTGTCAGTATAGTTGTGTATGTTCTTAACTGAGTACAACTAAAGGACTCCAACCAAACACCTTATGAACTATGGTTTGGACACAAACCTACTGTAAGTTAGTTCAAAATTTTTGGAAGTAAATGCTTTATTTTGAAAGGTGAGAGAAATGACAAATTTGATTCTAAAGGAGATGAAGGAATATTTTTGGGATATTCCACCACAAGTAAAGCATATAAATGTTTGAATAAGGCTACAAATAAGATAGTTGAAAGTACTAATGTTCATGTTGATGAGTTTGATGATAAGTACATAGAGGAAAGTACAAAGGAACTAGAAGACTATGGTAGATTCACTTACATTAAACATCCAGAGTATCTACCGACACCGTAGACTGTGACAAATGGTCAGTAGGGAAACAATGTAGGATAACAGGCAACACAAACCAAGGAACAAGATGGAGCTACCAAGAAAGAAAATGACCTTGAACAGGATGAACAAGAATGGAGAAACCAAGTTTTGGCTAGTTTTTTTAGAAGACATCATCCTGAGACACAAATCATTGGAGACAGACATGCTGGAATGCAAACTAGAAGTAAAACAAGACAAGGTACATGTTTAATTTGTGAATTTGAACCTAAAACTATGAAAGTTGCATTAGAAAATGAAGAATGGGTTAATGCAATGGAGGAAATAGAGAAAATAGAGAACAACAAAACCTGGTCCTTAGTACCCCGACCAAAAGATAAGAATGTTATCGGTACTAAGTGGATATACAAGAATAAATTGAATGAAAATGGTGAAGTCACAAGAAATAAAGCTAGATTAGTATGCAAGGGATATGCACAGGAAGAAGGCATTGACTATGGTGAAACATTTGCACCTATTGCTAGATTAGAAGGAGTTAGAATGCTACTTGCATATGTTGCACACAAGAAATTCAAAGTCTATCAAATGGATGTGAAGTCAGCATTTTTGAATGGTATACTTGAAGAAGAGGTCTACATTGAACAACCTGAAGGATTTGTTGATCTTGACAATAAAGACATGGTATGTAGATTACATAAAGCTTTATATGGTTTGAAGCAAGCACCAAGAGCATGGTATGAAAGACTGCATACTTACTTGTTAAGTATTGGATTTGTTAGAACAAGTGAAAATAACAATTTGTATGTGAAAGGTGATACTGATGATACTATTATCATTACTAAAATATTTGTTGATGACATTATTTTTGGAGGCTCGGATCTTGTCTGCAAGGTATTTGCTGATGTAATGCAAAAGGAATTTGAAATGTCTATGTTCGGAGAGATTAAGTTCTTTCTTGGATTACAAGTGATTCAACAGAGTGATGGGACATTCATCACACAATATAAATACATAAAGGAAGTACTGAAGACATTTGGCATGGAAGATGCTAAACCTGTAGGAACACCAATGGCTACTGGATGCAAATTGACAAAGGAGGATGAAAATACAGAGGTAAACTAGACACTCTACCGATCCATGATTGGTAAGTTAATGTATGTAGTTCACAGTAGACTAGATATAGCACATATTGTGGGAATTGTCATAAGATTTTCTACTAATCCTAGAGAATCACACATGATAGCTACAAAAAGGATTTTAAGATACTTGAAGAAAATAGAGAATTTTGGATTATGGTATCCTAAGGAAGGGAAGTTTGAACTGAAAGTTTACACCAATGCTGATTGGGCTAGAAATGTGGATGATAGAAAAAGCACCACCGGAGGAGCATTTTTCTTTGGTGAAAGACTTATAACCTGGACAAGTAAAAAGCAAGCTTGTATTTCTTAGTCTACAGCTAAAGTAGAATATGTTGTTGCTGCTACTAACTATTCAAATGTTGCATATATCAAACAAGTGTTGGAAGGAATGAATGAGGTAATCACTGACTCGGTGATTATATACTGTGACAACACTAGTGCTATTAATATTTTGAAGAATCCTATGATGCACTCTAAGACAAAGCATATATCTATTAAGTATCATTACTTAAGAGAAAAAGTTCAAGAGAAGCAAATAAAGTGAGAATTTGTTACATCCAAAGAACAACTTGCAGATATTTTTACAAAGCCCCTACCGAAGGACACATTTGAATACTTGAGGACTAGACTTGGGGTCCGTCCCTTGTTTATTGGTCACTAAGGTGATCTAGTTGTTGCATTAGCCTACTTATATCAGATGTTGATTCATGTTGATGCAGCATAGTTCACACTTTGAGTCATGTTCAAGGTTGTGATTAAGTTTGTGAACTTGAACCTATTGGAATATCAGTATTCAGAGATATAAAGGAAGATAGAATTGTTTGTTCATTTGTTTCTTTGGCATTGCTGTCAAAGGGAGAGATATACAATATGAAATCAAAAGGGAAGAGATAAACAATAAAAAGGGAAGAAATAAACAAGATATGAAAAGGAACAAGCACCGATGAGAATTATCTAAGGGAGAGACAATCTGAATGAGATAGAGTATTGAAGATTAGTCATAGAGAATAGAAGCAAGAATAGGAGAACTAAAAAGATCACAACTGTAGAATGGTAAAGCTGTATTATTTAATGTTGGTTTAGTAACGTAGTGATTAAACATATTAAGTCTATTCAACTTACAACATTTTTTCACAAATTTGTAGAATGTATGTTTGGTATGTGTATGGTACATTTCATATTACTTGAGTTGCCATCAATGCCAAAGGGAGAGATTGTTGGACTACAACTAATTTGGAATCTGATTGAAGAATCTATGATTAAAGATCATTAAGGAGTTGCTGATTAGATATGTAATATGATTAAATCAGTATTATGTTGTCATTGATGTCAACTAGTTTGATAGCACTTATCTTGTAAGTTACTATACCGAGACATTTGAAGAAAGATGAAAGAGATGAAGAGTAGAGAAATCTACATGAGAAAAGATGTACATGACAGTTGAGGATAAGGAACACATTGAGTAACTTGTTGATGAGTCTATGACTTGGTGATATTGACTTTATTATGTTGCATTCATCTATGATGAAGTATAGAGCTAAAAGACACAAAGCAGTGTTGTCAATAAATGAAGCATTTCTACTATACACCGGTGGACTGTACTGTATACCGAACGTAGTATTAACCGAGTAGTGTTCACCGACGCATTTCTTTGTTAACCGAGTAGAATAGAATGTATTAAATGATTATTTTAGCTGATAAGATTGATGAGCTGGCAAGAGTATAACATCAAGGTAACAGATAATGTTTGTTACATAGATCGATGACTGACAAAATTCAGGGGAGATCTAATGGAAAAGATTGAAATGTGTTATTGACACAAGTACCAAGAAAGTTTGAAGTGGCAAAATCTATGAATGAGGTTAACCAGCAAAATCTGATGGTGGAGAAGAAAATGATTTAATTTTTTATATAAGAGAACATATTTTCTTTATGAAAAATGTCAGAAGAAGAAGAAGCTGCAAGAATATCACATGAACAAGGTTTTCATGTATTCTGATCATACTGGTTAGTAAGAACTAAGCTGCAGAACAATTACCGAGCTACAAAGAGCAATTACTGATGGACAATAAGTTGATACAGTATTGAATTTGAAGTGAATTATTGATCAGAAGGATTTGTATGGACTAATTATTGATCTATAATCTGCAATTGAAGTTGTATTAGGGTAGGTCATTTACTGTTACATATTTAACCATTGTATACAGTCAAATTCTTTTAACCAAGTGGACTCTCAAAGTCTTATGATGTATCATTCATAGAATGAACATTGTTATCCTGTCAACCCCATAGTGAATACTAGTTGGATGATAACTTCTAGTCTAAAATCCTCTAACAAGGTCACACCTGACAGTGTATTTGTAACCTTCAATAGGGTTGGGTCTTAACCGACCTCACTTCAGAAGAGTGAACAATTTTGCATTGCTGGTCCCAGGTGGTTTTCCCCTTTATAGGGTTTACATGTTAAATCTCTTGTGTTATTTGTTGATTGTGATATTTGTTTGTTATCATACTTTGCATATTACATGTTAGAGTTGATTGCTAAACTGTTATAGTATTAGACTGGTAATCGGTAAAAGCACAGATAGTAAGAAGTTTTATTGTTTACCAATGAGCAAAAATTGAAGAAATTGTTTTGAATTATACATTTTGAATTGGGACATTGGATAACTAATTCCCCCCACTCTTAGTTATTCTAACATATTTCTCAGTCATGCTTGGCATGCTTGGTTGACTGGCTCTTGATTATTCCCTTTGTTGCTCGATGTAATTTCTTACCGACTGGATTGTTTAGTTGGATCGGCTTGGCCGACTGGTTTCGCTGATTTGGGTCACGCTCCTTGAGTTATCGATTGACTATTAGATGTGTGGGGACTGAGATCTAGCATGTTGCATTCTTCTATGTGGATTTGATGACCGTTTTGGGCCATCTTGGAGAGTTTATTTATTTGTAAGGCTATTTGAGAGCCGACTGATGTTTTGGCATTTAATATTTGTATATTCTGTAGAGCCAACTTGTGGCTGGGATTCGGTATTTAAGTGGATGTTTGGGTAGATATTTGGTAGATGGGAGGTAGTGGAAGTTAGTAACTTGCGAGCTTAGGAACAGGAAGATTGCTTGAAATTTTGAGTATAAGTTTAGATCTTTTCTGGATACCTACTAGTGTGTTGTGTGTTGCAGACCTAGGTGTTAGGGATTTTTCTTGTAGGGTCAAACTTGGCAAAGGTATGGGCTTGATTCTTAGTTAAAAGGGGCTCCAAGTTTGCAAGAAAAGCCTAATTGATGAGGATTGGATAAGATCTACCTTCTTCTTTGAGCTCCACAGGATTCAGGTGGGTATTGCCTATTAATGATTCACTATGTTTCAATTAAACATTCAAATGGTGGATAGGGTCTTCACTGCTATGCTATTATGTTACTCAAATCTACTTCAATGAAAGATGATTCTCTAAACAGCTAAGAACAACCTATTATAGAATATGACAAATGAAACCACTAATGTAATAGCATGAACAGTGGGATAAGGATGTGAATCCTTCTTCTTTTTATGAGTACAACTCGAGGAAGGTTAACCTCTGATTCTTTCTTTAAGGAATCATCAAATGTGAACTGTACCACTTAGACACAGTCCCTTCATAGTAGGCATAAACTAAAGAAAATGAAAAATACTGGTAATGATAAATTTTGTTTTGATGACAGAAAAATAACTACACAACAGACATCTAACCAGTGCCTATTCCATTGGGCAAATAGTTACTGTATGTAAATCCACAGGAAAAGATCAAAACAAATACAGTGAAATGCCTTGCAGATCACTTGTAGTTTGAAAAGAGTTCCTTACAAACCATTCTATCACTCCTATATTGTTATCATCAAAATCTTGATAATCATGTTCACTCTCTAAGACTATTCATGAAAATTTAATTCTTTCCTTGAAAGAAACTCATAAATAATCAAACAAGTTGCCTTGCAGCTGGTGTGTTTTACATGCCTGACAAATAAAAGCATACAAGAGTATAACATAAAAAATGAGGAGACAACAACAGAATCTGAGAGAAACTACAATGTATTTCTTTGAAAATAATCTTATTTCAATGCACATAGAAATTAAAGTTCCAGAGCCCAGACACAGGAAAGAAAGATTTGTTCTATAGAAAAGATATTCAACATTCATCATCAAGGGACATACTCACAATAGAGCAGTTACAGGAACCCTCCAGAAATAGGAACAAGAACCCAGAACCCTTACAACTGAGAAGAGAAGAGAATAAAAAGAAGAAGAAGAAACCCTAAAATCTATACTTGACCAACTCATGTCCATTCTGCAATCTAATCTCATTTACTCTTCTTGCTTCTCTAAAAATCTGATCTTCTCAGGCATCTTCAAAATCTAATAATTTTTTCCTTTTTTCCATAAAATCTGCTCATCTACTGGAAATCTGATTAATTTGTCCTTTGTTCCTCCCTGAAATTTAATCCTCTATACCCTCTTTTCCTATCACCATGCAATTCTGATTCATTCCTCTGCCAGATTTGCAAAATCAATCAATTTTGGAAGAAGAAAAATCTCCCCAAAATCTGGTCACGGATTTAAAAGCCCTTACTTCTCTCAGCAACTTGATCTAATCTAATTCTAACTATCATCATTGCATCTGTCATCTTCTAGTGTTTCCAAAAACATATTATACTGCCATATTCTGATAAAAAATGAATCTCCCAGACATTTTTCCATGAACAACTCTGTCATTAAAATTTTTTGAAATTTCTCCAAAGTCTGAACTTTATAACTTTTTAAATCTTTTAAAATCTTTAAAATCTGCACATGCCACCAGAACTTGCCACTTGTCATCTTCTCATTCACTACTCAGACAAACTCACCTTTAACCCCAGTCCATCTGGAGATCTGGAGACTACATGAATCTCTAAGTCTCTTAATCATTTCCTTGACCATGGTTTCTTTTAGAGACTTTGAGAAATCCCTTTAGTCTCTAAATCTCATAATTTTCATTTGGAGACTTGGAGACTAAGTCTCTAAGTCTCATAATGATTTCCTCTTCTTTTATTTCTTTATGAGATTTGGAAACTAACTTTAGTCTCTAGATCTCTGAATAGCCATTTGGAGATTTGGATACTAAGTCTCCAAGTCTCATAATCACTTTTTCTCATTATGAGATTTGGAGACTTCCTTTAGTTGCTAGGTCTCTGAATAACCATTTGGAGACTTGGAGACTAACTTTAGTCTCTAAATATCTGAATGATTTCTTTCTTTATTTTTCATTATGAGATTTGGAGACTAACTCATCTAGAGATTTGGAGACTAGTCTCCAAGTCTCAGAATGAACTTTTTTCTTTGTGAGATTTGGAGACTAAGTCTATTTGGAGATTTGGAGACTAGTCTCCAAATCTCAGAATGAACTTTTTCCTTTGTGAGATTTGGAGATTAAGTGACATGTGTCCCTTTTTGCAAAATTTCTTCTAGGCCCACTGGCACAAAAACTGAGGTGGATGCACAAGCCAAGCATAGCTTTCAACACTTTTATTTATTTCATATGTTTGGAGCATTCCATATAAAAACTTCAAATTTTGAAATTGGGAGCAATGTGGGATAAAACTTTATAAAGCATTGCTGATTTTTTATTGCTTCCAGTACTCAGAAGACCATAAATTTTGATTTTCAAACTGGGTTTTTTAAAAAAATATTTGTACAATGCACACATCATCGTCTCAAACGTATGTAAAATTCAGCCCGACCCAGTTTGTATTTTTTGAGTTATGATAAAAAACATGACTGGAAATCTGAACAATGCACACTCAGAGAATATTGACAATCTGCAAATGGAATGGCTCTGGCAAAGTGACTAAACGGGTACATGGGGAGCTGAAAATTGGCATGATGACTCATTACCATGTCTAAAATATGATGCCACAACCAGCACATTACAATCAATCTCTGGGAAAAAGATATAACCATCCGAACAGGGCCTGTAACGGTGATTTGACATTTAAACAAAATTGTGCAATTTGACACTTGCTCAAAATGGGACTTCACCGAATGATTCAGGATGATAAAGTAACATAATAGAATGCATGCATATACTTAATGGAGTGTGTTCAACACCTAGAACACCTCATAAGCTTCAAAATGATAGCCAGGTACATATGCATGAAAAACATTTAAAGGGCTTCAAATTGCAAAATTTTAACATGGTACTCAAAATCCATGTTGCATTTTTGAGTACCAACACTGGGCTAGATAAATACTAATGTTGTGGAAAAAATTTGGATCCTGCAAGATCTTGTAGACTATTACTTGCTTTGTATCTGTCCGTAAATGGGAAGGCCTTACAGCTCGACATATTGCATGTAATCAGTGATTTGATGAATAAATATTTTTGTTCTATATCAGATCTGTTATTGTTGTTGTGTATTTTCATTGCGTATTGGTTTGGCTACAAGGTCGGTCAGTCCTTAATTGGATCCACCAACCTTGACTACGTCAGGTGGTAGTACAGAGAAGTTTGTTCCTATTTGAGTGAAGTTTATCCCTATTTGAGTGACATTTGTTCCTATTGGAGCCAAGTGGATCTTGTGTATTTGCATCTAGATCTTGATTTGAAGATGCCTTCGAGGAGAAATCATGAGATCTCAAAGGAGGAAGCTACTGGAGAATTGAGTCTTGATGATTTTAGGGCTTTGCATAAACAAGTGCAAGACCTACAAGAAGAATTGAGAAAGAAGAAGCCTACCTTGAAAGAGGATAGTGATGATGAATTTGAGGAAGATCATTTTGAAGAAGCTATAGACGAAGCTAGAGATCCTGAAGAGAATAGAATCCTGAAGGCTATGTCTAAGATTGGGAAAATACCTAAGATTAAAGTTTCTAAATTTTTTGGAAGCCTTAGGCTAGAAGAGTTGATTGATTGGATTAATGAGATGGATGAATACTTTGAGTATGAAGAAATAGAAGATCCTGATAGGGTTAGATTTGCAAAGACTAAGTTGAAGGGTCATGCAAATATTTGGTGGATTATAAAACTGAATGGTTGACAAGTTGAAGAAGCAATTCATTTTGATGGATTATGAATTGGATATGTTTAAGAAGATGCAAGCCTTGAAATAGACTAAAAAATTGGTGCAGGAGTAAACCGAGGAGTTTTACAAAATCCTAATTAGGACTCATCATTTTGAAGTTGATAAAGAGAAGTTTGCTAGGTATGTCTTGGTTTGAGACCTAGTATTCAAGAAGAGTTACTTACTGTTTGGTTAAAAACAATAGGAGATTCTTATCAAATGGCATTAAAGATTAAAGAGAAGTTGAATAAGATGTTTGAAGGTAGAAAAAACAATAGGAACCAAGGTGGTAAGACTGGTGAGACATCTACTGAAGGAAATGTGATAGAGAATCCTAAGTCTTATGTGGGATCTAGCAGTGGTCAAGGTACTAAGAATTTCAATAGTGGACAGAGAGGAAGGTGGAAGAATGAGTTCACTAGTACCTATTATAACTATGGTGAAGCTGGTCACAAAATTTATCATTGTCCTAAGAAGAGGGTGGCAATGACTGCTGAAGAAGACATTGTGAATGTTGCAGAAAAGGGTGAGACACTTATCACTAGGAGATTAGCTGCATGTGTCCATGAACCGGTACAAAGAATAAATCTATTCAAAACCATATGTAAGTGCAAGGATAAGGTGTGTAATGTTATAGTTTATGGTGGTAGTTCTGTGAACTTTTTTTTAGAAGAGATGGTTACTAAGTTGAATTTGGAAAGAAAGAAGCATCCTAATCCTTATCGGATTAGTTGGATACAAGATGTATCTAAGGTTAGGCTTGAAGAACAATGCTTGGTTAATTTTCAGATTGGATCTTATCATGATGAGATATTGTGTGATGTATTGCCTATAGATGCTTGTCATCTATTTCTCAGTAGGCCTTGGCAATTTGATAGAAATGTTTTGTTTAATGGTCGTGCTAACACCTATGTGGTTAGGCATGAAGGATTTCGGCATAAGTTGTTACCTTTATAGGAGAGAGGGATTAAAGGATGTGGAGTTATTAGGTGTTGTCCTTATGAAAAACCTCAGGAGTAGAGGATTGATAAACCAATTCCTACAAAGCCTAGTTCAAAAGAGAAGGGGAATGATATATCTAAAGAGTTTGTTGAGATCAAGAGGTAGATATTCTTGTTGATAGAGATAGTCCAATAGATGATGACATTTGTGACACAGAGAGATGTAGATGATGCTGAGTTGATTGAGGAATCTGGAGAGGATAGCGTTTACTGAGGTACTAAGGTGGTCGGTAGTGGAAGGAATGGTTAGAGTCAGTTGTTATTAGCTACAGATAGAAAAGATAAGAAAAGTGGAAAGAAGAACTTGTTGCATGAGATAGTGAATGAAGTGAAGACTACTTAGGATGAAGGACAAGAGGAGATATGGGTTAAGAATAGAATTGGCATACCTGTTCTAATTCCCTTGAGGTATTCCTGATTTCCTTATGAGAAAATATTTCTTACTTGGGGTGTTTAATGCAAAAGCATCCTAGGATTTTTGGCAATCCTGTATCAACCAAAAATATGTTTGTCTTTGAAGGTAGATTGTTAGTTTTGGTCTTTGTTTGGTGGAGTACTTGCTTGGTTTGGGAGATTGGTTGCTCAGTTTATGTGGTTACCGGGGTGCTCAGACTCTGAAGAACACTCAGTAACTGAAGGAATTGATTCACTGGTGCTCAATGATAACTATATTTCTTAGTCATGCATGGCATGGTCGGTTGAATAGCGCTCAGTTATTCCCTCTATTTCTCAGTGTTCTTTCTTACCGATTGGATTGTTTAGTTGGATCCGCTTGGCTAACTGGTTCTGCTAATTTGGGTTGCAATCCTTGAGTTATGGATTGACCGTTAGACATGTGGGGACCTAAATCTAGCATGTTGCATCCTTCTATGCAGATTTGATGACCATTTGGGGTCATCTTAGAGATTTTATTTATTTGTAAGGCTATTTGAGAGTCAACTAATGTTTTGGCATTTAATATTTACATATCCTATAGAGCTGACTTATGTTTGTGATTTGGTATTTAAGTGGATGTTTGGGTAGATTTTTAGGGGATCAGATGTTTGGTAGATGGGAGGTAGTGGAAGTTAGTATCCTACGAGCTTAGGAACAGGAACATTTCTTGGAAGTTTACAGAAAACTTTAGGTCTTTCCTGGATGCCTACTAGTGTGTTGTGTGTTGTAGACCTGGGCTAGCTAAATACTAATGTTGTGGAAAATATTTGGATCCTGCAAGATCTTGTAGACTATTACTTTCTTTGTATCTGGTCATAACTAGTAAGGCCTTATAGCCTAGCACATTGCATATAATCAATGATTTGATGAATAAATATTTTTGTTCTATACTAGATTTCTTGTTGTTGTTGTTGTGTATTTTCGCTACGTATTGGTTTGGCTACAAGGTTGGTTAGTCCTTAATTGGATCCACCAACCTTGACTATGTCAAAGATAAAAATAGAAAGAGTGTAAAGTACTTAGCCATATATTGATAACCAACATAAACCATTAAATAAATCATTTTTTCAATAATTTTAACTTCCACAAATCATCATATATTACCTTGTATAAGTCTAGTTAAGAATTGAGATTAAAACCTTGTTTGAATAATCACACATTACTCACATTGAACTATACATTTAAGAAGTCACATCTCATTACTACTTTCAATAACATACATGTTTCCTTTCCCTTTTTATTTCATCTGGAGATACCCTTCAACCCTTAGCATATCTTTTCACTATTCCACATATCAAAATGAGTTTCCTTTTATAGAGGTTTACATCCATAAGTACTTGCATTACAAAGGTTTTCATAGAACCATTACTTCCAATCTCATTTAAGATTCACAAGAGATATCAGGTAGGAATTACTCATTGATTTAACCATAGTCAATCTCCCTTTTTAGATTCATAATTCTACCCTTCCCATATACATAACTTATTTCATACAATTTCCTTTGACAAACATAATTATAGTTACTGCACATTGCTCGAAGGCATATAGAAAGATAATTACATCAAGTTTCCCAAGGGCTTACAATACATATTTACATCTTGATTTCAAAAGAGAGAAACATGATACAAGAACATAAAATTCACCATTGAGCAAATCAGAATCCAAGTCATGACTCAAACCATGAACAATACCTCAAAAGAGATTTTCCACCCAACCATGTGAAACTGGTAAAGTTCCACCCCCCGTGCTAGGAGATAGAACCAAGGTACTCTCAAGACCTTAAGGCAATCTAAGTCTCAAATACCAATAAATCCAAGACTCAAAAGAATAAGAATAAAGCATATAAAATATCATCATACTATAACATTGAGGTTAGGGTTCTAGGAGACCACTTAACCGAATGTCATCACACAACCTATATATTGGGATCCTTCCTAGAAACCATGTAACCTCGGTCCTCCCTTTATGAATAGGGATCCATCTTGGCAATTATCCCTAGTCCTGGTACTCCAATCAGGTATGTGTAGCAATTATTATATTTTCTTTCATTATCTTTTGAATCCCCCCTTCCTAGGTTAATTTTTAAGGTTATCTATTTTTATAAACCCACCATAGGATCATCTAGCAACCACTTTATGGTTTAGACACCTATGGTGAGCCACTCACATAGGTTTCATATACACTTACCCCATCACAAGTCAAAGATACAAAATAACACTTCCATGTCCTGATTCATAGGTTTAGGAAACTCCCCTGCGCACTCAGGCCCTCAAGGCAAGTCCTAACCTTAACCATATACATAACAAGAACCATTGGAAGAATTTATATCACAAGACATCACAAAGAAAAACATAAAAAATTTCACATGCAATAAGTACAACTTTCCAAGGCTCATTTAGAGGTCTAAGGAACCCTCCCATGCACATAGGCCACCGAGACGAGTCCTAGCCTCATAAACTAAGCTCAAGTATATACCAAGTGCAAAAAACATCATAAGTGCACCATATAACCTCAATAAAAAAAGTAACAAACATACATAGATGATACAAACTTCCACATACATTACAACAACATTCCAACTATGGAAACCTCATGTGCCTGAAATTTGGCTAATTCTAATTTTTTTAGAAATCTCCAAAATCTAGAATCTGCACCTTAACTCCTATGAAGTTGAAACCTATCTCAAACATGCTAGAATGTATTTATACAAATATAACTTAAAGTATCAGACTTAAATGTTATATTTTTATAAATCCTACCCTAAATTCTACAAATCTGAGCCCTTGAAGTCCTCAAAACTCCAAATGACTTTTTATATGATCCCATACAACAATATATGCATTCCCATATGACATTTGACCAAGTGTTGTATGGGTATGACAACAATGTTGTACGACACTGCAAAACATTTTCATGAAATAAAATTTTCAACTTCCCAAAAAAACTAAAACTAA
Source organism: Chamaecyparis obtusa (assembly GCA_027943335.1). Lineage (NCBI taxonomy): Eukaryota > Viridiplantae > Streptophyta > Pinopsida > Cupressales > Cupressaceae > Chamaecyparis > Chamaecyparis obtusa. Next base: position 2,556,975 of record BSBK01000092.1, read on the forward strand.
TTTTTTAACCCATACAAAAATGTATGCATTACCATATGAAATTTGACCAAGTTTCATATGAGTATGAATACAATTTTGTACAACACTGTAGGACACTTTTCAGAAATTAATTCAAAATTACAAGAAAAGGCCAAAAAATGACTTTTTAAGGCATCGAGAGTGCCTAGGAAAGGTTCCCTGAGGTCAACTTGATGCATGGACCTCAATACCACATCCAAAACACATCCTCAACATTACCTAAGCCTCATACTAAATTAAATCAAATTAAAAACTACAAATCATAGAGGAGCTTGTAGAAGCCAAAAAATGGGAAAATATGACTGCATCTCTTTCCTAAACCTCCCTAACTCTTCCTATTTCTTCCTAAACTTCCTCATTCCATAAAATAACAGTAAGATACACCATCAAAATCAATCAAAAGCATTCCTAACCCTCCAGGAAAGATTTTACAACAAAAACTATACAACACTCATAGATTTAATTCCCGGATGCATAGTTTGATCACATAGAAAACATAGCATTTAAATTTCCTTCTAACTCATAGTTTATAAATCATATTCAATTCCAATAACATATCATAACCATTCATAATACACATAGGAAGAATAGAGGGTTTATCCCAGATTTAGACCCTACCCGGGGTCTTGTAGAGAATCCTCTTCAAGTGGCTAGAGCACACTCTGCAAATCTCCAAGATATGGCAGCATCCTTGATGAATTTACACTAGAAATAAATCCTCCTTACTCATAGACAATCCCCACACTAGCACTCACAAAACCAAATAACTCTCAACCTTACAAAAAAAACCTCAAAAATGATCTTTCCAGAATGATATATACAGACAACTTCCAAAATTTCTTTGAAAACCTGTCCTCCCCAAGACTCCCAAAAACACAAATATTAAATCTCCAACTATATGGTTGGAGGAGTTTCTTTACGGGAAGAAACTTCTCCAACTTCCATAGTTGGTTGAAAAATGAAACCAACATCTCCCATAAACAATAACAAAGCTTTTAATAAATTTAATCAAAAATTGCCTCCAAAGAAACCAATAACAAGAAGGATAAATATTAAGCTTTCAAGGAAAACACATAGCACAATTGGAAAACAACTACCCTAACTTCTAGGAGGTCTCAATTTCAACTCCCTCCTAGATAGCTAGTTTTACTACAAAGAGCATTTCTTTTATTAATTATTTATTATTTTCACTTCTTATGTCATACACTTCATTCAATACATTTTATTAAATTTACTTTATTTATAAAGAACATACCATTTACATAATCAATAAAACATATAAATATTATTATTTATATAAGCATGGGTATATGCGTGTGCACCCACATATACACATACCTATATAACATACAATCAATATAACACATATATAATAAATATATATACATATACTTACAAGGATAAATCTAACTCATATAATTAATCTCATAACCACATCAAATCACAAGGCCACATCACATACTACATTTAGAGGCCCCAGCTAGGCCTAAACAAAAATCTAAGTCCACGGGTAACCTTGAGAGTAATCTTGGTAATATCTCCACACAACAACAGTTCGAGGATTTTGAAAGCATGCTCAGACCTGTGTAGCCAGGTGGAGTCGATGTTAAGTACCTGCATCCTACAACATCAACCAACATGTGTGTGTGTGTGTGTGTGTGTCTATATATATATATATATATATATATATATATATATATATATATATATATATATATATATATATATATATATGTATGTATGTATGTATGTATGTATGTATGTATGTATGTATGTATGTATGTATGTATGTATGTATGTATGTATGTATGTATGTATGTATGTATGTATGTATGTATGTATGTATGTATGTATGTATAAATAGACAATGGCAAACAAGGAGGGAGAGTGTGCCATCATGTGGACCTCTTGTCAGAGTAACTATGACTACCTCCCCTCATCCTACACTCACATCAGACAGTGACATCAAAAAAGAATAATTGGATTAGTATGGTTAGTACCAGAATAATCTCTTTTCCATATTATATAACAATAATGCATCATAACATATTCATGTAAATGTAAATCATATATTAACTTTGACAACCCCATTTGACCATCAGGCATGTACTCAAAATTTCCTATTATCAAATCAAGATAAACAAATCATAGAACCCTACATACATTAATCATGTCTAATCCCAAGTGACATTATTAGAGAAGGTAACACATCTAACCCTTAAGTGATTATAATAAATTAGCCTAAGGTAAACATATATATTAATAATGAGCATTTCACATAGAAGCATATAAGTCTATTAGGTGATCCTTTTAGCATTAAGGTCCTAAACTATCTTTGATAGACAAGAAGATGTATAGGAACATACCTATGCAATATTATTATTTCTCACATTAAAATATGAAGTTATGGTGAGTTGGAAGAGGTTCGGTTTAAGAAACCATCTCAAGAAGGATCATTCTCACATATAGATCTTCCTAATTTCTAGTGAGCATAACCAGGACTTGATAGGGTTGGAGGGGCATTACATAATCCCTCCCTAAGATTTGACTTACTCCTAGAAGTCAGAAGTTTTTAAAGTCATTGATCAAACATAAAAAAAAAACAATATTACAAATATTTCTAGTCGAACATTGATATATTAGGTATAATTTTCACCTTAGGTATTAGGAGTTCTTTTAATAGAAAAATATATTTAAGGATTCTGAAACACAATTAAGAATTCAAATTTCATCCTCTAAACTAGATACAAATTGGTACAGGGGTTATTTCTTCTCAAGGCATTTACATAAGATACTACTATCATACTATTTCTTTGGTAAACATTTTCAAACTAAAAATCATTCAATTATTGAATTGCCACATAACAGCACACAATTTTATGAGATAAGACAAAAACAATTCTCTTTATGCAACTAATTAATTTTTCTCATAATGTCTATGGTAAAATTATATGAGAATCACTAATATCAAACTTACACAAAAGATGGAATACACATCCATTTCAAATAATGCAACCTAAGATACTTTTTAGGATTCTATTATAACAATTTATTAGTGGTGTATTACAAGAATACACATAAATATACTCCTAAGAAATTTTAACATGATTCATTAAGCTAGAGTTTCACCAACATTACTTATTAAGTAGCTATTTAACCAATTCCATATCCCATAAATTCATAATAAGCTTCTTATGAGTATATGTTTTCCCAACATTAACAAGTTTGTTTGAATTTTACAATTTTCCAAAATAAAATTATAGATTCTTTAATAGTGGGAGAGAAATACATGAGTCCTATGGCTACCCTCTTATTCAATAAATTTAATATGTTCAACCCACTAACCTTTTGTACACACATTTTAATAAAAGCACATTTGAGGAGTAACTACAAGTATTATTATCCTTATATGCATCTTCCATATGACATCTAAACCATTACCTACAAATTCACATTCTTCTAATATTTCCATTTTACGATAGTTAGAAAGTTTGACTTAAATCTTATTCCAATAGACATATGATTATTCCTTTCATAATAACTCATCATTCCTATATATACTAGCAATGTTGTTAGCTTTAACTTTCATTTCACACACAAAGTAAATAATTACTACACAATTTTGTTTAATATCACATTCTTTCCTTATAGTTGATGATTTTTCTTTAGTCTAACTCATACCACTTTGGGTGGATCATACACAATTCAAATTTACTACCATATAAATAAACACTTATCCTTTTAAACAATTTTGTACTATAATCCTATTTATTACAAAACCTTGGGGACATAGATCCTTTACCCAAGAGTTTCCTCTAGCTAAGCACATTCTCCTTATTAACACATTGATTTTCCCTTATGAAATTTAGCCTTTTAAATATATTTCTTGAGAAAGAAGGGAGAGACACATCGGATTCCACTATAGATTTAATTTCATACTTCATAGGGTATATAAAAGAGAGATACTTATTAATCCTTCCATATTTTGAAATATCAGATATTACCTAAGCTCAACATGTTATCTCAATTTTCAAGAAAATATAAGTTTATAAATCCCTAAGTTCTTGAGGAAGGATAAAAGATACATTTGCTAGACATGTTTTAAAACCATCCAATATTACAATCATTTCTTTCCTATGATCATGAGTATCCATATAATCCTACCTTATTTCCCACCATAAGTACAACATGATTCAAATCTATCTAGCTTTAAATAATTAGACATAACAATTATGGTGTTATCTAGCATTCATAGGGAAGTAAAGTATATAACTTGTCAAACTATTTTGGCAGTCATTCATGGTAATCATCATAATATCAAGAAATAAGATCAACAACTTTCCTTACAATTCTTTAAGATTTTATTAGAACAAGGATAAGAATATAGTACTCAAGTATCAAGAATTCTTACCATCTATTTGAACTAGATGATTCTTATAATGCAAAACATAAATAATCCTTTCAGACAATCCTTTCTTGCAAGATATTATTAGTGGAAATATAGATGCCTCTTATGTCTAGTACTCAAGTTAACATAAGTAAAACATCCAAAAAGAAGACACACCACATATCCAAGTTTATTTGGTTGAAAGAAAACATCAGATGAAGAAACATTGTAGACTCAAGTATTGTGAGTAGGCCAAGTATGATTCCCAATTTTATTAGTAGAACACCCTAGGGATTATATTCTATCCCTATCATAATGGTCAGAATAAGTTGCCTCCTTAGGTCTAACTTTTCTTTCAATGGGTTCTAGCTTTATAAAAATTAGTTATCAGAGTTGTCTCATTTGAGACCTCTCTGATTCATTACTCAAAATTTATTCTCCCACATATTCCCACAGAAAATTTCTTTGTGGGATGATGAGGGAGAATCTTGATCTCACTCCTAAGAGCCTGTACGATGTTAGAAAGCATCAAGAAAGAGTGTTACAACATAGGTATAGCCATAGAGTTGGCATTAATTATTAATAATAAGAAGAGATTGTTGGTTCCTCAAATTATACTTTATGTTTTTAGAAGCAACCAATACATCAATAGGGTTTTAGGATGGGTTAGATCTAAATATTGAATTCTGTGATGATTGGACCAACTATAGGGACAAGACTGCCCTCTGCATTTCTAGCTCTACAAAACCAAGGAGGGTACTCCTAATCTAGTGACAACATGCCTTACTTCAACATTAACAAAGTGGATTTAATAAAAATAGATAAATGATAAGAAAATACTAAATGATGACCATTCATTCATTGATTCTCCATTATCATTAGGTGGAATACTACTCTACAAATTACTGTACTTAAAGAATTTTGACAGATTTATATCAAATTGTTAGGAATACAAATAAAACCCTTAAGCACTGATTTCTTATTAAAAAGCTCCACTGTTGACCAATACCTTATCCATTGGGCAACACCCTCACTGTAAGATTATGATACATGAACAAAATATATTAAACTTTGATTGTCTTTATCCCCTGAAAATACTAATCACCCTATGGTAGATTTTATCAAAGGACTCCTAAATTCACACTACTTACTGATATCCTTATGCAAGACTTAAAGAATTTATGTCATATCAAAAGCTTATTTAATCTGATCCTAGATCAGAGCTAAAGAATATTAACATACACATAGAATTTATCCATGCAATGAACTTCATGAATTCATAACTCAAGAAGAAATACACAATGGAGAGATGTAAACTTTGGATTTTATTCAAATGTATACCAATATCATGTATACAAAATGCTTTAAAATGCAACTTTCTGGATATTTAATTGAACCAGCAATATTTCTCTTTACAAAAAACTTGCCTAATACAGTCTACTGTACCCTAGACTTAAAACTTGTCAGTAAGAATGTTCAAGTTTTGGTACCTACCAAATGATCCTAGTAATCCTTTTATAGAAACAAGGATTGCATACAAGCTTCAGATCTTTCTTACAAAAGACAAAAAGTGTCTACCATATAAGACAAAAGAGGCAAATATAACACCTTTTTGCAATTTTACAAAATGCTTGTAGAGATGAGTGGCAAAAATTTGCAACAAGTCCCAATGTTAGTTCAACTTCTGCTAGGCGTAGCATCCCTGCTTTCTTCAATTGTTTGAGGTTCCCAATATTGCTTGCTTGCTTTCAAGGAGTTGGGGCACTACCACTTGTCACCTCCTTAGTGGACATTTCTTCTTCTTTAGCACCTTCCATAGGGTATGTTGTTTCCCAAGATGCATAAGTTTCTTCACTTGGCCAATGAAAGGCCAGAACTTCATCCCTCTTTGGTAACAATTTGTCCCAATCAGCAACCACTTGGTAGACCTCACTTCTCACATTAGTGAAGTGTATTCTGACATTCTACAATATTTCAATTAGTTGTATAAAAGGGGTATTATCCTCTATATTCAAAACATTTTCTATTCTATTTGACACTTCCCCATCAATTTGTTCTAGCCACTGATCCATGTCTTTTATAACTCCATCTGCTTTGACAAGACCCGGGAACATCTAAAAACTGTCCTGAAAGTACCTAGCCCTTACTATCTCTACTACTTTCTCTATTTACCTCAAACTCAAAAAGGTCCTTAACAAATTTGTAAGTATTTGTTAATTGGATATCAACAATGCATTGATCTACAAGAAAATCAAAGAAATACTTCAACCTATTCTTTCAAGCAGGCCACTTTTCCAAAATTGGGTCTATAGTAACTATCTCTTTCTTAAAAGAGATCAAAATTTTAGATAGTTGCTTGGAAACTCTGTAAACCTCTCTTGGTTTTACATTAGCAACAAAATGTAGGATTGTGTCCTTTATTTTCTTTTCATACCTCTTTTCTTTCCTTTGTTCTATGTCTTCATCACCTACAGAAGGGGGAAGAGGGGAGAGGGGGTATTCAATGATACTTGAATTGGGCCCTACTCACCTAACCTCTTCTTCAAGTCTGTAATTAAAGTATCCTTTTCATATATGCTTTACCTTAGCTCCCCATAAGCCTTCAACATTGTCTTCAATCTTAGTGTGAGTTCCTCCTTTTCCTTAGCCTCTTTTTCTACCACCCTTTGTGTCAGTTGAGTTGTTTCTACCACCATGCTTGATGCCTCAACTATGGAAGTGTAAGTGAGCCTCTTGACTATTAGGCTACCAGTGAGATCACCCCTAGTAATCTTCTTTCCTTTATTATTTCCATTCTTCTTCAGGGACCACATGACCAAAGCCTGATGCTCATTACTAAAAGTGACTCCCTTAATAGCCTATTCTACCTCCTCCTTGGTTTTATGAATAGGAGTGGTCTACTTTTTTACTACATCCAGAACCACAACATCAGCTATGTCCCACTTAGGGAGGATGAGCACTCCTGAGTTCCTCACAAAGTCTCTCCCCTATTCTGGAGTGACCTTCTCAAACCTATCTATCATTTCTTTCCTTACCACATCTTAAATGATCTTGAGGTCCTTGTATAGATTCTCCTCATACATTTTTTCACAAGTTTCTTCAAACTTTCTGATGTTCAATTTCCATAAGAATTGCATGAATTCTCTAGCCTTCACAAAGGCATCATCAACTAAAAATTCATCACAGGCTTGTTTGATTATAGCTTCCAATTCAGTGCCTTCCATTTCTCCCACTGTCAAACTTAGTTCAGGTTCTTTTGGTGGCTCTGGTACCCCCTCATTTATCTCCTCATAGGTCATGAAAATTTGACCTAGAGATCCCATCTATTATACTTTCTTTGTAACCTCTTGATCATCCATGATATTTAGAGGTTATTGGGAAGGAGAGTAAATTTCCTCAACATGTTGAGGCCTCTCTTTTAGCTTTTGCCTCTTGGTGGGAGGTGGGGAATCAGGGACATCTTTAGTAGGTTGATTTTGAGGTGAATCTAAAATCTCCACAACCTCCTTGTGTTTCTCTACCTGTTGTGATGTGGAAGGGAAATCCTCCTTTTTTGTTTCTGCTTGTCAGGATCTAGTACTATCACATTGTAACCAGTTCTTTTTTCCACCATGTATATACCTGAGGGTAGAACATTTGCAAATGAAGGCTTGCTCAATAGTGATCTAGCCTTCTCTGGGTTATCCCTCATGGATTTTTCCTTTTTCTCATTGAGAGTTTGATTAATCTCCTAAAAATGTTCCATGAGGGTATCAATCTTTTTACCCATGGGATTTATGCTCTTTAAGGGATCATATCCCTGATCAAACTACTAGACAAACTCCAAGGTCTTCTTGTATACCATCTATTTCTCTTTTTTGACTTCATGTTCTTGTATATCTGGGATATTTATAATGAGATCCTTAGGGAAGTTAAAAATATGATTTATAAATGAGCATTTGACCTTTATCTTAAACATTTCATTATAAAACCCCTCTAGGTCTGATGTCCTAGCAACTATAGTAGTCATATGATATGGTGCCAAGAATTGATTCATATGGAGCCAGCCTCCTTTTGTTATTATAAATTGATGTGCAATTGTAACATTTGGAAATAGAGTTCCTCTACCTTTCCCTAAGAGAGTGTTCTCTTCAATGTCTCCCAGTTTTTTGATGAATTTTGCAATACCAATCTTGAGAGGCACTTGATATGGTAAAATGAATGGAGCCCCCCTAAAACCATACAATTTGATAACAGTAGAAACAGGGTAAAAAATGACATCCCCCCAATTATGCACAATTTTGAGGCTCTGGGAAAATTGTTTAGGCCTGATAAGTTTGGTTAAGGCAACTGGGATTCTTGGGCTTTCAAGGAAAAACAATTTCCTTAGTTTGGATGCAAAGCATCTATTAAAATTAATAAGACTATGATCCTCCCTATCCCATGTCATGGTGAGGCTCCATAATTGGACTAGCACATCTTCACCATCCTTTTGTTTTAATAAATCCATCTTCTTCTCAAAGTAATCTACACCCTTAAATAAGAACATATATATCATAAAGGAATATGATGCAAGGTAGGGAGAAAAAGGGGCCAAAGGATGGTGCACCCCAATGATCCAAGCCTACAACACACATGCAGAAGCAACCAACAACAAGAGTGAGAGAGAGAATGCCAGATCCTTCATATATTATCATCAATTTGTATCATATATGTTAGGTTGTAAGGCCTTCCTAGTTAGGGCTAGATATTACAATGAATTATAGAAGTCCTCAAACATGTGAGGATCTATCAAAAATATCCAATCTAATGTCTACTATCTTCTCTCAAAAATGACTCCCTAAACTACAACCAAACATCTACATTTATACAAGAAGCTATTGAGTTGAGTCGGCCTTCAAATCCATGATTAATAGAAGTAACGGTCAAATCTAGGACCACACACTTCCCAATGATGGATACAAACATTAATTCTGCAATCCAATATAAATGCAAAAGTTAGCCACAACAGGAAACAAAACTAAACTCATCGGTAAGAAAGATAACTAAGCAGTAGATAGGTAATGTCAAGCACTAGTGAAATAATTAACTGCCCAGGAGAGAACTGACCACACTCGGTAACCAAAGGAAATCGACCAACTACTGACCAAATTGGTCAAAGTAGAAACCAAGCAACATGGACAAAACTCCAAATTATTTTTGGTGACACAGGATTGCCAAGGACCCGAGATGCTCCTACATTAGAAACTTGGGGTTATTTTGAAATGATTGTCCAAATCATTTGGTAGGTCTGGTATGAGCTACATCCAACTCAAATTGTGAAATCCATGAACTATCTTCCATCGGTCTATTCTTCCACTTAACTAGATATTCCATGTACTCTTTTCCTCTTGTACTTTTGCCAACTCTTTCCTTCAAAATCTATTAAACTTCATCATTCTGCTTCTTGGGATATTTTGTCGGTACTGTTACTTCTTCATCAGGTTCATGATACTCATACAAATCAAAAATGTTGAAAATTGATGATATATCCATGTCCTTAGGTAACTCAATTTCATATGCATTTCCACTGTCAAATTTCCTCAGAATCTTGCAAGGTCCAAAATTCTTCATCTTCAGCTTTCCATATGTTCCAACAGGAAATTGGCATTTCTTCAAATGAACCATCACTTCATCACCAACACTAAAATTTTTATGTCTTCTTGATCTATCAGCTCTGTCTTTGTATTTCTCATTACTATCTTCCAGCTTCAGCTTCATCTTCACATCTTCATGCAATGTCTTCATGTATTCAGCAAACTTTACTACTTCAACACTTCTCTTATTCTCATTAGCAATGTCTCTCAAATCAGATATTCCTCTTGGTTGTGTGCCATTCACAATCTCAAATGGTGTCTTTCTAGTACTCCTATTCATTGAATTATTATATGCAAACTCTTCTTGTGCTAACATAGAATCAATTACTTGGTGTGTCTCCAACTAAACATCTCAAAAGATTTCCCAAACTTTTGTTCACAACCTCAATCTATCCATCAATTTGTGGGTGAAATGTAGAACTATGTTTCAACTCAGTGCCAAATTTCTTTCAAAGTGTTTTCCAAAAATAACCAACAAATTTACTATCTTGGTCAGAGATAATACTCCTCTATAATCCATGCAATCTGACAATTTCCTTAAAGAAAAGATCTGCTACATGTACTACATCTAATGTCTTTCTACATGGTATAAAATGTTTCATCTTAGAAAATCTATCCACAACAACAAATATTGAATCATTACCTCTTACTATCTTCGGTAAGCCAAGAACAAAATCCATACTGATGTCAATCCAAGGTTTCTTAGGAACAATAATCGGTGTATACAATCTAGTATTTTGACTTACTCCTTTGCAACTTGACAAATACCACAAATTTTCACAAATTTCTGATCATCTTTATACAACTGTGGCCAAAAGTACTTCTCCTTAAGAAAATTCCATGTTTTATCAATACCAAAATGTCCAGCCAAACCACTACTATGTTTCTCTTTTATCAAATTAGATCTCATTACTCCTCTCAGTATACACAACTGAATACATTTGAACAACATACCTTCTTGAATAAAATATTCATCTCATTTAGTGTCTTGTTAATCTTGAATAGGTTCTCTGCACTTTCTCCATGGCTCAGAAAAATTAGGGTCATTTTCATACAAACCTCTCATCTCATCAAAACCAAGAACTTTAATTCTCATCTCGATCATCAAAGCTCTTCTTCTACTTAATGCATCGACAACTTGATTAGTGACTCCACTCTTATGCTTTATCACAAATGTATAACTCTACAAATACTCAAACCATTTCATATGTTTCTGGTTCAACTTATTCTGACTACCCAAATATTGTAAAGCCTTATGATCAGTATATAACACAAATTCACTTGGTATCAAATCATGTCTCCATTTCTTCAATGCTTGAATAATAGCATAGAATTCTTGATCATACATAGAATATTTCCTTCTAGCATTATTCAAATTTTCACTAAAGAAAATAATGGGTTTACCTTCTTGACTCAACATAGCTCCAATTGCACTTCCACTTGCATCACATTCTACTTGAAATACTTTACTGAAATTAGGTAATGCCAAAATAGGTAATTCAGCAACCTTCTGCTTCAAGGTCTCAAAACTTTTGTTAGCTCCATGTGTCCACTTAAATTGTCTTTTGTCTCCTCTCATAGTCTCAGTCATAGCATTACAAATTGAAATGAAATTCCTTATGAACTTTTAGTAAAAACTTTCCAACCCATGAAATGATCTTACCTCACTAGCATTCACAGGTAGGCCAATTCAAAATAGCTTCAACCTTTTCAGGATCCATCTTCAAACCATCAACTGAAATAACAAATCCCAAATACACAATCTCTTCTTTCATGAATGAACACTTTTTTGGATTTATCAACAACTTTTCTTCTTTCAATCTCTACAAAACTTGTCTAACATGCAACAAATGTTCTTCTCTAGTCTTACTAAATATCATAATATCATCAAGATATACAATCACAAACTTACCCAAGAATTTCTAAAAAACTTCATCCATCAACCTCATAAAAGTACTCGGTGCATTAGTTAAACCAAAAGGCATAACCAACCACTCATACAAACCTTCTTTTGTCTTGAATGTTGTCTTCCATTCATCACCTTCTTTGATTCTAATCTAACGATACCCACTTTTCAAATCAATCTTTGTGAAATACTTTTCTCCAATCAAACTATCCATTATATCATCCATCCTCGGTATAGGAAACCTATACTTCACTGTTATCTTATTGATTTCTCTAGAATCAATACACATTCTCCATTCTCCATTCTTCTTCAGTACCAATACAGTAGGTACTACACAAGGACTCAAACTTTCTCTGATCAAACCTTTCTCCAACAACTCTTGAATATGTCAGTTCAATTCTTGATTCTTGGTAGGTGTCAATCGATGAGGTACCTTATTTGGTAAACTAGCTCCAGGGATTAGATCCATAAAATGATCAATGCTTCTTTTCAGTGGAAAACCATCAAGTACATTATCAAAAATGATATCACTATACTCGGTGAGTAACTTATCAATCTCCTCAGGGACATTACCCTCTATTTTCTTACTCATCTTATTAGGAATTGCAGAAAAACATACATCATTCCTCTTCAAAGAGTTAAAAAAATTTCTTCCTTCCATCAAAAAAACTTTCACATATGTGCAAACATTACTAACAGGTTCTTCCATTAATGGTAACAAGATGTTTTTCTTTCCATTAGCCACAATAGTATACTTATGCAATCTCCCTTCATATATAGCATATCTATCATATTGCCAAGTTCTACCCAACAAAATATGACAACAATCCATAGGCATGATATCACATAACACCTTATCATAGTATTTTCCAATCTTCAAATTCACATAACATTGTTCACTTACCAAGAGTGTATGGTCATCTTTGATCCATGAAATCTGATAGGGCTTCGGATGTACCAACCTTTCCAATTGTAATTTTGTGACCATCTCTTCAGATGCTAGGTTCTCTGAGCTACCGTTGTCAATGATTACCTTCCAAACTTTGTTAGAAACTCTACATCTAGTCTTGAACAAACTTTTCCTTACCAAATCTTCCTTCTTGCTTTCATTCCATAGTGCTCTCCTTACCATCAAGTTATTTTCTTTCTTAGGTTTATTCAGTGACTCTTCTTGCACCAAAGCATTTCTACTGCTACCAACCTTCTTACTAGCCTTTGTACATTCAAAAGATCTAATTCCTTCCTCTCCATAGTTGTAATAAGTTCCTCAAAAACTTCCTCTGCTATAACCACCTCGGTAGTTACTACCTCTACCTCTAGAACTTTCACCTTTCCACTCGATATTGCCTTTGTCCAGATTTGTCTTTTCTGGTTTAGATCTACCATTTTCACCATTAGATCTACCTCTTCCTCTAGGGAATTTACCACCTTGACCTCTCTATCTTTGCTAATGTCTTTGATCAATTTTTCCTTAGCTTTCAAAGAAAATTTATAAGCCTCTTCAATGTTCTCCAACTTGACCATACTAATTTCCTCTTGGATGGAAACCCTGAAACCATTTAGGTATCTACCAATTCTTTCCACATCATCTTCATCATGTCAGGATCTGATATATAATCTATAGAATTCCTCAATATACTCTTTTACTAAGCTATCTTTTTGTCTCAAACTTTGCATTCGTCGAACTCAGTTAATTTGATAATCATAGGGTAAGAAATTTCCTTTCAACTTATTGACCATTTTACTCCATACCTTGATTTTTTCTTTTCCTTTCCTCTTTCTATCCAATTACAGATGTTCCCACCATAAGGATGCATGACTTTTTAACTTTGTGCTTGCAATCTTCACCTTCTTATCCTCAGGGATATTTTCATATTCAAAATACTTTTCCATCTCGGTGATCCAATCCACCAATTCATCAGAATCTAGCTTTCCACCATACTTAGGGGGATTAAAATGTGGTGTCAACTTCAGACTTGTCAAAGCCTTCAAAAATCTTTCTTCACCTTGACCCATAATAGGAGCAGTTTTTGCATTCATCTATTCTTCTTCAATTTCATCATCACTAACATCTTCAAGATGTCTACCTCTTCTTTGGGTTGTTTCCACTACTTCTAGCCTAGAAAAAATATGCCTTAGCATTTCTGCCAATCCTAGATCTACATCTCACCTCCCATGAACCATCTTGACAACCCTTTTCTATTACAAGTCAGATTGCAATCTGCTACCCCATAACAATTCAACTAGGGCTTCAAGAGGAACTTGTAAACCTAGATCTACAGACCTAGATCAATAACTCACCTCACTCTGATACCACCTGATGCAAGGTAGGGAAGCAAGAGGGGCCAAGGGATGGCACACCCTAATGATCCAAGCCTACAACACACATGTGGAAGAAACCAACAACAAGAGTGAGAGAGAGAATGTCAGATCTGTCATAAATTATCTTCAATTTGTATCATACATGTTGGGCTTTAAGGCATTCTTGGTTAGGGCCAGATATTACAATGAATTATAGAATTCCTCAAACATGTGAGGATCTATTATAAATCTCCAATCTAATGTCTACTATCTTGATACAAGAAGCTACCAAGTTGATTCGGCCTTCAAATCCATGATTAATAGAAGTAACGGTCAAAATTGAAACCACATGCTTCCCAATGATGGATACAAAAATTAATTCTATGATCCAATATAAATGCACAAGTCAGCCACAATAGGAAACAAAACTAAACCCATCGGTAAGCAAGATAACCGAGCAGCAGACAGGCAATGTCGAGTGCCAGTGAAATAACTGACTGCCTAGGAGAGAATTGACCACACTCGGTAACCAAAGGAAATAGACCAACTCGGTCAAAGAAGAAACTGAGCAACATAGACAAAACTCCAAATTCTTTTTTGTGACATAGGATTTCCAAGGACTCGAGATGATCCTACATCATAATACCAGCAGAAAGGCTTATCAACTTTATTTTTCTAGATTTCTACTAATCCATTATGAATTAGATCAGCAATGTAAGGGGCATAATCAAAAGTAATTGATAAGTATGGGTGTCAAATTTGGACCATCATGTACATAAAATTTACTCACATTCTTTCCTCCACATCTTCTCTAAATACTTGACATAATGACCAGTATGTACCTCTTGCCCTCAAATTAAAATAATCTATCTTAAAGGGCTCCTGTGTACTTGGTCCCACAGTAATAATTTTCCCAATTTTTACAGAAAATTCCTTTACAAAACCACTTCTAAGATAATCCCTTTGTCCATTATATAATTGGTAAAATTCTTCAAAATGATTTTTTTCTAGGTCATTTGAGGGTTCATTTAGCTTTCAAACCCTCCTGATCTCTTCAGCAGAGATGTTTATTAACAGATTTCCTTTGATATCCCTAATAACCCTAGTAATTGGGTCATAATTCCATGTAATTTGTATCATTAAATCTGCATCTAGTAAAACGTCAAGTCCCACAAGCTTGCCTAAGTCAAACTACCATATATTGTTGTTAGGAGGAGGAGCATTTCTCTGGCTAAAACCTACTCTGAACAATGCTAAACCTGTGGTATCAAAAGCACCACTCGCATTGAGTGTGCCAATATTAGCATCCCTTATGTAATTCCATGTGTCATACAAGTCATCTGCTATTTTTACCCTAGGTTCCTTCAGCGTCAATTGCTTTGCCTTTACAGTATTAGTCATTGAACTAGGTAATAACTGTAATAAATCCTCATGCAAACCCCTCTTACTATAATTGGTTTCACTAGATAATTCCTTCCTTGGAGCCATTTTAGGGTTTGAAATTTCTTACAATTATGTGTAGAAGAGACATGATAGAATTATAATACTACTTAATAGGAAAATATTTCACAGAGATATCTACCAACCTTTTTTCAAAACTTTCTCAGGGAACATCAACCAGTCTCTACAAATCTTCTCACCCAATTCTCTACAAATTTTATCTTCTTGTGTTGCTAAGAATGCATAAATCTTCAATATATCTGCAATCAAAATTTGTGCTTTCAACATTTTACTTCACATGATCAAGCCATTACTTCTCTGAGAAATCAAACTATCATCGTTCAAAGAGAAAATTGAATTTTACATCAATTGTTCTCAAGTTTAAATTTGGACCATTGATCTTCTTTAAAAGATAATCTAATGGTTGTCGCATGATCACAAAGCTTGAAATAAATCTATGTGAACATGTGACAACCATTTGATCAGTATGCATTGATGAAAATCCTTTAATCAGGTCATTCATGACCCACTTGATACCTCAGATACATCTCCATTGTCAGATCCTTCATCAGGTGGTCACCGTTATTTCCCCTTTATGTCTAGACATAAAGTAAGGCACCATGGCCTTGATACCAAATCGAGAGCTATCACATGATTGCATGGCTTGAAAAGATTCCATGAAAACACGTGACAACCATTAGATTTTCCCTTCACTATTGAGACCTTAAGAAACTAGCCCCACTTTGCTTCAACCAATTAGGAATGTCCACATTGCAATATCTGGCAAGCGAACATGTAAAATTTTCCTACCAAGTGCCAACATTACTGACACCTTCCACATCAGCAAAGACCTTTGACCAATCAACAACGGCCATGTGTGTACACCTAGTAGTGGACCCACCCTTTTCTTACGTCGAGGAATAAAGTGAAATCATTGGCTATCACATGAATGAATGGCTTCTAAAGATTCCATGTGAACAAGAGACAACCATTAGATCTTCTGCAAACTATCAGTCTAGAAAATCCTTCTAAAAATGGCCCCACTGTATGTAAGCGCTTAGGAATAAAGTAAGATTGATGGTTGTCACATGATCACATACCTTGAAAAGATTCCTTGCGGTTATGTGACAACCGTTCGATAAAGCTTGTCAAGTTCAAGGCTAAATAAAGTGCTCAAACATTAGGAAATAAAGCAGTTGGGACTTAGGAATATTTAGAAATATCACTGAGCTTAGACTTAGGAAAAATTAAAAAGGGGTCGGGCCTAGGTAATGTAAAGTGCAAAAAACATGACCCCGCTTGGTGATATTTAAAATACGTGCATTTAGAGAACTTGAATGACTTGGTAAAAAGTAGCACTAAAATAGATCAAACAAACAGTGACCTAGGGTTTTCATGAAGACAAATGCACTTAGGGTTTTCCCAGGCCTAATTTTTCAATTAGGGCTTGCTAAATTTAAATAAAATCTCTGAGATTTTAGCAAGGTCTTTTGGGCTTTTTGGCAATGAATTTTCTCAATCTTAGGATAGCACACAAATGTTTCAATTTTGTAAGGAAATGCAAGATTTTACATTGTTTGAAAATTTAAGTGCTAAAAGAGACTAAGTTAAACACAAATAGACCCTAGAGCTCCCAGTGTAGAAACCTAGGGCTCTGATACCAAATGTAATGTCCTCACCAGGGAACCCATAAGGAATTAGGTCTATGACCTAAAATTACAACTAAAAAAAAATTTTCTTAACATTCTAACATATCATCATAACCATTCACAAGTACATTCCTTAAGGTTCCCTTAATGAATTCATTTACCATTATCAAGTATTACTTAATCTAACGAATTCTATTTCTATTTCAACTTCAATTTACATTGAGACATTGCTTTCATTCTACTTCAAAACCAATTCCCTTAATGAATTAATTGAATTCATTTTCTTTACCAAACTAATACATCATTTACTTTTAGAAATGCAACAAGTACACATTACTTATCTCATCCACCAAGTACATTTATTCTTTCCTATTTATTTACTCCTTAACCTTATCTATGCTCAACTCAATTGCACCATCAAAACTCAATTAAGATTTTCCATTAAGAGTCCTCACTTTCTATCTTCATTTCAAAATAAAACTAGAAAGAGCGTAAAGTACTGAACCATATGTTGATAACCAACATAAACCATTAAATAAATCATTTTTGTCATAAGTTTAACTTCCACAAATCATCATCTATTGCCTTGTATAAGTGTAGTTAAGAATTGAGATTAAAACCTTGCTTGAATAATCACACATTGCTCACATTGAACTATACATTTAAGAAGTCACATCTCATTACTACTTTCAGTAACATACATGTTTCCTTTCCCTTGTTATTTCACCTAGAGATACCCTTCAACCCTTATCATATCTTTTCACTATTCCACATATCAAAATAAGTTTCCTTTTATAGAGGTTTACATCCATAAGTACTTGCATTACAAAGGTTTTCATAGAACCATTATTTCCAATTTCATTTAAGATTAACAAGATGTATAAGGTAGGAATTACTCATTCATTTAACCATATTCAATCCCCCTTTTTAGATTCATAATTCTACCCTTCCCATATACATAACTTATCTCTTACAATTTACTTTTACAAACATAATTACGATTACTGCACATTGCTTGAAGGCATATAGAAAGATAATTACATTGAGTTTCCCAAGGGCTTACAATACATATTTACATCTTGATTTCAAAAGATAGAGATACAAGATACAAGAACATAAACTTCACCATTGAACAAATCATAATCCAGGTCACAACTCGAACCATGAACAATGCCTCGAAAGAGATTTTCCACCCAACCATGTGAAACTGGTAAAGTTCCACCCCCCGTGCTAGGAGATAGAACCAAGGTACTCTCAAGACCTTAAGGCAATCTAAGTCTCAAATACCAATAAATCCAAGACTCAAAAGAACAAGAATAAAGCACATAAAATATCATCATACTATAACACCAAGGTTAAGGTTCTAAGAGACCACCTAAGTGAGTGTCATCACACAACCTTTATATTGGGATCCTTCTAGGAAACCATGTAACTCCAGTTGGCCCTTTATGAATAGGGATCCATCCTGGTAGTTATCCCTAGTCCTAGTACTCCAATCAGGTTTGTGTAGCCATTATTATATTTCTTTCATTACCTTTTAAATCCCCCCTTCCCAGGTTAATTTTTAAGGTTATCACTTTTTACAAACCCACCCATAGGATCATCTGGAAACCACTTTAGGGTTCCAACACCTATGGTGAGACACTCACTTAGGGTTCCTATACCCTTACCCCATCACAAGTCAAAGATAAAAAAATAACACTTCCATGTCCTAATTCATAGGTTTACGAAACTCCCTTGTGCACTCAGGCCCTTAGAGCGAGTCCTAACCTTAACCATATACATAACAAGAACCATTGTAATAATTTCTATCACAAGACGTCACAAAGAAAAACATAAAACTTTCCAAATGCATAAGTACAACTTGCCAAGGCTCATTTATAGGTCTAAGGAACCCACCTATCCACATAGGCCACTGAGATGAGTCCTAGCCTCTTAAACTAAGCTCAAGTATATGCCAAGTCAAAAAACCATCATAAGTACACCATATAACCTCAACAAAACAAGTAACAAAAATACATAGATGATACAAACTTCCATATGCATTAAAACAACATTATAACTATGGAAACCTCATGTGCCTAAAAT
Source organism: Chamaecyparis obtusa (assembly GCA_027943335.1). Classification (NCBI taxonomy): domain Eukaryota; kingdom Viridiplantae; phylum Streptophyta; class Pinopsida; order Cupressales; family Cupressaceae; genus Chamaecyparis; species Chamaecyparis obtusa. The sequence continues at coordinate 2,576,379 of BSBK01000092.1, forward strand.
TTGGCTAAGTTTGATATTTTTTAGAAATCTCCAAAATCTAGAATCTACATCTTAACTCCTATGAAGCTGAAACTTATCTCAAACATGTTGGAAAGTATTTATACAAATATAACTTAAAGTATCAGACTTATAATTAAATGTTATATTTGTATAAATCCTACCCCAAATTCTACAAATCTGAGCCCTTAAAGCCCTAAAAAATCCAAATGACTTTGTATATGATCCCATACAACAAATTATGCATTCCCATATGACATTTGAGCAAATTTCGTATGGGTATGACTACAATGTCGTACAACACTGCAAAACACTTTCACGAAATCAAATTTTCAACTTCCCAAAAACACTAAAACTAATTTTTTAACCGATACAAAAATGTATGCATTACCATATGACATTTGACCAAGTGTCATACGATTATGAATACAATTTTGTATGACAATGTAGGACACTTTTATGAAATTAATTCAAAATTGCCCGAAAAGGCCAAAAAATGACTTTTTAAGGCATGGAGAGTGCCTGGGAAAGGTTCTCTGAGGTCAACCTGATGTAGGGACCTTAGTACCACATCCAAAACACATCCTCAACATTACCTAAGCCTTAGAATAAATTAAATCAAATTAAAAACTACAAATCATAGAGGAGCCTATAGAAGCCAAAAAATGGGGAAATATGACTACATCTCTTTCCTAAACCTCCCTAACTCTTCCTATTTCTTCCTAAAATTCCTTATTCCATACAATAATAGTAAGATACACCATAAAAATCAATCAAAAGAATTCCTAAACCTCCAGGAAATATTTTACAACAAAAACTATACAACACTCATAAATTTAATTTCTGGATGCATAGTTTGATCACACAGAAAACATAGCATTTAAATTTATTTCTAACTCATAGTTTATAAATAATATTCAATTTCAATAACATAGCATACCCATTCATAATACACACAGGAAGACTAGCGAGTTCATCCCAGATTTAGACCCTACCTGGGGTCCTGCAGAGAATCTTCTTCAAGTGGTTGGAGCACACTGTGAAAATCTCCAAGATATGGCAGCCTTCTTGATGGATTTACACTAGCAAGAAATCCTCCTTACTCACATAAAATCCCCACACTAGCACTCACAAAATCAGAGAACTCTCAACCTCACAAAAAAACCTCAAAAATGATCTTTCTGGAATGATATATGCAAACAACTTCCAAAATTTCTCTAAAAACCTCTCCTCCCCAAAACTCCCAAAAACACAAATATTTAATCTCGAACTATATGGTTGGAGGAGTTGCTTTACGGGAAGAAAATTCTCTAACTTCCATTGTTGGTTGAAAAATTAAACCAACATCTCCCGTAAACAATAATAAAGCTTTTAATCAATTTAATTAAAAATTGCCTCCAAAGATACCAATAACAAAAAGGATAAATATTAATCTTTCAAGGAAAACACATAGCATAATTGGAAAACAACTAGCCTAACTTCTAGGAGGTCTCAATTTCAACTCCCTCCTAGATAGCTAGTTTTACTACAAAGAGCATTTCTTTTATTTATTATTTTCACTTTCTATTTCATACACTTAAAAAATGAGATCAAATGTTAGAATGAGATTTAACAAGATTCCATACATTTTATTTATAAAGAACATACCATTTACATAATCAATAAAACATACAAATAATATTATTTATTTAAGCATGGGAATATGTGTGTGCACCCACATATACACATACCTATATAACATACAATCAATATAACAAATATATAATAAATATATATACATATACTTACAAGGATAAATTTAACTCACACCATTAATCTCATAACCACATCAAATAACAAGGCCATATCACATACTACATTCAGATCCCCTAGCTAGGCCTAAATAGAAATCTAATTCCATGTGTAACCTTGAGAGTAATCTTGGTAATATCTCCACACAACAACAGTTCAAGGCTTTTGAAGGCACGCTCAGACCTATGTAGCCAGGTAGAGTCAATGCTAGGTACTTGCATCCTGACCAACCAACATATATATATATATATATATATATATATATATATATATATATATATATATATATATATATATATATATATATATATATATATATATATATATATATATATATATATATATATATATATATATATATATATATATATATATATATATATATATATATATATATATATATCTGTGTGTGTGTGTGTGTGTGTGTGTGTGTGTGTATATATATATATATATATATATATATCTGTGTGTGTGTGTGTGTGTGTGTGTGTGTGTGTGTGTGTGTGTGTGTATATATATGCATGCATGTATGTATGTATGTATGTATGTATGAAGAGACAATGGAAAACAAGGAGGGAGAGTGCAATATCATGTGGACCTCTTGTCGGAGTAACTATGACTGCCTCCCCTCATCCTACACTCACATCAAATAGTGACATAAAAAAAGCATAATTGGATTAGTATGGTTAGTACCAGAATAATCTCTTTTCCATATTGTATAACAATAATGCATCATAACATATTCATGTAAATGTAAATCATCTAACCCTTAAGTGATTATAATCAATTAACCTAAGGTAAACATATATATTAATAATGAGAATTTTACATAGAAGCATATAAGTCTATCAGGTGATCCTTTTAGCATTAAGGTCATAAACTATTGCTTACACACAAGATGTATAGGAACATACCTATGTAATATTATTATTTCTCACGTTAAAATATGAAGTTAAGGTGAGTTGGAAGAGGTTCGGTTTAAGCAACCATCACAAGAAGGATCATTCTCACATATAGCTCTTCCTAATTTCTAGTTAGCATAACAAGGACTTGATAGGGTTGAAGGGGCATTACATCATCCCTCCTTGAGATTTGACTTACTCCTAGAAGTCAAAAGTTTTTAAAGCCATTGATCAAACATAAAAAAAAATACAATATTACAAATATTTCTAGTCGAATATTGATATATTAGGTATAATTTTCACCTTAAGTATTAGGAGTTATTTTAATAGCAAAAGATATTTAAGGATTCTAAAATGCAATTAAGAATTCAAATTTTATCCTCTAAACTAGATACAGATTGAGACAAGGGTAATTTCTTCTCAAGGCGTTTACATAAGATACTACTATCATACTATTGCTTTGGTAAACATTTTCAAACTAAAAATCATTCAATTATTGAATTGCGACATAACATCACACAAGTTTATGAGATAAGACAAAAAAAATTCTCTTTATGCAATTAATTACTTTTTCTCATAAGGCATATGGTAAACTTATACGAGAATCACTAATATCAAACTTACACACAAGATGGAATACACATCCTTTTCAAATAATGCAACCTAAGATACTTTTTAGGATTCTATTATAACAATTTATTAGTGGTGTATTACAAAAATACACATAAATATACTCCTAAGAAATTTTAACACGATTCATTAAGCTAGAGTTTCACCAACATTACTTATTAAGTAGCTATTTAACCAATTCCATATCCCATAAATTCATAATAAGCTTCTTATGAGTATATGTTTTCACAACATTAACAAGATTGTTTGAATTTTATAATTTTCCAAAATAAAATCATAAATTCTTTAATAGAGGGAGAGAATTACATGAGTCCTACGGCTACCCTCTGTAATACCCCAAAAATGGGCTATAGGTTCATTAACCTCCTACATCTTCAATTTAAATGAAATCGACATCAAAGTCCTAACCTAAGGCACATCTGCACATTGTTGAATTCTAATTGATTTTATCTTAATTTTGCATTGGGGAATATTTCCTAAATATTCCTAATTTATCTAATTATCTTTAATTAAATATTATTTGGTGATAAATCTTATGTATCCTAAAGTTGATTAATTGAATATGATGAATATTTAATTAATTAATTTAATTATGTCGCTTAATTATTTAATTAGATTTAATTGCATTTATTCTTAATTAATATTATTTTTATTTTGACAATAAATCAAAAATTCCTACAAACAATCAATTGAATATTTATTTAATTGATTTAAAATCAAAGTTGTCAAATTTAATAATTTAATTGGAATAAAGTTTTATTTAATAATTGATTAACCCATAAATCAATTATTTTAATTCAAAATCACTTAAGTGGAGAATAAATCATTTTATTTATTAAATTAATTCATATTAAATCATGCACAATCAAAAAAAAGAAGGAAACTAAAAATTAACAATCAACTTTAAAATTGAAACTCAACATCTGATGATGAGTTGAAAAACATAAAAAAAAAAAAAGAACTAAAGCTCTATTTGGAGATAAAAACTGCTTTTGCATGATTTTATGAATTAAATATTCTTAATTTCTTGTTAACTCAAAAATCAACCTGAGTTTATCAAGAGTGATTTATGGCTTTTCTCTTGCATCCTCAAAGCCCTAGCTTTCTATAAAATCAAGGCTCATCTCTTCACAATCATCTCTCAAATTTACACAATTACTCTAGCGAATTGACAGCTGAAGAATCAAGCACTTGTGACAGGCGTATTTGTGAGATCATTCATAATTTTCATAGTTTTTGCATAGTTTTTCATATCATTTAGCATATCATTGTTAGATACTTTTACATATCAATTTCATACATTTTAGATCAATTTCATACATTCTAGCTTAGATTCATACAGTTTTTCATCCTATTGCATAAAAAATACAAAAAAAAAAATAGATTAATTTGCATTCATATTTCATTGCTTTCATCATTTTAAATCCTTCATTTAGGTGTTGCATTGTCACTGATCTTGATTCCCATCTAAGAACATCATACTCGCACCTATTAGAAGGCAATAAATCACTTGGTTAGCATAGTTTCAATTACTTACAGATTTTGGATTTTTGCTAACCTCTAATATTTTACTGAAGTGTTGTGTCTACAAGTAGGTAAAAAATTCTCACACACATTTCTTGTGCCCACCGTGGGGCAACCCACCTTTACATGTTGGTTTTGGTTATTTTTTTGGAGCTAACTCCCTTGTGCAGATTTACTTGGAGACTAAAACCCTAAATTTTTAAAGATTTAATTTTATCTCCCAAACGGCTTGGACTTTTTTTCTAAATTTTTTTTTGCAAATTAGAGGCATATAGGGGAATCTTTGATAAAAAATTCAAAAAATTTTGAGATGTTTTGAATTTTTAATAATTTTTCTTTATTTTTCATAAATAATTCATTTTCGGTGCAAATCATCATATTTTTTGGAAATTTTTATATTTTCATAAATCTCTTTAAATTATACAGGGGGTCCATTCTTTGTGTTTTAAATTTGGATGCAATATAATAGCTCAACTAGTCAATTTACAAAAATTAGTATGTTTTATTAAAAGGGGTCTCTAGGGCACAAATGAAGAGATTTTTTTAAAAATTTTACATTTTTGGAAAGCTTTCTATTTTTTAGTAGGGGTCTCTTTTTTACATTTTTATTTTTATGATCGAAATCATATCAAAAAAATTAGATCTTGTTGACTAGGTCAAGTGCAAAAAAAATAAAAATTTTGTGATGGGTATGCACTTATTTTTCATATGATTCAATGCATGATATGAGTTGTCATTTGGATTATTTTCTGGTTATTATTGCTCCTAAAAATTGGTTTTTAGATCTAACCCTAGGTTTTGCATAAGTTGAATATACCTTGCATATCTTGTTTGTTTGTTGATTTGTTGGCTTGTTGGAGAGTTCGTGGTTTGCTTGCATGGAAAAGCTCAAAGAAAATTGCTAAAATAGGTAAAATCTACTAAGCGTGTTGTGAGGAACTTAGGTTTTCTATTACATCTGATAACACTTCATTTTGGGACATAAAACAAACTCTCTTGTGTCAAGGTTGAGTGCCTTTATAGCTTTCACAATTCACACTTCAGTTTTGGGCTCTAAAATGAATATAGATTTGCTTTTCACATATCTGTTACACATAGTAAATAGGCCCTATGAACACTATTTATGGTTCTTGAGAGAGTGGGTTTCCAGCAAAGCTCTTCTCAATGAGAGAACCCCTTGTAGGTAGGGAGGTTACTGAGAGTGTCTCACGTTCTACTAGATTTGTGTGTTTTCAACTTTTGATTGATACATTCTCTCTCCGGAGGGGTTGATAGATCATAAGCAGTTGATGTTATAGATATGTGTGAGATAATCTTAGTCTTATCATGTCAAATTAATCTATCTACTTTGTTTTGGTTAAAATTGAAAAGGCTAGAGGACTATGTTCTACTCCCTTTTTGGGTAGTATCAGAAACTCAGATCCTTGAATCTAGAACTAGTCCACATGTGGTATCTTTTGTGAGTCACCTTTAGAGAGGGTTAACCATAGTGGACATTCCCTTAATTGGGTCAACCACATGGATGGAACCTCAAGTGGTAATAGCCATTTTTTCCATGGTAGCAATAGCCGCTATATAAATATCCTTGTGGAAGAAATCTTCACAGGTGTGGTCTCTTGTTGGGTTGTCAGATCTCCCTAGCAGCTCCTAATTGATTAAATTCTCAGACTGTGTCAAAACCCCGGTGCACCTAGATTGGAGTTCACCCTCTTGAGATCACAAAAGTTGCAGAGTCAAACCATTACTACAAACCCTAGTGAGGCCATTTTTTTAAATTTTTCTAGGAATATGTGCATTATTGAAAAACTTTTTGGAACATACACAAGTAGTATTTCTAGGGATTAGCACAATAAGTCACTATTTCTTGTTCATGCGCAAGGTTACTTTTTCCCTTGTTCATTATTTTTAGATGATTTCTTTCTTCCCTTGCTTGTTGTTTTGCGTTCTTGATATCTACTTGGTTACTTGAGACAAACTTTTACACAGATCTTCAAAAACTAGACAGAAAAATTTGCAAACAAACTGATACTGAAAAATTGCAAATCTGAAGCAAAAATTCTTTCTAGTGTCAAAATTCATCTTAAAATTTCAAAACTCGTATCAAAGCCAAAGTCAAAGTTGTCAAAGATTGGTCAAATTTGTCAGAAATCCAATTTTTACAGCCTACTGCCAAATTTTGTCAAAATAGTGAACTGATTCTTGTCATTTCTAGTCATCCTTGGTCGGTCTGGGTCAAATCTCAGGTGCTATGACATGTTGCTCAATATCCAAATGAACTTAAATAATATCATGTTGCACAAAATGACTCTTGGTCTTCTTTCTTCCACATCTCCCATGTCTTCCTAGTCTCCCATTTCCATCCTTTCTCTTCTTCCTAAATTCTTCACATTTTCTTGATTCTTTTCCTCTTATTATCTAGTCTTCTTTCTTCTATTCATCTCTTCTGTTATTTCCATGCTTGATTCCTCCTCTTTTAGAACCTTGAATTTCAGCTATCTTGTTATGGAACCTCTCTTGAAAATGGATGATCTTGAACTCATTGCTCAATTCGAAGAGTATTATTCCAAAAAGCCCATGAGTGATAAATTTATGATGAAAATAAAGGAAAAATTGATTGAATCAGATGCCTTTTCTAGGATCATACGCATGGTCATGTCACAACCTTATTCTTCCAAACATCTTTCATATTCTAAGTCTTCTCATCATTCCTCATCATCCACATCTTCTTCGTCTGCTAGGTCTTCACCTTCCTCTTCTCCACAATCTCGTTCCTCTTCTAATTCTCCCAAGAGTCTTACTCCTCATGTCAAGACATACCATAATGTGCAACGTGATAACCCTTATGATACCTCTTCCACGGAGAGTGACACACCCATCTTTGAAGACTATCATGACTATGATCATGGACAATATAATGATACCTATGAACCCTATGTTCCTAAGAGTCCTCCTCGTCATGTGCTTATACTTATTGGAAATGGGACATCACATTGGATAGATTGTGATGATGATCCATATGATTCTAATTTTGAAAGAGACTTTGATTATTTCTATGAATAATACCTAGATGACACATCTACTTCTATTGAGGAAGAGAAAGCTTACCACACTAATTATAAATGTCAATACTATAAGGATCTCTTCTCTAAGAACTCTCATGCTGAAAATAAAGATTACCTCAAGAAAGATCATGTTAATACTAAACCTTTGTCTTGTGATGGTTCCCTTCCATCCCCTACTTCCTCCAATACCCATACATTTCCTAAAGCTTCCAAGCCTATCAAATCTTTCACAAGTCCTTCATCCACCAAAAACCCTAATACTTTTCATGCGGTTCCCTATAGTTATCCTCAAGGGCTACCTCTTAAAGAAATTCAAGATAACCTTCACTTGGCTGCAAATACTTTCAATAATGCTAAACCTAAAGAGCCTAAGCCTTTATATGCTATAATTCCTACTTTAGCTAGTCCTTCACCATCTCTTCCAAAGTCTTCCAAACAATTGCAGCATGATACTTTGTCCTTAGAAGTGGCTCCATGTCAAGAGGACTCTAAAAATGATAAAGAAAAGAACATAAAGAAAGATCAAGATCAAGAACCCTCCATGTCATCCAATCCTTTTCATGATGTCTCTTATCTGTTCCAAGGTTCTTTTGATCCTACACGCCCTTTCTCATTCATCCCACTCTATCTTAAGTCTTCTCCTAAGAAAGATCATGCTACTACTTACATTGTTGAGCTTATTGACAATCAAAATAACCTTACCCCACTTTCAATTTCCAAAGATGATACTTCCATTAAGGTTGGTAAAAATGGTGTTGTTACTTCCAATGTTAAGCCTATTGAAAATCAAGAGAAAAATTATGTGCTTATGCTATCCAAAGATCCTTGTCAAGATCAAAGTCTTCCATCTTCTTATTCTACCACTCCATGTTCGTTTCCACTTTCTACTCTTCCTAAGTCTTTGCAAGCTTTGAGAAATCCTATCAAAGAAGGTGCTCATATTCAAGATGTCCATGATTTTATTGAAAATTTTAATGCTCACTCTAAAGATGTTGATGTCCTTGGTTGTCATATAAATGTTGATGAACTTGTTGATTATCCTTTTGCATCTTCCACTTCCATCCTTGGACCTCTTCCACCACTACAAAGGGCTTCACATCTACCTTCCATCTTGGGTCCTTATGTCCTTTCACTTTCCCCTCCTAACTCTCCTAGTTTTCCATCCATCTTGGGTCCTTACATACCTCCATCTCCTATCTTTCCTTAAGATCAACATAGATGCATACCCTTGAATCCTTTTCATCCACCCACCCATCTAAACTAGTCATATCCTCCTTCTTCTTCCACATGTCCCAAGTCTTTTGGAAGTAACTTGAATGTTCAATACAAGAAAAAGAAGCAATACAAGAATCCATCAAAAAAAGAAGATCACCATGTCTTCTCTAATCAACATGGAGGCATAAATTCAAAAGAGATATCTAAGATAAAAACTACAAGACAAGTATGGGTTCCAAAATCCATCATTAAAGATATTCTCTCTAGATCATCAAAAAGAAATGAAAAGCCTATGGCTATATGGATTCCAAAGTCTCTCTTGAAAGAGTCTGGTGTTGAGAAACAAGTGAAGTTGACATTCAAGCTTCCAAAGGCTTCCACTTCATCTTCTTCCAAAAACATTCTTCCATTCCATGTGCCTAAACCACAACCTCTTCTATCCATTCACCACATTCCTTCATGTATTCCTTCATTCACATTTCCTCCATCCTCTCACCACCCTTCAAGGTGTGTGTTGATATTGATCTTGCCTTCCTTTCCATCTACCCTTTCACAATCCTTCCATTCATTATCCTTCTACCTTCTATCCTTTTTCCTCATTTGACTATTCCTCCTATCTTCCAGCCTCACTTGCTTTACATAAAATCTTATCCTCCATTTTCTCTTCCATCTCCCTTTCCCTATCAACATATTTGAGCATATCATTTTGAATCCTTGGCATATCATGGTTTATCATTGCAAGGAGCATTATCTAAAAAGCTTGCCTTCTTCTAAAAAAAAAGAAATGAAAAAAAAAAATTGAAAATGTGCCTTGGTGAAAAGTTGGAAACAGGTGCCTTGGTAGCAAAAGTAAAGAGAAATAAATTCATCCTATGGTAAAAACTACTCCCTTGTGGCACCTTGGATAAGTACCATGATGAAAACCTAGCAATGAGGCATCATGCGTAGTTCTTCTACATATTTCATCCATTTCATCTTCTCTCTTTGATCTTGACAATGTTGACCTATGCATGAACATTTGGTTATCTTGTGAGCTATTTTATGATGATCTTCCTTTCATTCCTTTCATGTTTAGCCTTCATATCTATCTTCCTCCATTCATTCTAGCCTTTCGCTATCCTTTTCCCTTTAGGTCTTGATCTAATAAAAAAAGAGTAGAACATGATGCTTTGAAACCTCTTGACATGTCTACTCCTTTGGACTACATCCTTTCCTTCTTTGGCATTATGCTTTTGTGACTTATCCTATGCTGGCCTTTTATTACTTGTCCAAATGCACTTTACATGACAATTTTTCCCTATCTTGGGTACCCTTGAGGGGTTTTCCCTTGGGGAATTCTTCCCTTCATTCTCTTGTCTTCCATCTCTTCCACTAGCTTGCTAACCCATCTTGTTCTCCACCTTGCTAGACATTGGGACTGGATGATATGATCTTACTTGGGAGTTTGCAATGGAGAAAGATTCAATCAAGTTTTCCAAGAACTGTTAAAAGTGCCAAGTGCATGGCAACTTAATTCATGCACTAGGGAGAGATCCATACATCCTCATTCTTCTAATGGACATACCCATATCATAACAGCTACAAATTATTTTACAAAATGGGTAGAAGCAGTCCCTTTGACACAAGCAACTGGCAAAAAAAATCTATGTTCATCTTGAACTACATCATATGCCGATATGGTATTCCACACTCTATAGTCATATATAATGGTGGCCAATTTAAGAACAAAGACTTGGATGATTTATGTGCCAAATTCAAGATTACACAACATTGGTCATCTATCTACTATCCTCAAGGGAATGGACAAGCATAGGCTTCCAATAAGAATCTATTGAAAATCTTGCACTGTAAAGTTAATAAAATAGGAATAGACTGGCATCTCATGATCAATCTAGCTCTCTGGGCCTATAGAACAAGTATTAGAACACCTACTGGGGCTACACCTTTCACTTTAGTTTATGGGTCTGAAGCAGTACTACCTATTGAGGTTTAAATCCCATCACTAAGAATCAGAATGCATGGTCTAGTAACTGATGATGACTACAAAGTGTTTAGGTTGCAAGAACTTGAACTACTAGATGAGTGCAGACAAGTAGTGTATGATCATCTCAGAGTATATCATAAAAGATTTTCTAGAGGCTACAACAAGAAAGTCAAACACAAAGAATTTCAGGTTGGCGATCTAGTCTTGATAGAGAATCCTAAAAATCAATCACATAGAGAATGCAAGGGGCAGTTTGAACCCAACTGGTTGGGACCCTTTGTTATCACTGCTACTTTTGGCTCTGGTGCCTATCAACTCTTAATGACTGAAGGAGAATAGCTTTGAGAACCAATCAACATTCTCCATCTGAAGAAATTATACGCCTAAGGCATTCAGTCTATGGTAAAACATCCTGAAAAAATGAACATCTTGGTGAAAATCTAGCAAATGGGCGCCTTGATGATTCACAAAAAAATCAAAAAATACCAAAAATATCAAAAGTATAAAAAAATTGGAAAAATACAAAATATAAAAAAAGAAGAAAAAGAAAAAGTGCCTTGGTGAAATGAAAACAGGCACCTTGTTAGAAAAAATAGAATCTGTACCAAGATGGTGAAAACCTAGCAAACGGGCACCACTTGTTCAAAACGCTCCATCTATCAGTGCAATCTTGGTCTTTCCCAGCTTTTAGTCTTACTTTAGTTTGTACATATCTCCTGGTTTGTTTCTGCAATCATGTTTTCAATAAGTTAGTCTGTACACCAATCAGTTAAAGTATCTATATCCTATCAATGCTTAACACTTAGGGGTAATCAAAGTCATATCTTATGGCCTCCAGTACATCTTAGATGAGTCATATCCAGTCAACATCCTTTGAAGCTTCATCCAAGTCATTCAGTCAGTCTCCTCTCCAGAAAGGATTTTACATCTACAACAACGCAATCAAACATCAAATTGAAAACAATCTATGCTTTTTACATGCTTTTATCTCCTTGTATGCTTATTGATTCACATTGAGATTGTTTCATATTTTGTTCCCACGAGCTTTTAAATGATGTCCTTTACAGGATTTAGAGAGTGATGACTGGGGGCATAATCTTTTCTTTATCTTCTTCATGTATGTAAAAATCTAACAACTTTGGAAATTTTGGATTGAAATGGTGTCTGTTTGTAAGAGCCTCCATCTCGTATTGGATGGCCATGAGTACCTCGACCATTGATACCAAGAAAATTCAAAGAATTTTGATCTAACTATTGTATTTTTGAGTGAGTTCTTTCTCCTACTGTGGAACGCAATCTTACCTAAGGATGTGAATGATAAAAGGGTCACTACGGGTAATTCACACTGGACTTAGAATGATCTCTTGATGATTTGATGTTTTTGTTACGCAAGGTGTATTCTGGTCATCATGACCTTGATGTTATGATGCTTATACAAATTGCAATATTAAAATGGACATAATATTTAGGTCATCCTGGCATTTGTGCCTTGGTGCTTATATCTAATACGACATCCCAAAAATAAAATCAATATTCATATGTCCATGATTGCCTAGCCAATGGGCATTGTATTGATTCTTGAGCATACAAATTGATATTCATATGTATATAGTTTCATAACTAGTGGGCATTGTATTGATTTATCTGGTAACCTAAAAAGTTCAATGATGAGAAAAAAATTGACACATGATCAGTGACTAGGTCCTAGGTCCTAGGTTTGTATTTCATTATGCATTTCATTTTGTACTTTGCATGATCTCACAAATTTCTTGAACACTTAAATGATTCTTCAAAACCAAAAATGCTAAACATGACACAAGAGCTGAGTCTCATACAAAGGTTCCTCCAATGAAACAACAAGTAGAACCCATTTTCGGGATCAAAATCAAAATTTGAAATCATTCATATTATTAACTACTTGCATAATCGACCTTTCAATCATCACAGAAATCCAAAATTCAACTTAACTCATTATCTTACATCAAACTATCAAAATTTCAACTTGGTCAACTATGGTCAACTCATGGTTTAACCTAGTCAAACTTGGTCTCCAGGACCTTTAAATGATGCAAAACGCATTCTTGAACGTGAATAACCACTTCTGAAATCAATTAACATGCTTCTAAACCATTCAATGCTGACTTTTCTTGTCAGATTTCAATTTTCATCCTGAAGGAGGCATGGTATTGCACATCAATCAAATCTATAAATCAATATCTTTCTCTCAGTGATCAAGACAACAACCACATCTAGTTGTTGATTCATCAAAAGTCCTCGTCGCTTGGGGAAAATCTTTCATTTCTTCGGCCATATCAGATTCATCAAGATCCATATCAATCTGCTATCGTAAATCTATCTTGTAAACTGTATTAGCTTTTCGTAACCATCAATTTATTCATGTTATTTCCTTGGTTCTTTGTAACTGATGGGTTTAGGATGTGATACCAATATAATTCATACAAGGAGATTCAGGTTTGGAATCGGTCACTCACTTCTTCGTAATCATAAGGTTCAGAATCAGGTGTTTTTGGCACTTTTTCATAATCACCAATTCATTGCTGATATAGCTAGCATCATCTCAATTCCTAGTCATCCTAGACCTAAGTTGGCATCTTTTTTTAAATATTTCAATCAATTTCTATCTCAAAATTGGTTAATCTTTCAAATCAAATCAGTTTCATACATATATCATACATAGACTATGTCGGCATCTTTAAATCTTTCAATCAGTTTCTGTCTTAGAATCGGTTCATCTTTCAAATTAGTTTCATACATATATCATACACGGACTATGTCGGCATCTTTAAATCTTTCAATCAGTTTCTGTCTCAGAATCGGTTAATCTTTCAAATCAAATTAGTTTCATACATATATCAGACACAGACTATTCTTTGAACCACTACGCTTTGCATAGTGATTCAAAGAGGGGCAAAATGTAATACCCCAAAAATGGGCTATAGGTTCATTAACCTCCTACATCTTCAATTTGAATGAAATCAACATCAAAGTCCTAACCTAAGGCACATCTGCACATTATCGAATCCTAATTGATTTTATCTTAATTCTGCATCGGGGAATATTTCCTAAATATTCCTAATTTATCTAATTATCTTTAATTAAATATTATTTGGTGATAAATCTTATTTATCCTAAAGTTGATTAATTGAATATGATGAATATTTAATTAATTAATTTAATTCTGCCACTTAATTATTTAATTAGATTTGATTGCATTTATTCTTAATTAATATTGTGTTTATTTTGACAATAAATCAAAAATTCCTACAAACAATCAATTGAACATTTATTTAATTGATTTAAAATCAAAGTTGTCAAATTTAATGATTTAATTGGAATAAAGTTTGATTTAATAATTGATTAACCCATTAATAAATTGTTTTAATTCAAAATCAGTTAAGTGGAGAATAAATCACTTTATTTATTAAATTAATTCATATTAAATCATGCACAATGAAAAAAAAGCAGGAAACTAGAAATTAACAATCAATTTTAAAATTGAAACTCAACATCTGATGATGAGTTGAAAAAAATAAAAATAAAAGAACTAAAGCTCTATTTGGAGATAAAAATTGCTTTTGCATGATTTTATGAATTAAATATTCTTAATTTCTTGTTAACTCAAAAATCAACCTGAGTTTATCAAGAGTGATTTATGGCTTTTCTCTTGCATCCTCAAAGCCCTAGATTTCTATAAAATCAAGGCTCAGCTCTTCACAACCATCTCTCAAATTTGCACAATTACTTTAGCGAATTGACATCTGAAGAATCAAGCACTTGTGACAGGCGAATTTGTGAGATCATTCATAATTTTCATAGCTTTTGCATAGTTTTTTATATCATTTAGCATATCATTGTTAGATACTTGTACATATCAATTTCATACATTTTACATCAATTTCATTCATTCTAGCTTACATTCATACAGTTTTTCATCCTATTGCATAGAAAATACAAAAAAAAAAAAAAGATTAATTTGCATTCATATTTCATTTCTTTCATCATTTTAAATCCTTCATTTAGGTGTTACATTGTCACTGATCTCGATTTCAATCTGAGAACATCATACTCGCACCTACTAGAAGGCAGTAAATCACCTAGTTAGCATAGTTTCAATTACTTACAGATTTTTGGTTTTTTGCTAACCTCTAATGTTTTACTGAAATGTTATGTCTACAGCTAGGTACAAAATTCACACACACACCCTCTTATTCAATCAATTTAATATGTTCAACCCACTAACCTTTTGTACACACATTTTAATAAAAGCACATTTGAGGAGTAACTACAAGTATTGTTATCCTTATATGCATCTTCCATATGAAATATATACTATTATGTACAAATTTACATTCTTCTAATATTTCCAATTTAGGACAGTTAGAAAGTTTGACTTAAATCTTATCCCAATAGACATATCATTATTCCTTTCATAATAACTCATCATTCCTATATATACTAGCAATGTTATTAGCTTTAACTTCCATTTCACACAAAAAGTAAATAATTAATACATAATTTTGTTTAATATCACATTCTTTCCTTATAGTTGATGATTTTTCTTTAGTCTAACTCATACCACTTTGGGTGGATCATACACAATTCAAATTTACTACCATATAAATAAACACTTCTCCTTTCAACCAATTGTGTACTATAATCCTATTTATTACAAAACCTTGGGGACATAGATCCTTTACCCAAGAGTTTCCTCTTGCTAAGCACATTCTCCTTATTGACACATTGATTTTCCCTTATAAAATTTAGCCTTTTAAATATATTTCTTGAGAAAGAAGGGAGAGACACTTTTGATTCCACTATATATTTAATTTCATACTTCAGAGGGTATATAAAAGAGAGATACTTCTTAATCCTTCCATATTTTGAAATATTAGATATTACCTAAGTTCGACATGTTATCTCAGTTTGCAAGAAAATATAAGTTCATAAATCCCTAAGTTCTTGAGGAAGGATAAAAGATACATTTACTAGACATGTTTTAAAACCATCCAATATTACAATCATTTCTTTCCTAGGATCATGAGTATCCATATAATTGTACCTTGTTTCCCACCATAAGTCCAACATGATTCAAATCTATCTAGCTTTAAATAATTAGACATAACAATCATGGTGTTATCTAGCATTCATAGGGAAGTAGAGTATATAACTTTTCAAACTATTTTGGCAGTCATTCATGGTAATCATCATAAGATCAAGAAATAAGATCAACAACTTTCCTTACAATTATTTAAGATTTTCTTAGAACAAGGATAAGAATATAGTACTCAAGTATTAGGAATTCTTACCATCTATTTGAACCACATGATTCTTATAATGCAAAACATAAATAATCCTTTCAGACAATCCTTTCTTGCAAGATATTATAGAGGAAATATAGATACCTTTTATGTCTAGTACTCAAGTTAACATAAGGAAAACATCCAAAAAGAAGACACACCACATATCCAAGTTTTTTTGGGCAAAAGCAAACATCAGATGAAGAAACATTTTAGACTTAATTATTGTGAGCAGGCCAGGTATGATTCCAAAGGTTCTTATTGTTACAAGTAGTGGTTGTCATTGCACCAAAAGATCAACATGTTAATGCCTGATACAACCACTAGACTTATAGAAGACATAGGATGTGGTTAAGCCATGTTGTGAATCCTGAGGGGAGAGCTGACCATTATGCCAACAATCTCCCCCTTAGCATTACCCGAGGGGATTCAAACCTATGACCAAGCTCTGATACCACTTGTTACAAGTAGTGGCTGTCGTTGCACCAAAAGATCGACCTATTAATGCTCGATACAACCACTAGACTTACAGAAGACATAGGAGGTGATTAAGCCATGTCATGAATCTTGAGGGGAGCACTGACCATTATGCCAACACTTAGTAGAACACCCTAGGGATTATATTCTATCCCTATCATAATGGTCAGAATAAGTTGCCTCCTCAAGGCTAACTTTTCTTTCAATGCGTTCTAGCTTTAGAAAGATCAGTTATCAGAATTGTCTCATTTGAGACCTCTCTGAGTCATTAGTCAACATTTGTTCTCCCACATATTCCCATGGAAAATTTATTTGTGGGATGATGATGGAGAATCTTGAGCTCACTCCTAAGAGCCTGTATGGTGTTAGAAACCATCTAGGAAGAGTGTTACAACATAGGTATAGCCATAGAGTTGACATTAATTAATAATAAGAAGAAGAGACTAAGTTAAATGAAAATAGACCCTAGAGCTCCCAGTGTAGCAACCTAGGGCTCCGATACCAAATGTAATGTCCCCATCAGGGAACCCATAAGGAAATAGGTCTATGACATAAAATTACAACTCACAAATTTTTTTCTTAACATTATAACATATCATCATAACCATTCACAAGTACATTCCTTAAGGTTCCCTTAATGAATTCATTTACCATTATCAAGTATTATTTAATCTAATGAATTCTATTTCTATTTCAACTTCAATTTACATTGAGACATTGCTTTCATTCTACTTCAAAACCAATTGCCTTAATGAATTAATTGAATTCACTTTCTTTACCAAGCTAACACATCATTTACTTTTAGAAATGAAACAAGCACACATTACATATCTCATCCACTAAGTAAATTTATTCTTTCCTATTTATTTACTCCTTAACCTTATCTATGCTCAACTCAATTGCACCATCAAAACTCAATTAAGCTTTTCCATTAAGAGTCCTCACTTTCTATCTTCATTTCAAGATAAAAATAGAAATAGTGTAAAGTACTTAGCCATATATTGATAACCAACATAAACCATTAAATAAATCATTTTTTCCATAATTTTAACTTCCACAAATCATCATCTATTACATTGTATAAGTGTAGTTAAGAATTGAGATTAAAACCTTGTTTGAATAATCACACATTACTCACATTGAACTATACATTTAAGAAGTCACATCTCATTACTACTTCCAATAACATGCATGTTTCCAATCCCTTGTTATTTCATCTGGAGATACCCTTCAACCCTTAGCATATCTTTTCACTATTCCACATATCAGAACGAGTTTCCTTTTATAGAGGTTTACATCCATAAGTACTTGCATTACAAATGTTTTCATAGAACCATTACCTCTAATTTCATTTAAGATTCACAAGAGATATAAGGTAGGAATTTCTCATTGATTTAACCATATTCAACCCCCCTTTTTAGATTCATAATTCTACCCTTACCATATACATAACTTATTTCTTACAATTTCCTTTTACAAACATAATTATAGTTACTGCACATTCCTCAAAGACATATAGAAAGATAATTACATCGATTTTACCAAGGGCTTAAAATACATATTTACATCTTGATTTCAAAATATAGAGATACATGATACAAGAACATAAACTTCACCATTGAACAAATCAAAATCCAATTCATGACTCAAACCATGAAAAATACCTTGAAAGAGATTTTCCACTCAACCATCTAAAATTGGTAAAGTTCCACCCCCTGTGCTAGGAGATAGAACCAAGGTACTCTCAATACCTTAAGGAAATCTAAGTCTACAATACAAATAAATCCAAGACTCAAAAGAACAAGAATAAAGAACATAAAATATCATCATACTATAACACCCAGGTTAAGGTTCTACGAGACCACCTAAGTGAGTGTCATCACACAACCTTTATATTGGGATCCTTCCTGGCAACCATGTAAACCCGGTCCCCCATTTATGAATGGGGATCCATCTTGGAAATTATCCTTGGTCCTAGTACTCCAATTAGGTCTATGTGGCCATTATTATATTTTCTTTCATTATCTTTTGAATCCCTCCTTCCTAGGTTAATTTTTAAGGTTATCACTTTTTACAAACCCACCCATAGGATCATCTGGCAACCACTTTAGGTTTCCACCACCTATCGTGAGCAACTCACTTACTGTTCCTATACCATTACCCCATTACAAGTCAAAGATACAAAATAACCTGATTCATAGGTTTAGGAAACTCCCCTACACACTCAAGCCCTCAGAGCAAGTCCTAACCTTAACCATATACATAACAAGAACCATTGGAAGAATGTCTATCACAAGAAATCACAAAGAGAAACATAAAAATTTCCACATGCATAAGTACAACTTTCCAAGGCTCATTTAGAGGTCTAAGGAACCCTCCCATGCACACAGGCCATCGAGATGAGTCCTAGCCTCATAAACTAAGCTCAAGTATATGCCAAGTGAAAAAAACATCATAAGTACACCATATAACCTCAAAAAAAAAAGTAACAAAGATACATAGATGATACAAACTTCCTATGAAGCTGAAACCTATCTCAAACATCTTGGAATTTATTTATACAAATATAACTTAAAGTATCAGACTTATACTTAAATTTTATATTTGTATAAATCCTACCCCAAATTCTACAAATTTGAGCCACTAAAGCCCTCAAAACTCCAAATGACTTTTTCTATGATCTTATACAATAATATATGCATTCCCATATGACATTTGACCAATTGTTGTATGGGTATGACTATAATGTCGTACAACACTGCAAAAGACTTTCACGAAATCAAATGTTCAATTTCCTGAAAACACTAAAACTAATTTTTTAACCCATACAAAAATGTATGCATTACCATATGATATTTGACCAAGTGTCATATGAGTATGAATACAATGTCCTACGAGATTGCAGCACACTTTTATGAAATTAATTCAAAATTGCCCGAAAAGGCCAAAAAATGACTTTTTAAGGCATGGAGAGTGTCTGGGAAAGGTTTCCTTAGGTCAAATTGATGTAGGGACCTCAGTACCACATCCAAAACACATCCTCAACATTACCTAAGCCTCAAACTAAATTAAATCAAATTAAAAACTACAAATCACAGAGGAGCCTGTAGAAGCAAAAAGATGGGGAAATATGACTGCATCTCTTTCCTAAACCTCCCTAACTCTTCCTATTTCTTCCTAAAATTCCTCATTCCATACAATAATAGTAAGATACACCATCACAATCAATCAATAGAATTCCTAAACCTCCAAGAAAGATTTTACAACAAAAACTATACAACACTCATAAATTTAATTCCTGGATGCATAGTTTGATCACACAGAAAACATAGCATTTAGATTTCCTTCTAACTCATAGTTTATAAATCATATTCAATTACAATAACATAGCATACCTATTCATAATACCCACAGGAAGAATAGAGAGTTCATCTCAGATTCAAACCCTACCTGGGGTCTTGTAAAGAATCCTCTTCAAGCAGCTGGAGCACACTCTACAAATCTCCAAGATATGGCATCCTCCCTGATAGATTTACACTAGCAAGAAATCATCCTTACTCATAGAAAATCCCCACACTAGCACTCACAAAACTAGAGAACGCTCAACCTCATAAAAAAACATCAAAAATTATCTTTCCAGAATGATATATGCAGACAACTTCCAAACTTTCTCTGAAAACCTCTCCTCCCCAAAACTCCCAAAAACACGAAGATTTAATCTCTAACTATATGGTTGGAGGATTTTATTGACGGGAAGAAACTTCTTCAACTTCCATAGTTGGTTGAAAAATTAAACCAACATCTCTCGTAAACAATAATAAAGCTTTTAATAAATTTAATCAAAATTGCCTCCAAAGAAACCAGTAACAAGAAGGATAAATATTAAGCTTTTACAGAAAACACATAGCACAATTGGAAAACAACTAGCCTAACTTCTAGGAGGTCTTGAGTTCAACTCCCTCCTAGATAGCTAGTTTTACTACAAAAAGCATTTCTTTTATTAGTTATTTATTATTTTCACTTTTTATTTAATACACTTCATTCAATACATTTTATTTAATTCACTTTATTTATAAAGAACATACCATTTACATAATCAATAAAACATGTACAAATATTATTATTTATATAAGCATGGGAATATGCGTGTGTACCCACATATACACATACCTATATAAAATACAATCAATATAACACATATATAATAAATATATATACATATACTTACAAAGATAAATATAACTCACATCATTAATATCATAACCACATCAAATCACAAGGCCACATCACATACTACATGCAAATCCCCCAGCTTGACCTAAACAAAAAGCTAAGTCCATGGGAAACCTTGAGAGTAATCTTGGTAATATCTCCACACAACAATAGTTTGAGGATTTTGAAGGCACGCTCAGACTTGTGTAGCCAAGTTGTGTCAATGCTTGGTACCTGCATCCTACAACACCAACCGATATATATATATATGTGTGTGTGTGTGTGTGTGTGTGTGTGTGTGTGTGTGTGTGTGTGTGTGTGTGTACATATATATATGTACATATATATATATGTGTATATATATATATATATATATATGTATATGTATATGTATATGTATATGTATATGTATATGTATATGTATATGTATGTATGAATAGACAGTGGAAAACAAGGAGGGAGAGTGTGACATCGTGTGGACCTCTTGTAGGAGTAACTACGACTGCCTCCCCTCATCCTACATTCACATCAGACAATGACATAAAAAATGCATAATTGGATTAGTATGGTTAGTACCAGAATAATCTCTTTTCCATATTGTATAATAATAATGCATCATAACATATTCATTTAAATGTAAATCATCTATTAACTTTGACAACCCCATTTAACCATCAGGCATGTACTCAAAATGTCCTAGTATCAAATCAAGATAAATAAATCATATAACCCTAAATACATTAATCATGTCTAATCCCAAGTAACATTATTAGAGAAGGTAACACATCTAACCCTTAAGTGATTATAATAAATTAACCTAAGGTAAACATATATATTAATAATGAGCATTTCACATAGAAGCATATAAGTCTATCAGGTGATCCTCTTAGCATTAAGGTCCTAAACTATCGCTGACACACAAGAAGATGTATAGGAACATACCTATGCAATATTATTATTTTTCACCTTAAAATATGAATTTATGGTGAGTTGGAAGAGGTTCAATTTAAGCAACCATCTCAATAAGGATCATTCTCACATATAGCTCTTCCTAATTTCTAGTGAGCATAACCAGGACTTGATAGGGTTGGAGGGGCATTATGTTACAAGTATTGGTTGTCGTTGCACCAAAAGGTTGACCTATTAATGCTTGATACAACCACTAGACTTATAGAAGACACGAGAGGTGGTTAAGCCATGTCAAGAATCCCGAGGGGAGCGCTGATCATTTTTCCAACAATCTCCCCCTCAGCCTTACCTAAGGGGATTCAAACCTGTAACCTAACTCTGATACCACTTGTTACAAGTAGTGGTTGCCATTGCACCAAAAGGTCAACCTGTTAATGCTTGATACAATCACTAGACTTATAGAAGACATGGGAGGTAGTTAAGCCATGTCAAGAATCCTGAGGGAAGCGCTAATCATTTTTCCAACACATTACATGTTTAGAATAGAAGACGATGTTCATATTCTTAAACTGAGATAGAAATTGTACTTCATTGGAAGTTTATTCACATAGAAGATGTTATAATTTAGTTACCTTTATCTGGATAGTTTGTCCACCCTTGTGAATTGTAATCATAGATTGATTAGTGAACCCTGAATGAGACCCAGATCATTGTATTGTGAGTACTAACCTCTAGGTAGTGGGATCTGTGGATGCATGTGCATTCCCCTTTTTCTTCATTTAATCTTTGTGAGTGTTGTGAAGCTAATCTATTAGGAGCATGCTAAGATAGTCAAATATTAGCCCTAATCTAGCATACAACACATATAGTAAAACTATTCATGAACACCACCTCTGATTGAGCCAAAATGAGAGCACGTCCAATCTAATTTGGATGCTAATCAAATCAATCAAATGGTAGTGGATTGTACCTATGATATGGAGGATGCATTTGGTATCATGATGCCATTTATTACCTAAAGAACATGAAATGTCCACCAGGTCTGGATGACAATAAAAGAAGGGCCTTGATGCAGGAGTTGTTACCAATTTATTTTTTTCTTAAATTGGTATAGCCATGCTAGTTGGGACTGTTTGATTATCTGAAAATAATGTTTAATGATATTGATAATCATTTGACTATTCTATGAATACAAATTTACATTTTATGACAAAAAGTAAGCAATAACATATGAAGGAGAATGAGTTACATCTTTATGCTTTTTTGAAAATGTAAATTTTATTTATTCATGAAGTGCTAATTATGTTTCACACAGGTCATGAAACTAACCTCTTTAAAAAAGAATAAATAAATCAAGTTCTTTAACAATAGGAATATGAATGCAAAAATACAGAAAGCATGTAATAGAGGGAGGTTCATAGGAGCCAACCATTGTCTGATACTGGAATGACTGGCTGTGTTGCTCATCTTTTAGTTTCTATGTGTCTTGTCTTTATGCTAGATCCTGCAAGTGTGATAAAGATGGAGTTAAATATAATGATCTAAGAAATAACTAGCTAACTCACCATCCAACTCCATACATACATTCATATTCCTAAGTTAATCAACAAATCTATTCATGTGCTAATGAGTTTGTTTCTTGTGTAGCATCACACCTACCACTCACATATGGACGTAAATGTGGCTCCCACAAGGGTATGAGCCTAGCATATCAATGGTAGGAGTGATTCAAATCAAGTGAGAAAATAAATATAGTATTAAAGGTGCATGTGTAACCTTCAATGGAACTTTTTATTGTATTATGAATGCAAATATGGAGCATTAAATAATAACTTAGAATCTGTTTAAGGGATGATACTTCCATGATTGAAACCTTACAGGTAATTTGAATAATGACATAAATTTCAACCAGCAGGTGGTGGTGATCAACAAGTAATGGCAGTAGTATCAACATCGCATGGAACATGAGTAAAATTAATAGCATTCAATGTCAAATAAAGTTGCAATGAACTTGAGTAGAGAAAGTAAAACTACATCAACAATAAGATGTTGAATGTTTAATTAGAGAAGAATCAATCAGAAATTTTGAAGAGATAAAATATTACAGGAGAAAGCTTGAGCATTTTTTGAGTTGTGGAATGTAGTCCTATGTATAAGTAATGAGTGATTCAAAGACAAGTAGCAATAATAACAATGACTTTTGCTAGACTATTTAACAGAGCAGTATTAATGAAATCTGGACATCATTATACCTATCAAAAGACTCCTCACGTAATCAGAGTAGAGTTGGAAATACTCAAAGGTAGTAGCTACAGGAAAAAGATGCTATGTGTCATCACAATTTAGCATGGATATAATACTTCTCAGCAAAATCTGGAAGGAAGGATTTCACATATTCTAGTGGAATATCAAAACAATCTTGCTACTGATTTGGGTTTGGCCAAGCGAATTGTTTTGGATGCAAAAACTAACTATCCTATTGTTTGTAATGCAATGGAAACATTACTTGTACATGAGGACCTAATGAAGACTGGTGGACTTGATGAACTTATTCTCACACTAGAAATGATAGTGCTCACATAGACTATATGGTAACTGAAGATTGTGATGTTGCAGATGTTTTCTTATACTAGAGGTCGAAGTAAGCACAATAGAATTCATGCTCGTGGACCTGTTGGAGTTAAAGGGTTTTTAACAACATGATGGTTATTAAGAGGTACTGGACAAGTAGTTAATGGTGATCATGGGATTACGTATACACACAAGGATCTTCCTCTTAATTATAGAAATGAAGCTTCAAAGAACTTGGATGCTGCTAATCGTGGCATTGTGGTAGTACCTATCTCACATACAGATCTTGCTAATGGTTGTAATTTGAAAACTTGATATTCATTATTACTTAGAAAATTAAGAAAGACAAAAAACATTAGTTCAACTATGGAGCCAAAAGTTGTGTGGGATTTACCCTATGATTATAGCTCATTTTCGAGCTTAAAGATGCAAAAGCATAGTGACTACATAGAAAATATAATATGTAATCTCTAAAGAACAAAGGAGAAATCCAGCGTGATAGTAGTGTCGTTTAAGTTCTACATGGCTAGAATCACATTCCCTAATCATCAAAATGAGAAAAAGAAATGATCCAGACAACAACAAAGTCCAAATTTTACATTAGAAAGATGCAAGGTTGAAAAACCCTCTGATTCAAGTAAAAGCTACAAAAAATGCAAGGAGAAGCAACACGTGGTAAGAGGTTCAGTTATGCATTCTGAGAATGGAATTTCCAGTAGCAAAAAATATAAAAAGGTAGTCCCAGAATGAAGAAACCCTAGACTAGCTGAGTCTATGTATTTAACCAATGTAGAAGGAAGAGAACCAAATCCAAACTTTCAAAAAGCTACAGAAAATGAAAGTAAAGGAACCAAAGATAATACAACAATACACATGAAATATTGTGAAACAAACACATTCACCATCAACAAATACCATGGATAAGAGGAAAATGTTGTTTCTTACAAATCCACTATAGTCACGACATATAATGAAGTAGTAATAATAAAAAATTTAGTATTCACAATAGTTTGGAAGAGGAAACAAATTTTGGCTTACCTAGTCACCGTAGCAGTGGTATCTTTCATGATGGTCAGGCAGGTTTCAACAACCTTCAAAAATAGAGCACGAAGATCTCAGGTATGACAGCTCAGGACAAGAAAAGATGAAGAAAACCATCCAGAAACCCCACACCTCTTTCCTCTTTGAATTCTCCAGAATGCTCTTGATAAAATGAAATGGGTGATTTAGGGTTGAAAGGCAGTTTTAACTCGCCCTCAAACTTTTGCATAAAATTTGAAGTCTGATGCATTTTGTGGGTTTTTTTTCTTTTTATTCTTTTCTAAGTATGTCATGGGTTGAGATATAAAAGCCAAGTGTTATTCTAACACTTTTATTTGCATTAACTTTATATTGTAAAATAAATTATTAAATGATGTTATAAATCATTTAATAAGTTTGTTATTAGCAAAATGCAAAAAAGAAAGAAGTTTAGACGTGGCTATGAATATTAATATGATTTTAAGTAAAGACTTAGCATTAAGAGTTAGGTTCAGTCATAGAGCATATCTAGGAACTTCTTGATTCAATATAGGACTTATGCGTTGAATTTGACTTTGTCTTGACAATTGAGAGGTCTTTATGGCTATTTGGAGCTTTTTGAGGGCAGTTGAAGATGAGTCATAGGTGTTATTATGACTTAGTGGATCTTTTTCAGGGAGGGGACTTTATTTTGTGGGTTTTTAGGTCCTCTTTTCTAGGCTATTTTATGGCATCTGACTCAAGGGTTGTGAATTGTACTTAGGGATTTATAGACTCACTTTTTCATTAGTTTTGATTATGCAAAGGAGGGCTTTTGTGACATTCTTTTTGTCCTTGGCAATTTTATGTAGAAGTTTGTAACTCATTTTGGGAGATTGAATATATAGTGACAATATTTTGGAGCAGTATTCTATCTAGTTCAAGCCTTCTTTCTTTCTGTAATAGTGTGTCAAGTGCATGATTGATAAGAATAGTAAGTGAGTTGATAACTCCTTGTTATTTTTTTGTCTCAAGCTCTTACCTGGTTGCAGGAATGTATGTTATTTGTAGGTTGTAATTTGTGTCCAAGAATTCTTAGGATTTTCTTGTGAAGATTTTTCTTCCTTGTTTATTGTATTAAGGACCTCTTTATGAAATATTTATGTAGACCTATATAGAACAAAAGTATTTTATTTATTAAGATAGAGATTACAGTTTCATAATTTGCCATTATTAACCTAGTTTTCTTACTCTTTGGTGAATCACCTAGTTTCTTAAGTTTAGTTTCAATTTTGCAAGTTCATTTCTACAATTCCTATCTCTTTCCCTGCAAGGTTTAAGTTAATTTTGAGGAGTTATCAGTGATTATCCAATAGGAACCTGTAGTACCCACCCATAGTTTGCTTTCAATTTTCAAATCCATACTCTTTTAGGCCACATTTCATGTGTGCAGATATTATTATTTCAGTGGATGTTGATGATTTGGATTATGATGATTTTATGTTGCCAGGTCATTTCATGATTAGATGATGAAATAATATGATGCAATATCTTATGCTTTATTGGTTTATGGTGTACTTACCCCATACTTTCATGTGTATGGTGATTATGTGTATGTACTTGTTTGATGTGTTTGTATGCTATATATATATATATATATATATATATATATATATATATATATATATATATATATATATATATATATATATATATATATATATATATATATATATATATATATATATATATATTGGATGTACATGCTTCATCTTGTGATGACAGGTTTGCAGGTACAAGGCATCGTCTTCGCTAAATTGGCAGGAGTGAGTGTGCCCATAAATATTCATCTTAATGGTAAAGAGGGGAGATAATACACAGACCCAAAACCTTAACCTAAACCTATTTGTCCTAAGATTGGATAAGTATCTGATGACTACCTTATCCGAATTTGTCTAGGTGACATAAATTTGTGGATCCCATCCTTGATTATGTTTGGTTTATTTATAGATCTCAATTATTTGTGTGTGATTTTTCTATAGTTGTGAAATTTAATATTATAATTGAAAAATAATATTAATTTACTATTTATACTTATGTGAGGATAATTAATTAAAGATCAAATATTTAAATATTTGGATTTAATTAATTAGTTGTTTGAAATTGGAATTGATTATGTTTCATAAAAAATTAAATATTTAATTGCATGATTTAATTGTGCTTTAAGTGTTTAATTTATTTAATGCAAAATTTTATTATATGCATGTGCTTTAATTGAGTTGAATGAAAACTATTTTCAAAATAATAACAACTTGTCTTTAGGAGTCTAAGTTGAGTTGTGCAAATAAAAGCTATTTTATTTTAATTAAATGAGATTTTCTTTCAATTTTTGATTTGAGTTGTATTAGGAGTCTATCTAATGGGTCATCTCTAGGGTTTGCATGAAAGGGGGAATTGAATCCCTAATAGGGGGAAAGGCATTCATTTTGAGTTTACACACACACACAGGTTTTGGAGAATTGGGGAACAGAGCTTGGTTTTGGATTTTGAGTTTTCTTGGGTGTATTATGTTGCTTAAAATTTGTGGAAGATTGTTGTGCATCTGGTTCTTGGATTGCTTTCTTGGTGGATTCAAATCTATAGGATTGGGTTCATACTTTGGAGGATCTAGAATTTTCCTCTTCTCAAAGCTTCCATTTTCAATTTCTTGCATTGGATTTGAGGTAGGGTTTGAGAAAACCTCTTTGCAAATTTGTTTGTGCAAGTTTCAGTAATTTATTATGTCTGGATAGATTTATTATTTTAGATCTGTATTTAGTTATGTTTGTATTTTTGGGTATTAGAAAACCCTTAGATCTGTGATTTTTTATTTTTATTTAGACTTGGCACAATAGGATTATGCTGCCCAATTTTTGTGAGAATTTTTTTTCTAAAACTCTTAAAAAAAATTTAATTTGGCTATAGTGTAAACTATTGAGCTATTAAATTAAATTAGTGGGTTTGTGAAAAAACCCAATTTGAATAGAAAAACATTATTCTGAAAAAAAAAATCTATTCTTTGTAAAAATATTATAGTAAAAAAAAAAAAAACCAGTAAAAACAAAAAATACCCACAGGTCAAAAAAAGGTATAAAAGTCAAAACAAAACAAATAAGACAAATTCTAATTTTTTATTTCCGTTTTTGGAAATATATGTTTTTTTAAAAATGCCATTTAATATGTATTTGCATTACAAATCATTTAAAAAAATATATATAAAGTAGTGGGGGCAGGGGCCACCAATTCCCCCAAGCCCCACGGTGGCATTGGCCACGGTACTCCTTAGTACCATGCGCAGGCAAAGCCTGCAGCACAGTACCCATGTTGTAGACTTTGTCTACACATGGGGGTGGTTGTACGCACAGCACTACAGCCGAGGCTGCAGTCGCTTAGTGGGCACGGCCAGTGGCGCCCACTTTAATAAAGTAAATTTGTTTTTAGATATTATTTTTTATATATATTATTTATTTATTAATGTTTATTAATAGTTTTTATTAAATAGTTTTAATATGTTATTTGTTATTTAATAAATATATGTTGTATTTATTAAGGAAATTATTAAATATGGTACTGGAATATATTGGAGCTTTAATATATATATATATATATATATATATATATATATATATATATATATATATATATATGCAAATTTGGATTAGGTTTCGATCATTTCATTTATCTAATAATTTATTATTTAATTTAATTTAATTTTAAATTATTTAATTTATTTGGTAGTCAAACTATTAGACTTGATTTAGACTTAGGTTTTGCACCATGTTTTTGAATTAATTAGTTTTAGAATCAAATTGTGAACATGATTTAGACTTAGGTTATATAATTAATGTTATTTAAATTATTTAATTTAATCTAGTTTAATTGGGAATGTGGTGTAAATGATGTTTAGATGTGCTCTAGTTGATGTACGTTTGGAATGTTTGTCAAAATGACTTAAGTGCATGATTAGAAAACTAGATGTGTGTATTTACACTGAAATTGGTTGTTTATGTCAAATGTTCTCTATTCTCCCTACGTGTCGTGTTCATCTTATTTGTGGGCATTAGATGGCCTAGGAAAAGTACAGAGGCTGGGGTTTTGTTTTCCTATGGACATGTTTGCTGCTTATGTTATGGCGTGAGTGTGATTTGTTGTTTTATCTTACTGACCTTATAGGCTCAAGTTGTATTTAATCTTGTAAACACATATTTGTAGTCATTCCTGAACTTTGTGTATGTTTCTAGATGTGGGACTACCTAATTTCTATCTGTGTTAGATCTAGGAGAGATCTATGAGCCTAGGGTAGTTTACCTAGATATGTAGTAGGAGGTGGCTTGCAATAAGCGTCGAGGCCCACAAATGGCTCCCAGGATCACTTATTGTAAGTATCTATAATCAAATGATAACCTAATAAAATTAAGGGGAATTAAATGAACTTAATAAGATATGTTCCTTGCCCATGCTTGAGTGCTAGTATAGGCTAAGATGGGAATGGAGATGATGTTTTCCACCTTGAGAGGTGTGTTTAGCATAGTTAATGGCTTCATTTGTATGAGGAGTCATTGATTCGTGTATGGTCACTTGAGTGCCGGGATCCAGAGTGATTACCAGGATAAAACTCAAGGATTAGACATACATGATGACACCTTCCTATGCATAGTCTAGTTATTCTACATGTGTCGGTTGCCTCTAGATTAGAGAGTCTTACCTTTCTCTATATTCTTTTTACCTTGAGTAGAGAACTTTCAAGAATCTTCTCTCTTAGTGGTTTTATCCTTGCTTTGGTATTGGTTATCCGAGTGTGGTTTGTTGTTATCTCCTCAGCATGGTGGGGTAGACCTTTGTGGTTCTACATGGACGGGTGGTAGTGATTCTTTACCATTTGAGATTTGACGTCCTGGTGTCGGTGCTTGATGGTGATTCTGTAGTTGGATTCCTTATGATGCATCATTGATGTTTCTTTTCTTATCTTCATTATTTTTAATCTTGTATTAGAGTATCGCATGTGATACCTAATCTGGATATTATAATAATGATGTTAGAGTGATTACTACATACCCTGCGACATGTGCAGTGGATGTGAGTTTATTTAGGTTTCATGGATGACCATGAGAATTGTAATTATTATGATGTAATTGTTTAATTTAATTTACAAAATCTTTTGTCAATGTTATGTAGATGAGTTATGTTCTTAAGTAATTCTACATCATGGGACCCACAAGTTTTGTAACCTATGTTGTTGTTGTGTGTTATGTGGGTAAATGGTTATTGCTTTCGCATGAATGTTTATCTTATAATGTAAACTTTAAGAAGAAAAAAATTGTTCACCAAACTTAATATTAGTATCTAGGTTAATCTCTTTTGGGTTCCCTGGTGGGGTGTTACAAAACCATCCTAGAACCTGGAGGTTTCATTTTAAGTTATGCATTTCCCACATGCAGAAATGAATCCCATGTTAGGCAAAATTGTTAAACTTGTATAGTTTAATAGGGTGCAAATTTTAAGCCTTAACAATTTTGGCACGCCCGGTGGGACTTATAGATAGCATTTCTATAATCTTTTATTTGCTAGTTTTACTGTGCAACCTACAAATTTTTAGTCTTTTCAAAGAATTCTTTAAAGCACAGTTGGTGACTCTATTGGTGAGGAATTAGTAGTATCAGAGTTGATAAAAGTTTTTATGAGAAAAATTGAGACAAGAAGGTCAAATACATTTGAATATCTATAGTTGGATACACCCAAAAGGAAAGGCATAGCTCTCAAATGAACTTTACATACAAAGAGGGTTCAATCTTCACCTCCAAAAGTTTACATAAGAAGGGGAAGGCCAAAGGAAAGAGAAAATTCTTTAAGGCATTCATCATCACCAACTATAAGAATAGAATATTCTAATCCTTTTGAGATATATGTATCACAGATCAACTTTGGTACTATTTTTGTTGTAGTAGCAAGTACTTTTCAAATAAGTTCCAGTGGTGTTTTAGCAAGTGCCTCAGCACAAGTTAGTGCAATGGTTGTTCCTAGAGCCTTTTCTTTTGTGCCATTTGATCAAGGCAGTCCCTTGAACCTTGCTGCGGATAATGGCATACCTTTAGCAGCTTTGAAAGGGCTATCAGACTTCATAGGGGAGAGTCAAACAACTACTTTTGAGCACATTAGAGATGTGGCTTCCCTCTTTAATGTTCACCATGTGACACAAGATAATGTTGTAGTTAAATTATTGGTGGCTTCATTCAAAGGAAAAGCATTGGAATGGTTTAGAAATTTACCTATGGCCTCCATTTCCACCTGGGATGAATTGGGTGATGCCTTCACCAAGTTTTTTGAAGACAAGTAAGATCATTTGTCACTTGTAGAATAGTTAAAAACCATTAAAAGAGCCCCACAAGATTAGATGACTAATTTCAACTCCCATTTTCAAAAAACATGGAATAGAATACCTATGGTGGTGAGGCCAAGTGCAGATTATGCTTTTCTATACTACCTAAAGAGCTTGAATAGTGACATTTCAGTGATGATTCAGTCTGTGGGAGGCACCTCATTTCCACAAGCTTTTAATCTTGTTGTTAGAGCTAAAAATAGCCTTATACAGGTAGGTAAAATAGCCCTAGGCCTCATAGGCCTTACTTTCCTAATATCCAATCAAATATGCCTCTTAATATACTACCAATGGCTCCTTTACCTACTATTCCAGTTGGTTCTACTACTAGAGGTTATGAAAATACAGTAGCTAGTCCATCAAATGAGTTGCAAGAAATAAAGAGAAGCCAGAAAAAGATAGAGAGTATATTACAAATCTTGGGTAATGAACTCACAAGTATGAAAAAGTAGTACCAAGGTCCTAGGCCAACTTTTCAACAAAATAATCAAGGTTTTAATCAGCAATATTAGAATCAAGGCCAATAATTTCAATAAAATAAGCAACCATATCCAAGTAATTTCCAAGGTGGGAGGCAAAATGTTAATCAAAGGCCTTTTCAGCCATATAATCCAGCACCATTAAATGCTACAAATCTGGTTAGAGATATAGTACCTACTCAAAACAACTTGATATCAGAGGTAAATTGGTGCTATCCATGAAATCAAGCACATAATCAATCTACGTGTTCGGATGGGGTGATAAATAAAGCTCTCATAGTCCAAAATATTGTAAGCTTAGAGCTAGATGCATCTTTTAGTGGGCCTGAACAACCATAGGATATACACATGATGGAGATTGGGTTCCTTAATTGGCAAGGAGAGGAGTTCTACAGAATAAATGGTGATTCATCACTTCCAGCCAATACTTGAGCAAAGAAAAGAGCTCTTGAGTTGGAGCAAGCAACATGCAAAGATAAAGGACCTACGATTGTGGATTGATCATCCACACAAATTCCAAGTATTTTAAAGAAAACTCCTACTGTACCAGCTAAAGAACACTCTCAAAGGGATGCAGATTCAACAACTAACAAGACACAATACAAGACATATTCAATTGTACCTTTGAACATTGTAGATAACATGAGGAAAATGAATGTGTCTATGAGTATGTGGGATTCTTTGGCTATTCTAGGTCAAGTGGATAGTTTGCAGAAGGCACTAAAAGAGGAGATCACTCCTAAGGTGACTTTGTTGAAAAAAACACAGTGACTATCTTGATGAATGTTGTTGTTCAAAGTGACGAAAAGAAGACCAACAATAAGAAAACATATGCAGTTCAAGGTAAGAATGTAAAACCTCCTCCATTTTATGTTTCCATTATTATTGGTAACAATTTGGTGCATAACTGTATGGTGGACAGTGGAGCTACATGCTCCATTATGCCTAAGAAAAAATTAGACCAGTTAGGGTTGGAGTATGAAATTTTAGAGAAAGTTGTAGTGCAGCTTGATGGTTCACCTGTCACTACAATAGGTCTTATTAAAGATGTCCGTTTGACCTTACATGCTTGTCCCAATTTCTCTATATCATAGGACATTTAGGTCACTAATTTACCTTTGTATTTTGACTTGTGTTTATCAAGAGAATTTGCTACCAAGATAGGAGGTTACCTCTCATCTGATTGGTCACATATGTTGTTCCAAACCAGATATGGTACCAAAGTAACCATTCAATCTAAATTGTTGTCCAAGGACCACATAGAACCATATACGCCTAACGTCATTAATGCCAATTGTGTAATTTTTTATTCTAATGAATATACTCTACTTTGGAATCCAAGACTCAAGTTAGTGAAACTCTGGATATCTTATTGGATGAATGGGCAGTAGAAAAAATCTTAAATAATGAAGCTAGTTCTCTTGTGGATGCTGGTTTAGGAAATTATATGTTTCAGGAAGCTAGTTTGGTGATGCCAAATTTGGTCAAAGAGGTAGAAGGTGTTTCTAATCAACAAAATGATGTTTGGGAAATGTATTTTGATTATTCACAAAGCATTAATGGTGCCAGTAGCGGTGCAATATTGGTTTCACCTAATGGTGAGAAGTATTATGTAGCTTTTCACTTTGCATTTTCCTATACAAATAATGCAGCAGAATATGAAGGTTTGATTCAGGGCCTAGAATGGGCTAGAAAGCATGGGATCAATCTTTTGAAGGTATATGGAGATAGTGAGATGCTAGTTAATCAAGTTAGAGGCCTGAATGAAACTAAAAATAACACATTGAAAGCATATAAGAATAGATTTTGGAACTCTATAGAGGATTTTGAGGCTTTCAATATCATAGCAATACCAAGGAGTAAGAATCAGTATGCTAATTGCTTAGCTATTTTTGGAGCTCAATTTAACATTCCAAATAGCATTTCAAAAAGCCTTTCTCAGCAACATATTAAGGTAGTTATCAGACCTTCTATACCTGATAACAATATTAACTGGCAGGTTTTTGAACATGATGAACAAATTTTATAATTTTTTCTTGAAGAAGATGAGTTTAGTGCCTCGAATTAGAAAAAAATCCATCAATAGTATGGGGATCAAGTTATATAGTTGAAGTCTAATAATTTGCCTAAAGTTTTGGTTACCTTGGAATCTATACTCAACTCGGATGATCAGGCTAAAATTGAAAACACTGGCTTGCTGGTCTCACAAGAACATTATGAGAGATTAGAAGTTGCACCGAGGAGAAGTTTAAAGTTTGGTAAGGTAAGCACTCCCTTGGAAAAAGAGTCCTATGTTCATCTTTTTCAAGAATTTGTAGATGTATTTGCATGGGAATATGGTGATTTAAAAGGTTTTAATCTTGAGTTAGCACAACACACTATAGAACTTGAGCCTAATGCCAAGCCCATAAGGCAAAGACAAAGACCTGTCAACCCCAAATTAGAGCCATTAATGCAGAAACAAGTTTTTAGGCTGGTAGAGAGTGGCATCATTTTCCCAATCAAACACACTAGGGTGTCCAATCTCATTCCTGTTAGAAAGAAGAATGGAGATCTGAGATTATGTGTAGATTTCAAAGATTTGAATAGAGCATCTTTGAAGGATAGGCATCCCCTTCCTTCTATGGAACAAATACTTCAGTATGTTGCTAGTTTAGAATGCTTCTCTTTGTTAGATGGTTATTCAGAATATAACCAAATTCTGGTCAGAAGTGAAGATCAGTATAAGACTGATTTTACCACTAAATGGGGTACCATGGCATACAAGAGAATGCCCTTTGGTCTGTCAAATGCAGTGGCAACATTTCAAAAGGCCATGGATATGGCATTTAGTAATCTGATGTACCAGTTTTTGCTAGTATATCTTAATGATATCACAATATACTCCAAAAAGGCAGCAGATCATCTTGGTCAATTGAGGAAGATTTTTTAGCATTATAGAGAATTTGATGTCTCATTAAACCCCAAAAAATGTGTTTTTGTTGTGCATGAAGGTAAACTGTTGAGTTATGTTGTTTCCAAGAAAGGGGTCACAGTGGATTCAGAAAGGATAGCAACAATTTTAGAGTTACCATTACCACATCATAAGAAGAAATTGCAGTCCTTCATTGGAAGGATTAATTTTGTAAGGTGTTTCTTGCCTAATATTGTAGATTTATTAAAGCCATTAACAACCTTGCTTAAAAAGAATGTTGTTTTTAGTTGGACAAAAGAAGCCAAGGATAGTTTTCAAGTTAGTAAAGTGTCCCTAGTAGTAGCTCCTGCTTTAGTAAATCCTGATTTCAGAAAGGACTTCATTCTATATGCGTATGGTGGTTATGATACTATTTCTGCAATGTTGGTGTAGCAAAATGAAGAAGGTTTGGAGCAGCCAATAGCCTTTTTCAGAAAAGGTTTAGAATATTATGAATAGAGATATAGTTTTGTGGAAAAACATGTCCTTGTTGTGAAGAGTCTCAAGAAATTTTGACACTATTTTTCTCATAACAGGATTCATCTAAGGGTTGCACACCCTAGTGTCAAAGAATTTTTAGTCAGTAAGGACTTGAACGAAAAGAGAGTTGGCTGGATAACATGAGTTATGGAATATGATGTGGATATTCAGGTGACCAAGTTCGTTAGAGATAAACGCCTATGTGAGAAGATTGTTGATAATGAGGTTTCATGGCTTCAGGGACAAGCAGATACTATTTTGGTGCTTGTTATGGAAGATGATGTTGATAGGACAATGAGTTGGTTGCATGATATATTTCATTTTTTGAAGACTAGTGAGTGTCCAACAAATTTGGACAAGGAAAAAAGAAGGTATTATCAGTTACAATTAGTTCCTTTTGTCTTAATTAATGATGTATTATATAGAAAGGATCACAATGGTGTCCTTCTCAAATGTATTGATTCAGATTAGATTGTAGACATTTTGCATGAATTCCATGATGGTCATTCAGGAGGCCATTTTTCCCCTAGGACTATCGCATACAAAATACTAAGAGGTGGTTATTATTGGCCTGATATTTTAAAGGATAGCCATGCATATGTGAGGAAGTGTGTGAAATGCGCTATGTTTGTAGGAAAAGAAAGGTTGCCAGCTTTACCTTTGCAGCTAATTAAGACAAAACAACCTTTTTAAAAGTGGGGTGTTGACTTCATAGGGCCTATCAATCCTCCATCTAGTGTGGGACATAAGTGGATAATTACTGCCACTGATTATTTCACACGCTGGATAGAGGCAACAACACTAAAGGATGCAAATGAGACAACTATCCTTAATTTTTATGATGATATTGTGAACAAATTTGGAGTTCTTGACTCTATAATCTCTGATAAGGCACTCACTTTCATTGGTCTGAAGGTAAATGAGTGGGAACTCAAGCATGGAATTTATCTCAGTACAAGTTCCAACTATTATCCATAAGGTAAAAAATTAGCAGAGTCCACAAACAAGAACCTAATCAGAATTATCAAAAGAACTCTCTAGGAGAATTAGCGTGATTGGCACTCCAAGTTGAAGGTTGCCTTATGGGTGGACATAATCACTCCAAAGAAAATTATTGGAAACTCACCTTATCAATTAGTATATGGAAAGGAAGCTCAGTTGTATATTGAAACATAGTTACCAACGCATGACCTTGCCACTCAGTTAGTTCTTTTCAAAGAATTAAATCCCATACGGGTGTGTTACACATAGTTGATGGAATTGGAGGAAAGTAGGAGAAGAGCAATGCAAACCATGGAGTTTTAGCAGATGCAAGTCAAGAAAATTTTTGACACAAAAGTAAGAGTGCAGGACTTCAATGTGGGTGATATTTTTCTTAAATGGGATGAGTTGAGGAGCAGGCCAGGTAAACATACTAAATTTGATTCTTTCTGGGGAGGCCCATTTGTGATTACAGAATATAGAAAGAATAATGTGTATCAGTTGTCAACTATGGAGGGAAATGTGTTGCATATACTAGTTAATGGTATTCACCTTAAATGCTATTTTGAGGTATGATCTTCAAGGTTCTTTGTAAATATTAGTATAAGTTGCAACTAAAGTGTGGTTGTACTATTATTTTGAGTTTTTATTGTTTTCCTAAGTGACATTTTGAAAAGTTTTCCTAAGTTTTCCTAGAGTTTCTTGCTTTCAATAAAGGTTTCTAAGTCTTCAGAAGAACTGTCAAAAATAGAATAGTCCTACTTGCATGCAAATACAATAGCCAATTAGACACATTCATACATGTGTTTATAAAAAGAAATTTGAAAAATTCATGTGTCCTAATGCAACACATACATAAATATGACTACCTGGTTACGATACCTGCATACACCTAGCATTTCTCTATTTTGTACAAGCATGTTGTTTAGGTGTTTCATGCATCCATGAGATGAGTCATCCTTTTTTCAAACTAAGATTCATGTAAACCATTCACAATGATGAAGGGGAGCCTACCTCATCATAATGAATCATGCAAATCACACGGGGCTGAAAACAACAATCACCTATACAGGGAGAGTTTAAAAAAAAATTATGATGTTGACTCCTAGCCCAATGGAATAGTTTTGGCTACTGGTCTTTTTCTATCTAGCAGGTAGACACCCATCAAAGGTCACCAATTTTGTTACCAATTTATTATTGGCTTAAATTGGTACAACCATGTTGGTTGGGACTGTTTGATTATCTAAAAATAATGCTTAATGCTTATGATGATCATTTGACTATTCTATAAATACAAGTTTACATTTTATGAAAAAAAGTAAGTGTATCATCTTAAAATGGAAGCACTTCCATGTTAAGAGAATTTAGCCCTCCGAGTAGGTGGTTTAGGGTCATGATTTACATCTTTGCATTCTCCCTTGTCTTCCACTTCTTCTATGTACTTGATTTCTTCATTCTACATGAAATTAGGGTTAAGGTCTAAAGGACTTTCCTAATTTTCATCTTTCCATGGCTCCATTTTCTAGCTAGGGTTTAGAAATGAGACCTCCTAGTCCTTCATCATATCATTCTAAGGATTTTCTATCTATTCTAGAAATTGGGTCCTGATCTGACATCAATTTCCAAGTTTCTGGCACCCATGGAACTCCTATTCTAGAACCTGACAAAGTTAGGGTTTGAGGTCAAAGTCAAACTTGACCCTAACTAGGTCAGGGTCAACCTCAACCTTGACCAGGTCAGGGTCGACCTTGACCTTGACCTCTTCCTACCAGAATTTCAAAGTTTCATTTGTTGGTAATTTGGCTTTCGGGAAAGTTATTTCTCCACTTCCGAGTTGGCTGTTCCAGGCTCCAAAATGGTAAATCCTTTAATGGTATTTAATCAAGGTATATTTTCTAAAGGTGAGGACCTAATTGGGATTTAATTCTTCAAGGTGGCCCATCTAGAGGAGTGTGCCCTAGATCACTATAAAAGGAGGCCTTCCTCTCTCATTTTTCGTATCAAGTGGACATCTCATTTTCTCATCAAGTTTACATCTCATCCAAGCAATCAAGCTCTCAAGTTCTCAAGGTGATCAAGAAAGCATTCATTCAAGTATTCAAGTCTTCTTCTTCATCCAAGTTCTCCATTGAAGATCAAGGATTTAAGCATTCAAGCTATTGAAGGGATTTGGCTCAAGCATTCAAGATCTATCATTCAAACCCTAGATCTAGCCACCATGGTGGTGTGATCTTCCTTCAAGATCCTTTGTTCATCTTCAAGATCCATATCATTATTTCCTCAAGGTGGATTTCAAGCATACAATTATGGAGGTTTGATTATGTTATGTTCAAGCTTTCATATCAATATATTTGATTACATTCCAAATACATTAGCATATCTATTGAATTGCATAGCTTCATTGTTAGATTCATTTCTACTACTTGCTAGCATTCTCCTATTTCAATTTCAATATTAAGGTTGATTCCAAACTGGGGTTTGACCAAGGCAAACCCCCCAAACAAACAACAAAACCATTTTTCTTGCAGGCATAGGTGTGGAATCTCACATCTGAGAGTGAATTTGGATACCCTTTTCGGCAATCTTTCAGGATCTGCTAATAGAATCAGAATTAGACTTCAAATAAATAATGTGGTCTTTGACCTTTTAAAAGGTCAAAGTCGACCTGTGTGAATTTGGAGAAAAGATTTTTGGGTTTTGTCCGCCTCGGCATTTTCAGTCCAGAATAGGTGACAGAATCTTCCAAAAATTTCATACAGAAGCTAGAATTCAACATTTTCTAGATCTGCCCTAATTCAAGGTTAGTATTTTCACTTCAATTATTTTAGATTTCAAGCGTAATCCAACTATAGGGAAGTATAGGATTTATTCTTTCTTTCATATTTTTCATAGATTGATTCGATTGTGTATTAACCACTTGGTTGATCAAATTGGATCTCTCTTTTGGGAATTTGGATTTAGGAGTGAATCTTACATTTTCCCTACACACATACACAAATAGAGGTGATTCCAAATCACTCCTATTCATTTTGGTGAACCTGACTAGCTTACTATCTTTCTTTTTGGTGTTAGATTTACATTTTTCTCTTGCATCTATACTTCAAAAATTCAAAAAAATCTATATATTGAATAAAATACAAAAACATATTTCTTGCATTTTTATTTATCATGAAGATTGTTAAGATGTTTTGGTGCATAATCATGTTGGTTATTACTCTTCTTCTAGCATCTATTTATAATGCATATGATGTTTATGAGGGTATTATTAATTTCATAACATTGATGACCCTTCACTTTGCTCTTGCTTATGCT
The DNA here is from genome assembly GCA_027943335.1 of Chamaecyparis obtusa. Classification (NCBI taxonomy): domain Eukaryota; kingdom Viridiplantae; phylum Streptophyta; class Pinopsida; order Cupressales; family Cupressaceae; genus Chamaecyparis; species Chamaecyparis obtusa. The sequence goes on from BSBK01000092.1 coordinate 2,616,590, forward strand.
TTTGTGAAGTTGACTGATACTAGTCTACCTACATTTAAAACTTTTCTTAGGGATTTATGTGGTAGCCTTATTCATCTTTTAGATTATGTGAAGAATTCGGTAGATGACACACCATCTCGTAATCTTCCTAATCATAACCCATCTCCTAATATTCCTAATCTTCATCCTAATCTTCCTACTTCAATACCTAAATCTCCATCTATTAATCCTTGCTCTTCCCATACTTATGATGGGATTCAAGCTATAGGGCAGGATGCGGATGTGCAAGATTTCTTTGATTTACCTCCTCTTGTTCAGGATGATATTCAAGGTCAGGATAAAGAAACTTCTTCCAAACCTATTATCCCACCTTATATGACCTTTACTCATGAACATGATAAATAATCACCTCCTGTAGAAGCTTTGCATGATATGTACACTACTGGATATAATATGGTGACTAAACAAGGCTATAAAGGTTTAGGGTTAGGAGTTAATGAACATGGTATTAAATTTCCCATTAATATACCTCCTAAACTAGATATGAGTGGTATCAGAACTTCTAAATCTCAAGTCAAGTTAAGTGGTGTGGATCTCTGTCTTCCCCTTAATGTTCATCTCTCTACACCTCTAATGGATAATCCTAACACTCGTCAAGAAATTTCTAAGATGGTATATGTGGAGTTAATGAATTCTAAGAAGGAAAGATTTAGACCTATGCCTATTGATGCTTTGTACAAATTTAAATGTCCTTTCCACTATCGTAATACTCATTTGCTTGCCGATTGTAACAACTTCAAATTATATGTTAGGGATAGGGCTGCGCGTGGTATTATACCTTTTTCTCGCATTGTCTTACAACTTCTTCATAATTTTGATATAGGGAATTCCCCTCCATTAGAGCTTGAGTAAATGTTCCTATCCTCTTGTCTCATGATTGGGAGGTAAGAGGCATAATTTTATCTAGTCTTTTAGGATCCATTAGGTCTTTTTATTAAGATTTAATTGGTATTCTTTATGTTTCCTTCTTCCATAGTCTTGCATGATGTTTTTATCCATTCCTAGGAATTATATTTTCTTCTTAGAAAATATTTTCTAGGATATGTGTTTTGTAAAAATATCCCTTGTCCTTCATCCCTCGAGGGGGCAAGGTTCTTCCTTCCTTCTCTTTTTCTAGGGGAACTTCTTTCCTTAGCTTAAAGGTATTTTTTTATATTGCAATATTATTTCATTATATTGATAGATATTTTCACTATGGATAACCTTCTTACATGAGAAGTTGTTGTCCTAGGTCGTCACTTCTTATCTATGTTGCAAATTATGTTCTTTATAAACTCTCACCCTTGCTTTAGTGTTAGAGTTGTTTCCCTCATTCCTAAGATTCCTCTTGCTCTTCTTCACCGGGGGCTTGATGATTGAATCTTTGTTCCCACCTTTTGAAAGATGATATCTTATCTAAATGCACTCTTCTTTGGTAGAGGTCTTGGTGATAAGATCTCTTTCCTTGAGGATCCTTTTCCATAAGCAACATATCCTTCTCATGATTATATATACTCTTGCATGTAGGGGTCAACATCTCTCGCTAAGGATATACTATACATTGTTGTAAGCAGGATATCTCCTTGCTTTGTGAAGTAGGTATCCTCTTCCATCTTTGTTCCTACACTTGGGGGGAAAAGATGTCTTATCCTTCTTTTCTATCATCAAACATTCACACATGGAGTCACAAATACGGATTGTGAGTTTGGTACAAGTACTTTAGCCTTGGAGGCTTGGTATGTTTTTCTATCTTATTCAAATCTATGCATTGTTATTTCATCTGGTATTCTCTTCTTTTCTAGGGATTCACCTCTTTCCTTGGTTAAGCAGTATCTATCTATTATGTGATATCCAATTATACATGAAAATTATGGTTTGCAATAATGGACCTATGTCCTTTATGCAAACCTTATTTTTTGTTTGACTTTGGATTTCCATGGTTGATACATCTCTCACCTTGGAAACTAAATAGTGTGTTATCCCTCATTAAGGGTTACTTCCTTTTCACTTCTTGCATGATATCTCTTTACATTCATCTCTTCCATGGCCTCATAGGAGCTATGACCTTCTTGGCTTGGATTGGGAGTTGTTTATGGATATTGTCTTGATGTCAAAGAAGGCTTTATCCTTGTTCTTTCTTTCCTTAACATGACAAAATAGTATGTTTTCTTCCATATTAAGGAGGGGGGCATATGCAGGGCCTCCTTTGTACTATATTTTTTTATTTTTACATGCTAAATCTTGGAAGGTAACACACATAAGTTGCTAAATCCTGAGGAGACACATTTTTCAAAATTTTCAATATGCTAAATCCTCTGAAGGTAATGCACATAAGTTGCTAAATCCTAAAGGGACACACATTTCCAATTTCAAATATGCTAAATCTTGGAAGGTAACGCACATAAGTTGCTAAATCTTGAAAAGACATGCACCTATATGCTAAATCTTTCAAAGGTAACACACATAAGTTGCTAAATCCTGAGAAGACACACATTTCATATTCATAGTGATACAAGAAGGTGGATCTATGGGTATTCTAGAAGCTGTCAGAAGATGCATTAAAATTGCAAGCATAGTTTATGGGTGAACCTGTTGGGCTCTCCCTCTAGGGTGATTCACGGTAAGGTGGGCATCTTACCGAGTGAGGTAATCACTTTCTCTTTTCTCTCTTTTCACTTTCATGCTAGTAGGACTAGATCATGAAGCTATGTTATCTATAGTGTTACTCTTGTCTTTCTTATGTAATCATTTATGCTATTATGATAGCTTTCCAAATATGATATTGGTATGAGAAATATTTCTTAGCAAGGTTTCTTATGCTAGTTGATTTGGGTTGTTTAGTACTAACCCTTGTTCTTTTGTATACTCTCATGTATGTATGTTGAGTTAGAATCCTTGGTCTAGGGGCTTGTGTCTTTAGCTAAGTGTTATCTTATCTGATTTTGAACCCACCGGGATCTCTTCTCTCTTCTCCTTTACCAAGAGTTTGCATTGAATTCATACTCTTGCTAAAGTGGGGGCTTAATGTATCATCTTAAAATGGAAGCACTTCCATGTTAAGAGAATTTAGCCCTCTGAGTAAGTGGTTTAGGGTCATGATTGGCATCTTTGCATTCTCCCTTGTCTTCAACTTCTTCTTTGTACTTGATTTCTTCATTCTAGGTGAAATTAGGGTTAAGGTCTCAAGGACTTTCCTGATTTTCCTCTTTCCATGGCTCTATTTTCTAGGTAGGGTTTAGAAATGAGACCTCCTAGTTCTTCATCATATCATTCTAAGGATTTTCTATCTATTCTAGACACTGGGTCCTGATCTGACATCAATTTCCAAGTTTCTGGCACCCCTGGAACTCCTGTTCTAGAACCTGACAAAGTTAGGGTTTGAGGTAAAAGTTGACCTCAACCCTGACCAGATCAGGGTCGACCTCATCCTTGACCTCTTCTTGCTAGAATTTCAAAGTTTCATTTTCTTGTAATTTGGCTTTCGGGAAAGTTATTTCTCTGCTTCTGGGTCGGCTATTTCAGGCTCCAAAATGGTAAATCCTTTAATGGTATTTAATCAAGGTATATTTTCTAAAGGTGAGGACCTAATTGGGATTTAATTCTTCAAGGTGGCCCATCTAGAGGAGTGTGCCCTAGATCACTATAAAAGGAGGCCTTCCTCTCTCATTTTTTGTATCAAGTGGACATCTCATTTTCTCATCAAGTTTACATCTCATCCAAGCAATCAAGCTCTCAAGTTCTCAAGGTGATCAAGAAAGCATTCATTCAAGTATTCAAGTCTTCTTCTTCATCCAAGTTCTCCATTGAAGATCAAGGATTTAAGCATTCAAGCTATTGAAGGGATTTGGCTCAAGCATTCAAGATCTATCATTCAAACCCTAGATCTAGCCACCATGGTGGTGTGATCTTCCTTCAAGATCCTTTGTTCATCTTCAAGATCCATATCATTGTTTCCTCAAGGTGGATTTCAAGCATACAATCATGGAGGTTTGATTATGTTATGTTCAAGCTTTCATATCAATATATTCGATTACATTCCAAATACATTAGCATATCTATTGAATTGAATAGCTTCAGTGTTAGATTCATTTCTACTACTTTCTAGCATTCTCCTATTTCAATTTCAATATTAAGGTTGATTCAAAACTAGGGTTTGACCAAGGAAAACCCCCCAAAAAAACAACAAAACCATTTTTCTTACAGGCACAGGTGGAATCTCAGATCTGAGAGGGAATTTAGATACCCTTTTCGACAATCTTTCAGGATCTATGAACAGAATTGGAATCGGACTTCAAATAAATAATGTGGTCTTTGACCTTTTAAAAGGTCAAAGTCAGCCTGTGTGAATTTGGAGAAAAGATTTCTGGGTTTTGTCCACCTCGGCATTTTCAGTCCTAAACAAGTGACAGAATCTTTAGAAAGTTCATATAGAAGCTAGAATTCAACATTTTCCAAATCTGCCCTAATTCAAGGATAGTATTTGCAATTCAATTATTTCAGATTTCAAGCTTAATCCAGCTATAGGGAAGTATAGGATTTATTCTTTCTTTCATATTCTTCATAGATTGATTCGATTGTGTATTAACCACTTGGTTGATCAAATTGGATCTCTCTTTTGGGAATTTGGATTTAGGAGTGAATCTTACATTTTCCCTACACACATACACAAATAGAGGTGATTCCAAATCACTCCTATTTAGTAAGCAATAACATATGGAGGAGAATGAGTTACATCTTTATAATTTTATGAAAATGTGAATTTTATTTATTCATAAGGTTCTCATTAAGTTTCACATGGGCCGTGAAACTAGCCTCTTTAAAAAAGAATAAATAAATCAAGTGCTTTAATAAGAGGAACATGAATGCAAAAATACAGAAAGCATGTAATAGAGGGAGGTTCATAGGAGCCATCCATTTCCTAATATTGGAATGACTGGAAGTGTTATTGGTCTTTTAGTATCTATGTGTCATGTTGCCCCGTTGTGTCCTGTCTCTATCCTAGATCTTGCTAGTGTGATAAAGAGGGAGTTAGATCTAATGATATAAGAAATAACCAGCTGACTTGCCATCCAACTCCATACATACATTCATATTACTAAGTTAATCACCAAATCTATTCATGTGCTAATGAGTTTGTTTCTTGTGCAGCATCATGCCTACCACTGACATGAAGATGTAAATGTGGCTCACACAAGGATTTGAGCCTAGAATGTCAGTGGTAGGAGTGATTCAAATCAAGTGAGAAAATAAATACAGTATTAAAGGCATATGCATAACTTTTTATTGTATTATGAATACAAACATGGAGCAGTAAAAAATAACTCAAAATCTGTTTAAGGGGTGATACTTCCATGATTGAAACCTTACAGGTAATTTCAATAATGACATAAATTTCAACCTGCGGGTGGTGGTGATCAACAAGTAATGGTGGTAGTATCAACATCACATGGAACATGAGTAAAAGTAGTAGCATTCAATGTCAAATAAAGTTGCAATGAACTTGAATCGAGAAAGTAAAACTACATCAACAATGAGATGGTGAATGTTTAATTGGAGAAGAATCAATCAGAAATATTGAAGAGATTAAATATTACAGGAGAAAGCTTGAGCATTTCCTAAGTTGTGGAATGTAGTCGTATGTATAAGTAACAAGTGATTCAAAGATAGGTAGCCATAATAACATCAACTTTTGCTAGACTGTTTAACATGGCAGTATTAATGAAATTTGGACATCATTATCCCTATCAAAAGACCCCTCACATAATCAGAGAAAAGTTGAAAATACTCAAAGGTAGCAGATACAGGAAAAAGATGTGATGTGTCATCACAATTAAGAATGGATATAATACTTCTCAGAAAAATCCTGAAGGAAGGATTTCACATATTCTAGTGGAAAATCAAAACAATCTTGTTATTGATTTGGGTTTGGCCAAGTGAATTATTTTGGATGCAAAAATTGACTATCCTTTTGTTTGTAATGCAATGGAAACATTACTTGTACATGAGGCCCTAATGAATACTGGTGGACTTGATGAACTTATTCTCACACTAGAAACAACAGTGCTCACATAGACTATATGGTAACTAAAGATTGTGATGTTCTAGATGTTTTCTTACACCAAAGGTTGGAAAAAGCACAAGTAGAATTCATGCTTGTGGACCTATTGGAGTTAAAGGGTTTTTAATAACCCGATGGTTATTAAGAGCTACTGGACAAGTAGTTAATGATGATCATGGGATTACATATACACAAGGATCTTCCTCTTAATTATAGAAAGGAAGCTTTAAAGAACTTGGATGTTGGTAATCGTGGCATTGTGGTAGTATCTATCTCACATACAGATCTTGCTAATGGTTGTAATTTGAGAACCTGATATTCATTATTACTTAGAGGAAATTAAGAAAGACAAAAAAATGTGAGTTCAACTATGGAGCTGAAAGTTCTGTGGGATTTACCCTATGATTATAGCTCATTTTTTAGCTTAAAGATGCAAAAACATAGTAGTTACACAGAAAATATAATATGTAATCTTTAAAGAACAAAGGAATAGTCCAGTGTGATAGTAGTGTTGTTTAAGTTCTACATGTCTAGAATCACATTCCCTAATCATCAAAATGAGAAAAAGAAAAGCTCCAGACAACAAAAAAGTCTAAATTTTACATTAGAAAGATGCAAGGTTGGAAAACCCTCTGATTCAAGTAAAAGCTACAGAAAATGCAAGGAGAAGCAACACGTGGTAAGAGATCTAGTTATGCATTCTGAGAATGGCAGTTCCAGTAGCAGAAAATATAAAAAGGCAGTCCCAGAATAAAGAAACCATAGACCAATTGAGTTTGTGTATTTAACCAGTTTAGAAGGAAGAGAACTAGCTTCAAACGTTCAGAAAGATATAAAAAATGAAAGGGAAGGAAACCATAGATAATACAACAATACCCATGAAATATTGTGAAACAAACACATTGACCATCAACAAATACCATGGATAAGAGGAAAATATTGTTTCTTAAAAATACACTATAGCCATGGCATATAATGAAGTAGTAATAATAAAACTTTCAGTATTCACGACATTCTGGAAGAGGAAACAAATTTTCGCTTACTTAGTCATAGTAGTAGTGGTATATTTCATGATGGTCAGGTAGGTTTCAACAGCCTTCAAAAATAGAGCACGAAGATCTCAGGTATGATGGCTCAGAACAAGAAAAGATGAAGAAACCCATCCAGAAACCCCACACCTCTTTCTACTTCAATTTCTCTAGAATGCTCATGATAAAATGAAATGAGTGATTTAGGGTTGAAAGGAAGTTTTAACTCACCCTCAAACTTTTGCATAAAATTTGAAGTCTGATGCATTTTGTGGGTTATTTTTCTTTTTATCCTTTTCAAAGTATGTCTTGGGTTGAGATATAAAAGCCAAGTCTTATTCTAACACTTTTTATTTGCATTAACTTTATATTGTAAAACAAATTATTAAATGATGTTATAAATCATTTAATAAGTTTTTTATTAGAAAAATGCAAAAAAGAAGGAAGTTTAGACATGTGCCTATGAATATTAATATGATTTTAAGTGAAGGCTTAGCATTAAGAGTTCGGTGCAGTCAAAGAGCATATCTAGGAACTTCTTGAGTCAATATAGGACTTATGGGTCAAATTTGACTTTGTCTTGACAGTTGAGAGGTCTTTATGGCTATTTGGAGCTTTTTGAGGGCAATTGAAGATGAGTCATAGGTGTTATTATGAATTAGTGGAGCTTTTTCAAGGAAGGGACTTTATTTTGTGGGTTTTTAGGTCCTATTTTCTAGGCTATTTTTTGCATCTGACCCAAGGGTTGTGAATTGTACTTAGTGATTTTTAGACCCACTTTTTCATTAGTTCTGATTATGCAAAGGAGGGCTTTTGTGACATTTTTTTTGTCCTTGGTAGTTTTATGTAGAAGTTTGTAACTCATTTGGGAGACTGAATATATAGTGACAACATTTTGGAGTAGTATTCTATTTAGTTCAAGCCTTCTTTCTTTTTGTAATAGTGTGTCAAGTGCATGATTGATAATAATACTAAGTGATTTGATAACTCCTTGTTATTTTTTTGTCTCAAGCTATTACCTGGCTGCAGGAATGTATGTCGTTTGCAGGTTGTAATTTGTGTCAAAGAATTCATAGGATTTTCTTATGAAGATTTTTCTTCCTTGTTTATTCTATTAAGGACCTCTTTATGAAATATTTATGTAAACCTATATAGGACAGAAGTGTTTTATTTATTAAGATAGAATTTACAATTTTAGAGTGCACCATTATTAACCTAGTTTTCTTACTCTTTGGTGAATCACCTAGTTTCTTAAGTTTCTATAATTTCTCTCTCTTTCCCTACAAGATTTAAGTTAGTTTTGAGGAGTTATTAGTGATTATCCAATAGGAACCAACCTAGAACCTGGAGGTTTCATTTTAAGTTATGCATTTCCCACATGCATAAATGAATCCCATGTTAGGAAAAAATTTTAAACTTGTATAGTTTAACAAGGTGCAAATTTTAAGCCTTAACAAGAGCATTTTGGGTTCCTAGGGATCTTTCTTAGTCTTGGAGGAATTTCTTGTCGATGGGATATAGTACTTTGTTTTGGGAAGGTTTCTAAGTTTTTGTGTTGCAATGATCTGTAGAGATCTCTAGCATGTGCAATGAAAGGGGTTTTTCCCTTGATGTTTATGGAGGCTATCTCTAAGTTTGCATCTCTTGAGGTGGCATGGTTTGGGAGATCTTGGATGATCTTCTCTGGCTGGTTCTGTGTGTTTCCTACCTAGACCATTTGGAAGATTGGTTATGTGATCGATGACCATTGGGAGTTAGCTTGTGTAGTCTTGGGTCATGGTTGTTGCCTTTGTGTGGACCTATTTCTATGTTTGCACTACTTGACATTCTTTCATGATGGAGATGGAGATGTTCTTATTTAGGTCTAGACCTAAATGTTCTTCATATTTTGGGTGATCAGATTGGGCTTATTAGCCTTGAAATGGTGTTTCATGACCTATGATGTTTGATGGATCATTGGATGATGTTCTTATGTTTTATGTCAATCCTTTTGTGTGGGCACATGTCATGTAGTGTTTGTTTAGGGGTGATCCTTATGATTTGGGTCTTGCCCTTTATTTTTAATTATCTTGGAGTTTGGGAATCAAATAAGCTAACATGTGGCTTGCGATCTAGTATTTAAGTAGATGTGTAGTTCTTGTTTTAAAGGGAGAGGGGAAGAGTTGGGTAGAATAGCTTGGATAGATCAAGATGTAGATCTAAGTTTATTTCTTTCTACTTGGTCATAACTGGGAAGGCCTCACAACCAGGCATGTTGAATGAAATTCTATTTTGAAGCATTATATTGTTGTATTCCATTGTGGTTGTTGTTGTTATAAGTGTTGTTGTAGGTTTGGACTATCCATTATTGGATCCTACATCCCCACCCTGCATCAAGGTGTAGGATTGAACTATCCATTATTGGATCCTCCACCTCTACCCTACATCAAGTGGTATCAGAGTAGATTAGATCTTGTGATTTTGTGTGTGGGAATCAATCAACTATTTGGAGTCCTAAATCTCTTTATTGTGGGGTGGAAGATCATGGCTTTGACTCGCAATTATAGAGGGCTTGCAGATGGATTATTTTGGTTGTGAAACTTTGATGTGAGAGATGAAGATTTCCTTGAGTGAATAGATCATCTAATTGAGGCAGGTTATGAAGATGGACCGTATATCATCGAGTGTGTGGAGGCAGCTGGAATCTTGCAATCAGATCACCAAGTAGAGGCATTTGCACTTTGAAAGGAACTTGATCGATAAGTTGGATTAGTTTTGGCCTAAATTCAATCTAAGGATTGAAGATATGATGAAGTCTTTTTGGAAGAGATTTGTCTAGTCTATTAAGAGGATTATTGGGGGAAGAAGACACTTTGATGTTAAGGAAGAGGTGAAGGATGACTTCACTGAAGATGATAAGGTATGTGTTGGTTTTCATGAGCAGATGGATGGATCTGGCATCGGAATTGTAGAGCCTCTGGTTGGGCTCAATCAGATTGTTGCTGGTGAAGAGTTACTTGTTGTTGAATACATTTGAGATGGTGGTATTGTAATACCCCAAAAATGTGCTATAAGTTCATTAACCTCCTACATCTACAAATCGAATGAAATCGACATCAAAGTCCTAATCTAAGGCACATCTAAACATCATCAAATCATAATTGATTATTCTAAATTCTGCATCAGGTAATATTCCTAGCAATATTCCTAATTATCTTAATTATCTTTAATTTAATGATTATTTGGCGATAAATCACATTTATCCTAAGTTTGATTAATTGAATATTTTCATATTTAATTAATTAGATTTAATATCTTGCCACTTAATTGTATAATTAAATTTAATTCTATCTATTATTAATTGTATTATTTAATTTTGACAATAAATCCAATATCCTATGAATAATTGATTAAATTTTTATTTAATTAATTAAAGCAAGTTGTCATTATTTAATAATATAGTTTTTAATAAAAGTTTGAATAAATAATTGATTAACCCATAAATCAATTATTTATTTTCAAAAATCAGTTAAGTTGAGCATAAATCACTTTATTTATTTAATTAATTCATAATTATTATGCACATTCAAAAGAAACAGTTAAACTCCAAATTAGAAAATCAATGCAAAGTGTTGACTTTTTAGAACTCAACATCCTTTTTGAGTTCAAAAAGCTGATCTAAACTCTAATTTGAGTTAAAAAGTTGTTTTTGCATGATTTGCATGTTTTTGTGAATTAAATTATCTTTATTATCAGATAACTCAAAAATCAAGCTGAGTTAATCTGAGTGATTTATGGTTTTTTTTCCATGTACCTCCAAAGCCTTGGATTTCTATAAAAACAAGGCCTCAGCTCATCTCAAATCATCTCATAATTGTGCAAACTTATGCTGGAGAATCGATATCTGGAGAATCAAAGCTTATTGCGAATCAAGGCTATTGTGAGATCAATTTGTTTTTTTTTACATTCATTTAGATTCTTTTTCATATCATTGTTAGATCAATTCATAGCATATCAATTTTTACATATCATAGCTTTCATATCATTTTTCATATTATTGCATCATAAAATCTAAAAAAAAATAGATTAATTGCATTCAATTCATGTCTAGATCAATTGCATTCAAATCCTTCATTTAGGTGTCGTCTAGGTCACTGATCTCAATTACAATCTGAGAACATCAATCTCGCACCTAATAGAAGGCAGTAAATCGCTTGGTTAAATTAGATTTCAATTTTGCACGATTTTGATTTTTGCTAACCTCTAATGTTTTACTGAAGTGTTGTGTCTACAAATCAGGTACAAAATTCACACACACATTTCTGGTGCCCACCGTGGGGCCCTGAAATGGGCTTCCCTTCATTTCTATCAATCTTCTATCATTTCTCTATCAGAACTCACCTACTGCTGCCTGTTCTGGTGGTATTCTCAGTAGGACGTTATTTTTTGTTTCTTTTTTGCCTGCAAAAAAGAAAAAAACAAATTTTTGGCACTTTTTCTATCAAAACTATCCGTACATTGTGATTTTCAATTTTGATCCATACAGTGTTGTACGAGTTTTTCAAATTATTGTACGAGTTTTTTGGACTGTCATTTCATCAGACACCCAGTGTCATATGAGTTTTTCAGATTGTCATTTCATCAGACACCTAGTGTCATCTAGGAGCATACCCATTGTCATACAATAGTTGACCAAGTATCATTTCATCAGGCACCCACTGTCATTTGGAAGTTGGATTAAAATTTCATTAGACACCTAGTGTCGTACGTGTTTCCAGACTGTCGTCTGGGAGCATACCCACTGTCGTACGAGTTTCTTACTATCATCTGGTAATAGACTCATTGTCGTACAAGTTTAGGCATCAGATTTCAATTGTCGTTTCATTTTTGCAGGTAGTTTGTCAGATTTGATTTTTAGATTTTGACTAATAGCTAATCTTAACAGTTGGAATTCTCTATTTTTGATTGACTCTTGCTGGTTTTGATCGAAAAAAGTGTAAAGTTTGCTAAAATCAGGTAAAAATCTACTAAGCATGTTGTGAGGATCTCAGGTATTCCACTTGTGCTAATAATATTTTGATTTGGGGCTTAAAATAAATCTCTCATGTGTCTAGCTTTGGTGATTCTTTTCATGCTTTTATTTTACACACTTGCATAATTGATACTAGGTTGTGACCCCTTAAGGATTCATTAAGTAGTCTCAGATACTTGTGATTAATTTTGATTGCTATCTTGGGTTATTGGACTCGCTAATCTACTAGCCCCTCATTCCACCCCATGGTTGCAATCTCAGCGCCACATTAAAGGGGAGGGGTCTACAGGAAAGAAGCGTTAAGTGTTCCACCAGGCAACCCTTTTGTGCTCTTAGGAACTCACTTGTTTTCTAAGTTGGGGAATCATTTTTAGCTTGTGTGAGGTGTTAAGTGTTCCACCTTATGGACTCATCTCATATTCACTTTAAGTGTTAAGTGTTCCTCTTTCTACTTTTTGGGTACTTTTGGTAGATTTGCTTTTGGAAACATACATATGTGCTCACATAGTAATCAGGCCCGATGAACACTATTCATGATTCTTGAGAGATTGGATTCTCAATGAAATCCTTATTGATGATAGAATCCTTGTAGGTAGGGAGGATACATAGTGCATTTCACATTCAACTTGGTTAGTGTGTCTTCTCTTATTGATCGATACATTCTCTCCCAGGAGAAGTTGATAGATCACGTGGGGTTGACATCATGATCTTTTGGTGAATCAAAATTGGTTAGTGCACCTTCTCTTATTGATTGATACATTCTCTCCCCGGAGAGGTTGATAGATCACGTGGAGTTGACATCATAGACCTTTGGTGAAGCAAAACTTTGTCTTAGCATGTCGGATTAATCTGCTTGCTTTGTTTGGGTTAAAAGTGAAAAGGTGTCAAAAACCTTAGATCTGGAGCCAAGTCCCCTTGTGGTATACTATTGTGAGTCACCTTTAGAGAGGGTTAACCGTAGTGGACAATCCCTTCATAGGGCAAACTGCATTGACGAAACCTCAAGTGGTAATAGCCATTTTCATCGTGGTAGTGATAGCCGCTATATAAATGTCCTTGTGAAAGAAATCTCCACAAGTATGGTTCATTGTTGGGTTGTCAAATCTCCCTAGCAGCTCTTGAAGATTAAGTTCTCAGACTGTGTCAAAACCCTGGTGTGCCGGGATTGGAGTTCACCCCTTTGGATCATAAAAGTTGTAGAGTCAAACCATTACTAAAAACCCTAGCGAGGCCAAATTTTCATTTTATAGGGTATATGTGCATTATTGCAAAACATTTTTGGAACATACATAATTAACACTTCTGAGGATTAGAATGAATAAGTCACTTGATTGTTCATGTGCAAGGTTGCTTTTTCCCTTGTTCATTATTTTCAGACATACCTAAAATCACTTGCTTGCTATTTTGCATGCTTTTTTATCTATCTGGTTACTGAAAATGAACAAATCTATTACAATCCTCAAATCTGGACATTGAAATTTGCAAACAATCTGAATCTGCAAACTCAAAATTTTGCAAAAATTGACGTAAAATCCTTTCTGGAGTCAAAAATCATTTCAGGAAGTCAAAAGTCATACGAGTTTTTCCAAGTGTCATTTCATTACAACCCATCTATTGTATGATTGAGTACCCAGTGTCGTACGAGTTTCCATACCAAAAAATTCTCAAAGTCTTGCAACTGTCGTATGAGATTTTCAACTATCGTTTCATTGCTACCCAACTGTCGTATGAGTTTTTCAACTGTCATTTCATTACTACCCAACTGTCATATGATTTTTGCAATTGTTGTTTCATAGCATACCCACTGTCGTACGACTCTGCAGAGTGTCGTTTGGGAAATTTTTGAAAGTTGTCAAAAAATTATCAAAATTGCTAGATATTTAGCTTTTTTAGCCTATTTCCAGAATCTGTCGAACAAATCATTGTGTTAAGAATAGAGCAGTAGCCATTGAAAATTAGTATACATGTCTCAAAGAATCAGTACACATGAGGAAGAAATTTTAATCACCACTATGATGAAGCAGCTGCAAGCTATGCAAGTTGAACTTAACAATCTTAAGAAAGAAAAGAAACCTAAAGAGTTCTCCATGGAATCTCTATACTCTTTTCCATTTGATAAAGACTTGTACATGTCACCATGCCCCCGGACAGAATTTGAGCAACATGATAACCCTTATGATACCTCTTCCATAGAGAGTGACACATCCAACTTTGGAGACTATGATGACTATGATGACAGATAATATAATGATACCTATGACACCTCTGTTCCTACGAGTCCTCCTCATCATGTGTTCCTGCTTACTGGAAATGGGCTGTCACATTGGATAGATCGTGATGGTGATCCATATGATTCTGATTTTGAAAGAGATTTTGATGGCTTTTGTGGACAATATCTAAATGATACATCTACTTCTATTAAGGAATATAAAATGTACTGTGCTAATTTGAAATGTCAATACTATAAGGATCTCTCCTCTAAGAACTCTCAAGCTGAAAATAAAGATTACACTCTCAAGGAAGATCATTTTAATGTTGAACCTTTTTCTTGTGATGGTTCCCTTCCATCCCCTACTTCCTCCAATACCCGTACATTTCCTAAAGCTTCTGTGTCTTTCAAATCTTTCACAAAACCTTCATCTAACACAAGCCCTGATACTTTTCATGTGGCTCCCTATAGTTATCCTCCAGGGCTACCTCTTAAAGAAACTCAAGCTAACCTTCACTTGGCTGCAAATACTTTCAATAATGATAAACCTAAAGAGCCTAAGCCTTCATATGCTATAATCCCTACTTCAGCTAGTCCTCCACCATCTCTTCCAAAGTCATCCATACAATCCCAACATGCTTCATTGTCCTTAGAAGTGGCTCCATGTCAAGAGGACTCTAAAAATGATGAAGAAAAGAACATAAAGAAAGATCAAGATCAAGAACCCTCCATGTCATCCACTCCTTTTCACGATGTCTCTTATCCACCTTAGGGTTCTTTTGATCCTATAGCCCCTTTTTCATGCATTCAACCATGTCTTAAATCTTCTCCTAAGCAAGATCAAGCTACTACTTACACTGTTGAGCTTATTGACAATCAAAATAACCTTACTACACTTTCACTTTCCAAAGATGATACTTCCATTAAGGTTGCTAAAAATGGTGTTGTTACTTCCAATGTTAAGCCCATTGACAATCAAGAGAAAAATTATGCGCTTATGCTATCCAAAGATCCTTGTCAAGATCAAAGTCTTCCATCTTCTTATTCTACCACTCCATGTTCATTTCCACTTTCTACTCTTCCTAAGTGTTTACAAGCTTTGAACAATCCTATCAAAGAAGGTGCTCATATTCAATATGTTCACGATCCTATTGAAAATCCTAATGCTCACTCTAAAGATGCTGATGTCCTTGGTTGTCATATAGATGCTGATGAACTTATTGATTATCCTTTTCTGTCTTCCACTTCCATCCTTGGACCTCCTCCACCACTACTAAGGGCTTCACATCTACCTTCCATCTTGGGTCCTTATGTCCCTTCACTTTCCCCTCCTAACTCTCCTAATTTTCCATCCATCTTGGGTCCTTACATCCCTCCATCTCTTATCTTTCCTCAAGATCAACATAGATGCATACCCTTGAATACTTTTCATCCACCCACCCATCTAAACTAGTCATATCCTCCTTCTTCTTCCACAAGTCCCAAGTCTTTTGGAATTAACTTGAATGTTCAATACAAAAAAAAGAAGCAATACAAGAATCCATCAAAAAAAGAAGATCACCATGTCTCCTCTAATCGACACGGAGGCATAAAGTCAAAAGAGATATCTAAGAAAAAAACTACAAGACAAGTATGGGTTCCAAAATCCATCATTGAAGATATTCTCTCTAGATCATCAAAAGGAAATAAAAAGCCTATGGCTATATGGATTCCAAAGTCTCTCTTGAAAGAGTCTAGTGTTGAAAAAAAAGTAAAGTTGACATTCAAGCTTCCAAAGGCTTCCACTTCATCTTCTTCCAAAAATATTTTTCCATTCCATGTGCCTAAACCACAACCTCTGCTATCCATCCGCCATATTCATTCATGTATTCCTTCATTCACATTTCCTCCATCCCCTCACCACCCTTCAAGGTATGTGTTGATATTGATCTTGCCTTCCTTTCCATCTACCCTTTCACAATCCTTCTACCTTCTATCATTTTTCCTCATTTGCCTATTCCTCCTATCTTCCAACCTCACTTGATTTACATAAAACCTTATCCTCCATTTTTCTCTTCCATCTCCCTTTCCCTATCAGCATCTTTGAGCATACCATTTTAATCCTTGGCATATCATGGTTTATCCTTTCAAGGAGCATTATCTAAAAATCTTTCCTTCTTCCAAAAAAAAAGAAAAAAAAATATGAAAAATAAAATAAAATAAAATTTGAAAATGTGCCTTGGTGGAAATCTAGAAACAGGCACCTTGGTAGCAAAAGTAAAGAGAAATAATTTTTTCCTATGGTGAAAACTACTCCCTTGTGGCACCTTGGATAAGTACCATGATGAAAACCTGGCAATCAGGCATCATGCGTAGTTCTTCTACATATTTCATCCATTTCATCTTCTCTCTTTGATCTTGACAATGTTGATCTATACATGAACATTTGGCTATCTTGTGAGCTATCTTATGATGATCTTGCTTTCATTCCCTTCCTATTTAGCCTTCATGTCTATCTTCCTCCATTCATTTTCACCTATCACTATCATTTTCCCCTTTGGTCTTGATCTAATAGAAGAAAGAGTAAAACACGGTGCTATGAAGCCTCTTGACATGTCTACTCCTTTGGATTGCATCCTTTCCTGCTCTTGCATTATGATTTTGTGACTTATCCTATGCTAGCCTTTCATTGCTTGTCCAAATGTGCTTTACATGACAATTTTTCCCTAGCTTGGGTATTCTTGAAGAGTTTTCCCTTGAGGATTTGTTCTCTTCATTCTCTTGTCTTCCATCTCTTCCACCAGCTTGCCAATCCCTCTTGTTCTCCACCTTGCTAGACATTGGGACTGCATGATATGATCTTTCTTGGGAGCTTGCAATGGAAAAAGATGCTATCAAGTATACCAAGTATCATAACAAGTATCAGAATGAGTATCAGAACTAATATCAGAACAAGTATCAGAACCAGTATCAGAACAAGTATCAGAACACCTATAGGGGCTACACCTTTCACTTTAGTTTATGGGTCTGAAGCGGTACTGCCTATTGAGGTTGAAATCCCATCACTTAGAATCAGAATGCATGGTCTAGTAACTGATGATGACTACAAAGTGTCTAGGTTGCAAGAACTTGAACTACTAGATGAGCACAGACAAGCAGCGTATGATTATCTCAGAGTATATCAAAAGATAATTTCTAGAGGCTATAATAAGAAATTTAGACACAGAGAATTTTAGGGTGGCAATCTAGTTTTGAGAGAGAATCCTAAAAATCAATCACATTGAGAATGCAAGGGGAAGTTTGAACCCAACTGGCTGGGTCCCTTTGTTATCACTACTACTTTTGGCTCTGGTGCCTATCAACTCTCAATGACTGAAGGAGAACAGCTCCGAGAACAAATCAACATTCTCCATCTGAAGAAATTCTATGCCTAAGGCATTCAGTCTATGGTAAAATGTCCTAAAAAAAAATGAAAAATGAAAAAAAAAAAAAAAGTGCCTTGGTGAAAACCTGGAAATAGGTGCCTTGGTAGCAAAAATAGAATCTCTGCCAAGATGGTGAAAACCCGGCAAATGGGTGCCACTTGTTTCAAAATGCTCCATCTATTAGTGCAATCTTGGTCTTTCCCAGCTTTTAGTCTTGCTTTAGTTTGTACATATCTCCCGGTTTGTTTTTGCATTTCCAATTTTCAATAAGTCGGTTTGTACACCACTCAGCTCAAGTGTCTGTATCCTATCAATGATTAACACTTGGGGGAAATCAATGTTATATCCTATGGCCTCCAGTATATCTTAGACGTATCATATCCAGTCGGAGTCCTTTGAAGCTTCATGTGAGTCAATCAGTCTATCTTGTCTCCAGAAAGGATTTTGCATCTACAACAATGCAATCAAATATCAAAACACAAACTAAAAACAATCTGTGTTTTTCATGCTTTTATCTCCTTGCATGCTTATTGATTCACATTGAGATTTTTGCATATTATGTCTCTTCGAGCTCTTCGATGATGTCCTTTACAGGATTTAGAGAGTGATGACTGGGGGCATAATCTTTTCTTTGTTTTCTGCTTGTATGTGAAAATCTAAACAACTTTGGAAATTTTAGATTGAAATGGTGTCCGACTATAAGAGCCTCTATCTTGAATTGGATGGTCATGTGTACCTCAACCATTGATACTTGGAAAATTCAAGGAAGTTTGATCTAACTATTGTCTTTTTGAGTGAGTTCTTTCTCCTACTGTGAAACGTGATCTTACCTAAGGATGTGAATGATAAAGAGTCACTATGGGTAATTCACATTGGATTTAGAATGATCTCTTGACTATTTGATGTGTTTGCAACACAAGGCATATTCAAGTCATCATGACATTTATGTTTTGATGCTTATAAAAATTGCTAGATCAAAATGAACGTGATATTCAGGTCATCCTGGCGCTTGTGCCTTGGTGCTTATATCTAATCTGACATTCTAAAAACAAAACCAATATTCATATGTCCATGGTTGTTTTGGACCAGTGGGTGTTGTATTGGTTCTTGAGCGTTACAGATCGATATTCATATGTCCATGGTTTCATAGCTAGTGGGCATTGTATTGATTTATCCGGTTACCTAAAAGTTCAATGATGATAACAAATTGACACATGATCAGTGACTAGGTCCTAGATCTTAGGTTGCTTTTCATACTGCATGTCTCTTTGCATTTTTGCATGTTGCGTGATCTCACAATGATTAAATGAACTTCAAAGCTTAAACAATTCTTCAAATCGCATCTTCAAATCTAACAAGAGCCAAATCTCACATGAAGGTTCCTCCAATGAAAAAACAATTAGAATCCTTTTTCGAGATCAAAATCAAAATTTGAGATTGTTTATATTATTAACTACTTGCATAATCAACCTTCAATCATCACAAAAATGAACAGAAATTTAGTATTCAACTTAACTGATTATCTAACATCAAACTATCAAAATTTCAAACTTTTAACTATGGTCAACTCATGGTCAAACCTAGTCAAACTTGGTCTTTTGGACCTCTAAATGATGCAGAATACATTCCTAGACATGTATAACCACTTCTCAAATCAATTAACATGCTTCTAAACCATTTAACGCTGACTTCTCTTGTTAGATTTCAATTTTAATCCTGAAGGGGGCATGGTATTGCATATCATTCAAAGTCTGTAATCTAATTTGAAATCATATCTTTGCTGAAATCATATCTTCCTCAGTAATCAAGACAACAACCATGTCTATTTGTTGATTCATCAAAAAAGACCTCATCGCTCGGGGCAAATCTATCATCACTTGGGGCATATCAGATTCATCAAGATCCATATCAATCTGGTATTCTCCTAATCTTGTAAACTGTATCAGTTTTTGCAACCATTGGATCATAGTGTTCTTTCCTTGGTTCTTCGGCAACTGAAGGATTCGGATGTGATACCTGCTAGTTCTACTAAGACAATCGAGTCTAGAATCGGTCACTCACTTATTTGCAATCCTAAGGTTTGGAATCAGGCATTTTGACACTTTTTCGCAATCATAGGTTCATTTGCTGTTATAGTGAACATTATCTTTGGTCATTCAAGACCTATTATCTCCATATCAAATCAATATCAATCAACTTCTGTCACATATCAATTATCAATTTCAAATTAGTTTCATATCTCTATCAAACACAGATTGTCTTTGAACCACTGCGCTTCGCACAGTAATTCAAAGAGGGGCAAAATGTAATACCCCAAAAATGGGCTATAAGTTCATTAACCTCCTACATCTACAAATCAAACAAAATCGACATCAAAGTCCTAATCTAAGGCACATCTAAACATCATCGAATCATAATTGATTATTCTAAATTCTGCATCGGGGAATATTCCTAGCAATATTCCTAATTATCTTAATTATCTTTAATTTAATGATTATTTGGTGATAAATCACATTTATCCAAAGTTTGATTAATTGAATATTTTCATATTTAATTAATTAGATTTAATATCTTGCCACTTAATTGTGTAATTAAATTTAATTCTATCTATTATTAATTGTATTATTTAATTTTGACAATAAATCCAATATCCTATGAATAATTGATTAAATTTTTATTTAATTAAGTAAAGCAAGTTGTCATTATTTAATAATATAGTTTTTAATAAAAGTTTGATTAAATAATTGATTAACCCATAAATCAATTATTTATTTTTAAAAATCAGTTAAGTTGAGCATAAATCACTTTATTTATTTAATTAATTCATAATTATTATGCACATTCAAAAGAAACAGTTAAACTCCAAATAAGAAAATCAATGCAAAGTGTTGACTTTTTAGAACTCAACATCCTTTTTGAGTTCAAAAAGCTGATCTAAACTCTAATTTGAGTTAAAAAGCTATTTTTGCATGATTTGCATATTTTTGTGAATTAAATTATCTTTATTATCAGATAACTCAAAAATCAAGCTAAGTTAATCTGAGTGATTTATGGTTTTTTTTCCATGCACCTCCAAAGCCTTGGATTTCTATAAAAACAAGGCCTCAGCTCATCTCAAATCATCTCATAATTGTGCAAACTTATGCTGGAGAATCGACATCTGGAGAATCAAAGCTTATTGCGAATCAAGGCTATTGTGAGATCAATTTGTTTTTTTTTACATTCATTTAGATTCTTTTTCATATCATTGTTAGATCAATTCATAGCATATCAATTTTTACATATCATTTTTCATATTATTGCATCATAAAATCTTTTAAAAAAATAGATTAATTACATTCAGTTCATATCTAGATCAATTGCATTCAAATCCTTCATTTAGGTGTTGTCTAGGTCACTGATCTCGATTACAATCTAAGATCGTCAATCTCACACCTACTAGAAGGCAGTAAATCACTTGGTTAAATTAGATTTCAATTTTGCACGATTTTGATTTTTGCTAACCTCTAATGTTTTACTGAAGTGTTGTGTCTACAGATCAAGTACAAAATTCACACACACAGGTATTACTGACTTGCTTGTGTTCAGTGTTATGGTGTAGATCTTATTTACTGGTTGTGGACATAAATTGTCGATTGACAGTAATGAGTCTTATGATGAGTTTCAGAGATGGGATGCTAATGATGAGGGATTTCATATTGATGTGGATTTGACTTTGGATCTACTTGTTTGGGAGTCAGATACTCTTGTTGCTAAGATGAGTTGTGGTGATCAGTGGTATGCTGATTAGATTGTTGAGATTCATATGATCTTGATGTTTGAATGGATGAAGCATAGATGGTTTATTTTCCAATTTTTTCTCTTGTCCTTGATGGGTTGGAAGTCTTTGGTGATGATGAAGTTGATTGAAAATAATTATTTTGAGATTAAAGTATGGTACATACTTTATATTTACCTCGGTAGTCTGATGAAGGATAATTTTGAGTTCCTAGAGATCCTTCTTAGTCTTGGAGGAATTCCCTATCGGTGGGATACAATACTTTGTTTTGGATAGCTTTTTAAGTTTCTATGTTGTGATGATCTATGGAGATCTTTGGCATGTGTGATGAAAGGGGTTTGTCCCTTGATGTTTATGGAGGCTATGTCTAAGTTTGCATCTCTTGAGGTGGAATGCTATGGGAGATCTTGGATGATCTTCTCTGGATGGTTCTATGTGTTTCCTGCCTAGACCATTTGGAAGATTGGTTATGAAATCAATGACCATTGCGAGTTAGCTTATGCGGTCCTTGCTCATGGTTGTTGGGATTTTTTTGGACCTATTTCTATGTTTTTACCACTTGATGTTCTTTCTTGATGGAGATGGAGATGTCCTTATTTAGGTTTGGACCTAAATGTTCTTCATATTCTAGGTGATTAGATTGGGCTTATTAGCCTTGCGATGGTGTTTCATGATCTGCAATGTTTAATGGAGCATTGGACGATGTTCTTATGTTTGATGACAATCCTTTTGTGTGGGTGCATGTCATGTATTATTTGTTTAGGGATGATCCTTATGATTTGGGTCCTTCCCTTTACTTGTAATTACTTTGGAGTTTCGGAATCGAATAAGCTGACTTGTGGCTTGCGATCTAGTATTTAAGTAGATGTGTATTTCTTGTTTTGAAGGGAGAGGGGAAGAGTTGGGTACAATAGCTTGGACAGATTGAGATATAGATCTGAGCTTATTTATTTGTACTTAGCCATAACTGGGAAGGCCTTACAGCCTGACATGTATAAGGAAATTTTGATTAATAAAGCTATTGTTTGGATTCAATTCTTGTTGTTCTTATTTGCATATTTATTTTTTCCACTGTGTTGAACTCTTGCTGCAGGATTGGACATCTCCTATGGGGATCTCTTTGGTCCTGGCTGTGCTAGGCCTTGAAGTTAAAAGCTATCAAATATGTTATCATCGGGTCTAAATTATGGAGAAGGAATCTAGATTGTATTTTATTGAAATGTGTTAGTAAAGATCAAGTTGATAACTTGCTAAGAGAAATGCATGAAGGAATTTATGGGGGACATTACATGGTTAAAACTACTACTCATAAGGTTTTGAGAGAAGTATTCTAGTGGCCTACAATTTCTAATGATGCTGAGAAATTGGTAAGAAAATTGTGAGGCTTGTCAAAGATTCTTTGGAAAGTTAAAATTCTCAAAGAATGTGCTATTAAAACCAATGGAGGTGCAAGCTTCTTTCCAGCAGTGGGGAATGGATTTTATAAGTGAAATACCAAACAAATCAAGTGGAGGGAACTCTTGGATTCTAGTTTCCACTGATTATTTTACAAAATGGGTAGAAGTTATTCCCATAGGGAATGCAACTAGCAAAGTGTTAACTGACTTTTTGTTGAATAACATTTTTATTAGGTTTGGCTTCCCTGAGAGGATAGTATGTGACAATACAATGTGTTTCAGATTCAATGAGTACAAGGAGTTCGGTGAGAATTTAGGAATTCAAATGTCATATGCATCCCCATCCACAAGGAAATGGACATGCACAATCTACCAACAAAATCTTGATAAAAATCCTTAAAAGGATCATTGAGAAGAATAAGAAAGTATGAAATTCAAAATTTCCATTGGCTGTGTGGGCTGAGAGGGTGACTATTAAGAAGGTAATTAGATGTGCACCTTTTGACTTGGTATATGTAATACAAGTAAGGATTTCCCAAAACAATATGTTGGAGATGTACTAATTTGTCCAACTGTATGATGAAGATCTAGAAGATGAGATGTACTTGAGAATTGAAGATTTAATCTAGATGGATGAAGCCATAAGTGAATTAGCTGCAATGAATGAAAATATGTAGTTACAAGCTAAAAACTTGTATGCCAAAAGAGATATGGAAAGAAAGTTTGAATTAAATGATTTGGTGTTTCTATGGAATGCTAGATTGGAAGACAAAGGAAAACATGGAAAATTTGATCCAATTTAGCTGGGACCTTATCTGGTTCATGAAAATAGGGGTCAAGATTCATACATCATCAAAGAAATTTCTGGTGATATTCAGGAACTACTTGTTTATGGACATTTTCTAAAGAAATAATTTTGTTAAAGGTATATTTCTCCATGAACAGTAGCTAGGTTTTTTATATTTTGTAATTTTGTAAATAGTGTCGTTTATTTGCTTTTGTTTGGCTTTCCGCTATAAATAGGTTTTTCTTAGTTCTATCTATAGTTGTCACGTTGTCAATTTTGTAGTCTACTCTCCCAATGATTCTAAGTTCTTTCATGGAAAAAAGTTTCCCATCATCCCCAGATAGAGCCATTGTTGGTCAATTTTCATGTTTCAGTGCAATATTTTGTTAAAAATTGCCTAAGTATAGAAATAGGGTTTATTAATTTATTGATGGTTTTAAAATAATTTCATTGAATCTGAAAAACCCAACCTTATTTTATTTCTACATTACTTTTTTATTAACTTAAGCCTTTTAAGTCATGTTTCTTAAGTCGTTGGGTGGGGCCAAAAATATTTTAAAGTTGTTAAACCTATGGGGTCCCTTTTTAATATTTCCCTAAGTCTACAGTTCCCAACTGGATAATTTTTCCTAAGTCACAACATGTGGTAAACCTATTCAAATCTCATTTAGATCTAATAGTTTGTGTGATCCTTCTTAAAGGAGTTGAAATGTCTTTATTATTTATGGCATCATGATTGTGTGACACCTCACAAATGGTGGACCCAAGGTAGAGCTCAAGACAAATGATAAGTATTGGTTAGATCAAAGTTCATCTTACATCTAGCACATTACCACTATGAAAAGATGTTTGAACTTTATCCTTCATGGCATTGCAACTTTGTGACATGTGTCCCTAATGACATCATAGCGTAGTTGTGAATAAAGTAAAATCAATGATTAGATCAAAGTTAATCCAATGGTTATCACAAGCCCATGATTAAAATATGCAAGACTGTTTATCATTCTGGCTTCATGATCGAATGCCACATGTTCAAAGACTAAAAAGTTAAAGAAGATATAGTCAGATGTTGATTTGATGGTCATTCTGAAACTTTCATAACAAGTTAAAAGGTTTTTATTCAATCGAGCTTCACAATGAAGTGCCACCTATCCTAATTGATGACATATTGCTTGATTTTTAGGCCAGTTAAAGAAAGGAAATATTTGGAAGATCTGATAGTTTTCACAAGCCCATGATGGGAAGTTTCAAGGTCTTTATTCTTTCTGGATTTGAGACTGAACGAAACGTAGCACTGGGATCTTATGGAGGTATATTGTTTGATCAGGTAAAGTTAGATTTGAAATGATGGTTTTTGTAAGCCCGTGATGGAAAAATGTAGGATCTTTAGTCATCATGGTTTTGCAACTAACTAACATGTGTCCAAGGCATAAATTAAAAAGGTGCTAACATTTCTTTTCTAGGTGGTTTCCATGTCTCTCTTTCTCATTGGTCGACTTTTCGGGTGAGATTTTAAAGTGGACCTTGTTGGTGTTTTTTCTTGCAACCCCTTCGCTAGGTGGAAACTTGAGGACCAAATTATGGGACTAAGAACTTGGAACACAAACTTGGCACCATTAGCAAAAAAGGGACAAGGAAATTCCAACAACATAGGTGCAAAGACCTTCTTCACTTTGAGCTCCACATCACTCAGGTGGGTATGCCTTATCTCCACACTCATGACTTATTTTGGCAAACAATAGGCCTGCAGATATATGACTATGGAATAGCTTTTAGACTCATTTAGGTAACAATTACCTAAGTTAATGTTGACCGTATCTTGTGCAATATCCCTCTTGCATAGAGTATGCCTAAAAACTAGAAACTACTCCTAGCTCCTCCTATAGAACATGAAAGAGAAAATGATTTCATTTAAGTTTTTGGGTGGAATGGATCTCTAAAATACTCCAAATCTATCATAGACTAGTGCCTTATCTGATGGGCAATAGAGTCAAATAAACATTACAACAGAGAGATATGAAATAAGAAGACAACATATTCTAATATGTTGATGCCTTACACCAATTATACACCATTGATCAGATTCTACTTAGCAATCCACCTATGTACTCAGATATATAATCACCTATTCAAAGGACTTTAACCCTCCCCTTAAAAGAGACCTAGAAAAAATAAATACATTAATCAACATCTACTGAAAGACAACATTGAGATACCCTTGATATCACAACTCATACATATTTGAAAACCAGTCCTAAACTCAGTTATTTTTGCAAAAAAAAAACTCTATTGCAGACATTTGCAAGCATACAATAGAAAGACTAAAACACCGTTGATGCTCTAATCAATAAGATCAAGAACCAAATGGAGAAAATTTGATAGTAGTATGAATATGCTAAAATCTTATACATAAGATAGACTTGTTACAATAAAATATCCTTTGAAAAACCAGAAAGGATACAAGAACACCCTATATGAGAAGAAGAAGAAGAAAATATATACAGAAGGAACCACTCATGGAACCACTTGTGTGTGTGAATTTTGTACCTAGTTGTAGACACAACACTTCAGTAAAACATTAGAGATTAGCCAAAATTGAAATCTTGCAAATAATTGAAACTAAGCTAACCAGATGATTTACTACCTTCTAGTAGGTGCAGGTATGATGTTCTCAGATTGGAATTGAGATCAGTGATAATGCAACACCTAAACGAAGGATTTGAATGCAAAATATGAAAGACTATATGAATGCAGATTATTCTATATTTTTGTATTTTCTATGCAATAATATGAGAAACTCTATGAATCTAAGCTAGATGAATGAAATTGAGATTGAATGCAGATTTAATCTAAGAATGATATGAATGATATGAAAATCTATGATATGAAACTATGCAAAAGCTATGATCAACTATGAAAGATCTTACAAATGGCATGTCGCAAGTGCTTAATCCTTCAATCACCAATTAGCTAGAGTAATTGTGCAAATTTGAATGTTGATGGCTAACCAAATTAAAGATGCAAGATCCAGAAGCCAACCTTTGTGAAGAGCTAAGCCTTGTTTTTATAGAAATCTAGGGTTTGAGGATGAATGAGAAAAACCATAAATCACTCTTGATAAACTCAGGTTGATTTTTGAGTTATCAGAAAATCAGAGATGATTAACTCACAAAAATCATGCAAAAGCAGTGTTTAACTCAAAATAGAATTTAGATCAAATTTCGACTCATCATCAGATGTTGAGTTTCAATTTTAAAATTGTTTGTTGATTTCTAGTTGCCTTCTTTTCTGATTGTGCATGATTTAATTATAAATTAATTTAAAAATAAACTGATTTATTCTCAACTTAACTAATTTTTGAATTAAAACAATCGATTTATGGGTTAATCAATTATTAAATCAAACTTTATTCAAAAAATATATTATTAAAAATTGACAATTGACTTGAATTAATTAAATAAGAATTTAATCAATTAGTCATGAGATTTTAGATTTATTGTCAAAATTAAATAATAATATTTAGGAATAATTTAATTAAATTCAATTAAATAATTAAGTGGCAGTATTAAATATAATTAATTAAATATTCAGAATATTCAATTAATCAAACTTTAGGATAAATAAGATTTATCACCAAATAATCATTAAATCAAAGATAATTAGGATAAATAGGAATTTGCTAGGAATATTCCCCGATGCAGAATTTAGGATAAAATCAATTAGGATTCGATAATGTGCAGATGTGCCTTAGGTTAGGACTTTGATGTTGATTTTATTCGAATTGAAGATGTATGAGGTTAACGAATCTATAGCCCATTTTTGGGGTATTACATTTTGCCCCTCTTTGAATCATTGTGCAAAGCGTAGTGGTTCAAAGAATAGTCTGTGTATGATAAAGATGTATGAAATTGATTTGAAAGATTAACCGATTTTGAGACAAAAATTGATTGAAAGATTTAAAGATTTAAGATTTAGGTCCTGAATGACCAAAGATAATGTTAACTATAGCAACAATGAGCCAGTGATTACGAAAAAGTGTCAAAACACCTGATTCTGAAACTTATGATTGTGAAGAAGTGAGTGACTGATTCCAGACCTAAATGTCCTAAAAAGAATCATATTGGTATCACATCCTCAACCCATCAGTTATGAAGAACCAAGGAAAATAACACTAATGAACCATTGATTACAAAAAGTTGATACAGTTTACAAGATAGATTTAGGATACCATATCGATATGGATCTTGATGAATCTGATACGCCCCAAGAGTTAATAGATTTTCCCCAAGAAATGAGGACTTTAGATGAATTAGCAACAAGACATGGTTGTTGTCTTGATTACTATAAAAATATTTGATTAACAAAATTAGAGTTACAAACTTTGAATGATGTGCAATACCATGCCCCCTTCAGGATGAAAATCAAAATCTGACAACAAAAGTCAATGTTAAATGGTTTAGAAGCATGTTAATTGATTTGAGAAGTGATTATACATGTTCAAGAATGCATTCTACATCATTTGGAGGCCCTGAGACCAAGTTTGACTAGGTTGAGATTCGAATAGTTTGATGTAAGATAATCAGTTAAGTTGAATTTTGGATTTCTATGATGTTTAGAAGGTTGATTATGCAAGCAGTTGACAATATAAATGATCTTAGATTTTGATTTTGATCCCGAAAATGGATTCTACTTGTTGTTTCATTGAAGGGACCTTCATACATTGTTCAGTCCTTGTGTCATGTTTAGTATAGATTTGAAGAATCACTTAAGTGTTCAAGAAATTTGTAAGACCATGAAAAGTGCAGAGTGCAAAGTGAAATGCAAAATGAAATGAAAACCTAAGACCTAGGACCTAGTCACTGATCATCTGTCAATTTATTATCATCATTGAACTTTTAGGTAACTGGATAAACAAACACAACATCCACTAGTTAGGAAACCATAGACATATGAATATTGATTTGTATGTGCAAGAATCAATACAATGCCCACTAGCTAGACAACCATGGCCATATGAATATTGATTTTGTTTTCAAAATGTCGGATTAGATATAAGCACCAAGGCATAAACACCAGGATGACCTAAATATCATGTCCATTTTGATATAGCAATTTGTATAAGCATCAAAACATAAACATCATGATGACCAGAATAAGCCTTGCATAACAAACACATCAATCCGTCAAGAGATCATTCTAAATCCAATGTGAATTACCTGTAGTGACCCTTTATCATTCACATCCTTAGGTAAGATTGTGTTTCACAGTAGGAGTAAGAATTTCACTCAAAAAGATGATAGTTAGATCAAAATTCCTTGAATTTTTTGGGTATCAATGGTCAAGGTACTCATGGGCATCCAATTTGAGATAGAGGCTCTTACAGACAGACACCATTTCAATCTAGAATTTCCAAAGTTGTTAGATTTTCACATAGAAGTAGAAGACAAAGAAAAGATTATGCCCCCATTCATCACTCTCTAAATCTTGTAAAGAACATCATCGAAGAGCTCAAAGGGACACAATATGCAAAAATATCAATGCAAATCAGTAAGCATACAAGGAGATAAAAGCATGTAAAAGCATAGATTATTTTCAGTTTGTGGTTTGATTGCATTTTTGTAGATGCAAAATCCTTTTTGGAGAGGAGACTGATTGACTGGCTTTGATGAAGCTTCAAAGGACTCTGACTGGATATGACACATCTAAGATACACTGGAAGCCATAGGATATGACATTGATTACCCTCAAGTTTAAACTTTGAGAGGATATAGATGCTTGAGCTGATTGGTGTACAGACCAACTTATTGAAAATAGGAATGCAAAAACAAACTGGGAGATATGTACAAACTAAAGAAAGACTGAAAGCTGGGAAAGACCAAGATTGTGTTGATAGATGGAGTGTTTTGAAACAAGTGGTGCCCGTTTATTGGGCTTTGACCATCTTGGCAGAGATTCTATTTTTGCTACCAAGGTGCCTATTTCCAAGTTTTCACCAAAGCACTTTTCCTTTTTCTCATTTTTTTGTATTTTTTATTTTTTCAATTTTTTTGTACTTTTGATATTTTTTTATTTTTTTGTGAATCATCAAGGCACCTATTACTAGGTTTTCACCAAGACGTTCATTTTTTTAGGACTTTTTCAGACTTTGACAATTTTTTTAGGACATTTTTGTATAATAAATGCCTTAAGCATAGAATTTATACAGATGGAGAATGTTGATTGGTTTTCAGAGCTATTCTCCTTCATTCATTGAGAGTTGATAGACACCAAATCCAAAAGTAGCAGTGATTACAAAGGGACCCAGCCAGTTGGGTTCAAAATTCCTCTTGCGCTCTTTATGTGATTGATTTTTAGGATTCTCTCTCAAGACTAAATCGCCAACTTGAAATTCTCTATGTCTGAATTTCTTGTTGTAGGCTCTAGACATTCTCTTCTGATATACTCTGAGATGATCATACACTGCTTGTCTATGCTCATCTAGTAGTTCAAGTTCTTGCAACCTAGACACTCTATAGGCATCATCAGTTACTAGACCATGCATTCTAATTCTTAGTGATGGGATTTCAACCTCAATAGGTAGTACCGCTTCAGACCTGTTAACTCTTTTTCTTGTAGGAGAAACAACTAGAACACTAGAGTGCTCTCTCCCTTTTACGCTCTTTGTCCAGTCAAGAGGAAGGCTAATGCAACAAGGATTTGAATCCTTCTTCGCTTCGGGCTCCACGGACCTAGGTGGGTACACCTACAAACATATGCTTCAAAAGATGATTTCCCTACAAATCACAAGCATGTATAAACATGGATTAGACAAAACACTAATGTCTTGTGAAGGGATTCACTATTTTGAGTGAATCAGGGGATGGCTTCCTGCCCATCATACTTGATTTATCATTCAACACACCAAAACATAAAAGGAAATGCGATTGATTTTAATGATTTTGGATGCAAGTCTAGTGCAAAACTAGTGCCTTATCCATTGGTGCGGAATCAAATTGAGAAAACATCCAAAAAACTTCATGAATTCAAAAACACCTGAAATCAATACCATGCCTTACAGACTACCATTTTCATTGCAAACACATGATCATCAAATCTATGCATTATTAAAATTCTCAGAGATTATCCAACCAGATTTACTCCTTCCTTGAAAGAAACTTATGGACAAACTCACAGTCTACCTTCTAAATGACAAATTGAACATTGCCTTACAAATCTAATTCATAAGAACTTCCAAAACACACAGAGACATCAGAATACTTGCAATGAGATTCCAGTCATATTTTATTGATAAAACCTATTTCAGTACACTCAAATTAACATTACACTTAGGCTAAAATAGTAAATTCAGAACCAAGCTTGCATTAATGGAACTTGCTTTGATTTCTCCCTTGGAGAACCAAAATTCAGAACCCTCTACCTTGAAAGAATTACAGAATAAGAATGAGAAGGGGAACATTCTAGAAGGAATCAAGAGAGGACACTTGTCAAATTCTTCATCTGATGAATCATCCATCTGAACTTAATGAACAATCTGCTCTTTTTTCCTGAGACCACCTATCTTCATCTCCTCAAACTTCCCCATGAGTCGCTGGATTCAAAAAACTCAGATATTTTTTTGACCCCCTATTTCTTTCAAATGCAAATATCTCCAACTGAAAACCACCTGCATTGAAATTGATCGCAAAAATGGAATCCTCTCGTCAAGACCTTTCCGACAGTATATAATAGTCCATAGTTGGGTGAAAAATAAAGCCCCAAGCCATTAAAATGGTCTCCCAGGTCTATAACTTCAATATTTGAATTTTTGATATAGTCGAAACTATATGAAAACATGTTTATAACTTTGATTTTTTAAAACCATGTGCACAGGAATTCTGAATAAAATACTATTTTATTGCCCCTGCAGCGGGACCCACCTGACATGTGGCAAACCTAGATTGGCCGGCCTGCCACCTCATTTGACACCTCATCACTACCCTGGATGCCACATTTCACATTTGCCACCTCATCGGAGTGCCACATGGTAGCTTGTCGCATGATCGCATGGGCTAGAAATGGCCCATGAGATCATGCGACCACCATTAGATATTGCACGTATCTCGAGGTTGACAACCTACACAAGCACACATTTTGTCAAAAATAACCTTACTTACACATGTGGGGTCCGCTCGCCACATCATTGCCAACCAATCATGAATTGAATGTCTTGAAACACATGCACACAACTAAGCCTTTCAGCCTTGCGTCCATTTCTTTTACAACATATGTTTGTGTGCAATGGTATTTGAATACCATTTCATCCAGATTTGCTGCCAATGTGGGATATTTCACTTATGGTTTTAAATGCTTTCTTTGCGCCTCCCTCCAAAATTATGTGGGCCCACCGCCGCACAGAGAACTTCCACCAAGCGGACCTACCAAGCACCCATGGGGTTCTTTCATTTACAATACATTGGAGTACCTTTTCTTATTAAAAAAAAAGCTTCTTGGCCCTGCGTGAATGTGGGATAATGAAATATGGAGAGAAACCATTGAAAACCCCCTCTTTCTAGTTCGTGAGCCTCCATCTCCATTTCATTATACTAGAAACCTTCGATGGTGATGCCACTCCTCCTGGAATTTGCGTGAATCATCTATGCATTTGTGCAACCCTTTGGTGTGTAGGCACTCTCCCATGTGAGTAGGCTTTATCATTTGTTCTCAAAAGTGACCTGTGCTTTGTCATCAGGTCTCAATCAAGGGTGTATACCATTCTTCATTAACCTCGGAAAGCTTGGCACCAAGCTTAGTGGTTGCGACATGAATGAGAGGCATGAACTCAGGGGGCTCACAGTTGCATAACCAAACACGTGACCCTGGTTACCAGCTCCAGTCTCCTTAGGCTTTATGGTATGATGTCCAAGGAAACCCTGGGCAACGCCAAGGCTCTACTGTTCAAAGTTCACCAACACCGTAACCAATGTTCCCAATGACTTCTTCCATGCATCTCTCATTTACGCTTTATCTTGCTGGAGAAGAGATTGCCACTCCCACTTTAAAGTTTGTCATGGAATTTGCAACCTCGCCTTTTCCTTTGCATGAGGCCTCAATGTTGGCAATCCCCTATTAACTGGCTACTCACACCGATTGCAAATGCCAGCCCCATTCTCAAGTGTGTGAACTACATATGGTATACATCTATGCCCTTGTACTGGTTCCTTCCTAGCATCCATTAACGTGAGGCCTAGCATTCTTTGAAGTGCTGGTCTCCATTGTATCTGGTGTGTGGGTCCTCTACCATATCTTACACTACCTCTAGATTAGCGAAGGCTACCTCCCTTCAATTTACGTGAGCTAGCAAGGCCTCTCTCCCTTTTTTGCGTGGGGTCTATTTCTTGTGAGTGCCCTCCATTTTTCTTTGTGCAAGCCACCAATGAAAATGTGTGGGCCTTGCTGCTCTCAATGCCAGCCCCTAAACTTATCTCATGTTGCTCCACTCTCATGCGCTAGCAACTTCATATCTTTGCTTGCGCTGATGCTTTGTTTGTGCCTTGAGATTTCACCATCCACTAGTAAATGAGCTCTGTTGTTAACTTACGTTGCCTTCCATTAAACTTCACACACCCTCCAGTCTTATGTTCATATGCTAGTTCCCTCTGTTTACATTCTAACGTTGGCCTTCTAGCTCTTGCAAACATAGCATGGAGACCCTTCAACATTGTGTGAGACTCCTCTCAACTGGCAGTCAACATAATGTGCTAGCAATCTCCCACTCACATTTTATATTTCAATGTAGTCACCTCTTCTAATACTCACGCATTATATAAAAACTTAAACAAGGCCATCTGATATCAGATGTGTGCATGCAGTCATAAGTAGTTTTATCAAATGTAAGTTCCTCTTACTTGGCTTACCTGTCTCAAATGAAACTCCAAATACAACACACTGGCCACTTGGTACTTACTGGCATTACTTCTTGTTTAGTGCATGAGTTCCAATTCATCGCTGGCATTTACTTTCCTACACACCATCATTTTCATGGACTGGCCACCTCATAAATTTTGGTGTATTCAGAACTTTTCCAAGTGACCATATCAATGCCCCACATTATGATCAATCATATCATGAAAATAAACCCTCACTCCACATGCCCTACTACACCATTTAAAATGCATGAGCAAGGGCAATATGTCTCATGATACTAACACTTTTCCCAGTCAAGTATTCCATTCCTTTATGCTCAAGATTTTCATTAATATGTTCTGCCTTAAGGACCTTAATTGCAACCTCCTGACCAAGATATGTCCCTCAGTAGGGATCCCCACATGAACCAAGTACCACCTTTATGAAGCAAGTCAGGTCCAAAGTGGGCCCGGCTAAAAAAAAATTTGAATTCAAACACCTGATCCCTAAAATGATCTCAAACACCTTGTATGCCCTTTTCATACTTTTGAATCCATTTTAAATCAAACCCAGATCATTGAAACATTGAAATTCACATTTTATGCAAAGTGCCAAAACTGAATCAGAGGGCTCCAAGAGCGGCTTTAAAAACTGACAATTTCACCTGACTAGGTCACACCACTGAACGGGCATGAGCATTGATCCACTTTCATTCATACTACAAAATGACATCTCTTGACTATAACCGAGCTGAAAGATTTTAAACAGCGAACACAGCACTTTCATTTTGCCCTACAAAAAATTCATGTCAGAAAATGATTTTAATCATCGTGATTGATTTTAAAAGGCTGACAAATGGATTGGTAGGGGGCTCAAATTGGGACTGGGGCTAGTACTCCAACTTTTCAACTGGATGTAAAAAGAATTTCTTCAAAAGGATCAACTGGTCAAAAGTTATTTACTGACAAAGTCAGGCATTTGGAATTCTGGGAAAACACACTTGGCAAAACTGAACACATTTTGCAAAAATTGCAAATCAAATGAGCTTGGAAACTTGGTCAAACAAATTAGTCATGGTTCCAAATTTGGCATGGTGGGAGTAAAACATGATTGCAACATGACCCAATAATTATCTCACTCATCGAATCATACAAGTGTCTTTTACACACTGTCAAATATAGCCCTTAAAACTTCTGAACTTCTGGGTTTCAGCAAAACAGTGAAAACTAGAAATGGATTTGGCTTTGAAAAGTACTGAAACGGATTCACCAGGGGCCAAAAATAGATAGGCCAAAAGAGGAACATGCCTAAAATATAGATCCATCATTAATTCATCTTGACCAAATACCGGGTATCAGATATAGCTTCACAAACATGGCTCTCGGCAAAACTATGAAAAGTGCAAGATACAGATCCAAGAAAACACCTCCAAAAGGGGAAACACAAGACCTATCAAAACATGTCACTGTGACTTGAAATTAGAAACATAGGTCGATTGAAGTACACTAAAAACACCCCCACTCTTGGATTTACATGACACTCACTATAATTCAAGTTATTCAACCCTCAACTGGCCCTTCCCGATGAATTTCACACGAGCATTTTCTGATTTTTGAGACCACCTAAAAATGACATGATGAAAACCCATTTCAAAATGTGAAATGAAAGCTCAATTGGAATTAATGGGACATAAACAAGGTGTCAAATCATTCTCCACTCATTACAGGACCCGAAAACACCCTTTTCACATGTGCATTTTGGACCAAAAGGAGCACTTTAGCGAGCGTTTTATATGGTGTATGGTGAAAATGTGACCACACTTCTATGAATCATTACATTCAAGAACACTCAAGAATGAGGTCTCAAAAATTGATCCATAGCTCCCTAGGCATGGAGTGCAAGGGTTTTAAGAATGCTCTCAGCTAGAGCTATTTAGCCTATAACCTTGGTAGTAAACCATGCAATGGGAGATTCAATGAAGACAAGGGCAAGAATGCCAATATCCTCAAGAATCAAGAATGAAAATGTAATGCTATGCTATGCTAGAAATGAAAATGCAAGCTAAGCTATGAAAATGAAAGATGCAAGTATTACAAAGCCTCCTAGTTAAGCTAGATGGATTAATCTAAAGCACAAAGGAAATCTAAGCTAAGAATGTCATGATAATGCAAGAAATGAAAACTATGATAACATGTAGATGCAAAAGCCAAGAATGCTCCAAATCTTCAAAAGCTCCAAAATGACCTAGAAAACCTGCAGCATAACATTAGCATAAAAACCTCAAATATGAAAATGAAGAAGAAAGCTCTCCTTTTATAAGAAATGAAAAAGGAATGGACCATGGAGATTAAGAGGCAAAAGATTTAATCAATGATGGAGCATCAAAGAGGAGCAATCCATGTGCACAAATATCCTCCAATGAGAAAATAAGAGTTGACTTTTGTGTCCATATGAGACAAAAAGTGCTTTTGTCCTTTTTATAAAATAAGAATAATGCTTTATTTGTACAACTTAGGATAAGAGGAAAAGGGGGGGATTTTTATTTATTAAAAGGGGAGGAAATATTCCTTTTAATAAATAAAAATGTAGGATAAAATGGTTAGCCCATAGAAAATAATCGAATAAATGATAAAATAGGATTTGATCAAGAATAAGAAATTTATGATTTAGCAAAAGGGGCTAATAGTCTAGATGACCATTTTTAGGTGTATACACATGGTACCTCAAAACTAAAATTTGAGTCCCAACAAGACCCATAAACTAAAGTGAATGGTGTAGCCCCAATGAGTGTTCTGATACTTGTTCTGTAGGCCCAAAGAGCTTGATTGATCATGAGATGCTAGTCTCTTCTTGTTTTATTAACTGTACGGTGCAAGATTTTCAATAGATTTTTGTTTGAGGCCTCTGCTTGTCCATTCCCTTGAGGATAGTAGATAGATGACCAATGTTGTGTAATCTTGAATTTTGCACATAAATAATCTAAGTCTTTCTTTTTGAATTTTCCACCATTAGCTGTGACTATAGAATGTGGAATACCATACCGGCATATGATGTAGTTCAAGATGAAAATAGAGATTTGTTTTCTAGTTACTTGTGTCAAAGGGACTACTTCTACCCATTTTGTGAAATAATCTGTAGCCGTGATTATATGGGTATGTCCATTAGAAGAATGAGGATGTATGGATCCTATAAGATCAAATGCCCATTGGTGAAAAGGCCATTGTGTGGTGAAGGGAATTAGATCTCTCCCTAGAGCATGAATTAAGTTTCCATGCACTTGGTGCTTTTGATAGTTCTTAGAAAACTTGATAGCCTCTTTCTCCATTTCTGGCCAATAGTACCCAACCCTAATAATTTTTTGGGCTAGTGTTAAACCATTTGAGTGTGACCCACAAATACCATCATGGACTTCCTCCAACACATGTTGAGACTCTTCCCATTCTAAACATCTAATTAGCATACCATTTAGGCCTCGTTTATATAGATCATGACCAATGATGACATATCGAGAGGCATTACAATTAAGGTATCTCTTTTCATGGTGGTTAAAGGTATTGGGAATGATTTGATCTTTGAGATAGGAGAATAGGTTTTTATAGCGGGATGAATCATGACCTACAATGGTGCAGATCATATGGGTATCAGGAGAATAATATGTAGGATAAGATAGTGTTGCCATTGCATCGGTAGCCTTATTCTCTGTTCTAGGTATTTTCTCAAAGGTGATAGATATGAAATATTTCTTTAGATCATCTACCATTCTCTTGTATAGAATGAGCTTTTCATCTTTCATTTGATACACATCATTGACTTGGTGTATTACAAGTTGTGAGTCTCCATGAATGTGTAGTTTTGTTACTCTCCACTCAATCGCTATTTTAATGCCATTTAGAAGGGCTTCATATTTAGCAATATTGTTTGTACAAGGAAATTTGATTCTGAATACCTTAGGAATGGAGTATCCTTGAGGAGTGATAAACAAGATGCCTACTCCAGATCTATTCTATGTATAGGAGCCATCAAAGAATAGTTTCCATGCTCTAGAAGAAAGATTCATGATGGAGGAATCTAGGAATTCCATTTGCATTGGTGTGTCATCAAACAAAGGTGCATCTACTAGTTGATCAACAATAACTTGGCCTTTAATAGCTTTTCTTTCAACATATTCAATGTCAAATTCACTTAGGAGCATTACCCATTTTGCTAATCTACCCGTGAGGGCAGCTTTAGTTAGTAGGTACTTTAGTGGATCAATCTTAGCTACTAAATGTGTGGTATGAGCCAACATATAATGTCTCAGTTTTTGTGATACAAATATCATAGCTAGACAAGCCTTTTCAATCATAGAATAGTTCTTTTCATATGTTACCAATGTTCTACTGATATAGTATATAGCTCTTTCCTTCTTGTTCTGATCATGTTGTGCAAGCAATGCCCCCAATGATGTATCTATTGTGGAGACATATAAGATCAATGGCTTCCATTGAATAGGAGGCATCAAAATAGGAGGATTTGATAGATATTTCTTGATATGATTAAAATTCTTTTCACATTCCTCATTCCATGCAAATGTCACACCTTTATGTAATGTCTTTGTAAAAGGTTGTGATATGTCTGCTAGCTGAGATATGAAGCATCTAATAGATTGTACTCTCCCTTGTAATGTTCTCATTTGACTGATATTCTTGGGAGGTTGCATCTCCATGATAGCTTTAACTTTAGCTGGATCTACTTCAATGCCCTTTTTTGAAACTATGTAGCCTAAGAGATTTCCAGAAGTGACACCAAAAGAACACTTCTTAGGGTTCAGTCTAAGACTAAACTTTTCCATTCTATCTAGTATCTTGCTAAAGTCCTTTAGATATTCAGATCTTATCATAGATTTTGCTAAAGTATCATCAACATAATCCTCCATGGTTCGATGCATCATGTCATGAAAAATAGATGTCATAGCTCTCTGATATGTAGCACTTGCATTCTTAAGCCCAAATGGCTTGACATTCCAATAGAAGGTGCTCAATGCACATGTGAAAGTAGTTTTCTCTTGATCTTCTGGAGCAATTTTTATTTGATTATATCTAGAAAAACCATCCATTAAAGAATACATCTCAAAGCCCACAATCATGTCCACTATCATTGAATGTTAGGTAATGGAAAATCATCCTTAGGGCATTCTTTGTTCACATCTCTAAAATCTATGCATACTCTGATAGATTTATCTGGTTTAGAAACAAGTACAATATTAGAGATCCATTCAGCATAGTCAATAACACAGATGAATCTGACTTTTAGTAGTTTCTCTAATTCAGCTTTTACCCAGAGTGCAACATGAGGATGCATCTTTCTCAATTTCTGCTTAGCAGGTTTGACATTTGGAGCTATAAATAAATGGTGCATTATAAGTGTAATACCCTCTCCAATAATTATACTTTGACTCTTTGATTTGGATATTTTGCATTATGATGATTAGAACTATATGTTTACATTTATGTTTATGGATGATGATATGCTTATCAGATGTTTAGATATACTCATTTATGATTAATGTTTAATGTTTATTAATCATTTATCTTTATATTTTTATGAGGAAGTAGAGCTAACCCAAGGATTTGAATCTAACCATTACTATCTATGATGTCTCATGTTCCATATGTGATTGATGTGTTTTCATGACTCAGGATGAACTTGTAGTTACTCACTTAGTTGAGGTCCACATGATGTATCAATCTTGGTCATTTGTTTGCATATGTCTTATTATGTATCTATGCACATGTATCTCTTCTTGGTGATGCAGGCTTGCAGGTACCGAGCATTGTCACCACCTAGCTTCACAAGTCTAAACGATCAAAATCCTTGATCATTGTTGTTGTTCGGAGATGGTCCATAGTTCACACATGGGAAAACACTATAGTTTTGATTATTTTTCCCAATCTCTTGGTTTAGTTTTGGGTTGATTTGAGTTCCCTATTTTATATGACCTTTGATGTCGATCTCATGTAGGATAATGATGTTATTTTCTCTCTCTCTATGTGTTAATCGTACATACAAAGTATGCATATATGGGTGCACACATATATGCATACTTGTATATATTCATTTATTGATGTGTTTGTAATTATGTTCTTATGAGTGTATTAGTTATAATCATGATTCTATGTATTTTGATGTATAATGTGGCTTTAGATAAATATAATAAATGTAAAGTAAATAAAAGAATAGAGTAGAATATAAAAGTAAATAAAATTAATTACCTACTCCTATATTTACTCCTACTTTATAGACTCTCTCTCTCTCTCTCTCTTGTATAGAGTGTGGGAGTGGAACTCGAGACCTCTAGTTTGTAAGGGGACCCAAGTTGCCATTGGGTTAGTAACTTCCTTGAGAAGCATACCCATATATATCTTATTTATATAAGAGTTAGTTGCTATTAATTATAAAAATAATTATAATTATAATAATAAACCTATATAGGTGGAGTTAAATTATTTAATATTATTTTTGTGATAAGTTAGTACGGGAAGGGTAGGTAAGTTGGTTTTCAGGAATGGGTGAAACTACCTACCTATTAAATTAAATAGTTATTAATCTTACCCGAACATTAGAGAAGCAAGTTGCTCCACGGGAAGAAACTTCCCCAACCTCTGCAACTGTTCATAAGATTATATAATTAGGATCCATCCCTGTAAGTGGGGGGAAAGAAAAGAAAAGGGGAGAAGCATTGAACAGGAGATCTGAAATTATTCACATTGGAAAATCTGATTATATATATGTATATATGTATGTATGTGTGTGTGTGCGTGTGTGTGTGTGTGTGTGTGTGTGTGTGTGTGTGTGTGTGTGTGTCTATATATATATATATATATTAGAGTTTTTATGTGTGAGATCTGAGACATGGAATTGTCTAAGAGGAGGATTGGGTTGGAAGAATAGAGGCCATCCACTTCAACCATTAGTCCCTACAGGATTTCCAGGTAGGGTCTGGAGCCCACCAACATACTTTAATTTCTTGATTGTGTGTGTTTGTTTTATTGATTTAATTTTTATTTTTTAAATACAATATAAAAATGAATGTGCAATATGATCTTATTGAAAATTGATGTTATCTATGTCTTCCTGGTCTTCTCGTTTAAATGGTTGAATTTAAGGTTCGTTTATTTGAGGTTGTAGAAAGTCTCAAAAACTGGTGGAAAACCTTTACTATGTGAAATATCATAAAATTTCAAACCAAAATTATTTAGTAAGAAACTTTAGCATTTTCTTGTTTGATTAATGATTAATATTGATTATTATTATAAATAAAATAATAATAAAGGTTATGAATTCATTATTGTTTAATGTTTGTTATTTATTAGAATGATAAATAGAATTTTATTTTATTTAAAATAATAAAATTTTGATTAAATTAAAGTTTGTTAAAATAAATATGCATAATAAGAAAAAAATGAAAATTTTATTGAGGACAATGAAAATATTCATAGTCTCTAATATCCGGCTCTTTATGAATATTATAAAAAATTATCATTACCCATCTTATACAAATGTAAATATTAATCATAATAGTTTTACTATTATCCTTGCTAGGGAGAAAGTAGATAATTTAAGTTGCAAACCTTATCTTACAAAACCCTATCATTATTAATTAATAGTATCTCTTATTTTCCCTCCTAAAAAAAAGGACATGAAGATAAAATCCATATTTTCTTTAAAACATTATTTTAGTTTCCTATTTTCCCTCCTTAACAAGTGGAAGTGATTATTTTCTTGAATATGCAGTGAAAATGGAAAAGTATATGAAGAATTTTATTTAAATGTATGTATCTTTAAAAAAATTTTAAAAAGGTTTTTAAGAAAAAAAAGAAGAGAAATGTTTGTGAAATTATATTTAAATTATTTCAAATTTTTATTGTTTAAAATTTAAAATTTTATTAAATTAGAATATAATAAAGTTAGCCTATTTATTATTATTATTATTTCTATGGTGACGTAGAATTTAATTAAGAATGCAGGAGCAACATGATGCCATTTGGGCTAAAGAATGCAGGAGCAACATATCAGCAAGCAATGACAGCGATCTTCCATGACATGATCCACAAGATCCTTGAGGACTATGTGGACGATATCCTTGCAAAATCCAAAACAAGAGATGAGCACCTCAACATCCTAGAGCGTGTATTTGATCGTCTGAATCATTATGGCTTAAAGCTTAATCCAAAGAAATGTGTCTTTGGTGTTACATCTGGCAAGCTTCTAGGCTTCATCATCTCTAGACGAGGCATAGAGATCGATCCTAAAAAGGTAAAAGCAATAACGGAGATGCCTCCACCAAGAAATCTCAAACAGCTCAGAAGCCTACAGGGCAAGCTTCAATCAGTTCGGCGATTCATCTCTCAGCTAGCAGATAAGTGTCAACCCTTCTCACATCTCTTATGCAAAGACACTAGCTTTAAATGGGATCCCATATGTCAAAGAAGCTTTGATAAGCTCAAGGAGTATCTAGCTAATGCTCCAATCCTAGTACCACCAGTTCCAGGATGCCCACTCATCCTTTACATCTCAACAATAGCTACATCACTAGGGGCACTCCTAGCACAGCATGATGATGAAAACAGAGAACGAGCTGTCTACTACATCAGTCGCACTCTTGTGGGCTATGAGCTTAACTATTCACCCATGGAGAAAGCATGCCTAGCAGTGGTCTTTGCCACTCAAAAACTTAGACATTACATGCTTAGCCACACAATCAAGCTCATATCAAAGGTGGACCCTCTTAAGTATCTGTTATCAAGGACAACCCTCACAAGCCATATGACAAAATGGGTCATGTTACTCAGCAAATTTGACATTCAGTATGTAGATCGCAAAGCAATCAAAGGGCAAGTCATTGCCGATCAACTAGCAGAAGCACCACTGGTGGATGCCTATCCACTAATCATGGAATTCCCCGATGAACATCTGTGTATGATCAAAGAACAATCCATGTGGCACCTATACTTTGATGGTTCCAACACATCCCATAGCTCTGGGGCAGGAATCCTATTCGTCACACCTCAAGGTGACTATATTCCAAAATCATTCAAGTTGGGATTCCCCTGTACCAACAACATTGCAGAATATGAGGCACTCATCTTAGGTCTCAAAATAGCTATCCAATGGAACATCACAGAACTACAAGTCTTTGGAGATTCACAGCTCATTATCAAGCAAGTCCTTGATGAGTATCAGACAAAGGACGACAAATTGCTACCCTACAAGCAACTGGTGGATAAACTGAAAGAGCATTTCCTACATCTACAATTCAATCAGATCCCAAGGCTTCAAAACAAAGCAGCAGATGCAATGGAAACCATCGGATCTTTATTGGAAATCCCACGTGACGCAACACAATATGAATTTCTAGTCGAGCAGCTACACTTGCCAGCTTATGAGAACACCGATGCAAACATGGTGTGTGTCTTGGTTGGTCCCCAATCCCCATGGTACCATGACATCCATGCATATCTAAAAAATGGTATCATATCTCCCCATCTCACCAATAACCAATGCCTAAACCTTATTCGCAGAGCTTCCCGCTACACTCTTGTAGCCAACACCCTATATCGTCGCGGGTATCACAATGTCCTATCTAGATGTTTAGACTCAAACGAGGTCATCCTGGCCTTATAAGAAGTTCACGCTGGAATTTGCGGTGCCCACACAAGTGGCATGGGTCTAGCAAAGTAGCTGCTTAGAGTTGGATATTATTGGCCAACAATGGAACATGATGCATGTGAATTTGTCAAGAAATGTCTCCCATGTCAACAGCATGCTAATTTGATACATGCACCAGCACAGGATCTACAGCCTATTGCACCACCGTGGCCTTTTTCATGTTGAGGCCTCGACCTCGTTGGCTTGATCACCCCCCTCTCTTCGGATGGACACAAGTATATCATAACAGCCACAGAGTACTTTACCAAATGGGTTGAAGTGATTCCACTCACGCTAACTACTGGCATCCAAATATCCAAGTTCATCCTCTATCATATCATTTGTCACTTCGGCATACCATCTACCATCTTCACAGACCATGGCACACCTTTTGAAAACTAGCATGTGGATGATCTATGTGCCAGACTCCACATCCATCACCGTTTCTCCAGTCCATATTTTCCTCAAGGAAAT
The DNA here is from genome assembly GCA_027943335.1 of Chamaecyparis obtusa. Classification (NCBI taxonomy): domain Eukaryota; kingdom Viridiplantae; phylum Streptophyta; class Pinopsida; order Cupressales; family Cupressaceae; genus Chamaecyparis; species Chamaecyparis obtusa. Next base: position 2,660,323 of record BSBK01000092.1, read on the forward strand.
GGCCAAGCTGAGGCAACCAACAAAACTATCTTGAAAATTCTCAAGAAGATTGTCAATGATTCTGGTCGTGACTGGCATCTCCAAATTAATCCCGCCCTCTAGGCTTATCGCACTTCTTATCACACTCCCACAGGCACCACCCCATGCTCCCTTGTATATGGTGCTGAAGTTGTTCTGCTGATCGAGGTCGAGCTTCCATCCTTGCGCGTCTCCATGAAGAACTATACAACTAATGAAGACTATCGTGTGGCCCGGCTCACACAGCTAGATCTGCTAGATGAAAAGAGACAACAAGCCTACGATCACCTGGTTGCATACCAGAATCAACTCAAAAGGAGTTATAACAAAAAGGTCCATCCTAGACAATTCCAGGTCGGTGACATGGTCCTTAAAGAAAATCAGAAGGTCCTAGCAAATAGAGAAAAGAAAGGCAAGTTTGAGCCTACTTGGTTGGGCCCCTATGTTGTCACCGCATCCTTTGGCTCGGGAGCCTATCAGCTATCAACACCAGAAGGTGAGACCTTGAATGATCCTATCAACATCATCCATCTAAAGAGGTTCTATGCCTGAACCTGATCCTGCATATATCAGAAAATCCAAAAACATTCAAAAAATCAAAAAAAGCAAAAAAAAGCAAAAAAGAAAAAGAAAAAAGAAAAGAGAAAGAGAAAATAATCGTCCAACGGTGAAAACTTGGCAATTCAAGCACCTTGGACAAGTATGTTGGTGAAAACCTGGCAAATAGGCGCCAACATAGTAAACTGAGCTATTTATCTATTCAGTTGTCCTTTCAGTTACCGTCCTCTTCCTCCATCCATAATCTCTTAATAGATCTCCCAGCAGTTCCATCTCCCCTATCCTCCAAGCATTCAGCTTCCATCTTCCTCCAATCCATCTGCAATCCATATCCTATTCCAAAGCTTTGTACCATATCTTGTACCATATCCTTATCCCTTTCCTGTACAGCGCAATCCTCCCTGTATTTATCCTTCTTATCTCCGTCCTAGTGAGAGTCCCACCGAGTGTGATCTTCCTATCCCCAATCCTGAGCTTCTGTACATATCCCTTGTGCATATCATTCCTCCTTGTTGTACATAACCTTTATCCGTCCTGCAGCAACATTTGATCAAATTTCTTGTCCCATCCCCAGCCTCAGAAAACTTTTAGTCCCACTCGGGCCTTGTGCTTCAGCAACATCAATTGTCGACTTATCCTTGCTCATCCTGATTATTCTTTGACTTCATCATTTGCCAGCGAACAACTACACTTATTCTCTCACCAACCCATGGGTCCTTGAGGATATATCGTTCCTCTTGTCTGACCTAATCTTCCATCCTGGTCCTTGAGGATATATCGTTCCTCCTGTCCGACCAATCTTCCCACCATCAATCAAACCTAATCTCTCTCCTTGGCAAAGGATGTCTTTTTGGAGTTATCATTTTGATCTTGGATTTTTGTCCTTTGGGTCTTGTTAATCTTTTTGGCTTCTCTTTATCCCACCAGGGTCACCATGATTCTTTATATCACAGTGTGCTGCGTGTGCGGATAATCTGGGGCAAGGTCTTTTGATCTTTCGCTTCTGCCTGTGAGTCAGTTGTGTGTTTGTGGTTCCTTCAGCATCGGATCCGCCATGTCACCTCTGCGCTTCATGTGTGATGTTGGGGCAACCCTGTGTGTTTGTTTAGTGTCAATCCTTGTCAGTCCTCTGCGACGTTGTTGACAGGCCTCGTGATCCCAGTATCCTTGGCAGGTCTCTAACATAGCTATATTAAATCTAGGTTGTACACTCCCGTTTGCACTTGGAGCTATCTGGTCCCTTGCATTTATCATATAGATTAATCTTGCATCTTTGCATATAGCTGCATCTTGCATCTTGCATTTGTCATCTCACTCTGCGTTCATCCACCTTTTGCTTATAGAAGTGAGGTTATTTATCTCCCCTTTCTTCCTAGGCCCTTCCTTCCTCATCCCAGCAGGGCACTCTTTGTCTTCTTGCTGTCCCAGGGCGTAATCCCTCTTCCTTCCTCATCCCGCTGGGCACACTCTATCCCAGGGTGTAATCCCTCTTTCTCCTTGTCCCACTGGGTGCATCTTCCATGATTTTGTCTCACCGGGGCATGTATCCTCTTTCTTCCAATCCCCCCCGCGCGTCATACCCTCTTCTTCTAATTTTAGCCTTGGCATCTTGTTTTCTTGTCTTTGACGCCATGCCACTTGTGGCATCGCATCAAAGAGGGGCAAAATGTAGACACCGAAAAATCCTTCAGAAAATAAATTATTTTTGTTTTCTGAAAATCTTTGATGACATCACCATTTATTAATTAATTAATTATTTAATTAATTAATTAATTTTTATGGCATTAAATCCCTCTCTCTTAATTAAAAATCTTTAATTAAGGAATCTAGCCTAAAATGTCATTTGGACATTATCCCTAATTTATTAATTATTTAATTAATAAATTGACCAAAAAACTTCAAAAATAAATTAATTTATTTTTTATCCCAAAGTTGGCCAAAATTTTAAAGAGCACTAAACTCTTCTAGAAAGTCCTAAACCTTCCTCTAAATGGGTCAAATCCCTAATCTAGTCCCTTCAAACCCTAAGCCTAGATATTTAATATTTATTAAATTTACCTTTAATAAATATCTAAATCTCACCAAAAGCCACTTGCCCATCCCTTTCTCCTAATCCTAATCCTAATCCCCTTTCTAATCTTGTCACATTCCATTAGCAAAAGGTTTACCAAAACTTATGCTAACCTCCTCTTAGTCATCCTCTTTGGTCAACAAAGAGGGACACCTCTTTGGCCACCTCTTCAAATGCATTTAAGAGTTTCTTAAGCCTTCTTGGCCACCTCTTCAAATGCATTTAAGACCTTCTTATCCCTTCCTTGCCACCTTTTAGCCTTGGGCACATTTACCAAATTGTGCACATGCCCTCTAACTTTCAACTCAATCCTCCCTTGACACTTGTCAGGACACTTGTCCTTGACTCAACCCTAACCTTAGCCCTAACTCTGACTCATCCTTTTAAACCAAGCCCTTCCCTTTTCCTATAAATACCCTCACTTCCTAAGGCAAATCATCTTTCAACTCTCAAACTCAATAGCAAAGTTATAATGCCATTTTCATTCTAGCATAAGCATAAACTCATCATTTTAGATCATTTTTAAGCTTAAATCACATCTAAATTAGCTTAATTGGATTAACATAGATTCATTTCTTGTTTAATCAATCTTAGTTCATCTTTAAGCTTTGCACATTTGTGTGATCTTGAGGCCTTTGAGGCAAAATAGGTTCCTCATACCTATTTTGTGTCATTTTGGGTCTTCTTGATCCTCAAATCATCCTAATTTGCATGCTCCAAGTGCTTGAGTATGCACACCCACATCCATCTATATTCAAGCATATCAAACGGTGCATGGGCGCATCCGTTTTAGGCTTAAACTGAGGTGGCTTTGATTTTAGTTTGTTTACCATTAAATTTGATTTGATTATATGCTATGACGTTTGTTTGTCTTTGGCCTTCAAAACAGGTTTAGGTGCACACTCAAATCCTATTCTACATTCTCGCACGCCCGGTGGGACTCTCACTACAATCAACTTGATCAAAACACACTTTTCATTCTTGCTGTTGTAGGAATTAAAAGAAATCACGCCGTCAAGCAAAGAAATCTCGCCTACAGCAATTAAATGTCGCCTTCAAGAAAAGAAATGTCACCTTCATGAAAAGAAATGTCACCTACATACAATCCAGTCACGCCTTCTTGCAATGAAATCACGCCTTTGAGGAAAGAAATGACGCCTGTGAGCTCTATTTTCACGCCTGCATAACTGAGATTTCCCGTGATCGATAACTTCTGTTTCGTCCCAGAATTCTTTTCGGTCACCTGGAAATAAAGAAATCACGCCTTGACAGAAAGAAATCACGCTCCTGAGACAAAATTTCATGCCTTCAGCGACTGTAATTACATCTTTAACCAATCTTTTGTCGCCTCTGGAAGTTTCGTTGTCGTATTTAGGCATTCTTCTATCACCTTTTGAGGTACAGTATGTCACCTGTAAAAATGAAGTGTCGCCTCTGCACTTTCCAGCGTCGCCTATAAGCTGGACAGTGTCGCTTTTTAGTTTTTTGTCTTGAGTTGCCTGGGACTGGTTTTTCATTTCTTTTATTACAGCAAAGGTCAAAACAAAATCTTGAATGACATTAAGGAAATGAACTTAGGTCCTAGAATGTCATTGTCATTTTGAAAAGCTAACTCAATCTCGAATGCACTAAAGGAAACAAATAACTCTGTTCCCTATCTTGTTTCAAATTCCAAAGCAAGCAAACAAATTCAATCTTGAGTGATCTAAGGGATAAAACAAAGCTTTTTCAAACTTCTTAAATCAACTCGCTAATCAAATCTTGAATGCACAAAAGGAAAGAACTTGCAACCGTTCAAATCATTTACATTTTGGAGAAAGGAACAAATCAAAATCTAATCACGAGTGTCTTCATTTCAAAGTTCAAACATCACTTAATCAAATTTGGGAAAATGAAAAAAATCTGCTTGATGTGCATGTAGGAGTTTTTCAATTCTTGCATAATCCTTGTTAGAGTAAGCAACATGGAACATCTGAACTTGGAGAAGTTCACTTGTTCTGCTTTTAGCGAGGCCTGTCCAAGGAGAAGCACTTCCTCCTCGGAGAACGACCTCAAACCGGTATCCCCCCCGGCCGGTATACAAATAAGTGAAAACCAAAAGAATCACTTATATCTCCTAATCGCCGGGCGTTCATGCCAAACACGTGTCTGGGGATGGTAAACATTCCTCTCCCCCAGCATTATTGGCAAGGCTCTTAAGTGAGTCACGGATGATCAGCAAAATTGGGTATGGAGACACCACGGAATCATTAGTAAACTGATAAAATAGAAGCTACCCTATCTACATTCCAAAGTATCAAAATCCTTGTGCAAGGACCGATTCCAAGGGGTTTACCGGGTCGCCTCGAGATTACTCACCATTTGTATTCCCTTCTGGGGGATACCAAGCTGTGGGCAAGCGATTTTGATACTCACCTTCCTTAGGTAGATCTATTTGAAGTGCTTGACAGTCAAAGACTCTTTGAAAACACTTGTTGAAACATACACTTTCAAAGCTTTGTCAGAGTCAGTTGTCTTTGTTTGTATCCCGCAGGGTTGCTTTGTCCCTTATGGAGATTGCTTTGACTTTAACTTTTGCCATTTGAAACCTTTGTCTCAAAATCAGAAGCCTCTTTTCCAAGTGATGCCCAGCAAGAACAAACATCCTAAAGCGAAGTTGCCCAAATCCCAAGCCTATCAAGAGCAAAAATTTGCCAAGAAGAAACTCAAGAGCTATCAAGCCATTATCTAAGCAACCCAAGCAGAGGAGAAGTCCCAAACCAGACTTGAGAACATCACCCATAACGCCCAAATCAAATAGTTTGCCTACTGTTTCCAAGTAAACCATCGTTTCATCAGCCTTGAACCAGAAAATTAGCCAAAATCCTTTTTCATGTCTTGTTCCATCTTCAGATCTTGAAATCTTGTCTCAAACAGCCTTGCATCTTAGTTTCATCCTAGTTTCACTCTTTGCATCATTAATCAAAACCTTAGTTGCATTTCAAAACATCATAAAGTGCATTCATCTTCCTACCAGCATTCTAGAATCAATCCTTGTCATTTGCATTATCCCTTTAGATAGAGCATTGTCCCTTCACCCTTCAATACCTTTTCCACCAGCATCCCCCCCATCAGCTTTCCATATCTTTCCGGCAGATCCATCATCCTTTGTTCCAAATCCAGAGATCCACCAACACTTAGTGTTTACCCTTTTGAGTTGTTTTTCATCCCCTATCCAAGATTAGAGACCATCATCCTCTTTTTGACACAACGTGTTGTCATAAAGAAATCAAACCTTGTCCTTGCATAGCCATCATCTTGAGCAAGAGATTGGAGTGTATTGATAAGAAACTTGTTGACCGAAGATCATCAGTCTATCTTAGGTTGACCCCATCTTCTTTCTGATCCTCCATTTGGGAAAAATAGCAGCTCATTTGTTGACCACTCAGTAATCTTTCACCAACTTTCCACCAGCAACCTATCTTTCCTCCACCATCTTGATCCATATCCGTTCCATCCAGCTTCCATCATCGCCATCTTGATCCCTATCTTTGCATTTGCATCTTAGAAGTCAGCATCTTTAGAAGTTCATCAACTTTGCATCCATCAACATCTTTTAGCCAAACATCTTGCATCCATTTAGCACTTGCATCTCCATGCATGTTGAGACCAGATCTCGAAAAAGAAGAAACATGAATCCTTATCCACCAACAACCTCATCCGATCCCAACCTTTTTACCAACACCATGATGACCTACAATCCCCAAATCCAAGCCAGTAACCCATGTGAAGATCCAAACATCCCTTCATCCCCGTTGGCAATCCAAGCATTTGCAAATCCTCCAGAAAGCCCACCAGCGACCAATGCCCTTGTACCACAACATCAGCAAAGCACGTTTGCCCACTATCTGCCAGAAAGTACCTCCATCCCACCATCTCTTTATCCACGCATCCCCATCAATACTATCCAAGTTCCAGCACAATCATATTCTCCGTTTGTCCAATCATTCCCCGAACCTATCATGCAAACACCCCAAGAGCTTTCCACCATTCCCCTTTTCTTGCAAGGAAGCCTCGCCAGTCTCGTAACATAAGCTGCAGCGCCATCCACTCCATCTCCTACCCCTTTTGCTTCATCATCTGCTATGGCTGCCCAAGCCCAAATCTAACGCTTAACCCAAAGTCAGCTTCCACCTCTCACGCAAGCTTTTACATCAAAAGCTTCGCCACCATCCGCAAGTCAAGCAATGCCTTTCACCATCAAAGGAGCACCGTCACCCTTCACCCCCCAAGCACCCATACCTTCTTCTTTGGGGTTAGCGCAATCGCTTCCCTTTCCAACCTCATCTTTCTCTTGGGTGTTTCCTTCATTTTCCTCCTCACAAGCATCCGCTCAACCACAACCTCAACAAGCTCCTTTCTCTCAACCATCATTCATGTCCCAAGCTCCCGTTGCTCCTACCATTCCATCATCCACTGTAGTGCACCCTAACACAAGCTCTCAGTGGGGCCTTATACAAGAAGAAATGAAGGCATGGGGGATCCCATCTCAATCCCCTACATCTATGGTTGCAAGTCAACAAACTACCTTCACCCAAGCAGCACAGCAGCAACTATCCCAACCACCGCCGGCTTCAAGCTATTCGTCCCAAATCCCAAATACCTTCCAACAAGTTCCACCACCTCAACAGCCAACTTTCCCTAGCTATCTTACCCCATCACCCTTTGCTTCTAGCTTCCCCACATCTGTTCCACCTCTAAGTAACGCAGGCATGCACCCAGCTTATATCAGCCAAACCCAAAGCCAACCTCAGCAACTACCACCATCATACCTGCAAGCAGCATCGTTCCAACAGCCTCCCCCATAGCAACCACATGTCCCCTTTCAGCAAACACCCATCATTCCTCAACAACAGCAAGTCCCTTGCTATCAGCCTCAGCAACAAATCCCTATCATTCCCCAGCAACAACAAGTTCCCACCCATCAGTTACAACAGCAAGTTCTAAATGTCCAATATCAGCAAGCAGTCCCACAACAACCGCCAGTTCAACAATAGCAAGCAGCCCAACAACATCAAGCGGTTCTATATCATTTACCACAATATCCCCCTATGCCACACCAGCAATATCTCCAGCAACCATTGCCCCAAAATCAGTTCCAACCCATTTATCCACAGTAAGCGCCATATCCAGTTCCACAGCTTCCATCACAAGCAGAAGTTCCAGTTCCCTCGCCACTCAATGCTGAGTGGGAAGCAATGAAAAATGCTCTAAAGGAGCTACAAAGTGGAACAGAGAATAAAACATACAAGTTCGAAGAGGTGTGCTCATATCCCTTCGATCGGTCCATAGCAACTATCCCTTTTCCCAAGTATTTTGAGATGCCCAAGTTCGACAAGTATCGGGGGAAAGGAGATCTAGTAAACCATATCAAAGAGTTCTACATGGCATGCCAAGAAGTGGCTTACAGTGATAACTATCTCCTGCGCCTGTTTCCCAAAAGCTTGGGAGGAACTGCTGTTGAGTGGTTTTACAAAATACCACATGGGACAATAAAAACCTTTGCTGAACTCTCTGAGAAGTTCATCACACACTATGCCCATAATGTGGAGAATGAGTTGTCCTTGCTAGACCTATGCAACTCAAAGCAAAAAGACAGAGAAAACCTTGCAGAATACTTACAAAGATGGCAGAATCTTACAACCAGGGTATTATATCAGCCGCCAGAGAAGCATCTAACAAAGATCTTCATTGATAACCTACATCCAAAGCTATCCAATCACATGCGAATGAACTGTCTCCAGACATACCAAGACATCAAGAGAAAGGGCATAGGCATCAAGAAAGCTCTCCTAGACGAAGGCACTATTCGTCACTTCAAGGATGATTCCAAGAACAAACCCAACAATGATAAATCCCGTTACTGAAATCATAACAAGAATGTTGTTACAGATAGAGCCACTAACACTAAGAATGTACAATTCATTGTGGCTAGTCCTACACCAGCTCAAACATACCAACCGCCACAAGCGCCCATTTATCAGCAACCACCAGCTCCCGCATATCAAGCACCTATTTATTAGCAGCCTCCTCAAGCTCATCAACCACCTGTGCAACAGTATCAGCAGCAATACCAACAGCAACAGCCAGCACGTCAAGGCAATCCTGTTAACGCAGTTAACATTGCCCCAAGGCAGAACAAACCCAACAATCAAAACAATCCAAAGAGGACTTTCACACCTTTGGGTGAGCCTCTGGATCAGATCTTTTATCGGCTAGCCAAGGCAAATATGATCACATATTCGCCCATCCCACAGAAGGATGACAACGCACCAAAGTCTGATTGGTATAAAGAACATGAATACTGTGATTACCATCGTGTGAAGGGGCACACAACATTGAAGTGCATGTGGCTTAAGAACTACATCCAGGATCTCATTGATCGCAAGGAGATCTAGGTCGATGCACCAGCTCAAGCTTCACCCAACACCGGTTTGCAAATATATCAAAATGTGTTCCCTCAACACAATACCAGGAAGAATCAAGCCAACGCCAATCAGCCCCAAAATCGTGGCAAAGGCAAGTAAGAAGATCACACAGCGGCCTACATCAACTATGACAAGTATGTCGGATGCATAACTCAAGTTGAACCCATCCAAGATGAGCCCACCATCAATACCATCCACGTCAGAGGGCCGGATCGACAATGTGCTGCAACTACCTGCAGTGGTAGGATAACTATTGCCGGTGCTCCTCCGAGGTCAGCTGCTCCTCCAAGGCCAACGTCTACTACATCCACAGCATAGTCTAACACCAGGCCAGCATCAAATGCATGCACAACACAACATAATGCACCAAGTGCACAATACAATATCATAGAGCATCTTGGGAACATGCCAGCCCAAATATCTATCTTGGATTTGCTCCGCACATCACCCATCCATCAGGAGATCCTGGACAAAGCTCTAAAAGAAGGCCATGTCCCACGGACATTAACACAACTCAGTTTGAAACTCTTGTGGGACACCTATCAGCAGCATGTGCCTTATCCTTCAAAGAATCTGATATACCAGATGTCGCTCCTGACCATACTCTCCCTCTCCGCATTGCTGTCATGGTCAGAGATTTCATCATCAAATGAGTTCTGGTGGATAATGGCTCAGCCCTCAACTTGTGCACATTAAAATTCATCAAGAAGATCAGGTTCACGGAGGCTGACATACAACATGAGATGATCACTATCAAAGCATATGACAACTTGGAGCGTACCTCCGAAGGTACTATCACCTTGCCTATCTAGCTAGGCCCAGCAACACAAGATACTGTCTGCCACGTTGTTGATCTTAACCTACCATTCAATATCCTCCTCAGTCATCCATGGATCCATTCCATTAAGGCCGTGCCATCTACTTACCATCAGTGCATCAAGTTTCCACATCAAGGCACTGAGGTTACCATCCACGCTGATCCTAACCCCTTCGCATACTGTCGTGCGATGGAAGCATCTTTCCCTCATTCTACTCATTGTCCTGGAACCGATATTGGTACTTCTATTGCTAGCTCATCCCGATCCCATCGCGATCCAGAGACCATCCTCTCTTCCACCTTATCATCCATCAAGATCAACAACCAGGGTTGTGGCGAATACAGCCTCAATGATGCATTTTCTGTAGGGGCTCTTCCACAGAAAATGTCTTCCATCTTAGCACAACTTCATCCTCTTCAAACTCTTGTTTAGACACTTTTTCTACAACAAACTTTCCTTTATATGCCTCAAGAGGTTCTTTAGACTCCTTTTTAGATTGTTTTAGAGTTTTTCCATAGGACTTAGGTGAGATAGGGAGAGATGTCAAAGATAAGACTAGCTCTATAGTATATTCTCCCATACCATTTTCTTTAATTTTAACCACTTTAGCAATGTCTTCCATCTTAGATGTTGAAGCAACGTCTAGCTGCGTAGTGGAAGATTCTTTGTTATTAGGAACAAGTTTATCAACACTTTCTTTCAATGTATTGCAAGATGTATATAGATCAGCTAGAATCATCACTTCTATTCCTTCATAAGGGAATTTAAAACACTGATGATATGTAGAAGGAATAGATTTCATTTCATGTATCCAGGGTCTCCTTGGAAGGATATTGTAAGCCAAAGGTAGATCAAGAGCTTGACATATAGTATCTCTTATGACAAGACCTATTCTGATAGGTAAGACAATTATCCCTTTGGAAGATCTTTCTTTCTCATCATATGCTTTGATATTTATCTTCTTTCTAGGATTAATGGCCATTTTGGAAAATCTCAATTATGTAATCAAGCTGAAAGAACAAATGTTTAGACTAGCGCCCCCATCTATCAACACACGTTTGACATGACAGTTTTGGATCAAGACTTCAATATGGAAGGGTTGGTTATGCAGATGACTCAAGGAGTTATCATATTCCTCTAAAAAGGAGATTTATTGTGGAGACGTAAGATGACCAACCATAGCCTAGAATCTATCTAAATCAAGGCTATCATGAACATTGGATTTGAGCAGAGCTTTGTCTAGAATGGCTCTATGAGCTAGAGATATCCGAAGCAGCTCAAACATGGAGATTTTTGCATTTGTATGTTGGAGTTGTTGGACAATATTGTATCAAGTAGGCCTCATGTCTTTAGGATTTAAATATTTAGATGCAGCCTTCTATTTAGAAACAGATGAAGATTGAAAGGCACCTTAGGGACATTGGATGAATCTGGTATTTTTCCTTGCAGATGTGTCTGAGCTTGCGATCAAGTAATTGCATTAGTTGATTGATTACCTTTATCATTTCTCACAATTGTGATGACATTGCAATGCTCAGATAGACATGGTTCAACCATATTGATGGCAGCATTGTTTCCAGAGTAAGCATAATTGACTTTAGCACCCATATTAGGCTAAGAAAAAGAATCTTCTTTACCATGTTTCAGAAATGGTTTTGTGAATGTTGTATGATCATTATTGCTCTTATGATTATCAATTATGATTTATCCATTATCAATTTTGTCTTGTATGATCTGTTTTAAGAAAATGCAGTTATTAGTTTTATGACCTTTATTGTGATGGAAGTCACAAAAATCATTCTCTCTCCACCATTTCGGTTTAGGTTCAGGATAAAAGACTTTTACCTCAGGCAAGTAGATGATTTTTTTAGCCAATAAAGTTTTCATGGCAGATTCCAAGGATTCTCCAGGAGTGAATTTGCGGTTAGGATCTATTGCCCAAGGCCTATAATCAGATGACTTTTTGTTAGACTCAGAGGTTCTAGCTTCAGAGGCTTTGATGGCTTGGGTGCCAATAGTGAGATTGAAAGAGGGTGCCTTAGATGGGGCACAGATAGTATAAACAACACCATCTGTGACAATGCCTTTATTCTTATTCCAATTTTTGTTCTTGTCCTTAGAAGTAGATCCAGATTTATACTTTTCTTTTTGAAGGGATATGTCTCCCTTTTGTACAAGTACTTTCTCAATTTTGATCACATTATATACTATTTTATCAAAGGATGTATGATTTTGCATTTGTAAAGGGTAGTTGATTTCTAGAATAAGATTATTGAAGAAGATTTCCAGTTTCTCAGTTTCTGGAATGGGTCTAGCATATAGAGAAAATTTCTTCCTCCATCTCTTGAGAAATATCAGGAATGGTTCTCCTGGATACTATTTCAGATTGCAGATGTTGATCATGGTGATTGGATATTGAATATTGTAGGAGTGTTGCTGATAGAATAGTTTGATTAACTCCTCAAAATTTTTGATAGTTGGAGGCATCCTAGAGAACCAATGAATGGCTGCTCCTCCTAGAGATCGAGGGAAAAGATATATTAAGTAGGTTGGTTCATGCATGAACTCCATAGATTGAGTACAAAATTCCCTGATATGGTCTTGACGGTCAGATTTTCCATCATACTTATCATATTTAGGAATCTCCACTCTTTTAAGGGAATGGTGGCATATACAAGTCTTTATCAAATGGAAAATGGCATAGGGCCTCTATGGAGAACTCCTTAGGTTCCTTTTCTTTTTCTAGTTTGTTGAGCTTGACTTGCATGACATGCATCTATTTCATCATAGCCATGATAGGAGTTTCTTCTTCATGTGTAATGATATTTTCAACATTAAAGTTTGGAGGAAGTTTATCTCCTTGATGCACTAACTCTAGAAAGTATGCTTCTCTATCTTCTTTCAAGAAATTCCTCATCATTTTCTTGAAGTCATCATCATTTTGATATCAAGCAATTTCAATAGGTGTGGGTTCTTAATCCACACCATGTTGAGAATGAGGTCCTTGAGCCTATGATGTGTCCCTCCGTGAGACATGTTAAGAGTTTTAGGACTCCCTGGGATAGATTGAGGTGGAGTTTGTTGATTACCTTTGTGAGTTGATGGAGGGGGTATGTAATCAGTCTTCAATCAAAAATTTCCATGATCGTCATCTTTGTAAAGACCAAAATTGTAAAGTTGTTTGAGAGTTGGACCCTTGTGAGTATTGAAAGGTACAGTGTTGAGTGCTTCTCGAGATTTCTTGTGGGAGAAACTCTAGTTTCCACCATTAACCTTGGGTGAAGCAAGAAAGAAAGATGAAGACAACTAAAGAATGAATTGATTCAAGAAGATCAAATGATGCAACCTTGTCAAGATTGAATTGATTGAAGATTAGATCAGATGTAAATGAAGTATATTGTTCCATAGTAGTGTGGGTAGATTCCCAATAGATGGAAGGCATGAGCTCACAACACTTAGTCATTTAGTCAAAAAAGATTGAATTTGAAGATAATTTTGACAAGGTTTTGACACAAGATGAAAAAGACTCAAATCGATAAATCAAAAGGCTAAATCAGACTCAAGAGACCACTTTAGGAAAATGAATGGATTTTTTATAGGTTCTTCTCTATTTCTGACACAATGACTTGTTTGACAGATTCTGGAATTTGTTTCTCAACTCTAGACATCTAGTTTCAAGCAATGTGCAACAGGAAAATAGGCATACAGACCCTAGACAAAAATTAGATTTGACAGAAAGTTGACCAACTAACAAGAATAAGCTTGCTATTTTAAAAATTTGGGGACAGTCTTAGGTGAGAAAATGTTGCCCCGCGTGAGGAAGTACCAGGTTGTGTGCGAGAATATGTTGTCTCGAGTGAGGAAATGCTCAGAAAACTAAAATCTTGCATGATAAAAGAACAAAGTTTGACAGTGTCGGCACAGTTTTTGAGGCATAGATTTTGAGACATGACACTAGCTATTCTCTGATAGAATATTTAGTTCTCACACTAGAAAAGGATTTTTGTTCAGATTTTGCATTTTTTGAGTGTTTCAGTATCAGATTGTTATGCAAATTTTTCTATCTAGTTTTGAAGATTCATGTAATAGTTTGTTTCAAGTAACCAAGAAGATATCAAGCATGAAAAATAGCAAGAAAGGGAAGCAAGAAATCATCTGAAAACAATGAACAAGGGCAAAAGGAACCTTGCACATGAACAAGCAATAGTGACTTATTGTGCTAATCCCTAGAAATACTACTTGTGTATGTTCAAAAAAGTTTTTCAATAATGCACATATTCCTAGAAAATGAAAAATTTGGCCTCACTAGGGTTTGTAGTAATGGTCTAACTCTACAACTTTTGTGATCTCAAGAGGGAGAAATCCATCCAGGTGCACCAAGGGTTTGACACAGTCCAAGAAATTAATCAATTAGGAGCTGCTAGGGAGATCTGACAGCCCAATAAGAGACCACACCTGTGAAGATTTCCTCCACAAGGACATTTATATAGCGGTTGTTGCTACCAGGGTGAAAATGGCTATTACCGCTTAAGGTTTTGTCCACATGGTTGACCCAATTAAGGGAATGTCCACTATGGTTAACCCTCTCTAAAGGTGACTCACAAAAGATACCACATGGGGACTGGTTCCAGATTCAAGGATCTAAGTTTCTGATACTACCCAAAAAGGGAGTAGAGCATAATCCTCTAGCCTTTTCACTTTTAACCAAAACAAAGCAAACAGATTAATCCGACACACTAAGACTAAAATTATCTCACAAAGATCTATGTTTTCAACTACTTATGATCTATCAACCTCTCCGGAGAGAGAATGTATCAATCAAAAGTTGAAGACTCACAAATCTAGTAGAACACAAGACAATCTCAGTACCTTCCCTACCTACAAGGGGATCCTTCATCAAGAAGAGCTTCGCATGCATGAACAAGAAAAAGAAGCCTACTCTATCGAGATCATCCACAAATAGTGTTCATAGGGCCTATTTACTATGTGTAACAGATATGCAAAAAGAAAATCTATGTTCATTTTATAGACCAAAATGAAGTCTGTGATATGAAAGCAAGAAAATTCACAGAAGCTTGACATGTGAGAGTTCATTTTAATCCAAATCAAAATATTATCAGATTGAGAAGAATACCTTAGTTCCAATGCTTTGTAATCTAGAATTTAGCACACATCTGAAAACTCTACAATCTGATATTATGTTGCCTCCAAAAGTACAAAATCAAGACAAATCAACAGCAAACAGTAAGCATAAAAAATCAATAATATGAAAGTATAGATCTACAAATTTTGTGTCTCTGGATGCAAAATCTCATGTGAGTCAGGATGCGGTCTCGCACGAGGAACTACGGTCTCACATGATGAAGGATGAAGTCCCACACAAGGAAGTGTTGAAACCAGCAAACCTTCATGAGATGCGATGAAAAATCTCATGCGAGAATCCATATAGAGATGTACAGAAGTACAGACAGAAAATTAAAAATCACAATTTTGATAGAAAAAGATAGAAAATTGATAGAACAAAAGGGAAACCCATTTCAGGGCCCCACAGTGGGTGCCAGAAATGTGTGTATGAATTTTGTACCTAGCTGTAGACACAACACTTCAGTAAAACATTAGAGGTTAGCCAAAATTGAAATCTTGCAAATAATTGAAACTAAGCTAACCAGGCAATTTACTGCCTTCTAGTAGGTGCAAGTATGATGTTCTTAGATTGGAATCAAGATCAGTGACAATGCAACACCTAAATGAAGGATTTGAATGCAGATTATTCTATATTTTTGTATTTTCTATGCAATAATATGAGAAACTCTATGAATCTAAGCTAGACGAATGAAATTGAGATTGAGTGCAGATTTAATCTAAGAATGCTATGAATGATATGAAAATCTATGATATGAAACTATGTAAAATCTATGATCAACTATGAAAGATCTCACAAATCACCTGTCGCAAGTGCTTAATCCTTCAATCGCCAATTCACCAGAGTAATTGTACAAATTTGAGTGTTGATGGCCAGCAAGATCAAAGATGCAAGATCCAAAAGCCGACCTTTGTGAAGAGCTGAGCCTTGTTTTTATAGAAATTCAGGGTTTGAGGATGCATGAGAAAAACCATAAATCACTCTTGATAAACTCAGGTTGATTTTTGAGTTATCAGGAAATCAGAGATAATTAACTCACAAAAATCATGCAAAAGCAGTGTTTAACTCAAAATAGAGTTTAGATCAAATTTCAACTCATCATCAAATGTTGATTTTCAATTTTAAAATTGTTTGTTAATTTCTAGATGCATGTTTTTCTGATTGTCCATGATTTAATTATAAATTAATTTAAAAATAAAGTGATTTATTCTCAACTTAACTAATTTTTGAATTAAAATAATTGATTTATGGGTTAATCAATTATTAAATCAAACTTTATTCAAAAACTATATTATTAAAAATTGACAATTGACTTGAATTAACTAAATAAGAATTTAATCAATTAGTCATGACATTTTAGATTTATTGTCAAAATTAAATAATACAATTTAGCAATAATTTAATTAAATTCAATTAAATAATTAAGTGGTAGTATTAAATCTAATTAATTAAATATTTAGAATATTCAATTAATCAAACTTTAGGATAAATAAGATTTATCACCAAATAATTAAATTAAAGATAATCAGGGTAAATAGGAATATTGCTAGGAATATTCCCCGATGCAAAATTTAGGATAAAATCAATTAGGATTTGATAATGTGCAGATGTGCCTTAGGTTAGGACTTTGATGTTGATTTCATTTGAATTGAAGATGTAGGAGGTTAATGAACCTATAGCCCATTTTTGGGGTATTACACCAGCTCTAATAAAATTATAGAGAATCAGGAACCCCTACTAAATGATCTTTGAAATCTTTATAAAGGGTTACAATAAGATTGAGATCATTTAGGTCAAAATTAGGTCTACAACCACCACCACAACCAGGCTCAAGAAGAAATGAAAAATAAAACAAGAAAGTCGGGAAACCCAGGAGGATGAGATCAAATTGGATTATACAATTATTTAGGCTTCATCATTCAACACTAACTACAAATACATATTCCTGATTTCTTGTTATAGGCAACAAAATTAAATTCCAAAACCAACTTGGAAAACTTGCGTGAATCAAGGCATGGAATTCTCTGACATCCATCAAACCCTAGCCACCCTTGTCTAAACAACAGTCCTCTGCATTAAACCAACATGGAACCCTCAGGAAAACAAATCAGATTAGACAGCTACCTAATATCATGTTCATCATTTTTATCTACAACCATCCTGGAACAAAATCAAATTTGATTCTAGTTTTGTCGTTTATGGCTTACTATCCTCAAACTCCAGCAAGAAACCCTTAATCATTTCAAAATTTTGGCAACAACAGCTAACTTATTAAGTTTAAAATGTGACCATTGATCTTAGTCTTTCCTAGCACATCAGGCGGTCCTCATTGATTGACAACAATCACTTAAGCTTTAAAATTATCTGGCCACATCATCACCATTAGGAAACCACTAGGAAGCAAGAATGTCAGCAACACCTAGCAATAGACCCATCTTAATCTCGGAAAGCTTTTCTTAAATCTAAGTCATTCGAAGATTACATGATTGAAGGCATCTCCCAGTCACTCAATATTTTTCTTAACCTAGGTCTGATCAAGAGAATGGGCCACAAAGGAATTCGCACAATCTTTGAACATTTCCTTTAATTGTGGCTTCACCAAGAGAACTAACGACCACCATCTGATCACCTTTACATCAATGGTCCACGCTCAATCTCCCAACCTTTATCTTAACCTCATCTTCATCTGGCGATCCAGCAACTATAGGATCTCATGATCTCGGAGCATTTCTCTTAACCTTAGTCAAGTCTAGAGATTGGGTGACAAAAGAAAATCTCGTTATCTCTTGATTCTTACTTAACTCACAGTTTTATCAAAACAAGTGACAGCCATCTGATGTAAATTGCATCAATGACCCATGTTGAAGTCTTGAAACCCTTTAACTTAACTCATCTCTATCTAGCGATTCAGTGACCAAAGCTTTCTCTAATTTGCTAAAGGTTATCCCTGACCAGGGTTAGATCTGGAGAATGAGCAACAAGCCTTTATCTCTAAGTCACTGGATGCATTTCTTAACTTAGGTCCCATCTCAAGATTAAACACCATCTGTTGATCCTGTCTTTCATCTACAGTTATCACTGAACTGATGACCTCTTGACTTAACTCACCTTTTATCATGTGATTTCATGACAAAGGGAAAACCTTGACTGACCTTTAACTTTGATCAGAATTGGAGATTATGTGACTAAGGCAATCTCACAATCACCGGATATTTTCTTAACCTTGAGTTTCATCATGTGAACTAGCGGCCACCATTGATCTCTATCTACATCAATGGTCCCTATTCAATCTCTAAGTGCCAACACACTTGACTGCATCATTTGGAGATTCGGAAACTAAAGGAAATAAACCACTCGCTGGATTGCTAGATGTTAGATACATAACCACCAAGATCATGAGATCACGTGAACCATTCAGTCACTGAATCACTGAACAAAAACCACTAACTGCCAGAAATAAAAGATCACACGAACAAAGGAAAAGGAAAAGGAAAAGGCATGTGCAGAAAGAGAACTTAAGTGACCAGGAAAAAGGTAATGAAGAAATAGAATTGGCTAAGGTTTTTTTGGACTCAAACAATTTTTGAAACCCCTATTCATCGATAAACCCTAATTCTTCATACCTTCAAATTGCTATATCTCACTATTTTTTGCACCAAAATTCATGTGATCTTGACTGGAGCTTGCACACACCATAAACTATCCCTGACTTTGATCGCAGGCCACAAAATATCATAAATGTTCTTCACTGATCAAAACAAGTTTGCAGTAGGGCATGACAATTTTTTTAGGGTTTTTCAAGAATAGACCATGTTCATTGGATTTTGCAATGACAAGAAAATGGACTAACAATGGCTCTGTCTGGGGATGATGGGTACCTTGTGCCCATGCAAGAACTTAGAATCACTAGAGGAATTAGACTATCCACTGGAAAAAAACTAACACGGAACCTTCTCAAAAAACACAAGAAGAACAAACTAGGAAAATAGGAAGAGAAACACACAACTGAAAAGAAACTATTTATAAAATTTACAAGATCCAAACTTTACTTGGTGGCCTCGGGCCACCAATGGAAAATTAAAACCCTCTTGAGTCAAAGGTCTAATTTTTATCCACATATGTGACCAGCCACCTGAAAATATCATGACCATCTTGTTGCCCACATACATGAATATCTTTGGGCTGAAAAATAAAACTATAGTTGAATATGCCCACATTTTTCTAGTTATAGCCATCATCTTCATACTCCAAGAAGTATGGAACATCATTTACTTTTTCTTGATGATTGGAAATATAACATTCATCTAGTAGTGCATCAAAAAATAGAACATAGTGATTGTTATGCATTACTACAAAATTACTTGGCTAAGGACTTAGATCCTCAGATTTACCTTCATGCACTACTTTAGCCACTGAGCAACTTGTCCCTCCATGATGTCCTCACTAACTAGATCATGAACCAAGTGAAGGTCCCTTTCACAAACACTGTTACATAGGGACAATTGATCTGCATAATCATTTTCATCAAAAAAATTTCTATCCCAATCATTGAAGACACAGTCCTCAATACTGTTACATTCACTGTCATATTTAGCAAAATAAGGAAAAGGATATGAACAAGAAACTTTTTCATCACTGGAATCTTCATGATAGAAAAACACATTGTCGTGGCCTTCATCCTCTCCTTTTGCAGAGTCACTACATGAGGGGAACTTTAACAAACATGGATCATCCTCATCACTTTGAACACCTACCTCATTATCAATGTCAAAGGATATGTCAATGGGGAGCTACGAAGTATAGTCCATATCAGGTGCATACCTTTGAAATTCATTAGCCAAAAGTGATGTGATCTTCTCACTACTCAATGGACCTTGGACCTTATCTTCATTTTTACTGGCCTCACCCCTGATGTCGCAAACAAAATCCCTATCTGAAACAAGGATAGACATCTCTAGCCTCAAATCATCTTGTGTAAATCAATCAGTGCAAGAAGCATCATCTGCATCATATTCAGTCTCTTGCCTCTCACATAAAACATCCTTAGACTGGGACAAGAAGGTTTCCTTCTCATGCTGATAAGAAGAAAAATCTGCAAACAAATTGGAAATATTATCAACCTCAGATTCATCTTCAGTATCCTCATATGCATTGACTTCAATGTAAGCCTCATATTCAACACTTTCTACATAATGAGAATCAACATCAAAATCACTGCCTCTTCATGATCAACATAAAGAACTACCAATTCTTGCAATCTCTTGTCCTCTTCTAACTGCCAAATCTCAACACCTTTCTCTGCAAGTTTCTTCTTGAGAGTAGAAATTTTGATGAGAAGATTTTCATAATCAGTATCATGGATGGTGGGATCAACAGAGACACTAATTTATTTTATCTGATCTTCATTTTTTTCTTCACACTCATCCACACTAGTTATTTCATCAAAATGTTCAATAAATGCTAACCTTAATATATCCCAAGAAGGGATTGAACATGAAGGAAGGGATAAGAACCAATCCCTCACATTTTTAGTAAATGTTTGCACTAAAATCTTCATTGCAACATCTTCATGTTCAATCCCAAACTCATACATTAAGTCTATGAGGTTATCTAAATGTTCTCTTGCTAGACATGATCCATCACCAATAAACTCTGGCAAATATTCCCTAATCTTAGTAGGAAACTCATTAGGGGCATCTTTAATGCCATCAAAACAAAAGGGCATGTATTAATCCATAAGGAACTACCCACTATCACTCATCCCTTTACACTAGTGTTGAACACTTGATAGGGAGACATTCTTCACAACTAATTTTCATAAAAGAAAGGCACATGAAAATCAAAATACCTGGAGGTATTGTAGTTGAAACTTAACTTGTTGACTAGGAAGTAGGGTAGATTTAGAGCCTTCTTTGTAGCTCCATTAGGTTCTTTTCTTATAGAGTCACCACCTCCTTGAAGAGGAAAATGTTTTACTTATTTTTTGTATCTCCTTCCAGCCAACACAAAACTTCATCAGGATTTAAACATTGTTTATCAAAACTACAAATTCTTTACATTTTCATTCTAAACACTGATCAAACAGAGAACTCAGATTCACCACCCACACATGGTGAGAAGATTTAAAAGATTTTAATCTGACTCTATACAATGGTCCAAGACTCTAAGATGATTCAGCAAAGCAAGGAAACAAACATCTTAAACTTGTTGTCCTTTATTATTTCCCCAGTAGAGTCGCCATCTTGTTGGTATTTTTTCTTTCAACCCCTTTCCTAGGTGGGAACTTGAGGACCAAATTGTGGGACTAAGAACTTGGAACAAAAACTTGGCACCATCAATATAAAAGGGACAAGGAAAGTCCAACAACACAAGGTGCAAATACCTTCACTTTGAGCTCCACATCACTCAGGTGGGTATACCTTATCTACACACTCGTGACTTCTTTTGGAAAACAACATGCTTGCAGATATATGACTGGGGAATAGCTTTCAGAATCATTTAGGTAACAAGTACCTCAGTGAATGTTGACCATATCTTGTGCAATATCCCTCTTTCATAGAGTAAGCCAGAAAACTAGAAACTACTTCTAACTCTTATCAGAACATGAAATGGAAAATCATTTCATTTAGGTTTTTGGGTGGAATGGATCTCTAAAATACTCCAAACCTATCATAGACTAGTGCCTTATCTGATGGGAAATAGAGTCAAATAAACATTTCATCAAAGAGCTATGAAACAATAAGACAAAAAATTCTAATATGTTGATGCCTTACACCAATCATACAACATTGATCAGATTCTACTTAGCAATCCACCTGTGTACTCAGATATGCAATCACCTATTCAAAGGACTTTAACCCTCCCCTTAGAAGGGACCTAGGAACAAGAAATACATTAATCAACATCCACTGAAAGACAAGATTGAGATACCCTTGATATCCCAACTCATACATATCTGAAAATCATTCTTAAACTCAGTTATGTCTATTAAAAAACTCTGTATTGCAAACATTTACAGACATACAATAGAAAGACCAAAACACCCTTGATTCTCTAATCAATAAGATCAAGAACCAAATGGACAAAATCTGATAGTAGTATAAATATTATGAAATCTTATACATAAGACAAACTTGTTACAATAAAATATCCTCTGAAAAACCATAAAGGATACAAGAACACCCTATATGAGAAGAAGAGGGCAGTATATACAGAAGGAACCACTCATGGAACCAGCTCTAATAAAATTATACAGAATCAAGAATCCCTTAAATGATCTTGGAAGTCCTTATAAAGGGTTGTGTTGGTTCCTGGATAGGATTTTACACTTCATGAGATACCAATATACTTATGATGGATGTTGAGGATTGGTTAGTTCTAAATGTGAGCAATCTATAAGAAATTGGTCCAACTATAGGGATAAGACTACCCTTTTCTACTTCTAGCTCTGCAAAACCAAGGCAGGTGCACCTGATCCAATAGTATTAACTCTGACTGATAGTTATAACTCTACCCCTTATTTCTTTATTAGATCCCTTTCAACAGATGAATACAATGAGAGAATACTAAACAAGAACCTATTGTTCATTGATCCTCCATCACTGGGTAGGACAATACATAAATGTAAATAAAATTAAAAGACTGGTAATGATTTGAATGATTTGGGATTACAAGGCTTGAATCACTCTTCTCAACACAAAGATAGGAGAATATAGGCCAGTGCCTTATCCATTGGGAAAAATATTAAGGAAAAGGATGAATACAATGGTGTCTAAAATTGGTCTTTAGACATAAACACAAATACCTCAACTCTTTCCTACTTATGGAAATCCTCCAAATAAACTCCAAGAACACATATTCCACTTTGAGCAATATTTAATCTAACTCTAGGTTGGAACTCAAAGCACCAATACATTCATATAAACCTTAAGCAAAGATCTAAAGATTCAAAGAATAGAGCAAAGGAGAGAAAAGATCTGAGGTTTGTATTAAGTATAACCTTTCACCATGTGCATACAGTATCCTAAATAACAAGCTTGCAAGATAAGAACAACCTGTACTTCTTCTCTATTGTTTGATAAAATGATATCAAAAATTACAATCCTTGACTGAAAGCTAGGGTTTTAGAAATTTCTATCTTTTTAACACCTAAACTCCAATCCCTTAGAATGATCATGAAAAATCCCTTTATACCAAGGGATGCAACAAGCAATCGATCATTCTAGGGTTAAAAAAATTAACCCTAAAAACCTTTACAACAACCCCAAAGGGTTTACAATGATTGCACTACTGAAACAAGTGAGATATTTGCAATTGAGTCGACATGATTTATGTTTTCAATGCTATCCTTGGCTCCTTTCCAACAAATCTAATTTTATTATCTCACTGTCAAACTACAATGAATGCCCTTCTGCAAAAATTCAACCCTAATATTCATTTGTCTTAGCTTCATAGGAAAAAAAAATTGATTTTAGCTATAATTTATACCTTCTATATCCTTTTCCAACTACAATTTGTACTAAAAAATTCAAGTCCTAGCCACCACATCACTTTACATGACTCACTGGTTCAAAAACCCTAGCAAAAACCCTGCAAGATATTTGAATTTGAATAAAAATAGTAACCAGCTCAACTTTAAAACATGACCATTGATGCATTTTATTCCCGATAGATCAGGCGGCTCGTAGAATCCCACAACAGTCAACAAAAACCTTTAAAAAATCCCTTTACACATTACTAAACCCTCGACTAATGAGAAAAAAGCACGTCAGTGATGAATCAGCGTATTGGACCCACTTCTTCATAAGATTTAAAATGAATGGTTGTCGTAAGTTTTCATAGCCTCAAAAGATTCTATGTGAACATTAGACAGTCATTAGATCTTCTATCTTTGCATCCTTTAGAATCTCTCGGGCCCACTAACGTGTCTGCATACCTAAAATCCACAGCCAATCAAAACCTAACATCTCAGCAACACATGGCAATCGGTCCCACTAAACATTTTGTCTGAGTCACCAAAAATTAGAAAATACTTTATAACTCTAGGCCCACCTGTAAACAACCAGATGTCATCATACCATTCGTTACCTCCACCTAGTCAGCTCTAACACAGGACCCACTACCCTTCAGCATCTAATTAGATGATGGGTGTAAGGTCACATGAAGGAAGAATATTCCATGTGAGCATACACTGACCATTGATCAAAAATATCTAACACAGGCCCCACTACTAGCTCCACCTCATTATCATGTGGCCCAATTAAAAACTGCCAACTCTGCACACCTGGCAGTGGACTTGCTGAAAGAAAAGATTACGTCACAAAAAAGAATCAATGGTTGTCTTTTAATCTCATACATCTGATACATCCTTTGCGAAGACACGCCCACCATTGATCTCTGCAAATGTTAGAGCCTCTGAACCTCTAAAATTTTTGGCCCCACTGACAATATTCTGAGTCATTAATACGTGGACCAATGAGAAAGTGTTGACTAAGCACACCTGGCATGTGGACCCATTACATTGAAAAGCCTTTGTCGTGAAAGAGAATCAATAGCTAGTGCAACTTCGCAAACCTCTGACACACTCCATAAGATCTTACGCCCATCATTGGATCAAGATGGTGTCAGAAAGCTAGGCCCAGGAAAGGAATAAGGTCAGAAATATTAGGAAAAATTAAAGCGCTAGACTTAGGCTTTAGGGAAAAATTAAGCGCTGAGGACTATAGGAAAAAATTAAATCACTGGGCACTTAGACTTAGGAAAAATTAAAGGCCATTGGGGGAAAATATTTAACGCACATGCATTTATCATTTTTTAAGTGGCCCAAAAAGTAACGCTTAATTAGGACAGGGCTAGGGCACACTTAGGGTTTTCCTTGCAAACGGCTAGATTTTTGAATTTTGCCTAGGGTTTTAGTAGGGAAAAGGGAAAAATAACTGCAGAGGCCTAAAAAATTTTCTTGTGCTAATAGTGGCTCATGCTCGGGGATGTGTATCTCCTGTAGATACAATGAGAAGCTAGAATCTCTTGGTACAACAAACTAGAACCAAAAATTCTAAACCAAAAATAGGGAACTGCACACAAAAACTAAAAAAAACCTGTACAAAAACTACCAAAACTTTTAGGGGAAATAGAATTTCAAAAATTGACTATGAACAAGCAGCTCCAGGAGCTCTCCTATCAAATTCTTTAGAATGTAAGAACCTACTCCCCATTTTTCTTCAATAATATATGGGCCTAACCATATGGGATCAAATTTCCCATTTTTTCCTTTGTCTTGCATTCTTACATTCCACATTAATACCATGTCTCCTTCTACAAAATTTCTCTAAGTAGTCCTTCTATCATACAGGACTTTGCACTGGGCCTAAAAATTCTCATTCTTGATGTGTGCATCATTCCTTACCTCATTGAGTTGAATCAGATCATTCATTCTAACTGTCATATCTTCTTCAACATCTTCATCATATTTCTGAATGAGCTGGTACATCTACAACAAGTTATTTTGGGGTAATCTTGCATTTATTCCATACACTAAGTCAAAAGGGGCACACCCTATTGCCTTCTTTATTGTAACCCTATCAACCCATAGGGCTTGTAGCAATTTGGAATCCCAGGCCTTTTTGTTTTTGTCCAGAACTCTTTTCAAAATCTTAATTAAACTTTTAATGTTGGATTCTACCTGGCCATTACCTTGTGGATGATAAGCAGATGAATATGAAATTTTAATACCATTATGTCTACAGAAGTCAAAAAACTCTTCTGACCTAAAACATAATGCATTATCAACCACCATAGTTTCTAGACAACCAAACCTTGTCAAGATATTCTGCATCATAAAATCTGTTACTACTTTGCTAGTTGCTCTTCTTGTAGGGATTGCCTCAACCCACTTGGTGAAATAATCAATTGCCACTAAGATGTAGGAATGTCCACCACTGGATTTATTAGGGATTTCACCAATGAAATCCATACCCCATTTCTGAAAAGGGGCTTGAACAAAATAGGTCTAAGAGGCAAATTCCCACTAAATTTTATTTTTCCTGTAAACCTTTGGCAAGGATCACACCTCTTGACAACTTGATGGGTATCCTTGAAAAGTGAAGGCCACCAAAAACCTACCCTTATAATCTTGTGGGTTGTAGTCTTTGCCATGCAGTGTCCTCCACAAATTCCATTGTGCATTTCATGCATCAAGAGATGGGCTTTATCATGGTCTACACACCTGAGCAAAACACCTTCATTATTCCTCCACCAAAGCTCACCATTCATAATTGCATATCTCAAAGAGTGGAGTTTAACAGTTCTTCTTTTATTATCATCCAGTTTAGGGGGTAAGACCATCATTTGTAAATATTTGACAATATCCTTGTAACATTCACAACAATCCATGTTGCACACATAAGGTCTTTGATCCTCTTTTAGCATATTGATCTGGTTTGCATTTAGATTACTTTGGGCCATCAACTTTTCTAGGCCTAAACCTCTAACCAACTTTGTTATGTGGATATCAATGTTAAATTCTTGAATTCTATTAATCCACCTACATCTTCTTCCTGAAACCTCTTGTTGGACCAAAATGTCCTTAACTACAGCACTTGGAACATAGGCAACCACTGTGGCTCCCACTAGATAGGATCTAAATGTTTTAATGGCCTTGACCAAGGCATAAGCTTGTTTCTCAATGATATCATAATTTAATTCTATTGCTTGTAAGGTTTTATTGAAAAAAGAAATTGGTTGTTCAAAACCTTCAGCATTCTTTTGTAATAGCATTGCAGCAATAGTATGGGCAGATGCAAAAGAGAAAATTTGCATTGGCTTGCTATAATCTGGTGTCTTTAAGACTGGGGCATGCTTAATGGCCCTCTTAATGTCATTGAAGGCTTGAACTACTTCAGTATTCCATTCCATTTTTGCTCCTTTCTTTAACATCCTTGATAAGGGAATACTGATTTCTGCAAAGTTTGTAATAAACCTTCTTAAAAAGTTGACTTGTCCTAGAAAGGACTAGATTCCCTTGATATTTTTTGGTAAGGATAGTTTGTCAATAGCCTCTACTCTTTTAGGATCTATCCTCACACCATCTTTTGAAACAATGTGCCCTAAAATTTTTCCTTCTGTCACACCAAAGGCACACTTCTTTGGGTTCAAAGAAACCCCATACTCTAATGCTCTGATAAAAAATTTCTCAAGATGTTGACAATGTTGTTCTTCTTTTGTTGAAAAGGTTGTCAAGTCATTTTGATATACCACCATAAATCTATCAATGAAATCTAAAAAGGCTACATCCATAGCCCTCTGAAAAGTAGCTCCTGCATTAGTCAACCCAAATGGAATTCTTACATAAACATATGTCCCCCATGGAGTTGTAAATGTAGTTTTAAACTATTCTGTATCTTTGACCATAACCTGATTGTAACTAGAAAAACCATCCATCATGGACATCAATTCTGATCCAATGACCTTTTGTAACATGTTCTCCATATTGGGTAACCCATAGTTATCTTTCAAAGAATTTATGTTAAGATTTTTGAAGTCAACACAAAGTCTAATGTCACCATTCTTTTTTCTAATAGGCACTAAATTTTAAACCCAAGTCGAATGCCTGATAGGCTTGATTATTCCAGCATCCATCATCTTCTTGAGTTCACTCTACATTTTGGGTGCCAAGGTAGGGTTAACAGGTCTTAATTTCTATCTAAAAGGTTTTGTGCCTTCCTTGAGTGGGACCTCATGCTGAAAAAGGTCCTTTCTATAAGCTTTAAGGTCTTCATAAGACCAGGCAAAAACATGCCTAAATTTTCTGAGAAGGTCAATCAATTTTTTTTTAATTCTTGGGGAGAGAGACCTGCCTATATAAACTTTCTTGGGAGCTATCCCTGTGCCCAAGTTTATCTCTTCAAGCTCATTGATTTTATCAATACTAGCCGAGAAGGCCTTGTCTTTATTGTCAAATGCCCTTTCAAGAGTAACTAGTCCTTTAGGAACCTTGTTTGATTTTAATTGCAAAACCTCTTTCCCAAAGATGACATCTTTGTCATTCACTATATTAACAAAAGCACTGAAATCCATTTCTTTATCACCAAAGTGAGATTCACAATGGAGAAACCTTAATATATCTTGGTCATCAGAAAAAACTTGCCAATTATCTAGATTGTTAGGGATGGAAGGTCTAGCTTGTACCTCTATATTAAAAACATCTGCAAATGTAACATCTTCTAGTCTAAGGGCTATATTAGCCAACAAATCTACCATCCTATTCTAACTTCTTTCCATCCAAAAAATATTAAAAGCACTAAAGCTTTCAATCTCATCCCATACTGCATTCCTATATTGTTTCAACTTTTGATTCTTTGAAGCATATTTTGATCTAATTTGGGATATGACTAACTCAGAGTCACCTATAACTTTCAAACACTTTATGTCATTCCTTGATGCTAATCTTAGGCCAATTAACAGAGCCTCATACTTTGAAACATTATTTGTGCATGAAAACAACAAAGTAAATGAGAACTTGAAAGTTTTACCATTTGGAGATATGAGCAATATTCCATTTCCAGATCCTTCTTTTCTATTTGCTCCATCAAAATACATGGTCCAGAGATTATCAACATCAATCCATCCTTTTTCGCTTTCTGATTTGTGGGGAGGGTCAATACCTTCCTCTGCTTCCTTATCTTGGACCTTGAAGGCATTAATATCAGTATCAAGGAAACAATTCATGTTGTCATGTTCTTCTTCCTCAATCATGTGTGGAGTCCTTGACTCCCTAATGACTTTGATATTCTATCCTTCAAAATTAAAAGTGTAAAATGATAAGTCACATTATATGCTACCTCCCATAGAGGCACTCCATTTTCTTGACAGTAACATTCCATACTGGGGAGGAATATCCACTACCAAAACACTCATGGTCAATTGTTTGTTGGGGTATGTAGCTAATCTGTAAGGCAAAGCCTTAATAGTACCAACAACTGGTACTTCTCTTGAATCCATAGCTTGACATCTTCCATGGGGTGTATCTACCTTTAATCCTAATGACTTCATAACCTCAGTAGGCATAACAATATATGATGCTCCAGAATCAATCATGCAATTCTTTAGCAGCTTTCCATTTATTTGCAAAGTCAAGAAGAAAGGATCAACTGATCCTGCTACAGTACTAACAACATTTGTGTCCAAATAGATTTGATGGATTTTAGAAACAATCTCTTCACTACAATTTTCATCTTCTTCATTCACAATTGCTACTTGTTTCTTAGTTTTTTCTATTTTTTGAGAATCAATATGTACTACACTTTTTACCCATTTCAAGGCATTTTTCTTATGTTCTTCTATTCTCATCATCTCTAATAATGGAACTTTGACAGTGATTTGAGACAACAATTTACTCATGTCAACTGGAACATACTTTAAATCAGGTACATCTGGTTTTGAATCTACAATCTCTTTATCAGCTTCTTGGTGGATGTATCTGCAAGTTTGTCAGTTTGGGCCTTGTTTTTCTTTTGCAAAACTAGTACAACCTTAGCAGTAGGCTTTGTTTTTACCTTATAAACAATGTTAGGCTTAGCAACTTTCTTTACCTTGACTTTATCAATAGGATTAGCATCCTTAGTCTTTTCTTGTGAAGTTTTTACATTCTTATCTATTTTCTTGATAAAAATGCCAGCAGGCTTGCGGTTTGCATCGCCAATAACTCTATTCCTCAAGTTATAATTTGTCTTTGCCTGAGTAACCAAATTGGCTATTATCAAAGCAATTTCTTCATCAAAAGGTCTTCTCAAAGTAGTTTTTTATTCATTCTTTTGAACATTACACTGGATGTTGTCAAGCTCACTATCTTCATCATCTAAAAAAACGTGTTGATGATATGATTCATTTCTAGTTTGGGAATGTGAAGCATCCTAATTTTCATCCTCTTTATTAGAGTCTACCTCACTCAAAACATGAGAAGATAACATCCCACATCCCTGGTCATCATAAGGTCATTCCTCATTGCATTCTTGCTCCTCCTGAGAAGAGACATTTTGGGATATGGCACAATAATTAGGATCATGCGGTGATTGACAAGAAACACACCATAGGACTTCCTCCACCACATTCATTGAATTTCTTTGTAATGGATCAGGGGTCCTATCATTTGGTTTATCTCTTTTCTCAGGAATAAAAGGCTTCCCATCTTTCCATTGAGTATTGTAAGGGTAATTCTGCATTCTTGGCAATTTGTTGAAATTATTAAAGGGGGGCTTGTCCCCTCCTGCAACTTTATTACCTCTGCTTTCACCAGGCTTCAGATCTTTGATTTCTTTTAGAATTTTCTTTAGGCTTTCATCATCCTTAGGTTTCACACCTTGAGGCTTTCCTGGATCTTTTCTATTTAACAAAGGAGATCTGTCATCTTCCCTTCTTCCCAACTTTCCTAAGATTCTTCGGTTGCTTTCTATGTTCACAGCTAGCTTGTAAGCTTCAACTAGACTCCTTAGATTCTTATCTCTCAATAGGTATCCCATCTTTGAGTCAAAATCATTTAAATATGTGACAAGGCACACCCTATCATCCAATCTGATAACGTGCAACAATTTATGCATGGCTTTTTGGAATCTAACATTAAATTCAACAACATCCTCATTAAAGTTCTTTTTTATGTTATTGAGTTCATTCAGTATGAAACCTTCATGTGTTTTATCACCATACTGCTCTTTAAAATAATGCCTAAGCTGATCCCATGATCCTATGCTACTATGTGGCAAAGCCCTAAACCAATCCCTTGAATCTTTTGTTAGGGATTGCACAAATAGTTTCATGATAACATCATCAAGCACAATATTATAGTCATCAATTACATCAATGAATTTCTTTAAATGCTCCTCACAAGTTACAACATTACTTCCTATGAATTTAGGAAGCTTCTTTCTAATTTCTTTAGGGATGGGGTTAGGATAACTAGGGATACCAGTAAAAAACAATTGCTTACACCTTTCATGTATAACCCCTGTATTAAAAATACCAACACCCTGAGATGTAGATGCATTATTATTTGTAGTGGCAGCACCTTTAAAACCTCCTGGTGGAGGAACACCAGTTGCCTGATTTGATGAATTTGTGACATTTTCTCCTTCTATCATGGTAGAACTAGAAAAATTTGTAGGTCCTGTAGACCTTCTAAGAAAATTAATTTTCTTTTTCATTTCTAGTGTTGCAACTTCTAATTATGCCTTTTCAAGTTCTTTGGCTAGCAATTCCTATTCTTTTTTGGCCTTTTCAAGGTCGGCTTCCAATCTTAAGGCCTGGGCTATAGGGATTTTAGGGGCTACAGGTTCTTTAATTGAAATGCCCACTTCCTTTTGTTTCCCTTTATCCCTTGGTTTCCTTATTTCAAAATTCTTATGGACAACTAAAAGCTTATTTGTTTGTTCAGAAATGGAAACATGATTTATAGCCTCTAAATCTAACAACTGCCTTCTTAATTGGTCAGCCCTGATCATGGCATGTCTGACCCTTTCTTCCTTCTCATTTTCTCTCTTTTTCCTAATGGCTGCTTGTTCTTGAATTCTTCTTTCCAATTCATATACTTCCTCAAAAATTTCCTCAGAATCAGGAAAAGTGGTTTTAGACTCATCCTATTGTGCTTGGGGCTCTTCTTGTTGATCCTGAGACTCATGGGGGCCTTGGGGCATTGATGACTTAAGGGTTAAAGGGGGAACAAAATCCTATCCACCCCTGATTTTGCTTCTAGACCTACTAAATTTTCCTGAAATCCTTCTATTGTGGGATGGTCTTTCACCCTCTCTATCTGTGGGGGAGTAATAGTCTTCATACTGGTTTAGGCCTAGATCAACTACCTCCTTGTATTCTGAGGCATTTCCTTGCTGACTAGGAGGAGTAAGACCCTCCCATCTTGGGTTTCCCTTTTTCTTCCAGGTTAGGGATGTATCATCAACACTTTTTTCTTTCCTAACCTGAGTTCTTCTTGATGTGGCAGGAAGCCCACCCTGCAAGCTTTCTTCTGGGTGTTCCTTCCTCCAAGACCTTGTGATTTTGAAACTCATTGCTATATAT
This sequence comes from Chamaecyparis obtusa, assembly GCA_027943335.1. Classification (NCBI taxonomy): domain Eukaryota; kingdom Viridiplantae; phylum Streptophyta; class Pinopsida; order Cupressales; family Cupressaceae; genus Chamaecyparis; species Chamaecyparis obtusa. The sequence goes on from BSBK01000092.1 coordinate 2,692,462, forward strand.
TATAAAGTACTAGTTATAGATATTCTTAGAGAGTCACCACTCATAATATGTGAGATAATTTGAAACCTTACTGAAACTAACTCTTATACTCTTTAATAATGACCACTAGATAAATGATAAGCTGGCTAGGAGTCTAAGCTCAACTCGTACCCATGTTATCTATGCTAATTTGTAACACCAGAGATATCAAATGATTGAAATAGGTAGGTCATGAGTCAAGCTCAACTTGAAACCTACACTATTTTCCCTTAACAGTATTTCTCTATTCTCTAGTAGAATCACTAATTTCATGGTGACTTGGAAGGGCTGAATCAAATGGGTAATGAGATATTGAAAATTTACAACACAAACAGTGATTCAGAACTAATTTTACTTTTTTATTATGCTTTATTGCCCAGTAGAGTTTCCAATTTGTTGGTTCCTGGATAGGATTTTACACTCCATGAGATACCAATATACTTATGATGGATGTTGAGGATTGGTTAGTTCCAAATGTGATCAATATATAAGCAATTGGTCCAACTATAGGGATAAGACTACCCTCCTCTACTTCTGGCTCTGCAAAACCAAGGTGGGTGCACCTGATCCAATAGTATTAACTCTGACTGATAGTTCTAACTCTACCCCTTATTTCTTTAGTAGATCCCTTTCAATAGATGAATATAGTGAGAGAATACTAAACAAGAACTTATTGTTCATTTATCTTCCATCACTGGGTAGGACAATACATAAATGTAAATAAAATTAAAAGACTGGTAATGATTTGAATGATTTGGGATTACAAGGCTTGAATCACTCTTCTCAACACAAAGATAGGAGAATATAGGCCAGTGCCTTATCCATTGGGAAAAATATTAAGGAAAAGGATGAATACAATGGTTTCTGAAATTGGTCTTTAGACATAAACACAAATACCTCAACTCTTTCCTACTTATGAAAATCCTTCAAATAAACTCCAAGAACATATATTCCACTTTGAGAAATATTTAATCTAACTCTAGGTTGGAACTCAAAGCACCAATACATTCATATAAACCTTATGCAAAGATCTAAAGATTCAAAGAATAGAGAAAAGGAGAGCAAAGATCTGAGGTTCGTACTAAGTATAACCTTTCACCATGTGCATACAGTATCCTGAATAACAAGCTTGCAAGATAAGAACAACCTGTACTTCTTCTCTATTGTTTGATAAAATGATATCCAAAATTACAATCCTTGACTGAAAGCTAGGGTTTCAAAAATTTCTATCTATTTAACACCTAAACTCTAATCCCTTAGAATGATCATGAAAAATCCCTTTATACCAAGGGATGCAACAAGCAGCTGATCATTCTAGGGTTAAAAAAATTAACCCTAAAAACCTTTACAACAACCCCAAAGGGTTTACAATAACTGCACTACTAAAATAGGTGAGATATTTGCAATTGAGTCGACATGCTTTATGTTTTCAATCCTATCCTTGGCTCCTTTTCAACAAATCTGATTTTATTATCTCACTGTCAAACTACAATGAATGTCCTTCTGCAAAAATTCAACCCTGATATTCATTTGGCCTGGCATCATAGGAGATAAAATTTGATTTTAGCTATAATTTATACCTTCTATATCCTTTCCCAATTGTAATTTGTACTAAAAAATTCAATTCCTGGCCACCGCATTGCTTTACATGACTCACTGGTTCAAAAACCCTAGCAAAAACCCTACAAGATATTTGAATTTGAATAAAAATAGTAACCAGCTCAACTTTAAAATGTGACTGTTGATGCATTTTATTCCTGGTAGATCAAGTGGCTCGTAGAATCCCACAACAGTCAACAAAAATCTTTAAAAAATCACTTTACACATCACTAAACCCTCGACCAATGAGAAAAAATCATGTCAACGATGAATCAGCAGATTGGACCCACTTCTTCATAAGCTTTAAAATGAACAGCTGTCATAAGTTCACATAGCCTCAAAAGATTCTATGCGAACATTAGACAGCCGTTAGATCTTCTATCTCTGCATCCTTTAGAATCTCTCGGGCCCACTGACGTGTCTGCATACCTAAAATCCACGGCCAATCAAAACCTAACATCTCAGTAACACATGGAAATCGGTCCCACTAAACATTTTGTCTGAGCTGCCAGAAATTAGAAAATACTTTATAACCCTGGGCCCACCTGCAAACAGCCAAATGTCATCATACCATTTGTTACCTCCACCCAGTCAGCTCTGACATAGGACCCACTACCCTTCGGCATCTAATCGGATGATGGGTGTAAGGTCGCATGAAGGAAGAATATTCCATGTGATCATACACTGACCATCGATCAAAAATATCTGACATAGGCCCCACTACCAACTCCACCTCATTATCATGTGGCCCAATTAAAAACTACCAACTACGCACACCTAGCAGTGGACCCGCTGAAAGAAAAGATTATGTCACAAAAAAGAATCAATGGTTGTCTTATAATCTCATGCATCTGACACATCCTTTGTGAAGACACGCCCATCATTGATCTCTGCAAATGTTAGAGCCTTTGAACCTCCAAAATCATTGGCCCCACTAACAATATTCTGAGTCATTAATACGTGGACCAATGAGAAAGTGCTGACTAAGCACACCTGGCATGTGGACCCATTACATTGAAAAGCCTTTACCGTGAAAGAGAATCAATGGCCGATACAACTTCACAAACCTCTAACACACTCCATAATATCTTACACCCATCGTTGGATCGAGATGGTGTCAGAAAGTTGAGCCTAGGAAAGGAATAAGGTCAGAAATATTAAGAAAAATTAAAGCGCTAGACTTAGGCTTTAGGGAAAAATTAAGCATTGAGGACTATAGGAAAAATTTAAATCGTCGGGCACTTAGACTTAGGAAAAATTAAAGGCCACCGAGGGAAAATATTTAATGCACATGTGTTTATCATTTTTTAATTGGCCCAAAAAGTAACGCTTAATTAGGACAAGGCTAAGGCACACTTAGGGTTTTCCTTGCAAATGTCTAGATTTTTGAATTTTGCCTAGGGTTTTAGCAGGGAAATGGGAAAAATAACTGCAAAGGCCTAAAAAAATTTCTTGTGCTAACAGATTGCAACAAGCTTGGGATTATTTAGGTCAAAATTGGGTCTACAACCACCACCACAACCGGTCTCAACAAGAAATGAAAACCAAAACAAGAAATCCTAGAAACTTGAGAGGATCAGATCAAATATGATTATACAATTATTTAGGCTTCATCTTTCAAACTAACTACAAATAAAGATTCTTAATTTCTTGTTATAGGAAACAAAATTAAATGCCAGAACCAACTTGGAAAACTTGCGTGAATCAAGGCATGGACTTTTCTGACATCCATCAAACCCTAGTTGTCCTTGCCTAAACAACAATCCTCTGCATTAAACCAATATGGCACCCTCATGAAAACAAATCAGATTTGACGGACACCTAATATCTTGTTCATTATTTTTATCTGCAACCATCCTAGAAAAAAATCAAATTTTATTCTAGCTTTGTCATTTATGGCTTACTATCCTCAAACCCCGACAAGAAACCCTTAATCATTTCAAAATTCTAGCAACAATGGCTAACTAATTAAGTTTAAAATGTGACTGTCGATCTTAGTCTTTCTTGGCACATCAGTTGGTCCTCATTGATTGACAACAGTCACTTAAACTTTAAAATTATCCAGCCACATCATCACCATTTGGTGACCAATAGGAAGCAAGCACGTTAGCAACACCTGGAAATGGACCCATCTTAATGTCAGCAAGCTTTTCTTAACTCTAAGTCATTTGGAGATTACGTGACTGAAGGCATCTCCCAGTCACTCAATATTTTTCTTAACCTAGGCCTGATCAAGAGAATGGGTGACAAAGGCATTCATGCAATCTCTAAATATTTCCTTTAACTATGGTTTCACCAAGAGAACTAGCGACCAGCGTCTGATCACCTTTACATCAACGGTCCATGCTCAATCTCCTAGCCTTTATCTTAATCTCAACTTGATCTAGTGATCCAATGACTGTAGGATCTTGTGATCTTAGAGCATTTCTCTTAACCTTAGTCAAGTCTGGAGATTGGATGACAAAATCAAATCTCATGATCTCTTGATTCTTACTTGACTCATGGTTTCATCAGGAGAACAAGTGCCATTCATCCGATCTAAATTGCATCAGTGGCCCATGCTGAAGTCTCAAAACTCTTTAACTTAACTCATATCTATCCATTGATTCAATGACCAAAGCTTAACCTAAGTTGCTAAAGGTTATCCCTGACCAGGGTTAGATCTAGAGAATGAGCGACAAGCCTTTATCTCTAAGTCTCTGGATGCATTTCTTAACTTAGGTCTCATCTCAAGATTAAATTCCATATGTTGATCCTGTCTTTCATCTATGGTTATCGCTGAATTGTTGATCTCTTAACTTAACTCACCTTTTATCATGTGATTCAGTGACAAAGGGAAATACTTGATCGACCTTTAACTAAAATTAGACTTGGAGATTACACGACTGAGGAAATCTCACAAACACTAGATATTTTATTAACCCTAAGTTTCATTATGCGAACTAATTCCCACTGTCGATCTCAATTTGCATCAACGGTCCTTGTGCAATCTTTGAGTGTCAAAACACTTGACCGCATCATTTGGAGATTCCGCGACTGAAGGAAAATAAATCGATCACTAGATCATTGGATGTTAGACACATAACCACCAAGATCACGAGATTACATGAACCACTCATTCATTGAATCATTGAACAAAAACCACTAACTGCTAGAAATAAGAGATCACACAAACAAAGGAAAAGGCACGTGTAGAAAGAGAACTTAAGTGACTAGGAAAAAGGTAACGAAGAAATAGAATTGGCTAAGGTTTTTGTGGATTCAAATAATTTTTGAAACCCCTATTCATGGATAAACCCTAATTCTTCATACCTTCAAAGTGTTATATCTCACTGGTTTTTGTACCAAAATTCATGTGATTTTGACTGGAGCTTGCACACACCATAAACTATCCTTGACTTTGATCGTAGGCCACAAAACATCATAAATTTTCTTCGCTAATCAAAACAAGTTTGCAGTAGGGCATGACATCTTTTTTAGGGTTTTTCAAGAATAGACCATTTTCATTAGATTTTGCAATGACAGGAAAATGGACTAACAGACCTAGTCTTAAACAATTTGATCTAAGCCCTGGGATTAATTTGCATGAAAATTTCATCAATAGCTAGAATTCAAATTTTTTTTAAAAGAGAATGTTTCGACCACTGGAAGAATTCAATTTAATTTATGTAAAAATTATTATGAAGTGTGCAATTATTGTAGCTATTGGGTAAATAATTGTTTGATCAAATTGTCTTTTCACAAAGCTTTGATGCAGGAGCATCTTGGGTTTTTGGCAATCTTGCATCAACCAAAAAACATTTTCTGATTTCTGTACCTGTTTACTGTTGTTTTCTTTATATCTTTACATTTGATGGTTTCATGGTGTGAAAATCTTACATTATGTTGAGGACCTATTTGGGAACCTTCTCCTATGAGCACATAAATTTTGGATGGACTGTTTCAAAGTTACAGTTATTTTCCTTGCCGTCGAAATAGTGTTTTCCTATAGTTTTGGTGCTGATTGTTCATGTTGGTTCTCTTGATCCATAAGGAATTTTATTTTGTTCACTTAAGAACTTGAAGAGGACCTAAATTAATACCATTTTCCAAGATCTCAGCTTCCAATTCATTATGAGTCAAAAGTTATGGCCTTTTTGGCACAAGACCTATTTTCTACCGGTTTCACGTCCGAGCGGTTCCTGCAGTTTTGGTGCTGATTGTTCATCTTGGAGACCTTGATCTATAAGGAATTTTCTTTTGTGAACTTAAGGAATTAAATTGGACCTAAATTACTATCATTTCCCAATATTGAAAACTCCAATTCATTATGAGTAAAAATTTATGCCTATTTTACCTCAGGACCTATTTCCTGCCAGTTTTTGGGTGAAACATGTGGTGTTTCTTCTTGCGATGTTCCATGTGCTCATATGGGACCTTGCACACTTAAAGGAATTTTCTTGGGTCAATTTAGGACCTAAATCCAAAGGCACATCAATTTATATTCATTCTAGCATTAGTTTTGGTTTAAATCTTGAGACTGGACCTATATTGTAATTAAATGTCTGACTGGCCGACCTGTGGCTTAGCTGGCTATATAAGGGGTCTAGATTGATGTAGTAGAGGATCAGGGGCTAGATATAGGAACTATTATCAAGACACATCATTGGATAAAAAGATAGGATGCAAGCTGTAATTTTGAATTCATAATTCTCATTGTATAAGGTCGAAACCCGGAAGGCCTCACAGCCGGGCATGTTGAAAGAAATAATATAATTCTCTGTTGTTGCTGCCAGTTGATTGTCTCATATCCATTGTGTTTCCATTGATTTCATGTGATATTATATTTCTTTTTTTGTGTAACTTTGAGCAAGGGCTTGTTGTGGATTCAAGTGGACTCAATTCTGCTTGATTCTGCTTGTATCTACCCTGCCCCTGCGTCAAGCTTTCATCATACGCAGAGAAAAATTGTTTCCTAAGAGCAAAGCAACTAAGAATTTGTAGACAAAAAGATCTTGAAGGGTTTCAGAGTTACAATTTTACTGTAAAACAAATAAGTTCTTTTTGTGAACTTTTTGTCGTAAGGGTTTTTTTAATTGTGTGCAATATAATTAAGAACATAAACCCTAGTTAGAGATAAAATGGTACCACAAAGGAATTTCACTGGTAAGATTAAATATAAGGATATGGTTGTGTACAATGATTTCCTAGTGCAATTGGATTGTTCCACACATGATGTGGCTGCTAGAAAGAAATCGATTCCCAATGCACCGCAATTGAGGGTTGACAAGGGGTTATATGATAAGAATAATTGGTTGAGGGATGCCCACACAACCGTAAATGGTTTAAACATTTTCAAAATTTGGTTCAGTCAGAGAAATTCATATGCTCCTCATTGTCACGCGTGGGAGATGGACGTGGGCAAGTTAGTTATTCTAGGGGTATTTATGGATATAGACTTGTAGATGCTTGTGGAAAATTCTGATGATCCAGTTGCTAGGTTTATCATAAATAAGACTAGGATACCTCTTTTATATATTACCACAAAATAAATTTGATTCTTTTTCATATTAAGCACACCCACAAACTACCACGAGACAATTTATTTTAATAAATTAAAGGAAACATATGAGGCATAGAGGATTTCCATTAGGAGTGACCCATTGAGGGAACATTTTTCATTCATTGGGGGTTTAATTCTAACAAGACCTAAAACCCCTAAGCCCTTTTTAAAGAAGTATTTTAATTCTCATTCTATAGGAGTATACATGTCCCTAATACAATTTTTTTGGTGAGGATGAGACTGACCCTATGCCCATCCATTTCATGTTCATGATGGTTCAGATTTTGCATCCTCTGATTGGAGTTAATTTTCATTTTTCTCCTTACTTGGCTGACTATATTCACAATAGATTAACTGGCATTGAAAAATCTAAGGTGGATTAGCCCATTGGGTGGTACTCATTGTTGATGCATATGTTTTTATTTAAGGGAGAGTCTTTCTTTGAGAAAGAAATGCATTTGGTAAAGTAAAAGGATGGGGAGGAACTACCAGTACAATTATGGAGCATGGACATGTCTTGAGACAAAGTAGATGCTAGTTTCCTTAGGTTTGTTAAGGTGTTTCCTTTAGGGTTGAGGTCAATTCTCCCATATCAAAATCCCAGAATTCCAAAGTCCCTATTGGATTTTATCAGACCCAAAGAGTTTGATCTTGAGATAAAAATTATGCATAATTGGGGTTATATTATCCTATACCCTGTCTCTATAATTTTTAGGGTTTATGGTTTCAAGGGAACCCCACATATTTTTCCATACCAAGTTCCCCTAAGGATTGGCCTCATAGAGATACTATGGAAAAAAGGTTGTCTACAAGAAAGGGAGTTGATAGGAAGGGGTAGTGGTACTATATTTCCAGCCTTCACTGTGGCTAATCATTTTGTAATTGCTAAGGGGGGTTGGATACATTTGGTAAATATTTTGAATCTCTTTGGTATAAGGACATTAGTTGAAATATTTTCTAATCTAGAAGGATTCTATCAGATGTTCAGAATGAGGGTAAAGACAGGGGACATGGCCCAACAATTCCACTTCCCAAGGGATATCATCATGAATGAATTCTCTCCATAAGAGAAGGAAATAAGAAATGATAAATGGTTAGTATATATAATGTCTGCCCTAGTACCTTCATATTTTGGATTGACATGATTATTACTTTGTTACTTTGGATTATATGTTTGGATTATTTCATTTTTATGATGGTACATTTGAGCACATATATATTTTTGGTTAACAGAATTAATTATGGAGATAATAAATGATTTGACATGAAAAGATGTATATATGTGTGGGAAAATACTATTTGTGAAATTATTCATACTTGATTTTTATATTTATGTTTATGATGGATCTAACCCTACTAATCCCATTATCTTTTGATGATTATGCTATTTGATGTGAGTGTAGGATGAGGAGAGGTAGTCGTAGTTACTCCTACAAGAGATCTATAGGATGTCACATTCTCCCTCCCATTTTGTCATTGTTTGTGTGTGTCTCTCTCTCTCTCTCTCTCTCTCTCTCTCTCTCTCTCTCTCTCTCTCTATATATATATATATATATATATATATATATATATCAATTTGTGTTGCAGGATGCAAGTAACAAGCATTGACTCCACTTGGCTACACAACTCTGAGTGTGCCTTCAAAATCCTTGAACTATTGTTGTGTGGAGATTTTACCAAGCTACTCTCAAGGAAATCCTATGGACTTATATTTTTGTTAGGAAGCTACCCTAGTTGGAGAATTTGAGTGCAGTTTTATGATGTTGTTTTTTGGTTTATGTTTTGAGGTTGGATTGATCTCTGGTATGAATATATATGTATTTATTTTATATATTTATTACAATTCAATGTACGCTATATATGTATGCGTATATGTGGGTGCACACATGTATACTTACGCATATAGAAATATTATTACTTATGTATTTTTATTGCTTGTACCATGGCATCTTTAATGTTTAAATAAAATGTATTAAATAAAAATAATAAAGAAAGTTAAAAAGGATTTATTTTGGTAAAACTAACTATATAGGAGATTTGAACCCGAGACCTCCTAAAAGTTAGGCTAGTTTTTTTTCAATTGAGCTATATGTGTTACTTGAGAGATTTTGTGTCCCTTTTTCTTGTTATGGTGTTCTTGTTAGGAATGAATGCTAAATTTTTGGCAGCCATTCTATAATATTTTTTGTTTCATTCATGACTATGATTGTCATTGATGTCAACGCAGTGATTTATCAGAGATTTGCAGAGAAGCAGATAGAGTTTGGATTAGCACACATGGGATATTATAGTTGGAGCTATGTGATTTTTAGGATATACTCTTTGATATGTTATATGTCTATGGTTAAGAGTACAGATATTAAATCATTTATTCATGGAAGTTATGAGCATTTTGGTGGAAGCAGTATTCAGGCAGTGTTCCTGAGTAGTGGTTTGTGGAAATTGGATGATATCTACTAATCGGGATGGAATCCAATTTTTTGCAGTTAAAGGGAAGTTGAAGACACATTTTTAATGATGTGGATGATAGCACAAACTTTGAGGTCACATGAGTGAAGAATTATTGTAGTTGGAAGCTGACAGTTTTGTGTAATTTTGATGTAGCATGTGGAAACTTTTATTTGGTAAATGTATGTCGACTCATTTGTAATTACTTGAGTGTTGTATAAAGGAATGAATTTTTTTGCTTATTTTAGTGTAATGGATGAATATGAAGTGAAGAAAAGAGCTAAATGTGAAAGAGAATTTGTGAAGGAAGACATGCGAAGTACAGAGATCTGAAATTGAGATCTAGTGTAACAGTGAGTGCGGTTTGGCACAGTCAGAGAAGAGGTAACATATTATTTTATTGAGTAATACAAAGATTATTTTGATAGTGTGTTCAATGATCTTACCCTGAAGCTATTTGGGCAGTGGGTCCTTCTATCTTCCATAACTCTTAACAGGGTTAGAATCTTTTAACAGGGATTCAAAATCTCCTAACAGGGATTCATATGTACTAAATGTATTTCATAAGACTCCTAATAGAGTTCATCCTTTCACAAGGAATATTCATATTAGTGCATCTTTTATGGGCATCATTCCCACCAGGGTTTACTCTTTGATTAAGAGGTTCCCTAGTCAACATATCTTGTGTTATTGTGTTATTGTGTTATTGTGTTATTGTGTTGTTGAAGTTGATAAAATTTATAATTATCTGATAACTGATTCACCCCCCCCCCTCTCAGTTATCTTGGTGGACTTTACTTTCTAACAATTGGTATCAGAGTGGAAGGTCCTTGAAAAAGAAGTTTAACAGCTTAACGAGATCCATGGAAAATTTCATGAAAGAAAGCCATAAGTTTGATGGAGTAAATTTTGACATCTGGAAAGAAAAGATGAAGATAGACCTACTATGTTTAGGATGAGGTTATTGGTTGATTACAAAGAATGATAAGACTATCATTGAAGAGGAAAATCTTGAAACATGTATTGCTGATGAGAGAGATCTATTCATGTGTAACATACTTGCAAGAGAAGCACTTTTGACAGCCCTTCCGGTGAATGAGTATAGTCAAGTAAAATGTTTGAAAAAATCTCATGAAATTTGGAATGCTTTACACTCTACTTTTGAAAGTGATGAACATGCAAAAAGAGTTAGATTACATAATTGGATATGTGCATTTGAAGATATAAGAATGTTGGAAGATGAATCTGTTACAAGCTATATTGGTAGAATGTCATAAATTATTAGAGGTATAAAATCTTGTGGAGGAAGAAAGATAGAGAATGAAGTGATATGGAAAATTCTGAGAACATTGACTCTTGTATTTAAGAAGACAACATAGATGATTGAACAAGTTATACCTTGTACTAAAAACTTTACAAGAGAGACTCTTCTTGGAAGATTGGAAGTAGTAGAAATGAACCTAAGGTTATCAAGAGACTTACCTAGAATGGAGACAGCATTCAATGCTCTTAGTGTTCACCCTACTTTGTCAAGAAGCATCAGTGTGAGTGGAGATTATGCTAGCAGTAGCAGATCTAGAAATGAAGAAGACAAGAAGATTGAAGAAGGTATTGCCTTCCTTGTAAAGAGAGAACCAGACGATAAGAAAAAATTTTAATGTTGGACTTGTCAAGAATATCATCATTTTGCATCTAAATGTCCTAAGAGAGTTAAAAAGTACAAAAATAATTTCAAACCTAGAAGATATAAGGAATGTTATTATGCTAATGATGAAGATCTTGAAGCTAGTATAGAGAGAACTCTAAGTGAAAGTGATACTGAGAATAATGATGACATAGGATTTGTAGCAATTAAAGAAGAGAATCCTGAAACTGATGTTAAGGAAGAAAAAGCCTTAGTTTCTCAAGTTGAAAAGAAAGGTGATTGGATTATAGATATTGGTTGTTCACATCATATGACTGGAGACATGAAAAAGTTCATAAAGTTTAATGAATATGATGGAGGAGTTGTTAGAGTTGGAAACAATGTACCTTGCTTGATTAAAGGTATAGGATCTATTACTCTTGATGGAAAGACTAATACTGATGATGTTTATTTGTGGATGGATTAAAACATAATCTTTTGAGTGTTGGATAGTTAGTTGATAAGGGATATCAAGTTTGGTTTACTGAGAAAACTTGTGTGATAAAGGATAAAGATGGAAATCTGATTGGAACTAGAACCAGAGGTAATGTATTTCAATTGAATCCTACTGAGATAGCATGTTTGATTACTAAAATTGATGACAATTGGTTATGGCATAGAAGTTTTTTTCATATAAACTTTGACAATATTGTGAAAGTAAGTACTACACTTGCAGTAAGGGATTTACCTAAAATTATGAAGCCTACTAACATGATTTGCAAAGAAAGTGTGATGGATAAATAGAAGAGAAGCTCTTTCCCAGTAAGAAGTTTACATCTATAAAAAAGCTAGAGATTGTTCATATAGATTTGAACGGTCCTACCAGGACTAGAGGATTCTATGGAGAAAGGTATTTTATGATTCTTGTTGATGATTTTACAAGAATGATGTGGATTGCATTTTTGAATGGAGAATTGGAAGAAGTCTACATTGAGAAGCCTGAAGGTTTTCCTTTGATTCAAGAAGGAGACATGGTATGTAAACTGAAGAAAGCTTTATATGGACTAAAACAAGCACCTGGAACTTGGTATGCAAGATTGGACAAGTATTTGTTAAAGTTGGGATTTACAAAAGGAACAGCTGATAGAAATCTGTACACAAAAGAAATTGAAAATGGTTTGTTGGTTATAGTTTTTTTTTTATGACATTATTTTTGGAGGAGAAGATGAAGCTAGTGACAAATTTGCTGATGAAATCAAGACTAAATTTGAAATGAGTATGATTGGTGAAATGAAATAATTTTTGGGATTACATATAACATAGAATAATGATGGTATCTTTTTAAGTCAAACAAAGTACCTAAATGACTTGTTGAAAATATTTGGAATGGAGAATTGTAAACTAGTTGGAACACCTATGGTAATTGGACATAAATTATCTAGCACAGATGAAACACCGATAGTTAAACAGAAGAAATACAGATCTATGATTGGAGAATTGTAGTATTTAACTCATACAAGACCTAATATAGCACATTTAGTTGGAATTGTAGCATGATTTCAAGCTAAACCTAGAGAATCACATTATGCAACAATAAAGAGGATACTGAGATATTTAAGAGGCATAATGGACTATGGATTGTGGTTTGAAAAATATGATGATTTTACCATGTGTGCATATACAGATGCTGATTGGGGAGGCAGTGTTGATGATAAGAAAATCACCAGTGGTGGAGCATTTTTCCTTGGAGGAAGATTGGTTTCCTTGTTAAGCAAGAAGCATAATTGTATCTCACAGAGCACAGCAGAAGAAGAATATGTAGTAGCATCAAACAATTGTAACCAGACAATTTGGATGAAGCAAATGCTGAAGGATATTGGAATAAAGTTTGTTGAACCTATTGTCGTACAATGTGACAACACCAGCATAGTTAGTATGTCTAAGAACCCTGTATTACATTCTAAGACAAAACATATAGAGATTAAGTATCATGTTGTAGGAGAGAAAGTTACTGAGAAAGAAGTCAAACTTGAGTACATAAATACAAAGGAGTAGATAGTAGATATATTTACAAAGCCTTTGCCTAAGGATACATTTGATTATCTGAGAGGTATGCTTGGGGTTATGCCCCAGCCTACTTTTGAGAAGTGATGCAGTTGGTTGCATCCATCCACTGGTATATGAGCCTTATCTTTCTTCTGGACTGGATGTTGGTACTTCCTCCATGGGGAGTATGTGTATCTGAGCTGAGTCATGAGGACTCTAGTGAATGTATTTTTTGAATAGTGTCTTTTGAAATTGGAGTTGTTGTTAACATAATGATAAAATTTCTTTCATTGATGTTAATGGGGGAGAAGTGTACATGAAAAAAACTATTTGTACTATCTGAATAGGAAAATGAAGCAAGATTTGATTGATGAAGAGGACTTGAAGTAGCAGTGTTGCAGTATTGGATTTTTGGAACATTGGATGTTTTTTCATCTATGTTGCCATCAATTCTAATGGGGGAGATTGTTAGGAATGAATGCTAAATGTTTGGCAACCATTCTGTAATAGTTGTTGTTGCATTCATGACTATGATTGTCATTGATGTCAACACAGTGATTTACCAGAGACTTGCAGAGAAGCAGACAAAGTTTGGATTAGCGCACATGGGATATTGCATTTGGAGCTATGAAATGTTGAGGATATACTCATTGATATGTTATATGTCTATGGTTAATATTGTAGATAGTAATTCATTTATTCATGGAAGTTATGAGCATTTTGGTGGAAGCAGTATTCAGGCAGTGTTCCTGAGTAGCGGTTTGTGGAAATCCAATGATATCTCCTAATCGAGATGGACTCTAGTTTTTCCTAGTTAAAGGGAAGTTGAAGACACATTTTTAGTGATGTGGATGACATCACAAACTTTGAGGTCACACGAGTGAAGAATTATTGTAGTTGGAAGCTGACATTTTTGTGTAATTTTGATGTATCATGTGGAAACTTTTATTTTGTAATTATATGATGAATCATTTGTAATTACTTGAGTGTGGTATAAAGGAAGGAATTTTTTTCCTTTTTGTAGTGTAATGGATGAATATGAAGTGAATAAAAGAGCTAAATGTGAAAGCAAATTTGTGAAGGAAGACATGCGAAGTACAAATATCTGAAATTGAGATCTAGTGTAACAGTGAGTGCGGTTTGGCACAGTCAGAGAAGAGGTAACATATTATTTTGTTGATTAATACAAATATTATTTGGACAGTGTGTTCAGTGATCTTACCCTAAAGTTGTTTGGGTAGTGGGTCATTCTGTCTTCCATAACTCTTAACAGGGTTAGAATCTTTTATCAGGGATTCAAAATCTCCTAATAGGGATTCATATGTACTAAATGTATTTCATAAGACTCCTAATAGAGTCCATCCTTTCATAAGGAATATTCATATTAGTGCATCTTTTGTGGGCATCATTCCCACCGGGGTTTACTCTTTGATCAAGAGGTTCCCTAGTCAACATATCTTGTGTCATTGTGTTATTGTGTATGAATATCTTTCTATGGTTGGTAATTATATTTCTTACATGGTTTAATGTTTTTGAAGTTGATAAAATTTATAATTATCTGATAACTAATTCACCCCCCCCCCCCCCCCCGCCTCTCTCAGTTATCTTGGTGGACTTTACTTTCTAATACTTCTAGGAGGATATTTTAATTAAAATAATTAAAAGTATTTATTATGTGGTTACAAGATTGGTTTGATAAATCTCTCAACCAAATATGGTATTTGGAGAAGTTTCTTCCTATAAATAAACTCCTCCACCCATATAGTTTGAGGTTAAATTATTATGGTTTTGGGAGTTTGGGAGATTGGATGTTTGGAGAGAAATTTGGAGATTTTTGTAAGAATTGATCTTGAAGTCATTTTGGGTGTTTTATTTTTGTATGTGTAATTCATCACCATTCTGTGAGGGCACTTAGGAGTTGTCTAAGGAAGATTAAAATCTTTTTAGGAGGCCACCACCTCACCAGTTCTCAAAGCTTGGCAGGATTGCACTGGTGTACTCCAGTCTTTGAGAGGATTCTCCGTAGGACTCTAAGTACGGTCTGGAACCAGGATGCATCTCTTTTCTTCCCTATATATGTTTGTGTATTTTGTATGTATATTTATTTGTATAATGTAGATAAAGTATTGATTGATAAGAAGTATATTAAGTTTGTTTTTCTATGTTTTGCAAATTATGCATTCAGGAAGTTTTATGAATATGTTTGTAAAAGTTTCTTGTAAATTCTTCTTGGGGGTTTGTGATTTCTTGTGATATTTTATTATGATGTATTTGATTTTTTACTGATGGTTTAGGGAAGTATAGGAATTTTTTGTTAGGATTGAGTAATATTGAGAGGGGGCGGTGAATCAGTATTACAACACTTTAAATTAAACTTAAACTAGTTCCAAATAAACTATATGATTTCTAAAATGTAAAGAACATAAAAAAATAACACATAACTCATAACACCATTATTTTTTTGAGGAAATTTTGGCCAAGGAAAAACCCCGGTCGGGATGGTACCCAAAAATATGCACTAAAGTATAATGTCCCTGTTAGGATACCTAGCCCTGTTAGGAGATGAGTATTACATAGTAAATTTCCTTGTTAGAGGAATATTAACCTTGTTAAAGGTATACAAAATCTTGTTAAAGGTATACTGAGTTTACAGCTCTTACAGTCAATATTTTAGTTACAAAAGAGTTCTCAAGAATGAATAATACAAGCATCTTTTGTGCTTTGATAGTTCTAGATATAGCTCTCAATATCCTCTATTAATCTCTAATCTTTCATCTACTATCAACCATTACTATTATCCCAAAATTGCATCCATATCTCACATATATCATATATCACTTTCACAATACATTCTTTATTTATATGTATCCTGTCATTTAGTCGACTCTCAAATACAATGCAAAACATAATAATTAAGAATGAAAACAATAAATACTAATTCAGCAACCTCGTATTACCAAAGTGTCATAAATATACAATCTTTATCTAACTTAACATGTTACCATTCCATCTTACATTCCCTTAATCATCGTGACTGTTCATATGCCCCGTTTCATTGTTCCTCTGTCTTCGCATATCTTCATATCACTATAGCTTACTGATATCAATACCAAATCACAAGAGATCTTAATTGAAGGTCATATATACCCAAAAATGTATTCCTCTAATCTTTCAAGCTATCATCTATCATCTACTATCTTTGGTGTTCAAAATAGTTCTGGAGTACTCTGTAAATTTGATTCCATACTTAGTCATTTTCAACACTATATCTTCAATAATCATACTTACTTCATGTGATCACCATATGATATGTGTTTCCATAAATGACAACCCTCAAGCTCTTTTTAGTTCTCTCAAAACATCACTTTCCAACAATCTCTCCCTTTGGCATTGATGACAACACTTAGTGAAAAATGACCAAGTGTCCAAAACACTAACTCTACTCTTCCCTTTTCTTTTTTTTTCTTTTCTATATACATATATATATTCCTCCTTTTTTTTAGATTTTTCTTTTCTTTTCATTTACTTATTCTCGTCTTCTCATTTTTATTCTTCTCTTCTTCTCCCCCTTTGACATCAATACCAAAGGTATACACAAGACTGCAAAATTTACAAAAATGTGAAACTTAGTGCTTGCTCACCAATTTTAGAATATCTTGGAAGGAATCTTCCAAGGTCTTCACTTCATCAATCTATGATTTTATCAAAAATTCACTAACATGAATTAGGCCATTTAGTGCATAGGATGAAGTCTTTGCTACCTTCAATTCAGTGAGTATAGAGCTGGTCATTGAATCCCCAATCGTCATCATCTCAGTAAGATGTGCCTCAAGAATTGATAGCTTAGGAGTGATTAGACTCTTTAGCAAAGAAAATCTTGTCATTACTCTCCCTTTCTCTATATCCAAGACATTCATCTTATCAACAATCTTCATTCTTGTTTATCCATCTCCAATGTTGTTTATGAGGAGGTCTCACAACTATCCATCATACTATCCAAAGTAGCCATATCCTTAGCTATTATATCATCAATATTCTTAATGTTTCTGAGAGTGTTAATGCAATAGTTATACAACTTCTATCCTTGTGAAACATAACTTTTAGCCTTAGATTTAGTTATTCTCAGAATGTGCAAGTCCCATGAAATAGACTGGTATACTTCCTTCAAATTTTTCTCTAGATATCTTTTCTATGCCTTCTCCTCTACAATCTTCACTAGAGACTCATAGTGACTATCAAAGTTTTCTAATGCCATGTTAAGGTTCTCAGCATCATATTTTACTTGAAATAAAAAAGGCATAGGGAGTATTTTATTCACTATATCAACTACGCTAGAAATTAGCTTAACCTTTTTGAGACCTTTCTATTCTGACCTTTCTTTTGCCTTAGTGAATTCTATGAAGGATAATCTCATCAATTCATCTGCATCCATGTTCTCTATGTCAGTACTCAAAGGCTTGTCCATGCTTGCCAACAATAAAGTGGTGTAAGTATCAAGTTCTTGCTTGGCCTCAATTCTTGTCTCTTTTTCTTTACATGTCCCTATCTCTTCTTAGTTTTCTTCCTCTTGTTGTCCTTCCTTTTCCTATCCTTCTTCTTTATGTTCTTCTTTTTGATCTTCTTCTTTCTATCCTTCTTCTTCTTTTATAACCACAATATCCATGTTTCCTTGAAATTGATCATTCTCACCATGTGTAGTGTCAAGAGTTACAGGCACACCAACAACAAAGAACTTTGGTTGCTTGTCAACTTTTACTTCACTTCCTTCCATGATGTCCTTAGCTGACTTAGAGCTTTCTCCTATTCCTATAGGTGTGGGCTTGGTAGCCTTAAGAGGTGAAGCTTTCTCAGGAATGTCGCTCATCAGAATTTGATCTAGTGCTTTTTATGTATCCTCAATGACTTCATCATATTTTCTAGCCATTATCTTTACAAGTAGTGCTTTAGTTCTCAATAGGGGTTTAAGTTCCTTGATTATCTTCTCTCTTTCCTATATAGAGACTACAAGTAACATATCCTCAATAGCTTTATTTCTTATTTCCTCATCTTCAGTTTGTGCAAGTTGTTTTCTGATTTCTAACTTTCCATACAAGTCTTTCAGAATACTTCCCTCTATTTCTAGTAGGTTCTCTTTGTAGACCAATAAATGCTCAATCACTATATTTTCAATTACTGATTGATTATCAGAGTCATAACTCTCATAGTACTTGTTAATAGTCTTCAAGTTACCATCTCTTATTATCCTTTTATGTAATATTTTTATGTCTAGTTTCCATAGGTTCTCTTATTTCTTTTGTTCTACTTAATCTTCTTTCTTCTCAGTTACCTTTTCTTCTTTCCTCTTTGCTTCCACTTCAATCTTTTGTTTATTTGGGCTGTTAGGTTTGTTTGATCTTGTATATCTTCTTGGTGTGTCTATAGGTACATCTTTTTGTGCTATCTTCTCAGGAGTGATAGATAGGTCAATTATATCAGAAGTAGTACTTGTTATGATTTATTATTTAAAAGGTGGAGGAGCTTCAATTGTCATACTTTTCGATCCAGAGGTTCCTTCTATCATCTTAGTCCTTATTCTTTTTATTTATTCCTTTGTTATCCCACCCTTTACTGCCATATCATCAACCATCTTCTCTATCTTCCTTTTCCTTGTTCCTTTGTCATGTTCTTCTCTAACTTTGGCTGACTTTTCTAAATATGTGCCCCATCATTCCGTAGATGTATCTACTTTAGATGCTAGTATATGTTCTATCTGCATCACAAGAACCTCATAAATGACCTCATATCCCATATATTAACACCATTTCTTCAGAGGTTCAACTACATCAAAGCATACACAATCAGTTTCAACCATGAAATAGATTGTATCCTTGTATTTTTCAATCAATTATTCAGGGATTTTGTATCTTTATTTCATTTGTCTTTGCAGAATCTTGATCATAGAAAATAACTCACCATCTACCCTTGTACTGTTCTATCTTCGGTAGCTCTCTGATATCTAAATACCAGTGGGTATGTTGTCCTTCCATGCTCCAAGGTGAATTCTGGGAAACTTATGCTCATTATGAATATACATATGAACTAGTAGTGAGCCAAATCTAAAGTCTTTCGATTTATCCTTCTTAATTATCTTTACATTCTCCAAAAATTGGTGTACCAGAATCTCGCATAGATTATACTTGGTGTTTTATTTCACCATTCTATTGGCCATCCTTATGACTCCTACTAAAACTAAATTAGGTCTACAACTATAGTATAGCTTGTATCCTAGAAGCATTGCAACTAGTCCTACATCTTGTTGGAATATGTCATTGTTAGTCATAGCTCACTTATCCCATTTTGAATGAGTTAGGGTTTCAACTTGTTTCTTTATTTTTTTCTCTTCCATAGGGGTAGCTCCAGTGTTATCTAGTCTAGTTATATCATGAATCAACTAACTACAGATCTTCACAGGTTTCTCTCCTATCCAAATAAATTGATCATGAACTCTACTAAGTATTATTTTAAACCATTCTATTTTGCTGAATTGATTCAAGAGGGTTAATGTAATGCCCAAAATCCACTAGGCATTACACAACTTACTAAAAATAGTTTAACATGTTCTAATGTCCATTCAACATTTAAACTATAATTTTTACTACATAATTAACACAGAAGTTGAAGTTTAATATACCAAAAATATTTCTTTTAATTTTAACCATCATATATTTTGGTGGGAAATTTAATTTATGAAACAAATTTATAAAATATACAGAATCAATTATCTACTGAACATTTCAACTAGAAGTTTTGAACCAAAACAATTTCTAATAGCATAAATGTAGAAAATGGATTTACCATTTATACATAATTTTTTTAAGATTTTCATCAAATGCATTTTTGCAGGGATTTAACTTATGAGCAAAATTATGGAATTTGCAAAATTACTGCACCAAATGTAAACTGAACATATTTAAAGAAATTAATTTCTGTTGGCATAAAGGTAGGAAATTGATTTAAAATTCCATCATAGAATATACAATAATTCAACTTTTAGAGATACAATGATTTTTACAATGAAATAACTTGAATTACAAAAGTAGTAAATCATTTTCAAGAGGATAATAAATAATCCTTAATTTTAGCTAAAACTTGAATCTTCACTTGAACTTCAAATTTACACCAAGAAAACCAAAAACTTGCAAACATAAAAATTCTTTCCACATGGCCATGGAGGCTCACCTCCCAGCCTAGGCCATTACATGGCCACCCCCAAGCTAGGAGAAACAAGAATAGGATCGGTTACACACAACAACACAAAGCATAAACATACAAACACAATTTGGTATAAAGATTTTCACAATTTACTCCCTTCCCAAGCTTGCACAAAGGATTCTAAAGATTGAATCCATAGATGAGTGAAGGTGGAAACTTCTCTTATGAAGACACCTATCTTATAACAAAACATCATTTCAATATATATCACATGCCTTCACAAGGCCCTTCCAACTAAACAACTCAAATCCATGAGTATCAACACATCCATTATGGTCCCCAAACAAACATAAGAAGGCTCTCATGAGTGCCCATACAACCATCTTCTCATACATAAAGAATTCCCAACTAGGCCCTTCACCCCAAGTCCTCCTCAAATCCTCCCAAGGATGAGGAATAAATTTTCACACCCAAAACATGAAGAAAATCAAGAAGACAAACAAGATTGAAAAAAACAAAATCACACAATGAAACCAAACAATATAAGATTCAACACAAGGTACTACAATTTATAAATTTCAAACTAGTACATTTCTTCATTGCATATACAAAATAATTACATGATAGAATCCACCAACCTCCTCCTAAGCAAAGGAAAAATTGAAAGGTTCAAGAAGAGCTCCTCTTGACTCCAAGCTTGCTATCCTTCTCAAATCTACTAGCCCAAACACTCTCTAGTCCTCTTCTCACTCTCTCCAAATCTAGCATAAAACAAGATGAACAAGTGTGTGCTTTCCTAAGTCTCTCTCCCCTAAAGACATTCAAACATTCTTCTCTCATCTCCCTTCCCAAAAAAAATTAGGTTTCTAGATCCAAGACAAAATGACACTTGCCCTTGCTATAGTAATAGGATGAAATTCAACACATGGAAAAGTGAAGCAACCTAGAGAACATTTCCATTTTCGTTTATACCAAAAATGGCCCATTTGGAGAGACAAAAAGGTGGCCTAGGGAAGTGGAAATAGAAGAAATAAGCCCCCTAACCCATGTACTAACCTTGGGGCACAAAAATCCAACCTAAACCACACCTTAGGACTCCACAGAACCCCTCAAAAACCCAAGTTAAACTTGCATCCGAAAATGGAGTATTGGTTACATAAATCTTCATTCCTTAAACCACCTACCTAGCTTAGGAATACTCAAGACCAACTAAGGAGAGGGTGGGGTCCATATTCCACTCATGCATGCCACATCATCACCATGGTATCAAGTGACACCTCACATAAGCACATGTCACAAAACACATTTGGCATGCTTAGTGGACAAATTACATTTATATTTTCACAAAAATGAAATTTACTTACAAACATACATTTACAAACATTGTCAACCACATACACACATGCATCACATTTATGAATAAAATCATGTTATGACGAGGTCATTCTCTTCTTAGAGTTGACCTTGGTTTCAAACTGATTTCACTTAGATCCATTCTTGTTTCCTCAAATTTACAACCATGGCCATATTCTTGCACACTCAATTTCGATGTCAGTACATCATAAAATTTTGCATTAATAATCATTTAAAAAATGAAGTAATAACATCTAAACTTGACAATAATGAATAACTGCATTCCATGAATCATTACATAATCCACATTATACCTTAATTCTTCAAGCATCAAAATATCAATTCAATTTCCACATAAGAATGTAATCCTAAGCTAATCATAGAACCATGATTCCACCAATATTCATTATACTGAAAGATAACATAACAAATGCAGAATGCAGAATTCATATATCATGGATAATCATGGAACCAAAATGAGCATATATAAAGAATACAACTAACGTCATCATCATAAAAATATATAACAATCATCTCATAAGATCTAATGATAGCATATGTAATCCAAAATAGGTCAAACGTCTCTACTCAAAGTATCATCCTAATGAATCAAATGCCAAAATGAATGTCGAGCTCAGATGGGTCGGGGTAGGACCTCACAATTAACTTTATGATGGATAGATCATCTAATTTTTTAACTCATCCTTCATTTTTCCATCAGATTCAATCATTTCATCTATCTACCTATATATCTCTACATCTCCTATTGTCTCATATTTGTAATGAATCTAA
This sequence comes from Chamaecyparis obtusa, assembly GCA_027943335.1. NCBI lineage: Eukaryota > Viridiplantae > Streptophyta > Pinopsida > Cupressales > Cupressaceae > Chamaecyparis > Chamaecyparis obtusa. The sequence goes on from BSBK01000092.1 coordinate 2,715,075, forward strand.
GCCCTAATATCCCCTACATGCATGATGTTGTATAGTGTTTGCGAGAAGGATCCTTCAGGATCATCCTCACAAGACTTAAAGGGGTGTCTTTTGAAATTATATCTATGCCTACCCAAAACATCATATATCACAGGTGCATCCATAGCTTCTTGTTTGAGTAAACAATCTAAACACCTTTAACACGCTAAATTCAAGAATTTTGCTTCAATTGATTACATAATGTAGCTATTTGGTGGTTTGATATGCTTCTTAACTCTGCTCTCCTTGGTCATTTCTCATCAAATGGTGAAGAAGTGTGTTTCTTTGAGGTCTTTTTTTCATCGCCAAGTGAGTAAATGCACTTAACTCGGTTAGCTTAACTTTGCATACTTTCTAGTCAATCATAAATATTGCATTGATAGGATATGAATATTCAAATGCTACGATCATAGATATAGACTCCATAGTGTCTGTATACACCATATTGAAGCTCGCATGAGATCATTCCTCAAAATTAGGGGCTAGATATAATTTGTTGTCTTCATCCAATGGTCCCCTTAAGGTCATGCTCGGCCTTCTAGGTCAATGTAGAAATGTTAACATCATGTGGAGATACAGTAGAATCTATTATCTCTCCCTGAACTAATGTCTTATTGAAATATTTGACCTTCCATATATTACCATCATCTTCATCTGCTGGTTTCCTGAAATGATTCTTGATTTCATCCATGTATTCACCAAGACTTTTACCACTGTCACCAATATTTCTCTTTTTAACCATAGCATGTGGTCCTCTTCTTTTGTCCATTCCATTATACCTACAAAACTTTTCTATATGTCCTAAGTTGTTGCATTTGTAACATGTAGGTAGTCTTATGTCCTGATTAAACTGTAGTTTACAAAACCTTGTAGTATGCCCAAGGTTATTGCATTTGTAGCATGTGATCTTGGTTGTGGATTCTTCTCTGATGTAATCTTGTCTATTTCTTGGATGATCAGGTTTCCTACATTCTTCTTTCTTGTTTCCATGTGCATAAAAATTATAACAATAACTAGTAAAGGGTATGAAAGGTCCTTTACCTCTACAATTTCTTTTCATGTGTCCGATTTTGTTGAATCCAAAGCTTCTACCTCTGAAGGGTTTGATCTGATCTCTAGGTTCTTCAAAAGTAGATCTTTCTTCAATCTTTTGTTCATGTGATTCTTCATGAGCCTTAGAACATTCTCCTTCATTGTATACAATTCCAGTCATATCTCTTTTAGATTTATGTCTCTCTCTTTGCTCATTAATCTTACCACTGCTCATATATAATTTCTCAATGTGTAACTTGGCTTGAGTGAGTTCACTTGTAATGATCTGATTCTATTTATCTAATTCTAGGCATTTATCCTTGTAGTGGTCAAGTTCAATCTGAATTTCTCCTATCTGCATGTTCACTCCTTTTAGAGTCTCTTCAAATTTGTATCTTGCATCCTTTTCATATTGAATCTCTTTAATCATCAAAAGATTGATTTTTTCTTTTTCTTTCTCAAGCTTCTTTACTTGGTCTGATGTATTATTGTCTGAATCCTCCTTGATCTTTTCCATAAGCTCTTGTCTCTAATTTCTTGAAAGTTCAAGATGTTCCTTTAGTTTCTTGATAAAACCTTCTTGTCTTCTTAATTTGAGTTTTAATTTGCCATTCTAAGCCTTTTCTTTGTCCAGATCATCAAGTGTTGCTTCAAAGTTCTCTTGCAAACTTTCTGAATCCATTATGATCTCCCTTAAGCTATAAGACTTTCTCTCTAAGGGCCAACATCTCTAATACCAATAGCTAGGATTGAGTAATATTGAGAGGGGGGGTGAATCGCAAAATAAAAAGTTAAATCAATTCCAAATAAACCATATGATTTCTAAAATGAAAAGAACATAAAAAAATAACACATAACTCATAATACCATTATTTTTTTTTTATGAAACCTTGGCCAAGGGAAAACCCCGATGGGGATGGTACCCAAAAATATGCACTAAAATATAATGTCTCTGTTAAGAGACCTAGCCCTATTAGGAGCTGATTATTACATAGTAAATTTCCTTGTTATAGGAATATTAACTCTATTAAAGGTATACAAAACCATGTTAAAGTTATAATGATCTTACAGATCTTACAATCAATATTTTAGTTACAAAAGAGTTCTCAAGAATGAACAATACAAGCATCTAATATGGTTTGATAGTTCTAGTTATAGCTCTCAATATCCTCTTTGAATATCTGATCTCGCATCTTCCATCAACCATTACTGTTATCCCAAACTTGCATCCATATCTCACATATATCATATATCGCTTTCACAAAACATTCTTTATTTATATGTATTATGTCATTCAGTCGGCTCTCAAATAAAATGCAAAACATAATAATTAATAATGCAAACAATAAATACTAAGTCGATAATCTTGTATTACCAAAGTGTTGGCAATATACAATATTTATCTAACTTAGCATGTTACCATTCCATCTTACATTCCCTTAATCATTGTGACGGTTCATATGCCTTGTTTCATTGTTCCTTTGCCTTCGCATATCTTCATATCACTGTAACTTACTGATGTCAATACCAAATCACAAGAAATCTTAACTAAAGGTCATATACATACCAAAATTTCTTCCTCTAAGCTCTTAAGCTATCATCTACTATCTTTAGTGTCCAAAATAATTTTGTAGTGTTAATAATATTTAGAACAATAGAGAGGGGGGTGAATCAATTGTTCTCAGGTCCAAATGTACCAATTGAACTTTTAAACACTTCAAAAATTTCAGATCTAATCACCAACACAACTCGGTCTCTAAAGTATATATATACCAAAAACATATAACATATAGTCCACTGTCCAAAAGTAATTAACTTGCAGAATATAGAAATATTCACATCAAAACATTCACACAAGTATAACACCAGGATTTATAGTGGAAACCCAATTTGGGAAAAACCACTTTGTAACATGTTACTGATATATTCACTCTTCTGAAGTGAGCTCTGTGAAAATCCAACCTTGTTAATGTTTACAAACACACTGCTAGGTGTGACCTTGTTAAAGGATTTAAACACTCTGTCAAAAGTGACCTGGTTAAAGGATTTAAGTACATTCCATTAGAATGCAACCTTGATTAAAGGATTTAAACAATGACTGTTAGGTCAACCTTGATTAAAGGATTTACACTGATACAATGATTAGAAAGTAGCAAAAGTTTCTGATCTAAAAAACATACGACTCACTTTGCAAATATAGATCTAATTCGCACATATGCAGATTTACTGACTAAGTTCCATTTCTATCTCCATCACTGATCTTCTCAGAATTCACTTCAAGAAATCACAACTCTGATCAACTCCTTCACCTTTGACCTTCTGCTTAGACTTATCAATCAATAACATCAACAACTCCAACATACTCTAGCATCCTCTGTAATCTGACAATTAGGTTTCCCTTTATACCTCCTCAATAGGTAGATCCATCTTTTGATGCTTAATCTCCTCTGTAGATCTTAGGTTTAGGCCAGATTTATCGAATCCTTCCAACATTTAAGTTCTTCATCCTTCTTTCTAGATACATCTTCAATCTCCTCATTGAATCCATAATAAAATGATTTACCATGCATTAAATTCTCTATACAATCAATTAATAAAGTCAACATGATTTACATAACCTAAGAATTCAACTATGTCAGCTGGGGATCTAAATTCTTCCTCCAAATGTAAATTACTAACACTCAGTCAATATTGTGTTCATCTCCTCGGTCATCACTGTATAACTCAATCATCTCTTCAAACTGTCTTCCTCAGCTAACATTCTCGCTCGACAATTTCTTGTCACTCGACATAAACTGATGTTCGATCAACACTAAATTTGCTTGGCATATACTGACACTCGGTCGACACTAACAAACCCCAAGACCTTAGGAAATCCTATAAATAGTCTCTCTTCCAAGATAAATCCATTAGATTAGTTTTCATCATTTATGCATTGTTATCATGAGCATTTTTAGCTAGATCATATTAGCTTAAATCCTAATTGTTAGATTTCTTCATGTTTCTTCATGTTTTCTAACACATCTTAGCTTAGAATAATGGATTGAACCTAGTTTCTTTCATTTTTTTTCATATCATATCATCATTATCATCTTTCATTTGGATTAAAATCTATCTAGCATAATCATCCTTGCATCAAATCTTCATTTCAGCATCATTTGGATCCTTGAGGCCTTAGGGGCAAATCAAGTGTTATATACCTATTTTGTGCCACTATGGGGTTCTTGTGGTATCTAATCAATCCCAATCCATCCTAAAAAGCATTACGGACATGCTCCATGTGTTTTGAGAGCACACCCACATCCCTAAAGTGAGAGCAAATCAAACGGTGACAAGGTGCTCCCGTTGAGTTCTATCTGAGGTGTCTTAGCAATTTTTTTTTACTATATGTTAGGGATATGTTGTTTAACTAATGTTTTAATTTCTAGTCCTATTCCTAATAGGTTAGGTTTTCTCTGATCACATTTTGGCACGCTCGATGGGACCCCACAAGCCTCAAAATTGCATTTTTTAGGGTTTTTTGGGTAAAAAACACCTCCCGGATGCATTTTCTTAGTGTCATACAATTTTTTATCATTTTGACCAATTTTCATATGGGAACCCCCCAAAAATCTTACAAAATGATGTATATTGTCGTATGGGCCTATTTTGAGTGATTTTTGAGCCATTTTTGGCACTTTTTGGCCCAAAAATCATATGGGAAGCATTCAATTGTCATATGAGCTTGAAAATTGTCTTAAAAAACTGTAATTTTAAATAATTTCTAGCCCCAAAACTCGTATGGGAGGTAGGGAGTTCATTTGAGGCCCTAAACTTTATTTTTCTTGGTTTTTTGGGCCTATTTTGCGATCCTAGTGACCCTAAGGCTTCAAGCTTGTAATTTATAACATCCAACACTTGCAGGTACTTCATGGAGGCCAAATTATCACCAAATAACTAAGGCCTTAATGCTCATGAACTCTTATGAAAGTTTAGGAACTCAAACACTTCCTTTTCAGGCTTAAAATGAACTTTTTGAGTGCCCTTAAGGGACTAATATGCAAGTCTTTCCTAAACATTTCCTAAACATTCCTAATCACCTCAAATAATTCCTAATTGGTCCTAAAACACTCAAAATCACATCTAAGCACTTTCTTTTGGCTAAAAAGAACACCAATCATGCAAAACTAAGGTTTTAGAGTGCATTTATGCAAGCTAGGAACATTTCAACTTTTGGGTGCTTAAAAAGAACTTCAAATTTTAAGGTTCAAAATCAATACAAAATGCATTCAAATGTTCCTAAATCAAACTCAATGCATAAATCAAATCTAAAATGAACTTCATTTGCAAATGTTTCAAAGTTCTTTTAAAAGTCTTATGCAAACTAGGAAGAAAATCAACCAAATCTTTGCTAATCTTTCGTAATTGGTTCCTAAACATTCCTAAAAGTTCCTAAACTTTCCTAATTCATTCCTAAGGATTTTTTATTGATATGAACAAGTGTCTTGTTGAAAAATCTTGAATGTTTCCTAAAATTTTCATCCATCAAATCAATCTAGGAACCTCACTTTGGGCTTTAAAAAAAAATGCAATTTAGAGCACCAAATCTTGAATGTTTCTAAAGGAAAGAAATCACAATATAATCAAAATTCATTTCCTTTCAATTATAAATCCAACACAATCTTGAATTCTTTTCAAAGTTCCATACAAATAGGAATCTCATTTTGGGCATAAAAGAAAAAGGAATGCAACCTAGCACACAAAATCTTGAATGAAAAACCAAGGTCCAAAAGAGTCATTTTTACTTTGAGTCCAAATCAAACACACTCTTGAGTGATTTAAAAAGTGAAAGAAAAGCATCCCTATTCCCTTCTTTTTCAAAAAGAAATTTCAAAGTTCTTAAAACACGCAAACTTGATCTTGATTGCCCAAGAAAAGAAACTGCAATCGATCGAAGTTCTTTTTTTAAAAGGGAAAGAACAAATCAAATCTTAAACACATGTGTTTGCAAGAATTCATTTCAAATCACTTAAAATCAAATTGGGAAAAGAACTCTTCTTGATACATATCTAGGAGTTTTAAATTTTGCAAATCCTCTTAATCTAAGTAATGTAAAACACTTGAACTCGGACAAGTTCACTTGTTTTACTTCTAACAAAGCCTGTCTAGAGAGAAAAGTGTTTCTTCTCTGGAGAATGACTTCAAACTGGTACTTCCCCGACTGGTATAGAAATAAAGCGCTGAGAAAACTCTCGCTTCATCCCCTCAATCTTGAGTGATGCATGTTGATGGTAGCCCGGGGTAGGTGAATAATCCATACTATTTATGCATGGTCAACTAGGCTCTTAAGTGAGTCACACACGTACAAACCAATTGGGAGGACTCCACAGATCAAACTACAAACTTGATAAAATAGAAGCTACTCGATCTACACCCGAAGGTATTATAATCCTTGTGCAAGGACCGATCCAAGGGGTTTACCAGATCACCTTAAGATACTCACCATATGTTTCCCCTTTTAGGGGGTATCAAGCTATGGGAAAGGATTTTGATACTCACCTTCCCTTAGGTAGTTCTACTTGATAGGTTTTTTGAAGTTTCAAACTCATTACAAAACAACTGTTGAAACATACACAAATGAAGAGTCCTATACATCGAATCCTTTGCAATATCAATCAAAATCTAGAAGTCCTCCAAACTTGCAAAAACCTATCATCCTAGTCCGATCTTGTCAGTCATCCCAATCTAAGCCTCAGTCTTCTAATCCATCTTCATTTTGTATACCTATCCAACTCATCCACAAGTCGGCATGTCTCAAATCTATTATGATGAGTTTGGTTATCAATTCTATTCTCCCACTCCATCTTGTCCCAATGATGATGAAATCTTTTTAGATCACAATAAATACTTCAAAAATCTTAGCAAGCTTGCCCCAAGTACCTTCCAGCATCTAGCCATTCCTCCAAACTATCTTATCGTGCCTTCATGCTTATCCACTAGCAATCCCTTTCATGTCCTTGGCAAGGAAAATCCATTATCCTATCCATCCATGACTTCTTCCTATCTTAAACCTACATATCCTCCATATACATCCATCATACCTCCATCTCCTTCTATAGTTGTATCCCAACCACCATCTTTCCATAGCAACACTCCAAGTTACATCCCTTATCCAAATCCTCCATCCCCTTATCTTCCAAATTATTTTCAAATCCCAAATCCTAGTCTTCCAATCCCTTATCCAAATCCTCCATCCCCTTATCCTCCAAATTATTTTCAAATCCCAAATCCTAGTCTTTGAATCCATTACCCTAATCTTCCATCCTATCTAAATCTAACTTCTTCTATTCTAAACCACATTGCCACAAATCCCCTTCCACAAGAAGAATGCATCCTTCAATTAGCTTCATATCTCATACCTCAATCCATCATTCCTACCTCACCAAATAGCTAATTTAGTTCATAAGCTTCCTCTAAACCTACCTATGTGAATATCTAGTCATGTCATCTTCCAATTCCTCATCTGCACCATCATCCCCCCAATGAAGTTCACAATCTTCTACCCCACCTTCATGTGTGGACCATCCTAGCTCCCCATCTTTTACACATTCTATTCCATCACCTCTCCCATCCTGAAAGACTCCAAGGAGTTTCACAAGGAAGCCAGCAACAAATCCATCTCCTACAGCTGAAGAGACATGCCATCTCAATCCTTCATGTGAAGCCATCATTGATGAGACTCATCAACCTCCCCCATCTATTATCCTTCTTCCATATATCCCACTCATTGATCCTCTTCCATCTCCCATCATCATTAAGTCATTCCTATGCATTGTCTTCACCAAATCGACATCCACTTCTCCTCCTCCTAGTGTTATCCAAGCCACATCCAATGAGCCTCGGGAGTTCACCCTTCTTCCTGCCATCATAGTTGTAGAATCTCCCATCCTTTCATCTGTACCATCTGAAGAGTTCTCCCTTCTTCCAGACATCACAGTTGCAAAATCTCCCATCCTTCCATCCACTCCGTCTAAAGAAACCATCCACACATCCCCCATCATCCTATCCAAACCAATCCTATCATGTCAAGATCTTGTCCAAAGCATGTTGAAATACTTGTAGAAGAAAATCAAGATCCAATCCCTCCACTTCCTCTATCACATGTTCTATTGCTTCCATCACCCCCAATCCAAGATCCTACAATTCCAATTCTTCCATCTCAAGATCCATTACCATCTCCCAATCCCAATCAAGATCCCATCATCCCATCCTCTACACTTGATGATCCTCCAATCCGAACTATCCCACTACCATCACTCTATCCTCTTGGTCCACTTATATTTATTAATGGCAGTCTACTTGAAGCAGAAGACATCAGTTTCATATATTCCACTGCAGCACCTGAAACTAGAAGTTTATCCTATTCCCCAAGTAAAAAGTATCTTTGCTTGGATAAAATGCTTTAAAAATGGAATTATCAAGGCAAAGGCCTAGGAGCTCATGAACAAGGAAATCTAGAGCCCATCCAAGACAAGAAACATCAAAAATCATGTGGTATTGGTCACACATCCAAAGAAGACACTTCCTCCAGAAATGTTGGTACGGCTAAAGCTAAATTCAAGCACACATCCAAAAACACCTTTGCATCTTCTAATCATCCCTCCAAAACATACAATGCTATTCCTCCTCCTCCATCATTGCAACCCAAAATAACCTATTACATTCCTCCTTTATCCTCCAAATCTATTTTGGGTCTGTATGTCCCAAAATCTACCAGCACATATCCTTTACATCCCAAAATGCCATCCCTCATCTTATCCTACCCAATCCAAAATCCAAACATCCCTAGTCGGGATCAATAAAGGCACATTCTCACATCTCATATCTGCCAATCTCCTTTCATCTCTCCATCCATATTTCCTCCATCCTGCACATCATCTCATATTCCTTCCAATTCTCCTCGCAATTCAGATGCCGTGTCAAGAGTGCATAAAGGGAAATATCCACAAAATTCCAAAGATTGTCATGTCCAGTCTAAATGACATGCTCAAGAAAAGAAAAATTCGATCAAAGGATCTACTAAATCCCAATGGCCACAAAGGCCCATCAAAGAAAAAGAGACATCCAATGCATCCCTATGGCCACAAAGGCCCACCAAAGCTAAAGAAAAGATGATGTGGATCCCAAAGCAAAAAGATGTGATGCATCTAAAAGAAATATCCATAATGGCATCCAAGATTTCTAATCCACCAACTACTCATTCCCCTTCTTTGTCTTCTACATCTATTTTCGGTCCTTATGTCCCAAGATCTCCTAGCACAAAACCTCCACCACATCGACCTCTATCTTCCATGTCCCATCCACTTCATCCACCTTCTTCACAATATGTGCCAATGTTGGTCCTGAGAACATCCCCCTATCATGATCAATTCCCATCCTTCCATCCAAACACTTTCTACCACCATATCTCCCATCTACCTCATCCCATCCATGCCTTTGCATAATTCCTCCATCCTACCAAAGTTGTATCAACATCTAGACAAATCAGAAAGTCTACGATAAATTAGAAGGTCAACAACGAATCAGAATATCAGCAATAGATCAGTAAAATGTCAGCAGAAAATCAGAAAATCCATAAAAATTGGAAAAAATAAAGAGAAAAATATCAAAAAAAAAGAAAATAAAAAGAGAAAAACATTCATCCTATGGTGAAAACTTGGCAATTCAAGCGCCTTGGACAAGTAACATGATGAAAACCTGGCAAACAAGTGTCATGCGTAGGTCCCTCCCCCAGTTCCTTTCTACAATTGGGGGCCATTCCCTTCTATCACATCCAATCCATCTTTTCCTCCATCCAATTTGTCTCTCACTTCCTTCATCTTTCTTCAGATCTTGATGAGAAAATAGAGACCACTAGGTATACATGCTTTTGGGAACCTTTTTGGCATCCATCGTCATCTTTCATGCCTCGCAAGGGAACCGGGGAGAGAACAAAGATTCTCTTTCTAAGAGAAAAACCTAAGTAATGATTTATGAAATATTTTGAATTTTTAAAAGAATTATGTGAACAAAACTTAAACGTAGTTAAACTTAGATTCCTCCCAAGGTTCCCTACTATTTTATGAACAATTCATTTAAGTCCTTTAAGTATACTAACAACAAGATTTACTTCTTAAAGCAAACTACGTCATATCATTTGAAGATTCTTTACAAAGAAATTCAAGTACTTTTCATTTCAATTTTCCATTTAAATCCGTCTATTTTCCTAAGTACCCTTTATGAACAATATAACTTTTAAAGAAAATAGAATCGTCTAAATCATTTGATACATTACAATTATTACATTTGATTTTCAATAGCTTTTCACTTAATCAACAATAATGAAAAATATACTACTTAACTTGGAATGTTACAAAATCCTTTTCTTTTCAACACACATCATATACATAAAGTTTGTGATATCCCTTTTTCCTTTCTCCTAAGTCTACCCATACCATTTTGAAATACATTAATAATTACACTACATTCATCTCCTCTTGGGAGGTAACAATAATTTTACATCATGAAAGATAAGTACAAGTCTTCAAAACTAGAACACTATGCAAGCCCGAATCCATAAGCACAGCATCCACAAAAGGTACCTCGATAAAAATGTTTACCACCCAATCACATGGATACCTAAAAGGCCCACTCCCTTGTGCTAGGAGATAAATACCAAGGTCCATAAAGAAGGAATAGCTAGGCCATACCTAGGGTTGGGTAACCTTTCCCAAAAATCAAATGAAAAGAAGATCAAAGTATAAATCCTTTCCCAAAGGTTCTAAGGCTTGGTAGAAACTCTAAGAAATGACCTACATGAGTATCATCACACAACCCTCACCCCTTGGTTTTTCCTGGTACCAGCCACTCCGGGCCCTAGCCCCCAAGTAGGCACATGCAGAATCTAATGCCTTTCGTATAGACAAGCGCCATTCGATCATACCTACACATAGGCACCTTCTCCCACTCCCATCCATAGCCTTTACTAGCACTAATGGCATGGACGAGGCACATATTAATATTTTTAGTGTTTGAACCCATTCCCATAAGTTTAATTAAATTTTCACTTATTAAATAACTCTTCAGTCGGTTATCCTGGTTCTAGCCACTTAGGGCCCCAACCCTGCACTGAGAGCCACTCACTTGGTGTTGTTAGGTTTTCTACCCTTAACCCACACATCACAAATACATCATACATGAAATAAAACACATCATAAACACTTTTAAGAACTTTAATCAAGGAACATAAAAGAATAGGAGAATTTAGGAAAATATGGAGCGTTTAGGGAGGTCTAGAGTAGTCATGATCCTCCTAGACAATCCTAAACCCTAAATTGCTTCATACACACATTTTAATCTTATTAAAGCATCTAAATGCACTATATATAAACTCCACCAAAAAAATAATGAATTTGTATAAAGTTTACACAAAACTCCATATGCCAAAATATAATGCTCCATAAATTTCAATCTAAGTCTGAAATTTGACTAAGTCTGATTTTTATTAAAAATCTAAAATCTAAAAGTTGCAGCTTAACTCCTAGGAAGTTGAAACCTATCCCAATCAATCTGAAAGGTACCTAATTTCTTTATACAAGTATAAATTAAAGTATAAGAAATTACTTAAATGTTATACTTGTATAAACAAAATAAACAATACTAATTCACAAACAAAATAAACAATACTAATTCATGGCTAAACAATACTAATTCTCGACTTCCTAAAATATGACAGCAAATAAAATAAACAATACTAATTCTATTATGGGATTCCATAAACCTTAATATGAACGCTACAACAATAACTCGAGTTTGATCAGAATAGAAATGACAGAACATAAAATACATATACTGCACGTATTGTTGGATGACAGAAAGCTAAACGTAAACAACCCTAATAGAAACGTGGCATCTAAACACAGGAAAATGACATAGATACTAACAATCAACTCGACCAAATGCCAAAGATCAAAACAAATGACAGAAATTGTTTCACGATAGAAAATTAAACAATACTAACTTTGGATTATCTTACATATATAAACGGTTGACACAAATAATACAATAATGTATACCCGATTAGCAATAATACAATAATGTGTCACATTCTGCAATAATACAACAATGTATCAACATTCTATAATAATACATTATTACAGAATACATTAATGTATCAACCTTTTGCAATAATACATTATTACAAAATACATTAATGTATCAACCTTCTGCAATAATACATTATTACATAATACATTAATGTATCAACATTTTGCAATAATAATACACAATACAATAATAATACAATAGTGCACAAACATTTTGCAATAATTATACAAAATACAAAAACATTCAAACAAATCTAAAAACAACATTCATACTATAAAAGAGATTTATTTCCTAGGATGGATTCCAACTTGGAGTCCTGCGAAGTTCGGTTGATGAAGAAGAAATCAAGCTTCTAAATCTCTTCCAGCACTCCTTCGAATTCCTCCTATAGGCAAGCTCCAACTCCTTCTGGAAGAAATCTCATACACCCCTTCTCAGAGAAAAATCAATTCTTTCTCTTCTCTAAACTATAGAAATATCCTATCAAAGATAAAGCCTCTCCTCCAAATAAAATTTCCTATGCCAACCCCACACACATAGGAAATTTTTCATGTAAATAGAATGGAGGAGGTGGTTGCATGGGTAATCCAACTAATGCAACTATCTCAACTATCCATCCGTTGATAGTTAGGCTTAAATAATATTATTAAAGCCTTTCCCAGAAGAAATATAACTATATTTATCTATTACCATAATTTAATTTATGTTTCCTTTATTCAAGGAAGGTAATAGTAATTATTATTTATAACACATTTACCATACCATTAACTTATTTAATTATTTATTAATATAACACGATAATTACTTACTCGCCAATAATTATATAAATATATGTATGCATATGCATATCTGTACATATATTATTATTATTATAAATATTATTGAAAACATAATATTATTATTATAAAACATATTATTTATGCATACACTAATCCATATTCTCTACAAAATATAATAGTGATATATATAAGATGAAACATACCACTATTATTAAAATATTTATTACTATTATTGCCATAGACATTTTGTTATTATGAGTATTATAAATAATCCCATAAAATTATATATTATTATCGATATTAAAATCACATGATTTAATCACATACTAACTTGTTCCTAACAAAATATGCTAGTACATGAGTAGCTACTAATAAAGATAATTACTAAATCATACCTTCATATGAACAGTAATCCACATCAATAGTCTACTAACAAAATTGAACATACCATGAAGATAGTTAAAGCTACCATACTCAAAACCTCATTCTCAACAAATGCAAAAGACAAGAAACTAGCTACAAGATCCACAAAACCAATAAATCGAGAGATCACATAATTCATCCACACAAGGGACTGAATCAGGAACTCCCCACCTAAGGATAAAGGGATCAGAGGTAGAGTTTTTTCCTATGGAACTTGGTGATATCTCCGTAACAACAACAACGATCGAGGATTTTGAGAGATTGCTTAGACCTGTGAAGCCAGGTGGAGACGATACCTGGTACCTATAATCCTGCATCACCAAGAAGAGATACATATACATATGGATATACATACAAATCAGATATATGCAAACAAATGACCAGGATTGATACATCATGTGGACCTCAACTAAGTGAGTAACTACGACTTCATCCTAAGTCATGAAGACACATCAGACACATATCCATGAAACATAAAACATCATGATAATGATTAGATTCAAATCCATGGGTTAGCTCCATAAAACATATAAAGATAGATGTTTTCTAATTTCATAAACATATAAATGATAACCATAATGAGCATATCAATCATCTAATAAACATATCATTGTCCACAAAACATAAATGTAAATATATAGCTCTAACCATCATAATAGGATGTCCAAATCAGAAAATCCAAGTATCACCATAGGAGAGGGTAATACATCATCCTTCCTAGCTTCCATCTAACATCCTCATCCTCTTGTTGGCATATCTTCCATCCAATCATATCCCATCATAATGACTCTAATTGTTAGGAATGAATGTTGAATGCTTGGCAGTCATTCTATAGCAGTTATTGTTGCATTCATGACTATGATTGTCATTAATGTCAACACAGTGATCTTCTGGAGACTTGCAGAGAAGCAGACAGTGTTTTGATTAGTGCACATGGGATATTGCATTTGGAGATATGCGATGTTGAGGTTATACTCTTTGATATGTTATATGTCTATGGTTAAGAGCATAAATAGTAATTATTTTATTCATGAGAGTTATGACCATTTTGGTGGAAGCAGTATTCAGGAAGTGTTCTTGAGTAGCAGTTTTTGGAAATCGGATGATATCTCCTAATCGGGATGGAATCTAATTTTGCGCAGTTAAAGGCAAGTTTGAGACACATTGTTAGTAACGTGGTTCATAGTGAAAACTTCGAGGTCACACGAGTGAAGAGTTATTGTATCTGGAAGCTGACAGTTTTGTGTAATTTTGATGTAGCGTGTGGAAAATTTTATTTTGTAATTGTGTGCCGACTCATTTGTAATTATTTGAGTGTGGTATAAAGAAAGGAATGTTTTTCCTTTTTGATGTCAATGTGTGATGCGGTATGCATGAAGTGAAAAAAAGAGCTAAGTATGAGAGTGAAATTGTGAAGGAAGACATGCGAAGTATAGAGATCTGAAAGTGAGATCTGATGTAGCAGTGAGTGCAGTTTGGCACAATCAAAGAAGAGGTAACATATTATTCTATTGAATAATGAAAAGATTATTTGGACAGTGAGTTCAGTGATCTTACCCTGAAGCTGTTTGGGCAGTGGGTCCTTCTATCTTCCATAACCCTTAACAGGGTTAGAATCTTTTAACAGGGATTCAAAATCTCCTAACAGGGATTTATATGTACTAAATGTATTTCATAAGAATCCTAACAGAGTCCATCCTTTCACAAGGAATATTCATATTAGTGCATCTTTTCTGGGCATCATTCCCACTGGGGTTTACTCTTTGATCAAGAGGTTCCCTAGTCAACATATCTTGTGTTATTGTGTCATTGTCTATGAGTATCTTTCTATGGTTGGTAATTATATTGCTTACATGGTTAAATGTTGTTGAAGTTGATAAAAGTTATAATTATCTAATAACTGATTCACCCCCCCCCCCCCCCCCCCTCTCAGTTATCTTGGTGGACTTTACTTTCTAACAATTGGTATTAGAGCCAGGTTCTTGAAAGGAAAGTTTAAAAGCTTAAGGAGATCCATGGCGAATTTCAGGAAAGAAAGCTCTAAGTTTGATGGAGTAAATTTTGACAACTGGAAAGAAAACATAAAGACACATCTACTGTGTTTAGGACCAAGTTATTGGTTGATTACAAAGAATGATAGGACTATCATTGAAGAAGATAATCTTGAATCAAGTTCAAAAGATGAGGTAGATCTATTCATGTGTAACATACTTGCAAGAGAAGTACTTTTGACAACACTTTCAGAGAATGAATACAGTCAAGTAAAATGTTTTAAAAAATCTCATGAAATTTGGAAAGCTTTACAATCTACTTTTGAAGGTGATGAACATGCAAAGAGAGCTAGATTACATAATTGGATATGTGCATTTGAGGATATTAGAATGATGGAAGATGAATCTGTTAGAAGCTATATTGGTAGAATGTCAAAAATTGTTGCAGGGATAAAATCTTGTGGAGGATCAAAGACAGAGAATGAAGTGATATGGAAAATTCTAAGGACATTGACTCATGTATTTAAGCAGACAACACAAATGATTGAACAAGTTATACCTTATACTACGAACTTTACAAGACAGACTCTTCTTGGAAGATTGGAAGCAGCAGAAATGAACATGAGGGTATCAGGAGACTTACCTAGAATGGAGATAGCATTCAGTGCTCTTAGTGTTCGTCCTACTTTGTCAAGAAGTACTAGTGTGAGTAGAGATTATGCCAGCAGCAGATCTAGAAATGAAGAAGACAAGAAGATTGAAGAATGTATTGCCTTGCTTGTGAAAAGAGAACCAAACGGTAGGAAAATTTTTAAATGTTGGACTTGTCAAGAATATGGTCATTTTGCATCTAAATGTCCTAAGAGAGTTAAGAAGTACAGAAATAATTTCAAGCCTACAAGATCTAAGGAATGTTATTATGCTAATGATGAAGATCTTGAAACTAATATTGAAAGAACCTTGAGTGAAAGTGATACTGAGAATAATAATGAAATAGGATTTATAGCAATTAAAGAAGAGAATCCTGAATCTGATGTTAAGGAAAAAAATCCTTAGTTTCCCAAGTTGAAAAGAAAGCTGATTGGATTATAGATAGTGGTTGTTCACATCATATGACTGGAGATATGAAAAATTTCATAAAGTTTAACAATTATGATGGAGGAGTTGTTAGAGTTGGTAACAATGCACCTTGTTTGATTAAAGGTATAGGATCTATTACTCTTGATGGAAAGACTAATACTGATGATTTTTACTTTGTTGATGGATTGAAACATAATCTTTTGTGTTAGATAGTTATTTGATAAGGGATATCAAGTTTGGTTTACTGAGAAAACTTGTGTGATAAAAGATAAAGATGGAAATCTGATTGGAACTAGATCTAGAACCAAAGGTAATGAATTTCAGTTGAATCCTACTGAGATGACATGTTTGATTACTAAGATTGATGACAATTGGTTATGGCATAGAAGGTTTTGTCATATAAACTTTGATAACATTGTGAAAGTAAGTACTACACTTGCAGGAAGGGATTTGCCTAAAATTATGAAGCCTGCTAACATGATTTACAAAGAATGTGTGATGGCTAAGCAGAAGAGAAGTTCATTTCCTAGTAAGAAGTTTACATCAGCAGAGAAGTTGGAGATTGTTCATACAAACTTGAGCGATCCTACCAGGACTAGAGGATTCTACGGAGAAAGGTATTTTATGATTGTTGTTGATGATTTTACAAGAATGATGTGGATTGCATTTCTAAAAGAAAAATCTGAAGCATTTGATAAGTTTAAGATCATTAAGAATAAAGTTGAGAATGAATCTGGAATGAAGACTAAATGTTTGAGATCTGATAGAGGTGGTGAATTTACTTCTAGAGAGTTTAACACTTTTTGTGAAGTAAATAGTATTAAGAGACAATTTTCAGCCCCTAAAACACCTGAACAAAATGGTATTGTAGAAAGAAGAAACAGGTCAGTGACTGAAGCAGCAAGAGCTATGTTATTTGAGAATGATTTGGCGAAGACATTCTGGAGAGAAGCAGTGAATACAACAGTATATACAATGAACAAAGTACAAATCAGAGCAGACACAGACAAGACACCTTATGAATTATGGTTTGGACATGCACCCTCAGTTAAGTATTTTAGAATTTTTGGAAGCAAATGTTGTATAAAGAGAGATGATGGTATTGGAAAGTTTCATCCTAGAAGTGATGAAGGAATTTTTCTTGGATATTCTTTGAAAAGCAAAACATATAGATGTTACAATAAGAGAACTAAAACTATTGTTGAGAGCGCAAATGTTAAATTTGATGAGAAGTTCAAAATTCAGGAAAGAATGCTTAATTATTAATCTGATGAAGAAGCCAATCCTCAGCCTAACATTGAATCTACTGAATTATTCTATGAGAATGATAGTGAATTATTGAATGAGAATGCTGCAGAAGAAACCAGAGAGGAATCTAGAGAAGAATCTATAGTTGAAACAAGATCTGTGACTATGACACCAAACAGGTATCTATCAAGACATCATCTTGTTGAACAAGTTATTAGAAGTTTGGACAAAGGAGTTCTGACTCGTAATAAGGTATATTTATGTTTGATTTCTCAAATTGAACCTAAATCTACTAGTGAAGCTTGTGAAGATGAACATTGGATTAATGCTATGAAAGAAGAACTAGATCAGATTGAAAAGAACAAGACATGGGAAATAGTCCCTAGACCTAAAGATAAGAATGTGATTGGAACTAAATGGGTATTCAGAAACAAGATGAATGAACAAGGAGAAGTGGTAAGAAACAAAGCAAGATTGGTATGTAAGGGATACTCACAGCAAGAAAGAATTGACTATGAAGAAACTTTTGCACCAGTAGCAAGACTTGAAGCAGTAAGAATGTTTTTGGCCTATGCATCTTTCAAGAAATTTAAAGTGTATCAGATGGATGTGAAGTCTGCATTTCTGAATGGTGAATTGGAAGAAGAAGTCTACATTGAGCAGCCTGAAGGTTTTCCTTTGACCCAAGAAGGAGATATGGTATGTAAACTGAAGAAAGCATTATATGGACTAAAGCAAGCACCTAGAACTTGGTATGCTAAACTGGATAAGTATTTGTTGAAATTGGGATTTACTAAAGGAACAGCTGATAGAAATCTGTACACAAAAGAAATTGAAAATGGTTTGTTGGTTATAGTTATTTTTGTTGATGACATTATCTTTGGAGGAGAAGATGAAGCTAGTGACAAATTTGCTGATGAAATGAAGACTGAATTTGAAATGAGTATGATTGGTGAGATGAAATACTTTTTAAGATTACAGATAACATAGAATAATGATTGTATCTTTGTATGTCAAACAAAGTACTTGAATGATTTACTAAAAAGATTTGGAATGGAGAATTGTAAACCAGTTGGAACACCTATGGTTACAAGACACAAACTATCTAGCAAAGATGAAACACCAGCAGTTGAGCAGAAGAAATACAGATCCATGATTGGAGGATTGCAGTACTTAACACACACTAGACCGGTTATACAACATTCAGTTGGAATGGTGGCAAGATTTCAAGCTGAACCTAGAGAGTCACATTATGCAGCAGTAAAGAGGATACTGAGATATTTAAGAGGCACAATAGATTATGGATTATGGTATGAAAAATCTGATGATTTTACCCTATGTGCATATACAGATGTTGATTGGGGAGGTAGTGTTGATGACAAGAAAAGCACCAGTGGTAGAGCCTTTTTTCTTGGAGGAAGATTAGTTTCTTGGCTATGCAAGAAGCAGAATTGTATTTCACAGAGCACAACAGAAGCAGAGTATGTAGCAGCAGCAAATAATTGTAACCAGATAATTTGGATGAAGCAAATGTTGAAGGATATTGGAATTAAGTTTGTTGAGCCTGTTGCCATACATTGTGACAACACTAGCACAGTTAGTATCTCTAAGAATCTTGTATTACATTCTAAGACAAAGCATATAGAGATCAAATATCATGTTGTATGAGAGAAAGTTGCTAAGAAAGAAGTCAGACTGGAGTACATAAGCACAAAAAAATAGATAGCAGACATATTTACTAAGCCTTTGCCTAAGGATACATTTGAGTATCTGAGAGGTATGCTTGGGGTTATGCCCCAGCCTACTTTTGAGTAATGATGCAGTTGGTTGCATCCGTCTAGTGGTATATGAGCCCTATCTTTCTTCTGGATTGGATGTTGGTACTTCCTCTATGGGGGAGTATGTGTATCTGAGCTGAGTCATGAGGACTCTTGTGAATGTATTTTCTGAACAGTGTCTTTTGACATTGAGTTGTTGACATAGTGATGAAATTTTTGTCATTGATGTCGATGGGGGAGAAGTGTACATGAAAAACCACTTGTACCATCTATTGGAGAGAACTGAACAGGATAACGAAGCAAGATTTGATTGATGAAGAGGATTTGAAGAAGCAGTGTTGCAGTATTGGATTTTTGGAACATTAGATGTTTTTCATCTATGTTGTCATCACTGCCAATGGGGGAGATTGTTAGGAATGAATGTTGAATGCTTGGCATTCATTATGTAGCAGTTTTTGTTGCATTCATGACTATGATTGTCATTGATGTCAACACAGTGATCTTCTAGAGACTTGCAGAGAAGCATATAGTGTTTTGATTAGCACATGTGGGATATTGCAGTTGAAGATATGCGATGTTGAGGTTATACTCTTTGATATGTTATATGTCTATGGTTAAGAGCGTAGACAATAATTATTTTATTCATGAAAGTTATGAGCATTTTGGTGGAAGCAGTATTCATGCAGTGTTCCTGAGTAGCGGTTTTTGGAAATCGGATGATATCTCCTAATCAGGATGGAATCTAGTTTTGTGCAGTTAAAGGGAAGTTTGAGACACATTGTTAGTAACGTGGTTCATAGTGCAAACTTTGAGGTCGCACACATGAAGAGTTATTGTATATGGAAGCCGACAGTTTTGTGTAATTTTGATGTAGCATGTGGAAACTTTTATTTTGTAATTGTGTGCCGACTCATTTGTAATTATTTGAGTGTGGTATAAAGAAAGGAATGTTTTTCCTTGTTGTTGTTTATGTGTGATGCAGTATGCATGAAGTGAAGAAAAAAGCTAAGTATGAGAGCAAAATTGTGAAGGAAGACATGCGAAGTACAGAGATTTGAAAGTGAGATCTGATGTAGCAGTGAGTGCGGTTTGGCATAGTCAGAGAAGAGGTAACATATTATTTTTTTGAATAATGAAATGATTATTTGGACAGTGATTTTAGTGATCTTACCCTGAAGCTGTTTGGGCAGTGGGTCCTTCTGTCTTCCATAACTCCTAACAAGGTTAGAATCTTTTAACAAGGATTCAAAATCTCTTAATAGGGATTTATATGTACTGAATGTATTTCATAAGACTCCTAACAGAGTCCATCCTTTCACAAGGAATATTCATATTAGTGCATCTTTTGTGGGCATCATTCCCACCGGAGTTTACTCTTTGATCAAGAGGTTCCCTAGTCAACATATCTTGTGTTATTGTGTCATTGTGTATGAGTATCTTTCTATGGTTGGTAATTATATTTCTTACATGGTTAAATGTTGTTGAAGTTGATAAAAGTTATAATTATTTGATAACTGATTCACCCCCCCTCTTAATTATCTTGGTGGACTTTACTTTCTAACACTAAATACATGAGAAATCCTAAGTAGGGGGCACTTATTCCTTGGAGACTTTCTCACATCGATCTTCCAAATCCTTATCTTCCATCTCCCCATCCAAATCATTCCTCTATCCAAATCCTCAGTAATCTGTCATCCAATCTCCCCAAGCATTCCTCTATCCGGTCCTCAAGAAAATCCGTTATCCAAATCTCCCAGTAGCTCTCCCATCCAAATCCAAATCTATCTCCATCCAAATCTTTCAACAGTTCCTCCATCCAAATCCCAAGCATTTTCCTCCATCCAAATCCCTCAGCATTTCCTCCATCTTGCCATTACTTGGTTTCTTCCCTTGTCATTGGTATCTAGCTATAGGCTACCCCCATACAATCCCATGTCATTCATCAATATTCAAATCATTCCTAGTAGTCTTCCAACATATTCCAATCCTATCCAAATCCTCTAGCTATCCAAATATCTAAGATCAAGCCAATCTATCTAATCCAAATCCTTAGTCTTGTTCCTATCCTAGTTGCAAGTCTTGATCTCAATCCAATCATCATCATCAAGATGTGTCCTTCCCAAATCCATGTCATTTCAAGACACATCATCCCTCAACCTATCTACCATCAGTCCATCTTGGTTTTCCAGCCCAGCTGGGGCATCATCTTGCATATCTTTGCAGCTTTAGCTTCATCCCCAGATTCCTTGTACATTCTATCCTGAGTCTTGTACCATAGCGTCAGTTGTGTCCCCACTAAGCTCATTTGTACATATGTGTCTTTAGGTCCCATCCCATGCATCAGTCAGCCTTTGAGTCATCGTGACCTAATCCAGCTTAGCACTTCAACAATCATTCCTTGGTCCTTTTTGAGGTTTGAGTGTCTTACCTATCTCTTGTCATAGGAATCCTTATCCACTCATCTGCTTCTAGCCAATCCTTTGAGCTACTCAATTCTTATCCTAAATCAGAATCATCCTAGTACTACCCTTTGACATAAACTTTGTCTAGGGAATCTTGTACTTGTCTTTGTAGGCCTCATCATCTCGAGCAAGAGATTGGCATACACTAGTGAGAATATTGTCTTCTAAAGATCATCAGTCTATCTTAGGCTGACAAATCCAATCCTATCCTATATGATCCTACATTAGGAAGCAACAACTCATCCCCGACGCTTCGCAATCTCCCACCAATCACACCGGGTCTGTGACGATGTATCCTTCCTCACATTCAAACCAAATCTTTCCACCATCAAACCAGATCAATCATCCTCCATCATCCTACCTATGGAAAAAGGTTTTGTGAGATACTTGTTATTTTATTTGTTCCTTTGGATCTTTTGCAAATCTTTTGGGCCCTGTCCGGTGTAAATATCTTCCCTTCTATTGTACATATCATCGCGTCTTGTTCTACATATCCTTGTCAGTCCTACAACATCATTTGATCAGATAATCTTGTCTCATCCATCCTTGTACTTTAGCAACATCAATTGTCAACTATCCTTGATCACAACGATTATTCTTTGACTCATCATTTGCCAGGGAACAACAACACTCATTCTCCCTATCAGCGTGGGTCTTCACAAATGTATGCTTCTGTATTGTTTGGCCTAAGCCTAATCACAGGTTCACACAGATGTATCCTCCCTGTCTGACCTAATCTTCCACCAATCACACTAGGTCTGTGACGTTTTATCCTTCCTCACGTTCGGACCTAATCTCCCCCCATCAATCAAATCAATCTCTCTCCTTGGCAAAGGATGTCTTTTGGAGTTATCATGTTGACCTTGGATTTTGTCCTTTGGGTCTTGTTTATCTTTTACGACTTCGTGTTGTCCTCTTCTCAAAGTCAGCGCGATCCTTTATATCATGGTGTGCAGCGAATGAGGATAATTTGGGGCAAGGTCTTTTGATCTTTTGCTTCTGCCTGTGAGTCAGTCGTGTGTTTTTTGTTTCTCCAGCATCGTTTCCACCATGCCTCCTCCAGGTTTTATGTGTGATGTTGGGGAAACCCTTTGCGTATTTTTAGCGTCAGTCCTATGCAACGCTAGTGACAAGGCCTTGTGTTCTTTTGTATCCTAGGTAGGTCTCTAGCATTGCTATATCAAACTAGGTTGTGCTCTCTAAAATATCCAACACTTGGAGCTCCCTAAATCCCCCATCCAGCATCATATAGATTAAATCTTGCATCTTGCATCTTCATATAGCTTCATCCTACATCCTGCATCTCACCATCATATTGCATTCATGCATCTTTTCTCTTGGAAGGTCGTTTGTTTATTCCCCCTCCTTCCTACTCATTTCCCTTCTGTGTTCTTTTCGAGAAAATTCCACAAAGTTTCCTCTTTGTGTTATTTTCTCGAGGGGGCACAACCCCTTATCCTCTAAATTCTAGTCTGTGGCATCTTATTTTCTTGTCTTTGACGTCACGCCACTTGCAGCATCGCATCAAAGAGGGGCAAAATGTATACACCTAAAAAAATTCATTAAAAAATAAAAGTATTTTTATTTTTCGAAAGAACCTGATGACATCATCATTTATTAATTAATTTATTTATTATTATTTTTATGTCATTACCCTTCTCCTATTTTAATTAAACACATTTAATTAAGATATCCCATCCCCAAAATATTTAAATCTAATTTAAATATTTAAATCCCTATTTATTAATTATTGGTTAATAAATATTGTCACATTCCTTAAATAAATTTAACATTTATTTAAAAGCCTAAATCCTAGAAATCTTCTAGAAATCCCCATAACCCCTAGACTCTTTTAAAAATTTCTAAATCCTTATCCTAATCTTGGTCCATTCAACTCATGAAAGTCAATCATTATCCCTTTGACTCAACCCCTAACCAAAACCCAAACCCTAACTCTCCTTCCTTACCCACACCCTTAGGAAATCCTATAAATAGTCTCTCTTCCAAGAGCAATCCATTAGATTAGTTTTCATCATTTATGCATTGTTATCATGAGTATTTTTAGCTAGATCATATTAGCTTAAATCCTAATTGTTAGATTTCTTCATGTTTCTTCATGTTTTCTAACACATATTAGCTTAGAATAATGAATTGAACCTAGTTTCTTTCATTGTTTTGCATACCATATCATCATTATCATCTTTCATTTGGATTAAAATCTATCTAGCACAATCATCCTTGCATCAAATCTTCATTTCAGCATCATTTGGATCCTTGAAACCTTAGGGGCAAATCACGTGTTCTATACATGTTTTGTGCCACTATGGGGTTTTTGTGGTATCTAATCAATCCCAATCCATCCTAAAAAGCATTAGGGACATGCTCCATGTGTTTTGAGAGCACACCCACATCCCTAAAGTGAGAGCAAATCAAACGGTGATAGGGTGCTCCCGTTGAGCTCTATCTGAGGTGTCTTAGCAAATTGTTTTTACTATATGTTAGGGATATGATGTTTAACTAATGTTTGAATGTCTAAGTTTGTTCCTAACAGGTTAGTTTTGCTCTTATCACAATATAATTATAATTAACAAATTCAATTTCATTAAATCAATTTCCAATTCTAATTTTTAAATGAAATTATGTAAATGTGATTTTAAACATCTAATTGTATCAATAATATTAATACAATTAATACAATTAACAAAATCAATTTCATTAAATCTAATTTTAAACATTAGGAGACCTAAATATGGCAGCATTGTTATCCATAGTAAAAATAAATGTTATATTTAAAATTAAGTATTAAAATAGCAACAAAATGAATCTAATATTAATTTCATTAATACAATTAACAAAATAAATTTCATTAAATCAATTTCTAAATCTAATTTTAAACATTAAGAGACATTAAACATTCATATTAAAAACATGTATACAAATATGACGGCAATATAACATTTAAAATTTAAAATTAAAATATGAAAAGGAAATATAATATTTAAAATTAAGAATTAAAATATGTAACAAAATGAATCTAAAAATCTAAAAATATGGCACATTGCCATCCATATTAAAAAGAAAACTAATATTTCAAACTAAATATTAAAATACTAATAAATTAAGATTTATAATACAATTCCTAAAATAGTTTATAAAAAAACTAAATCTAATAAAATACAATCCCTAAAATAATTTATATAAAAACTAAATCTTAAAATCTAAATCTTAAAAAATTATATAAAAAGTAAATCTAATAAAATTATATAGAAACTAAATCTAAATCTTTAAAACATTAAAATTATGGCGTCATTGTCATCATAATCTAATATTTAAATTACTAATTCTAATATTTAAAACAAATTATCTACCATTAATATTGAAATTAGTAAATCTAACATTTAAAATAAATAAAGCTGATAAATAAAATAGTAAGGGCTTCAATTTTTTGTTTTCAATACAAATTTTATAAATCAAATATTAAAAACTAAATCTAATAATCTAATTATATAAATCTGATAATCTAAATCTAATAAAGCTAATATTTTAAATTTAATAAATTTATATATAAACTAAATATAATAAATTACTAAAATATTAAAATTATGACCTTAATATTAAAATTACTAATTATATTATCTAAATCAAAAAAAATAATAAATATATTAAAACTATATGCAAATAAAATTAAATATTTATTTTAAAATGATAAACTTCCAAATGAGATCCTCCAAAAACCTCTTAAAAAACTTTCCAAAACATTCTTTTATAAAATTAGAGTGACTCTTCATTTCTCACAACTGACCATTCATAATCTCTTGGTTCACATTCATGTTCTCCGTGCAAAAAATTTAACAAAAAAATATGTTAAATGCCTATTGGTAGACGGGGCCACCACCCCCTTCCACCAACAATAAAGTGGTACGGAGGCCACGCTGCAGGTTGCTGCCGGGAGACTGGCAGCGCCCAATGCTGCCCGACAACGGCAGCCGGTTGCCGCGTGTGCCCCGCAAACTGTGCAAACGCCTATTGTATTTTATTAATTTTGGAATTGTATTATTAATTTTTATTTTATTTTTTAAATAATAGGTGGCACTTTTTCGTAAAGGACCTGTTTCTTTAAACATATCTCATTTAAAGAAATGAAACATTCTTAGTAAATGAAAAATATATATATATATATAATTTGGAGACATGAAACAGTAGCAACTGTTCGGAGCCAGAAATTTGTAATGCTTAAGATAATATTATGAAACATTCATTGCAACGAAGAGCACTGGTTGAAATCTTAAAAAGATAAGAGCATGAAACATTCATTTAAACACAAACAACTGCTTAGAGCCTAAAAGTTGATGTTACTTGAGATAAGAACTGTGATTAAGGTAACAATTTTTTTCCCAAAAAGAATTGAAAAGTAATTGTAGAATTACAAAGGAACATAATATTCCGCCGCTGGGTGGGGGAGTGAGTAGGCCCCAAAAAAATTGTGGTACAGGTTTGGGGGAATATTACAAAACTACTTACAACCTATGATGGTTTTTCTAATTTGATATAATCTTTGTATCAACCTGACTGATTCATGTATTAATCAAAACTCAGGACAGTATTGTATTTACAGTTTGCTGCTCAAATTAGTTTCCAAAGTTGTGCATCCCAAGTCCTCCATAGCATGCCTCAGAAACACTTATGGGACATTCTGTAACAAAACTACCTTTAAAAATTGCTTTCATCAGATGAGAAGTCCTTCAAGAATTTAACAATCATAGGTTTGTCAGCATCTTTCAATGATCTTACTCCTTGACAAATTCGAGTGTAGAGTTTTTCAAGTTCTGAGATTCCATAACCTTCAGTACATTTCACAAAATTCTGTTCTATTGATTCAATCTGTTCTGTCAAATGCTTGCTTATTGGCACTTTGGGAGAGGATTTGCTTTCACCATCCTCGAATTCTGCATTGGTGCTTTCTGCAACTTCTGTTGGAGCAAGCGGTTGATTCATTATATCATCTTGATTATTTGCCTCACATTGCCACACACCTTTAAACGCCTCAGTTGTCACACTACCATGATGGCATTTTACTGGAAGAGAATTCTGCCCAGGAGTATCAATATCCATGGGTTGTGATCTGTCCTCAGAAAATGGATCAGGGTTCCCAGCCACAACTTTACCTGTAGAAAAAAAAGCAACATGAATCGGTTGGGCAACAGGATTTGAAGGAAAATTTGTAGCTGAATCCTCTAACAGACGAGTTGGCCCACCCTGAGCAGCAATTTTATCGCAGAAGGCAACTAGTGTAGGATCCATTTGAGAAAGCATGCCAAGAACCTGATTATGAGTAAGACCAAGGATTAGCAAAGTGAACATTAATGCTTACTACTTGACATAAACATTTAAACTTCAATTACTGTATGTCTCTATTAGCATGTTTAACGATACCGCATCCTTTAGTGCATATGCTCTGCTGACAATTCGAGCTCCATTGTAGTCATCACCATTATATGCCTGTTATGCATAGTAATGATAATTAGGACTGAATAGAAAACAAATCTTTGTTTCACCCAACAAAGCTGCTAGGATTGTAGGCATGTCAAATCATGCTTACTTTTGCATTGGCCGGAATTAGTTCCACATCTTGCAGGAATGCTGAGCATGTCAAGTAATGCCGATTATCCACACGCTGCAGTAGAGTAGTGATATCCATTGGATTTTGAACTATTGAAGAATAGTCAGGAGCATCTTCATCCATGACAGGGTAATGGAAGACACTGAACCGTTTTTCACATAGAATCCTGCACATTGTATGTGCATACATATAAGCACTCAAAAATCATTTTCACTTGGTAAACACATCCTCAACAAATGAATCAAGTAATGATCGATGCATCACTACAAAACCTGCTGCAGACATCCCGAAGACACATTCGGATTCGTCGAATAGCATGCTCCTCTGCTTCTGCCTTGGCACTTAGCTCAGTTTCACTTGGTCCCCTAGCTGTTTTTGGTACCTTTGGAAGTTCAGGAACAGAACCATTTTTTTTAGGAGTAATTACTACTTGTTGATCAGGGATAGTAAGAACAGCATCAACTAATTCCGAGATGAATCTACACCTGTCCTCGGAACTTGGTTTTTCTACCTGGTAACTGCACAAAAGCAAAAGAATGTTTAGCATCCATTGCTTATCAACCACACCAGATTATTGCCCAGAAAATCAAACCAGTTGATATGTACACATTTTCTCCAAACGGAACAAATCCAAGCTGAAATTTAGAATCCTAGAACTCTTGGCCAAATTTACTCTCCAATTAAGAAAATAATATGAAAAGATTATAAGAACACGGCTACAACCCACCCCAAAGAACCTACTTCACTGTTTATGCAGTCTCATTATCTCATCTTAATACCCAAGGGACCAGAATTCATTGTGCCCAAAGTATTACAAAACAATTTAGAAAATAAAACGAAAAGATTACAAGAACCCAGAGCTACAATTCCAAGTTTCTGTAACCACAATGTACCTGCTTATTATTTATGCAGTCTCATTATCTCAATATCCAAGGGACCAGAGTTCATCTTGCCCAAATTATTACAGAACAATTTGGAACTGAAATTCTTGTTTATTAATGGCATGGCAAGGTTAATTTGCTTAGTTCATACTGTAACCTTAAGTTTTTGTCATGTCATTCTCTTTGCCAGCCAAACATGTAGTCCCTTATTAGATGGAAAGAGAACACAATAGCTTTTAATTTGAGAAATCTAAACTTTTAGGATCCCAACTTCAAATATTAGCATCCTCCATCTACTAAAATTCATTTCTGTTTTGTTTGATCAGAATGAGCATCAAACCACCAACTTAACAACTGCAGCAGAAGCTCATTTTGAAATTAGGGGTGGAAGAAACTGTATGCTGCACAATGAGTCTATAAGTAACACCAATGTTGCGCCATGGAATATAAAGATCACTCAGAAGAGAATTCACACATCATTCATGGCAAACATATATTTGAAATGATGGCAATAATTAAAAAGGTATGTCAGAAAGAATAGTTTTAAAAAGTTGGACATGATTTGTAATTTTCATATTAAAACCAACTCTTTGTGAAATTCATATTATAAGACACTCCTTAATATTGTACAGTGCGCAATGACCAGATGATGTAAACGTATTTTGTAGAGGCACACAGAGAATCCAGAATGAGGCAGGGTATCTACACCTTGTTGAACAAATTCATAATGACATAAAATAATTGGAAAAGTAATCCTCCGGGGGATTTCCGCAAGGGAGATCTCATTCACCAAATTATTGTCTAAAGATTTTACCTTCTATTATACTGAACCAAAATAAAATTTGTAATGCATACAAGGTGCACCAGATACCACAGAAATCATGTACATTCAGTTCAATGACAAATTCAATTTATACAGAATCAGAAGCTAACGAGGTACCTGCTACACAATATTATACAGATTGGATTCACATGCCTAAGCATAATATTGAAAAACCAGTCAGGAAAAAGATAAATAATAAAACAATGATGTCATTGATACGTACATATAGCGACGACCAAACAAGGATGCAGCTTCTCCATCCAAATCGTCAGAGGGCACAGTGGAGGTTGCAAGTAGTAGTACAGGAAGGTCTGATGGCAGTTCTTCCAGTATAGTCAGTAGAACAGCTCTTAGCTGATCATGGGCCTATGAAGCTCAGTGAAACAAACAAAATCAGAAATATAGTCATTTTAGGAAGCTCTAGAAATAAAAAGAAAGTATGAAGTGTACTAATTTAAAGATTTACAGACCGTCTCCCACCAAAGTTGAAGTTGAGGCAAATACAAGATAGAAGGAGTAATCCTCATTGCTTCTCCCACAATATGCACCAGTGCTTCCTCAGGGGACTTTGCACTTGAATCAGACAAAAGTGATGGAAGTCCAAGAGAATACACAGGGAAGCTCTCTAATTCATGTAATACTGCAGGGGCAATATGGTCCTGGCAAGAATAGTACAAATATAGCATCTTTCAGAAATTTAGCTACCTTACAAGCCAGCCAATTCAAAAGTTTAAAAAACAGACTCATGTTATAGATGTGTAAACTTCTAAAAAAAGAATCTTCTAACCATACCAAGCCAGCACCCTCCTGCCCACAAAGTAAAAGTCTTGATCTGTAAAATGAGGGAATAGAAAAACCATAGGGAAATCCAAGCAACTTGGAAAAATTGTGAGAACTGTCCTTCAATGAATCGTTTTGATCACCCTTGGCCACTAAGTGGAAGATATCAGAAATATAATTTCTGATTATTTTTAGATGTCCTTGTAAGCATGGAGCTATTACTGGGGACAACGGCCTTGACTGTACTGTTGTGCCTCTATGGGCAGCAGGAGTAATAGTAGACATAGCTTCTAAGAAATCAAGCTTCTCTACTTTCACAGAGTCCACATCTACGACAAACTGATCATCACTAGTGTATACTTGAGGATACTTCTCACGGAAGGCCCTAATTGCAGCTTCTGTGCACAAAGCTTTTAAATCAGCGCCACAATACCCCACACATGCTGCTGCTAATTCCATTCTCCACTCATGAGACAATGGATTCTTCCACTTTCTTGTGTGGATCTTTAATATCTCAGCTCGTGCTTTACAATCAGGTAAGGAAAATACAAATTCACGATCAAACCGACCAGGCCGGCGAAGAGCTCCATCAATAGCATCAATCCTGTTTGTAGCTCCAATAAGCACTACTTGACCTCTAGAGTCTAGACCATCCATTAGAGCAAGAAGTGTAGACACAATAGAATTGTGAATTTGTTCTTGTTTACTAGACCTTACTGGAGCAAGACCATCTATTTCATCAAAAAATATTATGGATGGTTGGTTCCTTTGAGCTTCTTCAAAAAGCAATTTCAGTTGCCGCTCAGCTTCCCCAACCCACTTGCTGAGCACATCAGCTCCCTTTCGCATGTAGAAGTTTATTTTCTGTCCTGCCTTGGAAGCTGCACAAGCTAAAGCCCTTGCAATCAACGTTTTTCCGGTTCCAGGAGGACCACACAATAAGACTCCCCTTGGAGGAGAGATGTGAAATGCATCAAAGAAATCGGGATAGAGAAGAGGGAAAAAAACCATTTCTTTCAGTGCATCAATGTGGTCAGAAAGCCCTCCAATATCATCAAAACTCACTGTTTCATCAACCTGCAAGGGTTGAATGTCAGCTCCACCTTTTGAACTAGGACCAGCAGTTTGTGCACCTACACCTCCATAACCAAAAGGATAATCTTGGTGTCCCCATCCAGATGCTGCAACATTCAAACCCCATGCAGTTGTGCTATGCATGTCAAGTCCGCTACAAACCCATTGCTGACCAAAGTTTCCGTTTCCCCCACACATCCATGAAGCAACAGGACCCTGATCCATCTCATCCACAAGAAGAGAATCATCTGAATCATCAATTCTTGGTGCACAATGACGTTTGTATGTCCTTGAGCCACTTCGTTTCGCATCACGTGCATTTTTGGTTCCCATTCCTTTATGCAATACTTTACGCCGTTGCTTTTCGTCTTTTTCAGGAGAAAACCTCCTCACCTCAGTGCGATTTCGAAGAGCATACCGTCTTCTTCCTTCTTTTTCTTCACCCTCCTCGCCCTCTCCCTCAACTTCATTTTCTTCGTCTTCCTCTCCTCCATCCCCAGCCTCAACCTCATCTCCATCATCTTCCTCCTCTGAGGATTCCTGATCTTCAGAATCTTGAGAAGAATCTTGGATGGTTGACTTTGTTGACCTCCGAGACCGAAGTCCTCCTCGCCGTGGCAAAGGTGCAGTATCTCTTGTCTTCTTCTCTCGTGTTCGAATGGTCTGCTCATCCTGACTAGGGTTCTCAACATTAGTAGTAGATGGCTGATATGTTTGTCTCTGCATCCATTGATACCCAAACCTATTATATATGCAATAAATTATTGGGCTTACCTTCCCAAATAAGCAGAAAGCAGTACAAACAACAGAAACAATGGAGATTGGAGAAAATCCTACCATCAGATCTGCATCCTCTAAGTCTCTGTTATCTGTTTCATAATCCTCTAAATTGACAGATACTTTCCTCTTTCTGGTAGAACGGCATAAAGCGAACGTATGTGACTGCCAGTATAAGCAATTTCAGGATACAAATTTAATCATGAAATATGCCTACATATTTGACAATGGAATGAGCACAAATTTCATGGAAAGAACAGCTGAGTAT
Organism: Chamaecyparis obtusa; assembly: GCA_027943335.1. Classification (NCBI taxonomy): domain Eukaryota; kingdom Viridiplantae; phylum Streptophyta; class Pinopsida; order Cupressales; family Cupressaceae; genus Chamaecyparis; species Chamaecyparis obtusa. Next base: position 2,747,233 of record BSBK01000092.1, read on the forward strand.
TCTCAGGACTCTATCAATTACCTCCACATTCATGTGCTCTTTCTGAATTGAAGGACCGCAAGTTTTATGGACCTGGGAAAAGAATTCAAAATAATATAGAAGCTTTTACAAGATAAATGAGAAATCAACAATGATCTACATAACAGAGCATAGGATGGCGGGAATAAGAATAAATATATTACAACAAAAAATGAAAGCACAATACAGTCATCTGTGCCAAATGGAACGCTAAAGAACATGAGCATCCTGAAACGAAGAAGGAAATAGACTCAGTCTAGAATTTACATAAGCAAACCATAGAGCTTTAGTACTAAACTTGACTACGCTGCTGACCATAGAACCTAGACTGGTAACAGAAAAATCAAAAATATAAAGCGCACATCAGACAAGTGCTGTAATTCATTAGCTTAAATGAGCTGCAACTTGTGGAGGAAACTGCTGAAAGCCATCCTCAAGCTAGCGGGCTAGAATGGCCAAAAGGGAAGCAGAAGCTGTGAACTACAACTTGGAAAACACCAGTTCCATGGGACACATCCCACACCAAATCCAGCCATTTGCAGGATGCAGAGGATGTTTCTGAGACGTCTCCCTTAAAAAAAGGGCATTCCAAAAGACCCCTTGTTTTGGGGACCGGAGACAATGGGAGGAAACTGTTGAAAGCCATACTCAAGCTAGCAGGATAGAATGGCCAAAAGGAAAGCAGAAGCTGTGAACCACAACTTGGAAAACACCAGTTCCATGGGACACATCCCACGCAAAATCCAGCCATTTCCAGGATGCAGGGGATGCTTCTGAGACGTCTCCCTTAAAAAGAGGGCATTCCAAAAGACCCCTTGTTTTGGGGACCGCAAGGAGACAATGGAATGTCTCCGGGACTTGTTGAATCCCCTTCATCTAACAGCCAAAAAAAAGGATTTTTTTTTAAATCAAGCATTTTTTAAATATTCAAGCCATGAACATTCACCCTTATGGTTTGATGACCACAACATCCTAAGCACTCGCAAAAAAGAATAAATTAAGACCCCAGCCTCATTCCAAACCAATATCACATTTCAAAAGCAGTAAGCAAGGCTGCAAGTCACAACAGCAAGTTGCAACAGTGAAAATTAGAAAGGCTTCAAGAGTAAGTATTAGGATAGGAAAGTGAGAACATTAGCCAAGTTATTAGATGAGTGCAAAAAGGGTGTGCCCCATGAATGTCTGTGTAGTTCCAAACACCATAATTTGGCAATGGTGACAATGATCCAACCCTTGACACCCGCCCAATACGACAAGGACCTTGCGACGGGCACTACCCCAGGTCCCCCATGAGAAGCGCTAACCCTCAACCCCACAGGGGACACTAACTCTCGATCCTGCTACAGGCACAACCCCAAGGCCCTGAAAGAGGCACTGCTCCTTGAACCCTATCCGCATGTCCCAAGACTTCATGGAATCTGCAAAAACACTAAGCTACTGGTTCTGGATCAAGTTCCAAGATAGCATCAAAATTTAGGCACATCTAATTTTGGGTTGGCGATATAATGGTTGTTTTTCCCAACTTAAGATTCCACCATCCACACATACATATATGTATGTATGGGTGGGTGGATGGATGGATGGATGTATATGCATAAAATATTAAAAATATATGCATATAATATATTAATATAATATGTTAACATATAATTTTAATATTATATTTATATTAAATAAATTATAATATAATATATAAACATAACCAATAATAGCTCCTGAGAACATATGACCAAGATTGCGGCAAGTCTTGCAACGCACCCCAGTCCTACTGAATGAGAATAATTAATCAATTTTCTTACTCAATATATAATAGCAGCAAGACCATTAGTCAGGCATCAGTTAAAGTATTTTGATGGTTAAGATATCCTGAAGTGGAAGATAAAATTTCATCAGTCAATGAATAACCTCCATTCAGTGAGGCTCTATCTATAATGGCCTTCTTCCCACGATCTCAAGCCAGCTCGGAGGAGGGGAAGCATTTTAAGTTTTTATTCGCCATCAAGCGCAGGATGAACACCTATCCCCTTGTTCTAATGGCCTTTGTAATGTGCATTTGAAATGGTAAAACATTTTTATTTGTGAGCTTTCTGACTCCTCCGATAGAAAAGTTTCAACATTATTTTAAGAAAACCTTGAGCATTATTGGGGGTTTTTTCATGGGTACAGCCTGGGTTTGCTCAAGACAGACCCACAAGGGACCTTAAGCAAACCCAAGTTTCCTGAACCCAAACTATCAGAACCGAATTTGTGCAATACATGGGCCTAAATAGGAGAACCTAGTAGCATAGAAAAAACAAAGCAATTGTACCTGCTGAAAATATGGAAGTGGCTACAGTGAGCAGAATTCATAAAGCTAGAATGAGGCTCAACCGTTGCTGGACAAGGGAAATACTAGGGACCACATGCAAGGGAGAAGCTAGCCATAAACCTCATTAAAATATCTTTAGAGGCAACCAACCAAAACATTAGACACATGATACAAGAGGGCTATAGGCTTCCTACCTAATCTAGCATAACAAGGCAGCAAGTTATTAGTGATATCTCCTTGGAGGTTATCTGCCGAGTACCTCTACATAGTTTTGGGCCTTTGGCAGACTACTTCCAATTGATCTTCATCTAGCCCTGGGTATTTGTTTTTATCCTATAGATTTTTTAAATTTTTTATTTTTTTTGTAGGGAAAAGCGGGTAAAGATACTCTAGGAGGCAGGGTCACTGTTGCGGGAGAGCAGGACATGACTCAAACTTGTCAAATCATTGATAAAATCCCAGGTAATCTAAAATAGGACCACATCCCACAACACTCCTTTAGATTATTGTATTGGTATAAGATATTGTACTTCATGGAATATTTTCATACTGAATTCATCAATACAATGAATTTTCCATGTGCAGTCATTGCTTTAATGACTGGTCTTATAAATGTTGCCAATAATCACAAGACAAGGACACCCGAATGGACAGAAGCATACCTAATGTCAGTGATTATTAGAAAATCCAACACTATGGCTTTTCCATCCTCTAGCCTCTGTCCCAATCAAGAAAGCTTTTGCTGCATGCAATTGCTTGCAAGTTGAAAATCTTAGTTGTATCACAATTATTATCATTGTGGGATTTATCAGAACCGGGGATTTGTCAGTGGTAAGCACTCTGTACTTCCTTATTTCAGTGTCTTTATAGTGAATCTTGTTTGTTATGGGCCACCGAGCAAGATTTTGATGAACATTTAGTTAGAAAAGGAGGGAATATCACCTCTATAATCACCACTGATAAATGTTAGCATGAAAAGAGGTCTTGTCAAACTAGTTAGCTTTCAGCCTACTTAGTAGATTCCTATTCATACTACACTCAAACTCACTAGGAAGTTATTAAGACTTTTGTCACACCTCATTTAGACACACCAAGTATCCCAACACTTATCCATAGAGTCCTACACTTGGGTTGTCAAAGTTTGACTTTACGTTCTCACCTTCTCACCTCTTCATTAGCCTACACAAGTGTTAACCTTGGTTGATTCCACAAGGTTTTTTACCCATACATGATTCGAGACATATCATACCTAGAATCAGCAAAGGAAATGGCCAAATCAGTAACTTAGATAAAAAGTGGTTGAAGAGTCCTTAACCTAGGAAAGCCAAATCAGAGAGGGTCAAGAAAATCATTTTCAATGATACATTTGCCAAATATTCGGAGCATATCAGCAAGGTAATTTTTATTCTATTATTTTAAATAATATTATCAAGTTACAATTTGCTTATTTTTAAAAAATTGATATTTTAAATTACTGATTTTTTTTCTGATTTAGTTTAATTTTCTGGTTTTAATTTCATATGTTCTGTTACTTTGGGTGCTACAAACAATGGTTGGGTTTCTACAGTTGGTGGATGGGAACAAAAACCCCATGAGGTATGTACCTCCAAGACCCAAGAGTCAATTCAACATTTCTATGAGTCAAATAAAAACAAGTCGGACCCCATCTAGCACATTATTGATTAGACATTGAGCCAAGAATTCCAACATATTCATGCTGCTTCCTACCATTTAAACCCTAAGTTTTTCATCTCCAATTTATTCAAAGGAAACAAGGACGTTTTCAATGGGTCAAATAAAACCAAATAAGAACCCATCCAGCACATTACAGATTAAAAGTTAACTGACTACTATAACATGTTCATGTTGCTGCCTATTATTTAAACCTTGAGTTTTTCTTGTCCAATTTATTCAAAGCAAACAATGATATTCTAGATGGCCTCAACATGTGCATGGTGAGGATGGTTCTCGGTGAGAACCGTGGAGACATCATACATGAAGAGTTACACATTTATAAGGGAGACGAGTGGGAATGTTGTTTTCTTCACCTCTATGCATTTGAAGGAGAGCCATTTGCAGCCATGTATGAAAACATATATGATTAATCTGCAGCTAAGTTGCCCAATCAATATTAAAGATATGTACAAGTACATGGGCATGGTCTGCTGGTACAACAAGAAAATTTGGAGCTAGATATATTCGAGTATGTCCACACAACAAACATATGAAATGATAAATATATACATATTTGCAACCTAAAAATAAGGACTAAGTTTAGAATACCAATAGCAAGCATATGCTAAACAAAAGTACCATAACTTTTACAAATTTGAAAAGATAAACTAATACAATATCAATTTATTTAAACTTGAATGTCCTAATAAACACTCATCATTCAATAGAATAATACGATCAATGGTCAGCAAGGCTGCAACTCTACTTTATGATTTGACAAATTATTTGTTCCTTTGGCATAAATGCAATAATAGCTAACCTCTTTATATTCTAACAAACTTGTTTCAGACTGACATAGCAACGGCAAGATTATCAATTTTAACTAGCGGAATGTGTGCTTTTTATTCGTTATTTTTTCAAGAATTGTATTGTGTGGATAGAGATATAGGCAACATTATACCAGCTTATGAGAGAAAACAGTCATGAATATTTGTTAAGAGTGCCATTCCAATCTGATATGTATATGCAGAAAATTGGAGGCTATTGTCAAGAGTCCATGGTTCTATGAGGATTAAAAATGTTCTAGGTTGAAATAACAATGCCTATGCTTGGCTATGAGTGTCTTTATTTGAAACAGAATACCTCTTATTTGTTGTTTCCTAACTCATCAAACAAGATGCAAATCAAAGTTCCCAGACTCAGACTCGACAAGGCCAACTCGACTCGTGACTCGTGACCCGTGACTCATGACTTGGCAAAATGGTTCAGCAAAGTAAAAAAACCCATGAAATTTAAAGATTTTTAACTGGGATACCGGGTTCGCACATTGGACCCTCAAACCGGATCTGGGTGTGCACCGGGTCCGGGTCCTCATAATGGTCCGTGCAGGGTCCGCCCGGGTCCGAACCACCACAGACCTATGCGGACCCACAGGTCCAAGTATGGACCCCACGCGGACCTGGGGGTAGCCAGCATGGACCCAGGAGGACCCAACGAGGACCCGCACGGACCGCCAAGGACCCGCGACAATCAAGTGAAAGGGTGGGGCCAAAACACATTAAAATGACATTTTTTTAATTATTTCTTAAACATTGAATCATGTTACAACTTTCAAACTTTCATGAACTATATTTTAATTCAGTAATTCAATGTAATGATTTTCATTAGAATCGTGTTTTAATGGTTATCTTTGGCATTTGGCATTGATCAATGATCAAACATCATACTATGAAATGATTTAGTTTTACATTTTTGTATATTTCTCTTATTTTTTGGTGTGTGTGTGTATATATATATACACACACACACACACACACACACACACGAACCCCTACGAACCATAATGAAAAAAAAAATTCCTCGAACCCACGAACCGGATTTACGTGCCCGAACCTGAACCGATAACTTAGATTTTTAAGGATTTAAAACTTGTTTCATGCATCCATTATTGAATAAGACTTACAGACACAATAACATCATCAAATAGAAGATAATTTGATCACATATATAAATATACATCGATCACATAAGTACAAACACAAATTAATACATTGACGACAATGAATACACTGATAGATAACCAATATTATCAACACAACAATAGACATTTTATGCCGACTACATCATCCCCCCCAAAAGAAAAAGTCATTTTCCAGATGACAAGTATATATCAAGTAATATCCAAGAAGACTAATGACAAGAGCGTAGACAATGACTCGTACTGCGCAAACTCAAAGTTGTAGTGTTCTTCAAAAATGAAATGAGAGTCTAGAGCCAACACCCCCAATAGGATCAAGGGGCAGCACCTCTTGCAGCAAAGGGTGGCATTCATGTAGCTTCTAATTTAGGATATTATTGAAACTCAGTGACCCACTTGGATTCTAGAGGTGACTTTTACATCTCAAACTGAATGTTTTTAGGGCCGCAAGGAAGAAATAAGTCAAAAAAAAAGTAAAAAAAACTAGAGTTTTTTATGTTTTTTAAATGCCCAACTTTACATTGAAGTCGACCGAATCAACTGGCTCGGACTTCGCAAGTCAGGTTGTGGCTCACAACTCAACGAGTCACTTGCTTGACTTGGCCGAGTCCGAGTCGAGGTCATTTTGACCCGATAGGCATGACTCGCCTAAAATAGACAACTCACCACAAGTCTAGGAACTCTAATGCAAATGAAATTAATCATGGTTTAGGGTTGAGGGCTTTATTTTAGAGTCCAAAGGAAATTATCACGTCACTGGAATCGTCTAATCGCCACATGAACAATTCCATGCTTATGTCCAAAAAAACATCCTCTAAACAATTCCATAGGCTAGTCAAACCTGATTTTAATTTGAAACAAATTGTTTTGGCTGATTTAGTAACGACTTTTAAGCTTAATAAATCCTTACAAAATTATAAATGTTGCTCCTACAAATTTGTGGTGGGTAGATTTTGGTGCAACAATGCCTAATCTCCAAAATCTTGCCATCCACATTTTGTCCTAGCTCTACGGTGCTTGTAGTTGTGAGTGCAATTGGACTGTTTCTTAGGCCATTGCTATTAAGAAATTGTCTTGGGGTATTACTTTGGGGTCAAAAGAAAATTGTCACATGTCACTATAATCACCCAAGCACACTTGTTAACAATTTGAAATGAATTTGTCCCCAAAAAGGTGATGTAGACAATTCCACATGCTATTCAATCCTAAATCCAAATCCAAAACAAATTGTACTTAAGTGCATTAGGTTTTTAACTTTTTTGTTTAATTTAGTTACATGACTTTTAAAACTACTAAAATCCTTCTAAAATTATAAATGTTGTCCTTGTAGATTTGTGATGGGAAGCTTTCAGTGCAACACCACTAATCTTCAGAATCAAGTTCAGTCAACAACGCTTAAATGACCATTGGTTATGTGCAAATAAGGTAGAGGGGCAGGAGACATGTGAGATAATTCACCTCAATGACATCAATCCGAATTCAAATTGGGCTGCTGAGGATGTGGATACATTGTTTTTTTAATGACATGGCTGACATGGAGAGGCAAGTAGCAGAATGAGAAGTGGAAGTGACAGCATTTGAGGAGGCAAAAGACAAGCCATCAATGGAGGATTCATCACATTCATATCATGATCCTGTGCCTGAGACTCTCATTAAAAGGGGATATTGTCCCACAACAAGAAGCTGCAGCACTACCATCCAGTTCAAGTACACCCACAATTTTTTTCTCGTTTAGTCAAAACAAATTCATAGATTTTGAACATTGAGATTATAGTCCAGCATTTAAGAAACAGAAGGCAAGCCATCAATTGGGTATTCATTGCATTCACATCATGATGCTATTCCTAAGACTTGTGGACAATGTATTGTTCCTCGAAGTTAAGCTGCAATACCACCATCCATTTTAAGTATGCCCACACAGCCTTTTTCAAGCTTTAGTCAGAATAAAGTTTATACATTTTAAACATTGAAAGTATAATTTGTAAATTTCTTATTTATATTGAAACTTAAGCTTGGTATGCAATGAACTCTATTTTTGACCCATAATGTGTAATAAGCACTGAGTTTGATCCAGATATGGAGTTCTATAATATTTTCCTCAACTTCAGTAGTATGCATGTTTTTGAATTATATTTTTACAAATTTATGTGTTTTTTAAGTTCGGAAAATCTGCCAAGTTTTTGAAATTTAAACTTCTTTAGGTCTGCTAGGTTTTTGAATTTTTTTTGGTTCTTACAAAGCTTTTTCCCAGTTCAATTTTTTCAACTATGCTACTAACTAAACCACCAGCTCACTGAGATACAAGTAATGGACTAGGAAGCACTGGATTTCTAGCCATACTACAATGCACACCCAAAATATTGTTTTCTCTATTCTTCATTAGTCCAGACTTTGACCTTGAATGTTCAGGAGCAGATTCCCTTCATTCTATGAGGATTGTTCCACCAATATCTTTCATCTTGAATGACCACCCAGGGACATTAGGGGCAAATTCAGCTGTAGACAAATAAAGAAAGAAATTATAATAACGTACACCACTAACAAAGAATTTGGTCACATTTATATAATTTCTCTCTTCATTTGTCTACACACATTGATAGCAACAGTATTGACATGTCTTACAATACGTGTACATTAACTATGATATTAACTGAAGCTGTTAGAACTTTGGAATATAACAGCAGAAGCCCTTGAAGCCCTTGGACCAGAGGATTATTCTACCCCATGTGAAGGCTGAGAAAATGTTTTATGTCTTGCAAATTTCAAGCTCATAGGCAATCATATAACTTTATAGACATTTAAACAGAAAATTGAGAGGACGACTCCTATAAAATAGATTGTTGCCAAACAAGATACCAATTTATAAAGATTGTAATGTCCCTGAATTGGGGCATACCCGATTTTTGCCCCAAAGTAACAATTCTACAGCAAAACTAGTTTATAAATAGTATTCTATAAAGTAAATAAGCAATTAAATTAACTAACATCTCATATGTGGATCTGATTTATAGTTTTATTTTCCACTAATCAACTATAGTAGGGGTGGAAGAGGAGAGCACTATAGGGCGCTCGGAACATTTGCTGCAACTAAGCCCTAAGACGTGATACAATACTCGTAGACCCACAAGAGGCAGGAACCTCGTCTATCCGACATGGGGTGGGCTACTTAGAAGGGAAACCCATCCCTACCCTCCCTACTACTGTCTCCTTATTAAACCATGTATGATTGCTTCGATTCTTAGTTCACTTCTAACAACCAACCATTGTAGAGATTTGAGAGGAAAGCATAAAAGGTTGCCCTAGAACATTCGACTCAACTAAGCCCAAGGGTGTGATACAACACCCCTTGGCCCACAAGTGGCAAGAACCTCATCCATCCATCATAAAGTGGACTACTTAGAAGGGGAACCATCACTAGAACTGTGGCGTACAAGTTGGAGCAATCCACTGAAGGCAAGTGTTCAATTCTTATGGGCTAAGGGTCCCTGATGATAAACCCAAGCGAACTGAAAATTGGAAACAGCGGATGTAAACATCATCTTCCAGTGGAAAACAGGGGTTTCCACATCCACTAAAATAACATCGAAAACTAAATTCCAAATACAAGGGTCACTATGGTGATAAACCCACGAATACTGAAAAGAGATTACCGCATAGTGAAACCACCACTGGCCAAAAAAAAAATTATTTTAAACGTGCATTTTCGCTTCCACATAAAAATTATCTACAATTACACTAAAAATACAAAGAGAAATTCGGAAGCGAACCCGGGCAAAGTTAAAAATAGTTCACGGCAGAGTTAAACACCGTCTCACGGAAAAGAAACAATAAAGTGTTTTACATACGTTTGAAAAAACATCTTAAATAAAAATCCAAATACAGGGTGGGTAACCACTAAAACGGACCAGAAAAGGTTATACGGGAAAAGGGGAAAAACAAGCTAGCGTAAATGGGTCCATAGAAGACTGCCATTTGAGTTTACTCAAACCCGGTGGAGTACTTATGTTAACATCTAGTATCAACAAACAGGTTGAAAATTAAACTCCAAGCCTTACACCACTAGAATTTCAACATGGAACTTATCAGACATTAAATTGGGTCCATAGAATACTGTCATTTTAAGTTCAGTCAAACCCCATTGGAGTAACTATGTTAAAATCTAACACCAACATACAGATTGAAAGTCAAACTCTAAGACTTACGCCACTAGACTTCCATCATGGAACTTAGCAGACATTAGAGGGAAGCCTCGAAGGCCATTTGTGATATTTAATGCACTCCCATGTGTAGTGGGGTTGACCCAAGCAATGCAGTATGCCAGACACCCAGTATACTTATTCCTCTGTTTGCGTGTGATTAAAAAAGAGTGGCTTACAGTGGAATTAGCTGCACTGCGTAGATTGACGCTGGGCTGCAGCATTTTCGCGAGGCGGGACGTGGATGCGCGGCGACTTTTCTTGCCCTTGTTGAACTTGGTATTGAACATTTTGAGTTTGAGACGGGAAGTTCTCAATCTATCGCTTGTGCGCTTTTCAGAATTTTTCTTCTTCTCGGTCGTCAAACGATGGTGGTGGATGATGCAGCTGCCTCGACTGCGTTTGGCGGATGATGCTTTTCCCTCCATAACACAAAACAAAGCCAACGAAGAAAGCAGAATAACGATCCTTTCTTATATTGAAGTTGACGAGTCATGGAGCTTTACGCCCGCATATTTGCGGAAGAAAAGGGCGGGGAAAAGTACCATTTAACGAGTGTTTAATCAAGGTTATTTTGGGTTGCACTTTCCACCGGGAAACATCACGATTCACTTGGAATTATGGTCTCTTAAAATTCACCGGCTAAGATAAAAGATATTTTTTAATGGAGGTTAAGTATAGTCTTTAGTAACCCTTTTTTTTCTTGTACAAGTTGACGATGAGCATCTTTAATTTCTCAATGCACTTCATGCTGAATAAATTATGCCAAGAGTTATGAGATAACATAACTCTAATTTTGTCCTTGTTTGTCTTGCACACTATATCAATTTTCTTGCCTTAGTTCTGCATTCTATATGTTCTACAATAGTTTATAACACCTATTCTCTAATTTTGGTATATATTATTTAATATTTACATTAGATTCAAAGTCATAATTCATTTAAGAAAATAATTTACCATATTATATAAAAATAATTTTATAAATTTTCTAATTATTTTTATCATAAAATTATTTTTAATTCATTTCAATTTTCAATAACTTTATCTTTTAAATTCTTATTAATTATATAATATCATTAAATACAACAATAAAATATAAAATTTTCTAAAATGTTAACTAATAATATATAAATGCAAATTTAATTCCTTAAAATAGAATTAAAATTATTATTAATAACTATTGTTTTAAACTAAATTTGCTCATGTTTATATTATGATAATAATCTAAATGATTATATGTTTAAAAAAATAGTAAGACAATTCATATATTGTAAAATATTGTTAAATTGTTTTTTTTTTAATAATATTATTAAATATAATTATAGATTTTTAAAATGTAAATAAATTAATATGAAAAAATATTTTAATAGAATTATAATTATAATTAATATTTATTTTATAGTTACAAGAATTTCTTGTTTGAAATGGAGTGAGCTTTTTCAAAAGAAATTTGGTATCAATTATGTTAAATGATTTTCTTTTGCAAGTGTGTCTTGAAAAAAACAAACATTTATCCAATTAGTATCTTTTATATTTTTACAGTGATTAAAGTTAAATAATTAATAAAAACTAATTAAAATTTATACATACAGAATATATCTATTTTACTGATTAAATTTTTAGATAAAAATAAAATATATTCAATCTATTGACATTAGCGCTACAACAAACACTATACCATAAGAAGTCCCAAGGTACAAGTTGGTATAAATTCACCTAAACATTATTGGAGTCTAAGTAGATGTAGGTAGTCGTGAGAGTACGTTACAGTAAATGTGGACAAAATAAATAGTGATATGCTCAATGCATTGAGCCGCTACCAGTCCAACCAATGTTGAGGGATTGATTTACGGCGACGGCTATGGAGCCATACCATTAGAAAACTTACCAAGGGGAAAACTTACACTTAGTTTTTTTTTTTTCAAAGTGTCCCCTTGGTAAGTTTTCTAACGGTATGGCATGCATTGAGCGGCTACCGAATTCCAATGCTAGAAATAGTGATAAGGACTTTAATTTCATACACACAATGGTGTTGTGTTGTCCAAACTACCATTTTTAAAAATTTGTCCAGAAAGTACATACAATAACTAATTCATAGTATACAGCTAGCTTCCAAGTACAAGAACGTGATCTCGGTGGCATTTATTGATAGCGCACAAGAAGCTAAGAATTAAAATTATAATTTTGTACGAAAATTATCTGACTAACATATTAACATGGACTGCATTCTAAAGAGGAATATGGTGGGAGAAGCTTGATTTTCATCAAGATAATAGAATGTGTTAATTATTTACAATGTCTGATCATGTACAAAATTATTGCTTGCTTATGAGCGAAGAGAGAGAGGCATTTGTGCAGGGTAAGAATAGGAGCTAATAATTTTTGAAGCAGCAACCTAATAAGTTGAATAACTATTGTTTGGCTTTATATTTTAAGGCAGCATAGCTCACATGATAAGATAGGAAGGCCCCTCCTAATGCAGCATATTCATTACATGTTAAAAGCTAAAGTCAAATTCTGGATTATTCCCCTGTAGGATACAAACTAAAATAATACTTCCATTGGTTTTCTTTTGTGATTTACAGGGGACAAAGACCTTGTTTCCACAAGAATTTTCACTTTAAAGACATGTGAAGGTTGAACTTATGACACAAATGCCACACCAACAAAAATAATATAATCTAGGGAGTCAATCAACAATTCAAAGGTTGACGCGAGGCAGGGAGCAAGAGGGGCCAAACAATGGCGCACCCTAATGATCCAATTCTGCTCAACAAATGCGGAAGCAAACAAACACAACAATGAGAGAGATAATGCAACAACTTTCAAATATTTTCATCAAATAGAACCATACATGTCAGGCTGTAAGGCCTTCCCAGTTAGGGCCAGATATTACAATGAAATATAGAAGCCTCAAAACATGTGAGGATCTGTCAAAATCTCTAATTCTATCTTCTACCAAACTCCTATCCCAAAAACTACCTTCTCAACTACAACCAAACAACTACATTTATACAAGAGTCTGTTGAATTGAGTTGGCCCTCAGATCCACAATCAACGGAAGGAACAGTCAGATTTGGGACCACACGCTTCCCAATGATGGATTCCAATATTAAATTCATGATCCAATATAAATGCACAAGTCGGCCACAAAAGAAACTAAAACTAAACCCGTCGATGAGCAAGATAATCAAGCAGCAGACAAGCAACGTCAAGCATCAGTGAAACAACCGACCACCTAAGAGATAACTGACCACACTCGATAACCAAAGGAAACTGACCAACTCGGTCAAAGCAAGAACCGAGCAACACGGACAAACTCCAAATTATTTTTGGTGACACGGGATTGCCAAGGACCTAGGATGCTCCTGCATCAGACATCTGGGGTTATCTTGAAATGATTCTCTGAATCATTTGGTAGGTCTGGTCCGAGCTGCATCCAACTCAGACTGTGAAATCCATGAACTGTCTTCCATCAGTCTATTCTTCCACTTTACCAGATATTTCATATACTATTTTCCTCTTGTACTCTTGCCAACTATTTCCTTCAAAATCTATTCAATTTCTTCATTCTGCTTCTTAGGATATTCTGTCAGTACTGTCACTTCTTCATCAGGTTCATGATACTCATACAAATCAACGATGTTGAAAATCAGTGATATGTCCATGTCATCAGGTAACTCAATCTCATATGCATTTCCACTATCAAACTTCTTCAAAATCTTGCAAGGTCCAAACTTCTTCGTCTTTAGCTTCCCATATGTTCCAACAAGAAATCAACCTTTCTTCAAATGAACCATTACTTCATCACCAACATCGAAATTTTTATGTCTCCTTGATCTATCATCTTTGTCTTTGTATTTCTGATTACTGTCTTCCAGCTTCAGCTTCACATCTTCATGCAATGTCTTCATGTATTCAGCAAATTCTACTCCTTCAGCACTTTTCTTATTCTCATCAATAGTGTCTCTCAAATCAGATATACCTCTCAGTTGTGTGTCATTTACAATCTCAAATGGTGTCTTTCTAGTACTCCTATTCATTGAATTATTGTATGCAAACTCTGCTTGTGCCAACACAGAATCCCAATTACTCAGTGTGTCTCCAACTAAACATCTCAAAAGATTTCTCAAACTTCTATTCACAACTTCAGTTTGTCCATCGGTTTGTGGGTGAAATGTAGAACTATATTTCAACTTAGTGCCAAATTTCTTCCAAAGGGTTTTCCAAAAGTATCCATTATGCAAGGGCATCCAAGGTTAAGGCAGGGGCATTCTGTGTCCTCGGTACATCTGCATGGAGTGTTTGTATTTTGGTTGGTTTTACTCATTTGCAGCCTTGACGGAGGGTCTCGGTCATTGAAGGAAGTTCGGTCACTGAAGGAACTCAGTAGTCTCTGGCGCTCAGTGAAAGTGTTACTCAGTCATGCCTACGGTGCTTGGTCAACACTAGTGCTCGGCGATGTCTGGCGTGCTGGGTAGTTTTACTTTTGCTCGGTAGTTCTAACTTACTAACTAGAGTTCTGTGTGAGTTGTTGAGCTGACTTGGTGAATTAATTGTTGGTATCCATTGTCTTGGACCGACATGTAGAATTAAATGTTTGTATACATTTGTAAGCCGACTTATATGGCATTTAATTATTATTTTGGGGAGTTAAGGGTTTCATCTTGCTGACTTGTGGTTGATGATTAATATTTAAGGAGGGCTTGGGTAGATGTTTTGGGGACAGAACTTAGAAGAGAATTTCAGGAGGAGGACAACTTAGCAGAGCTTGGAATCAAATGTGAAGCTCGAGAATGAAGTTATGGAAAAGTTCTTGATGTTCTTGCATATTAGATTATAATCTGATAGTCATTTGTAGCAGAGCTAGGGGTTGCATACTTGGAAACAAGGAGATTGCTTGGAGGCTTGCGAGCTCAATTTTAGATCTGCCTTAGGGTTTCCATCAGCTTCTGATTGTCTTCAGAGTTGAACTAGCTAAGATTATATTAGATCTGGTTGTGGATCTTGCAGAATTGTTTCATTTTGTAATTGGTCATAACCCGGAAGGCCTTACAGTCGGGCATGTTAATGCAAATTACTTGAAACATTTATGGTATTATCTATTGTGTTGAGTATTCTGCTATGTAATTTTGTTGGCTGCAAGGTTTGGATTGTCCTTCATTGGATCCACCATCCTTGACTACATCAGGTGGTATCAGAGTGAAGGTTGATCTTGTTGAACCAAAAGCTTGACCTAGCAATGTTGATCTTGCAAACTTGATCTTGTTGGAGTAGAGATTGTGCGCAATTTGGATTGCAAATATGAAGCACTGAACTTGTGAAATTGTGCCCTAGTTGTTTGCAAGATCGCAAGTTGAGATCTGACTTGTTGCAACTTGGAAATTGTCACAAGGTGGTCGATGAGGGTTTGTGGTAGAGGGTTTCTCTTATCTTTAAGGATGCCTCCGAGAAGATTGGACCCTAGAGTTATTTTAGATCTTTGTGATACTGTTGAATCCTGGATCATAGAGAAGGTGAAATTAGATTTTAGATTTGAGATGGAATTAATGAAGAATGATATGGTCGTCGAGATCATGAGAGTTGCTAGCATACCTCACAATGTTGGTACTGAGGATGGCTATGAAGAAGCTGTTGAAGAATTTGAAACTGCTGGATCTAGTGGTGATGACCGGAGAAATAGATCTGGTGAAGACAGAACTGCTCGGTTACCTAGACCTGCTTCTCAGTTTAGTAATTACCAAATGGAAGTTTCCACTTTCTCTAGTACTTTGAAACCTGACAATATGATTGATTGGATTGGTGAACTTGAAGATTTCTTTAACTTGGAATAAATTGAAGATCCTCTTTGGGTGAGATTAGCACAAACAAAGTTGAAAGGACATGCTACTCTTTGATGGAAAGAACTACAAAGAGACCGAGAAGATGAAGGTGAAACAAAGATCAATTGGTGGATATTGATGGTGACTAAGTTGAAAGCTAAGCTCATATCGACTGACTATGAGCTTGACTTGTTTAAGAAGTTGCAGAATCTGAAACATAAGGATTTGTCTATTGAAGATTATATCGAGGAGTTCTACAAACTTACTATTCGGTCTGAACACCGAGAGCTTGGTAAGGAAAAGGTAGTTTGGTATGTGAATGGTCTAAGATTCAATATTTGGGATGAGCTTGGTATGCTGAAGATTGATTCTGTTGAAGATGCTTATCAGTATGCTCTAAAGGTAGAAGATAAGTTGAAGAGGAAACAACCTAGCAACTCCCGAGGGAAAGAAAAGATTGATCACTCGGTAAAGGATAAACTGACTGATGCAGAAGATGAACAGAAACCTATGGAATTGAAGAAGAAGACAAGTAGAGTTATCTTTAAGGGTACTTGCTATAATTGTGGAGAGGAAGGACACCATTCTTTTGAGTGTACATAGAAGAAGGTTGACCAACGAATTGTTGTGATGAATGAGAACATTCAGAATGAACCTAAATCGGAGAACTTGTTGCTTCGGCAAACATTGCTCGATACAAAGGATGAACCTTGTCATAGGAGTAACTTGTTTAGGACCTGGTGCAAGACTGAAGGTAAACTCTATGATGTTATTATTGATAGTGGTAGTACTGATAACCTTGTTGCTGAGGACCTGGCTCAAAAACTTGGTTTGACTAGAATTAAACATCCTTGTCCTTATAGGCTTGGTTGGTTACAAGATGTCCATGCTTTGGAAGTTAGAGAACAATGCTTCATTGATGTTCAGATTAGCCAGTACAAGGATCTTGTGCTTTGTGACATTGTGAAGATGAATAGTTGTGATATATTGCTCGGTAGACCTTGGCAATATGATTGCAAGGCTATTTATGACTGTGTAAGAAATGTGTTTACTGTTGAGAAGAATGACAGGAAGTTTTCACTGATGCCTTTAATGGATACAACACTCGGTAGGAGAAGCCTGAGTATTGGTAGCCAAGTTGAGATTGTGGATCCAAAGAAAATGAATGATCAATATGGGGAACCAACCTATGCATTGTCAAGAAAAGACTTGAAGAGACAAAGGAAACTAAAGTGGAAGACTTTGCAAGTAGAAAAGGTGGAGGACTTGTATGTGAAGAACTAGTTCAGGATTTATGTGTTGAATCCTAAAAGATGTTCTTCTCATATATGAACATCTTTTGGAACCTGGGGTGTCTGATGTAGGGGCATCCAAGGTTAAGGCAGGGTCATTCTGTGTCCTCGGTACATCTGCATGGAGTGTTTGTATTTTGGCCGATTTTACTCAGTTGCAGCCTTGACCGACGGTCTTAGTCATTGAAGGAAGCTCGGTCACTGAAGGAACTCGGTAGTCTCTGGCACTTGGTGAAAGTGTTACTCGGTCATGCCTATAGTGCTTGATCGACACTTGTGCTCAGCGATGTCTGGCGTGCTCGGTAGTTTTACTATCGCTCGGTAGTTCTGACTAACCGACTAGAGTTCTGTGTGATTTATTGAGCCGACTTGATGAATTAATTATTGGTAGCCATTGTCTTGGGCCGACATGCAGACTTAAATGTTTGTATACATTTTTAAGCTGACTTATATGGAATTTAATTATTATTTTGGGGAGTTAAGGGTTTCATCTTGCCGACTTGTGGTTGATGATGAGTATTTAAGGAGGGCTTGGGTAAATGTTTTGGGGACAAAACTTAGAAGAGAATTTCAGGAGGAGGACAACTTAACAGAGCTGGGAATCAGATGCGAAGCTTAAGAGAGAAGTTGTGGAAAAGTTCTTGATGTTCTTGTAGATCAGATTATAATCTGATAGTCATTTGTAGCAAAGCTAGGGGTTGCATACTTGGGAACAAGAAGATTTCTTGGAGGCTTGCAAGCTCAAGTTTAGATCTTCCTTAGGGTTTCCATCAGCTTCTGATTGTCTTCAGAGCTGAACTAGCTAAGATTGTATTGGATCTGGTTGTGGATCTTGTAGAATTGTTTCATTTTGTAATTGGCCCTAACCCAAAAGGCCTTACAACTAGGCATATTAATGCAAATTACTTGAAACATTTATGGTATTGTCTGTTGTGTTGAGTATTTTGCTATGTAATTCTATTAGCTGCAAGGTTTGGACTATCCTTCATTGGATCCACCATCCTTGACTGAATCAATCCAACAAATTTACTATCTCTATCAGAAATAATACTCCTCGGTAATCCATGCAATCTAAAAATTTCCTTAAAGAAAAGATATGCTATATGTACTACATCTGATGTCTTTCTACAAGGTATAAAATGTGTCATTTTAGAAAATCTATCCACAATAACAAATATAGAATCATTACCTCTTACTATCTTCGGTAAGCCAAGAACAAAATTCATACTAATGTCAATCCAAGGTTTCTCAAGAACATCAATCGGTACATACAATCTAGTATTTTGACTTACTCCTTTTGCAACTTGACAAATTCCACAACTTTTCATAAATTTCTGAACATCTTTATACAACTACAGCCAAAAGTACTTCTCCTTAAGTAAATTCCATGTTTTATCAATACCAAAATGTCCAGCCAAACCACTACTATGTTTCTCCTTTATCATATTAGTTCTCATTATTCCTCTCGGTATACACAACTGAATATCTTTAAACAACATACCTTCCTGAATAAAATATTCATCCCATTTAGTGTCTTGTTGATCTTGAATAGGTGCTATGCACTTTCTCTATGGCTCAGAAAATTTAGGGTCAAACTCATAAGAATCTCTCATCTCATCAAAACCAAGAACTTCCACTTTCATCTTGGTCATCAAAGATCTTCTACTCAATGCATCAGCAACTCGGTTAGTGACTCCACTCTTATGCTTTATCACAAATGTATAAATCTGCAAATACTCAACCCATTTCATATGTCTCTGATTCAACTTATTCTAACTACCCAAATACTGTAAATCCTTATGATCAGTATACAACACAAATTCACTCAGTATCAAATAATGTCTCCATTTCTTCAGTGCTTGAACAATAGCATATAATTCTTGATCATACACATAATATTTTCTTCTAGCATCATTCAACTTTTCACTAAAGAAAGCAACAAGTTTACCTTCTTGACTCAACACAACTCCAATTGCACTTCCACTTGCATCACATTCAACTTGAAATACCTTACTAAAATTAGGCAATGCCAAAATAGGTAATTCAGCAACCTTCTGCTTCAGAGTCTCAAAACTTTTGTTAGCTCCATGTGTCCACTTGAATTCTCTTTTGTCTCCTCTCATAGTTTCAGTCATAACATTACAAATTGAACTGAAATTCCTTATGAACTTTCGGTAAAAACTTGTTAAACCATGAAATGATCTTACCTCACTAGCATTCATAGGTGTAGGCCAATTCAAAATAGCTTTAACCTTTTCAGGATCCATCTTCAAACCATCAGCTGAAATAACAAATCCCAAATACACAATCTCCTCTTTCATGAATGAACACTTTTTTAGATTTATTAGCAACTTTTCCTCTTTCAATCTCTGCAAAACTTGTCTAACATGCAACAAATGTTCTTCTCTAGTCTTACTAAATATCATAATGCCATCAAGATATACAATCACAAACTTGCCCAAGAATTTCTTCAAAACTTCTTTCATCAACCTCATAAAAGTACTCGGTGCATTAGTTAAACCAAAAGGCATAACCAACCACTCATACAAACCTTCTTTTGTCTTGAAAGCAGTCTTCCATTCATCACCTTCTCTGATTTTGATCTGATGATACCCACTTTTCAAATCAATCTTTGTGAAATACTTTGCTCCAGTCAAACTATCCATTATATCATCTATTCTCGGTATAGGAAACCTATACTTCACTGTTATCTTATTGATTGCTTTGGAATCAATACACATTCTCCATTCTCCATTCTTCTTCGATGCCAATACAGAAAGTACTGTACAAGGGCTCAAACTTTCTCTGATCAAACCTTTCTCTAGCAACTCTTGAATCTGTCAGTTCAATTCTAGATTCTTGGTAGGTGTCAACCGATGAGGTGCCTTGTTCAGTAAACTAGCTCCAGGGATTAGATCCATACAATGATCAATGCTTCTTTTCGATGGAAAACCATCAGGTAAATTATTAGAAATGATATTACTATACTTGGTGAGTAATGTATCAATCTCCTCAGGGACAATATCCTCTATTTTCTTACTTAGTTTGTTAGGGATCACATCAAAACATACATCATTCTTCTTCAAAGAGTTAACAAACTTTCTTCCCTCCATCAAATAAACTTTTACAGATGTGCAAACATTACTAACAGGTTCTTCCATCAATGGTAACAAGATTTGTTTCTTTCCATTAGCCACAATAGGATACTTATGCAGTCTCCCATCGTATATAACATGTCTATCATATTGCCAAGGTCTACCCAACAAAATATGACAACAATCCATAGGCATGATATCACATAACACTTTATCATAATACTTTCCAATCTTCAAATTCACATAACATTGTTCACTTACTAGGAGTGTATGCTCATCTTTGATCCATGAAATCTGATAGGGCTTCGGATGTACCAAACTTTCCAATTGCAATTTTGTGACCATTTCTTCAAATGCCAGATTCTCTGAGCTACCACTGTCAATGATTACCTTCCAAACTTTATCAGAAACTCTACATCTAGTCTTGAACAAACTTTTCCTTACCAGATCTTCCTTCCTACTTTCATTCCATAGTGCTCTCCTTACCATCAAGTTATTTTCTTTCTCAGGTTCATTCAGTGACTCTTCTTGCACCAAAGCATTTCTATTGTTACCAACCTTCTTACTAGCCTATGTACATTCAAAAGATCTATGTCCTCCAAAATTGTAACAAGTTCCTCAGAAACTTCCTCTGCTATAACCACCTCGGTAGTTACTGCCTCTACCTCTAGATCAACTTTCACTTTCCACTCGATCTTGCCTTTGTCCAGATTAGTCTTTTCTGGTTTAGATCTACCATTTTCACCATTAGATCTACCTCTTCCTCTAGGGAATCTACCACCTTGACCTCTTTGTCTTTGCTCATGTCTCTTGTTCAATTTCTCCTCAGTCTTCAAAGCAAATTGATAATCCTCTTCAATGTTCTCCAACTTGACCATACTGATTTCCTCTTGGATGGAAACTCTCAAACCATTCAAGTATCTACTGATTCTTTCCACATCATCTTCATCATGTCTAGATCTGATATCTAATCTATATAATTCCTTAGTATACTCCTTTACCGAGCTATCTTTCTATCTCAAACTTTGCATTTGCCAAACTAGGTTAATTTGATAATCACAAGGTAAGAACTTTCCTTTCAATTTGTTCACCATTTTATTCCATACCTTGATTTTGTCTTTTCCTTTCCTCTTCCTATCCAGCTGCAGATGTTCCCACCATAAGGATTAATGACTTTTCAACTTTGTGCTTGCAATCTTCACCTTCTTGTCTTCGGGAATGTTTTCATACTCAAAATACTTTTCCATCTCGGTGATCCAGTCCACCAATTCATCAGAATCTAGCTTTCCACCATACTCAGGAGGATTAAAATGTGGTGTTGACTTCAGACTTGTCTGACTTTTCAACTTTGTGCTTGCAATCTTCACCTTCTTGTCTTCGGGAATGTTTTCATACTCAAAATACTTTTCCATCTCAGTGATCCAGTCCACCAATTCATCAGAATCTAGCTTTCCACCATACTCAAGAGGATTAAAATGTGGTGTTGACTTCAGACTTGTCAAAGCCTTCAAAAATCTTTCTTCACCTTGATCCATAACAGGTGCAGGTTCTGCATTCGCTTGTTCTTCCTCAACTTCATCATCACTAGCATCTTCAAGATGTTTGCCTCTTCTCTGGGTTGTTTCAACAGCTTCTAATCTAGCAACAATCTGCCTTAGCATATCTACTAATCCTAGATTTTCATCTCACCTCCCACGAACCATCTTGACAACCCTCTACAATTGTAGGTCAGATCACAATCTGCTACCCCACAAAAATCAACTAGGGCTTCAAGAGGAAACTAGAAACCTAGATCAAGATCTCACCTCGCTTTGATACCACCTGACACAAGATAGGGAACAAGAGGGACCAAAAAATGGCGCACCCTAATGATCCAAGCCTGCTCAACACATGCAAAAGCAAACAAACACAACAATGAGAGAGGTAATGCAGAAGCTTTCATATATTTTCATCAAATAGAACCATACATGCTGAGTTGTAAGGCCTTCTCAGTTAGGGCCAGATATTACAATGAAATACAAAAGCCTCAAAACATGCGAGGATCTATCAAAATCTCTAATTCTATCTTCTACCAAACTCCTATCCCAAAAATTGACTTCTCAACTACAATTAAACAACTACATTTATACAAGAGTCTACCGAACTGAGTCAACCTTCAGATCCACAATCAATGGAAGGAATGGTCAGATTTGGGGCCACACACTTCCCAATGATAGATTCCAATATTAAATTCACTATCCAATATAAATGCACAAGTCGGCCACAAAAGAAACTAAAACTAAACTCGTCAGTGAGTAAGATAACCGAGCAATAGACAAGCAACACCGAGCGCCAGTGAAACAACCGATCACCCAGGAGATAACCGACCACACTCAGTAACCAAAGGAAACTGACCAACTCGGTCAAAATAGGAACCGAGCAACATAGACAAACTCCAAATTGTTTTTGGTGACACAGGATTGCCAAGGACCTGAGATGCTCCTGCATCAAAGGTCGAATGCATAAGTCGACAAGATACTAAATAGATTCCCTATAAAATAGAAATAAAGAAGTAAAATTATGACTATAACTATCAAAATGATAAAGCATACATATGTCCAAAGGTAAGAGGAATGTCGACCATCTGTCGAACGCAGTAATGGAGTCACAATACGAGATGCCCCATTAAGTACAAGCAAATACAAACTATCAACTCAGGATAACTACTAAAGAGATTTTCGACCAACTGTCAAATCACATCAGTAAAAGATAAAGATTAGATCAAGTATGTACTTCCATATTAATGATAAAATTAAACAACAAAATTACCAAATACCACCATGTTGAATACAAAGAAGCTCGTATAGCACTGTAAAGGAAAGTCCTTCAAGAAAACTGCTTCAGAAGCCTATTCACAGAAGTCAGATTGGGAGAGAATATTGTGGGAGTACATTTCCACCCTACCACAAAGCATTAACGCTTCCCCAGAATCCTTCCTAACATGAAGGATACCCAGCCCAGCTAGAAGTAATCTAACAAGGTAAAACTAAGTAATGGAATTCATGTAATAGTAAAACCATGGATACATAAAAAGTGCATGACATACATATGTCAACATAAGCATCATCCTTTGCTTAACTATGAAAAATTCAAGTTCAAATCCTTCTTGATCATATCATTTAAGAAAGTAAATATTCTCTCAATTTAACCTATGATGGAAGAAAAACACAAGAAAATACTTTCTCTTTTATTGTGTATCTATCCAATATATAAGAACATATACATAATTCCAATTTAAACACAAGGCTAACTAACATTCCATCCTCGTGGTTCTCAATATACAATATAATTGCATAATAAATGTAAGGAATTCCAGGCACATATAAATTTTTCTTTATAAGATCTTTTATTTCTTTAAGCACGGAGAAACACAAACATTCTTGCATACATCAGCACATGCAAATACCATTTACCTTATTATTTTATCTGGTATACAAATTAATCTTAAGCTCCAAAAGTATACATATTTTAATGTTTTAGATATGGCCCTATATTCACATAATCATTCAGTCATACATAGTATTTATCTACGCATAAACACTCAATGTAAAGGTAATGAAAATAAGCTTAATTATACATAGGCTTGGTCCTGCCTTGATGTACTAACCATAATCTAACTTGTAAATGATAGGTTGCAAAGGTATAAGTAACTTGGCCTAAATTTCACAAGTATAAATCCTGACCCATTATTCAAAGAAGCAAAATCATTAAGCAAGCTTCAAGCTTAAAATCATGACTCACAAACAAAATAATTCAGTTTATTTTATTCCCAAATTGAGATGCGTGATATAAATAATGTAGAAACTACAAATAACAACATAAAGTAAACATTCACATTTTAACTTCACTAAAGTCTCTCAAAATTACCAAAACTAAAGCTAAAATAGTTCATATTCTAAGTATTTTAAAGGGAATTCAAGTTACTTTTTTTTGGATGCTCACAAACGGACTATAGAATCACAATTCTCACTCAGATAGAAAGAAAAATGTAGAATGATAAAGCAACTCAGTAAAATCTCAATTTTTACACAATTCAAATACAAAATAGTTCTAAAGAAATTATTATTTTCATCCACATCCTCTGCATTCAACATCAAAATTTAAAGAAGAAAACAACTCCATAAAAACAAATAAAGAAAATAAAATCTTTGTACTAAATCACATGAGTCGAGATGGAATTCGCATACCATCGCGTCAAAAATTGTAAGGCTGGACCGAATATTTTTGCAACCTTTGTCCCTTTTGTAGGGGTTTAGAATGTTCAGCTGGGGTTTCAGGGGAAACTTAAGAAATTACCTTGTACATAACTCAAAATATGAAGGGATGTAGGGTCTCCCGACTCTCCCAAATGTCTAAAAAAAGCTCCAAAATCCCAATGGGTTAAAAAATGAGCAACATTTCATGGCGGAAAGAATCATATCCGGTTGTGGCTCATGGTTCACTTTCTTGAAGAACCGAAGGCGGCTCTTAGAATGGCTTGCAAAGCTTCTCCAACACCTCTTGGATTGTAAAAAAAAATCTCTGATATGAGAGAACAAGATTCATTGAGAAGAAATTTAGGATCAATGAGACTTTTATGAAGTCTTATCGATGGACTACCAGGAAAACTAAAGGAAAGACATCGAAGAAAAATACATATTAGATAAGAGATCTATGAAGTCTCTCTTTGACAACAATTATCAGGGTTAGTAAGGGACATTTCTTGCATCAAAGAGAAAGGCTTTGTGCATCCTCCATAAAGTAAAGAGAGCCATTTGGGTTTCATTGAAGAGACTAAACTGTTTGTCATTATAGGTTACATCAATATGAAAAATTCAAAAATCATGAGCATTAATGGATTCCCTAATGACAGTAAGTCTCACATGAGTTAAATTCCCTGTATGGATTTGAAACAATATCTGAAAGATTGAAGTAGGTTATTAATCATAACAAAATTACAAAACTTGCGGAGAGAGGAGTTAATAAGATCACGCATAATTCACACTTATCAAAGATTTTAACATACCTAATCTAGGAGATGTATGAACTTGAAGCCTTGATGAATACATTGATGAAATCGATCCTTCCTATGGAAGCTACCAGACAAGATAGTGGTAGGAAAGGGAATGCATGTGATATACCACTTTTTACACCATAGAAAGGATGGAGAGCATTTGGGGCTTTGACTATTTGGAATTCAAGCCGGAGAGATGGCTGAACTGGATAGAAAATGAAGCGCATAGAAAAGACTTCAGCATATACAAGTGTGGAAGGCATTCTCTCGGTGCAAAGGCATAATCACTTAACATGTAATATTAATATTCAAAGAAAACACATCATTCCTTCAAGAAAAATATAGCAGTTTATATATCAACTGATGGCATGCTGCTCTAAGAATACCAGACATATGAGCACCTTCCTTCCCACCTACGTGTTTTTTTTTACCAATACCCTGAGAGCCATCTTCTCATCGATACATGATCCTTTCGTGCCTTAAAGTTAGCATGCAAGAAATAGTTTGCTTGAATTTTGTCTTCGGCTTTAAAAGCACACTTGGAGTTTGAATAGATCGTGCCTCCTCATTCAACTGCTTATACTATGGTTAGAACTCCTCCAAAGAGCAGTAATTATGCCTCAAATAGTGGTCGATGTCATAGTCACTTTTCAAAATTTTGGCTATCTCTTAAGCATGCAGCAAGGTTAACAATTTGTTTTCTTGAGTTCTTGGGTTGTGACAAGACAAAATTGATCATCACCATTTTCTGAAATATTCTTTCAAGCACTCAAAGAAGAAACTTGGGAATCACCTTCTCAAAATGACAGAGAAAGGATCTTCTAGAAACTAAACTAAAAATTTGTAAAACAAATTACATTTTATTCAAAACTATTCTTCAGAAGGTTCCATTCACATGACTCTACAAATAACTCAATAAGTAACATCTCAAAATGCAGAGGCAAATACTCAAATTCAAAAAAAGTAGGGGGCATTACCACTGCAATGGCATTTGCTTAATTAGAAATTTTACAACTTGAGCAAATTATGAACAAGAGAACCTTTTGCGTATGTATAAGTGTGTGCTAAAATGTTGTCACACTTCTATGAGTCATTGTATCCAAGATTACTCAAGAATGAGGTCTCAAATGGTGACTCATAGCTCTCTATTCATGGAGTGCAAGGGTTTGTAATGGAGGCCCTTAGATTTGACCTAGTTTGTGCCTATGCAAGTACACCATAAAATGAGAGATTCAAATAAGAAAAGCAAGAATGCTAGTCTCCATGATCATCAAGTATGCATGCAAATGCAAATGAAAATGAAAGCTATTCTAAATGATAACAATGCATGAAAGAAAACTAATCTATGAAAGGAAATGCTTATGCAAGATTATTCTATGAAAGGAAATATGAATCTAATCTAATATGAAAATGCAAGATAAATCTAAATGGATTGCCATGGAGGCATGAGAGAAGAAGACAAGAAAAGAGAAGTTGCAATATCCAAGCTCAGGTGCTCAAGAATATTCTCCAAAGTTGCTCTCCAAACCTGCAACATAACAATACAAAAAAAATATTCTATGTGAAAAAGAGAAGGAGAGGGCTCCTTATAAAGGAAAGTGGACGGTCAAGATTAAGAGGCAAAAATAAATGAGCAATGGTGGAGATTAAGTCTTGGTTGATCCATGTGCTCAAGATTCTTTAAGAGGCAAAAAGATGAAAAAGGCCCACCACTTAAAAGTATGTGCATTCAAAGTGGAGAGAAAAAGGGATTTTTATTTATTTTATTTCCTTTTTCAACAAAGAGATATTTAAGTGGGGATTTTATTAAAAGATGAATTTTATTTTAAAAAGATGATTTATTTAATTAAAAGGGAAGTTTTCTTTTAATTAAATGAGGCTTAGGATAAAATGATCAAAACTTAGGAAATATTGAAATATTTGAATTAATTATGATTTGATCAAGGAAATTGATTTGAATTGAAAATATTGCAAAACATTGATTCAAGAAATTGATAAATTGAAGAATGGGGCCCGAAGTCTAGGTGACCATTTTAGGGTGCATACAATAAGGAGGTGTACCAATGATTTGTGAGACAATTGACTCCCTCTCACTTGATAGTCGTAAGAGGGCCCATAGTTGGATTAATCATCGATTAAACAACAAGTTCCAAGTTTTTGCCAAGTAAATATGCTAGGCGAGTTTTTAATTCAAAAAATTACAGGAAAAATTGGGCCCGTGTCTGTCCTGCTGAATTAAAACGCAAAAAAATGGTAATTTTTCTCATTTGTATTTGTTTGTAGAGATTTGATCTAAGTGAAGGAGGAAAGGAAGCTTCCAAGCTCTTGCTAGGTGATTGCAAGTATTGAAGATGGATTCGAGTGGATTTAAGGCCGATTTCAACCAGTTTTTCAAGAAAATTTGCATTTTTAGGTAGGTTTGTTGAGTTTGTTTTTATGTTTTTTTAAAAAGATTCTATTTATTTTTTGTTTCATCTAAATGAAGTCAAAATCATTCCTAAGTAGTTAGAAATGATTTTGAATCATTAGAACAAGATTTAACACTATCTTTTACAAGTTTTGTTGAATCTCACTATTTTTTTTTAAGGATATCTAGTTTTTGTAAAAAAAAATATCAAACCTGAGTAGTTTGTTTAGTTTTTTTTAACTTTGAACTATGTCTAAAAATATTGAAACTAATTTAGATAGTTTGGTAACTTTGTTTAATTGTTTAACTAAAATATTTATTTTTTGTTTTTAATTTTTGTGTAGGGCAATAGTTAATGGTTAACCATTAATTCAGCAAGATAAAAGAGTGGTCACTAGAACCATGCCCTTCTCGATAAATAGGCACCCATCTTACAAATGCTAGAGATAAGGCATGTAGATATGCCTACGAAGCACCAAAGGAGTTGGGGAAGGTGATTTGCCTAAAATGTGAGAAAGTAATTTTTGGAGGCATAAACCGCCTCAAATGCCACCTTACAAGCATTGGGAAGCATGATACAAATAAATGTGATAAAACTATAGAATAGATAAAAAGTTTTGCTAATTCCCTACTTGCAGTTGTGTTACAAGTAGTGGTTGTCATTGCACCAAAAGATCGACCTGTTAATGTTTGATACAACTACTAGACTTATAGAAGACACAAGAGGTGATTAAACCATGTCACGAATCCCAAGGGGAGTGGTGACCATTTTTCCAACAATCTCCCCCTCTATGTTACCCAAGGGGATTTGAACCTGTGACCAAGCTCTGATACCACTTGTTACAAGTAGTAGTTGTTGTTGCACTAAACGATCAACCTATTAATGTCTGATACAACTACTAGACTTATAGAAGACACAAGAGGTGATTAAACCATGTCACGAATCCTGAGGGGAGCATTGACCATTTTTCCAACAAGTTGGGGAAGAGAAAAAATTACATAGGGAGAGGGAAAGATTAGTTGTGAGGGAAGCCATAGCTAAAACTCAAGGTGCTCCAATTGACATTGGAGAAGAATAAATAACACATGATAGCATAGTAGGCTCTCTCTCTAGCCCGTGAATCCAAAAATAGAGTGCCTCCTCTTTTACCACTTATGATTCCTCTAGTAGAGTGCATGCTTCTTCACCACCATCAACATCAGGGATAGGCAATTTTTTTTGCACAGGAACACACCTAGAGCACAACCATCTATTGGCAAGTTGACTATATTGTTGTATATGACTAGATATAGTGTTGTCATTATGGCAACAAAGTCATATAGTGTTTTGGAGTCAGTGCACCTCATTAGAAGATCAGAAATTGGCTAAGTACAGAAGATTGGACAGTTAATAGTGCACCGGCAGTTCAGAGCATCAACGCACATGCATAGGACTAAGTTATGGTATGCACCCTAGAAGATAAGTTGGTAAGAGTGCATTCATGCTTAGTCTATGAGTGCATGATTAGATATTCAAGTATGAAGAAGTTATAGATAGTTGAAGTTACACAGCCAGTGAATGCCAGAACATAACAGTGTATGTAGCTAACTGATGGTAAATTGATTAGTAACTATAATACTATTATGTAAGGGCTATGTGCCTATTGTAATTAGGTTGTAGACATATAATTATGTTTGTTTGTAAACACGCTTGAGACAATTGAATTGGAAGCATTGTATGTAATCGATTAAAGGGTCGACCTAGTTAATTGTTTTGTATGCGCATATAAATATTAGATGCGCCTTTGTAATTAAGTATGGATGTGAATAAAGAGTTGAGATAAGTAGAGCAGATGTATGCAAAGAGTTTTTAAGATGTATTAGATCTTTTCAAGAGGTCAAAGCATTAGTGCATCAAAGGAACTGATCAGACAAGCAGTGTCACAGTGCCAGTTCATCCTAAAGATATAGTGTGTATCTAAGATCAGAAGGTTGTAGCCTTCACCACTTGAGTAGTGAGCTCTAGGACAGTATGTCCACACCCATAACAGGCTTATTATAAAAAAATCTTAATAGGGTCTAACCCTTGACTAGGTCACTATACTAAATACATTGTAAAGCAACTCCTAACAGGGTTAAGGATCTTCTAACAGGGATAGTAAAATACTAGTACAGAATATTAGTGGGTGTCAATTCCCATCGGGGTTTTTACCTATTTGGGTTTCCCCGTACTCATATTGGTGTTTTGTGTTGAGTTCATGTTTTCTGTTTATGTTAATATTTATTTCAGTACTTAAGCATTCAAGATTGATTAAAGAGTAAAAGAAAAGATTGAATATAGTGAACATTGACTCAACCCCCCCCCTCTCAATGTTCCCATTCCTAACAATTGGTATCAGAGCTCTGGTCCTTAGCAAAGAAGTTTAACCACTTGAGGAGATCATGGACAAGACAAAAATGATACATCTGAAAAGAAATCTTGAAGCTACTCTTGAAGACCTGGACAGATCTGAAAAGGAAATTGAATAATTAAAAGAAAAAGTCAATGATGCTCAAACAGTCATCAAAAGACTCAGAAAAGATTTGAAAGAATGTTCTACCAGTGATTTAGGGATCATGGTCAAAAAGCTAAATGAAGAGAACACATCTATGAAAGATCATATTGAAGAATTGGATGACAAGCTAACTAACAATTAGGAAGTTTATGATGAACGGATCAAAGAGAACCTTCAACTGAATGAAGAATTGAGGCAAGCAAACATGGAAATCTTGGAGCTAAGAAACAACAAAGAAAGCTTAGAATTTGAATTAAAAGAGGCTAAGAATCACATTGATAAATTACACACAAGAAAGGATCTGTTTGAATCTCAATTATATGCTCGGAAGCTTAAAGGAGATACTAGCGGCATTGGATTCAATGAAGCACAAAATCAGATTGACAACATGCGAGCAAGAATGAAAGCACTAGAAGACACCACAGATGCTAAGGAGACTGGAAGTCAAACAAAAGATCATATTGAACCATCCAAGAATGAGCACAAGCCAGTAGATCGAACTTGTTATGCATGTAACAAGCATGGACATATAGCAAGGAACTGTATAGAGGTAAGACATTTCAATGGTTACTATAACTCATGCAATAAATTTGGTCATAGAGCTATGAATTGTAAGACAAGTCAGAAGAACAAGACTCAACATTATCAGAGGAATCAGAATCAACCAAATGTAAGAAGTTCTCAGAATGTTACATGTCAAATATGCAACTATAATGGTCACTCAGCTAGACAGTGTAAAATGGTAACCCATGTCAATGTGCCAAGGAATATAAGGCCTCCAGTTATTTGTCACTCATGTAACAAGACTGGACACATCTCAAAGTTCTATAGAACAAGAATGCAAAGTTAGGAAAGCCAAAAGAATCAATATTGGATACCGAAGGAGAAGTCAAGTTTGTGAAAGCTTTAGAAGATGCAAGCTTGATTTGGTCAGAGGTAAAGAAGGATAAGGTTGATGAGAATGTATTGGATACATCCACAATGGATGCACCCTCTACATTTGGATGAATGGCCCTCAGGGTCATAGGGGGAGCTAATTTAGCTCTAAACCCCTGCGCAGCCAATATACTTACCCTCAGAGTATGTGCCTTTGGACTTAATCTTTTGGAGACTAATAGAACCTATGTGCAAGAGAGCACTAGCTAACTAATAACATAATGAAATTTTGAGTTTTTCAATGGAAGTCTGGCTTATGCAACAAGCATTAATGGCACAATTTTTACTTTAAATTACATAGAAGTTTGTAGATCACTCATTGCATTCAAGTTCAGAGTAATTGAAGAGCACAGAAGCCCTAGCAGTTGATTGTGAAGGATTGTAGATTGATTCACCAGTAAAGCAGTGTGTTTGATCGGTTGCGAAAGCCCTAATCTATCATGCCGATTCAGAAGTTCTTGGAAACCATTAAGAAAGTGATATACAAGTAAGTGATGGCTACTCCTATTATATTTGATGTTGCGAAGAAGAAAATATATGTATTTAAGAGGCACCTATTCAAATCTACATTGGATGACCTAGGGCATTCTCCCACACACCTATGGGTGTTATGCATGTCGAAGACATCCATGCATACATATATTGTAAGAAGGAGCCAGTAGGACTTGATAGGATAAGAGCGCATTTAGAAACCATGATGAAACTAGATAAAACCTTCTTGGATGAGTATGCACAATTTGAAAACCACCCGATAATTGAATATGCAACTGCATATGAGTTCTATGAGTCCGAATGGATAAAGATTCTACTTAGCAGGATTCATGATGACCTATTTTGGATAGGTGAAGTTATAGTAGGGATCACAGGAGAACTAATTCATGAGATGATAGGTCTATCTAATAAAGGCACTATTCTTCCAGCAGGCAAGGATGTGAGAAAACTTGTTGAACAAACATGCAAATCAAGAAGTGATAGGCACAGAATGACTATAGAGCCTATAGAGGAAAATGACATCAAATTGATGTCTATGATACTAGGGTATAGGTTTCAACACACTAGTAGAGTGAACAATGTGTTAGCGACCACAATTCTTGTAGCAATAAGACTTGTGAGAGAAAATAGAGAGTTTAATTTGTGCGAGATCCTGTGCGCACAACTAATAGACAACATCAAGGCCATTAAACATGAGAAGACCAAAATATTCAGATTTGGGTCTTTGATCATATACATGTACTTCCACATAGTTGGAAAGGTCTCAAACTTATATTTGGACAAAAGTTTACCCACAATGCCAGAGATATCCTTCAAGGCATCCACTGAGAGCACACTAAAGGAATACAAAAAATTGGAATTGAAAACATTTAGGTCCAAAATGTAGATGAGATACAGGATTCCAGAAAGCATTGTTGAAAAGTACAAAGATAACATTTGCTTTATGGTAGAGACTGATACAACATGTATGGAAGCAGTTGAACCAAGGAAAAAGTGGATTCATCCACTTAGATATGAGGTTGAGGAGCCAATCCTAGAGGCATATGTTCAAGTACTATTATCAGCACCTAAGGACCCTAATGAGCCAAGATGGGGGACTTATGAAGAGAAAACTAGAGAAGTTGATGCTGTTCTAAACAACACATCAACTAAAAGAAAAGTAGCGAAGGTTACTTCTGAGATACTGAAAATTTATGGAGTAACTCAAGCAGACCTGGACAAAGCAAGACAAGAAAAGATTGCTTTGGGAATTGAGAGCGCATCAGCAGCAGAGGCAAAGGAAGATGATCCTAAATTGAAGAAGGTAAAAGTGGAGAAGTTTGATGATCCGATGGGTAAAACAAATGTTGCCCCTCCTGCACCCACATAAACAATTGACCTTACTGCTCCTCTGGAGTACAAGACAATGGCAAAGAGGAAGAAAGAAATAGGAACTGATCATCCATCCTCACACACTACAAGAAGCCAAAGAAAGATTACTCAAGCAACACCACAAGTAAGTTTTAGACCTAGTCTAAAAGTGCTAAGTTCAAGGATAATTGATGAAGGAAGGATTGATCAAATAGGAAAATTTTATGATAAGTACAGTGAAATAGATAAGTTAGAGATTCATGGAATGATTATCAAGCACATGCTTAAGTTTAAGAAGATAGTGCTAGAATTGAAGACAATGATTCCAGACAGTGTTTGGAACATTTTAGACTTCTTGAAGAGACAAGCAATGGAGGAAGATCTGAGAATAAGAAAGAAGATCTTAGATGAGAGTTTACCAGTATGTTCTCTAGAGGAGAAGACCTTACTGTTAGATCTGGTAAAGCCACATCTTAGAACCAAGTCAAGAACTTTGCATATAATGGACAATAGGGATAACTTTAAGAAACCCCCTTTTAGGAAAAAGTGTAAACTCGTGGCGAATCATACATTATTTTAGAGGGGAATTTGTTTTAATGCAGGCGAATTTTTTTTTCAAATCCATGATTTTTCATAGTTTTTAGTGGTAATTTTTCCCCACTGAATGAATATTTCATAAATTGCTGGCAAATAATTTTCTTTTGAATTAAAAATTTATAATAGATGAGGTGAATAATTTTCTTTTCAAGTAAAAAATAATAATATATGAGGCGAATAATTTTCTTATCAAGTAAAAAATAATAATATATGAGGTGAATGAATTTCTTTTGAAGGGTAAAAAAATATTTCTATTGGTGAATTTTATGTACTGTTTGAAAATTTATTTATTTAATTGGCTAATCGTTCGTTAATTATGGCAAAAAAATATATTTTGTTGGCGATTTTCAAAAGATGGGAAATATTTTGTTACAATGCCTTAGACTAACATACCTAACATACATACATTATTTTATAATGTTAAATATATTATTTGATATCATCCAATGATCCAAGATCAATGGTTGAAGTTTAATTTCGGCCCCAATTTCTTGAAGGAAACAAAGTTGTGGAGGAACTCACCGGAATGTTGACACGTATCAAATAAGGGTTACTTGTCTGCAGAATATAGTATACACATGTTGGTATCGATATTCATGGTTCTATTACTATAGTGCAACTTGTAACATCTTAAATCTGTAAGAAATAAATGCCTTGTCAGTGAGAAGTGACATTCTTTAACTTGTCATGCAGAGTAGACACGCACCACTTCCAAATTCGTATAGACGCTATAACCGATATTTGACATTTTTTGCTTTTATGGGAAAGATATATTGCCATATATGAAAGATTAAGGACAAAATATTAATTTCTCACACGCATGCATTTAGGGGAAAGATTTATATGAAAGATTTAGAGGTATGGTAAGGACAATGGATTTAATACCATTAAAGATAGAATAATTTATTATTAAGTAACGATCCAGAATTCAAGGGCTATTTATAGATGATCTATCTTCATTATTCATCGATTCATCTTTGGCGTTTGCTAGATAATTTATTTGTTTAGGGTCTGCAGTCTACAAATAATTTGTTTTTAAGTTTTTTGTAGTTTTACTATTTTAGATGGACACTCTAATTAGGTTTATATGCACATCTGAGGAGGCCCAGAAGGCCTTTCTAGGTTCCTTTACTGATGAAGCCTTAGACTCTATTTGTAAGGAGGGTGGGCCTTTCATTATAGAGGTTGTGAGAATGGTGCTGGGTCGAGAGTTTCAGAACAATGAAGATAGGCACCGGGTCAACATGGACATTACGTCCCATTTTTTGGCATCTCTTCTCTACCTCGGAGGAGAGAAGGTGGAGATGTTAATGCTGCTGAGGAGGGTTTTTAAAGAAGAGTACCTGGGGGACAACATTAGTGTTGTCGTGTTTGCAAAAATAGGGGCGGGGATCCCTTGGGCAAGTGAAATACCCAAGCTTCTCCTCCTAGGCCAAAATGTGGCCATGCAACCTTTTCTTTTGGGCCTCAATGCTAGGCAGTATAAGCACCATAGGAAATGGGCCCTGCTTGCTAGGGATTTCCTCTAAAAGTGGTTTGCCCTTGATGAAGAGGAGGCTGAGGTGGGGGAATTCGGGTGGCTAGATGAATTCGTGCAGATAATCATCTCTCATGAATTCTACTTAGATGGAGCCAAAGGCCAAAATCAGTAGAGGACTACTACTGGTTTTTTTGATAAAAAGTTTATGGTTTTTTCTTGTTTATAGTATGTTTCTTTTTGTAGTATTTACTATTGTACTAGAAATAGACATTGGACTACTAGTCTTCTAGTGGTTTTTGTTTTATAAAAACATACCTCATTTTTTTATTTTTTTTGTTTATAGTAGGTTCCTCTTTGTTCTGGAAGTGGAATTGGACAATCTTTATGTAATTATAATTTTATGAAAAGAAAACAATAAAAATTTCGCTCATTTCAATCTATACAAAAAATGGTTCTTAGACTTCTCTGTCACTGTGATTGCAATATTTTAATTAATTTCTTTATGATTTATCTGCGTATTAGATATGTATGATGTTACATGTATCACAGTTGTACAATGTAGACAGTTATAGTTAATAAAAAAAATGTCTTATCAGTTATCACTGAGTACTGACATTAAGTTTGGGTAATGTTACCTATCAAAATTCACACACTCGTACATTTAATATGAAAGATTTATAGAATTTTGAAGGAAAAATGAATTAATAAGGTTAGATTTATAGAAATTTGAAGGACAAATGAATTAATAAGGTTAGATTTATAGAATTTTGAAGGACAAATGAATTAATAAGGTTAGATTTATAGAATTTTGAAGGACAAATGAATTAATAAGGTTAGAGAAAGAATTTATGGTATTCTAATTATAATGTATGAAAATTATATGTGAATCTGTGTTTATAATTATCAATGTTAAAGTTATAATCTAAATCAATAAAAAATATCATTTTAACTTTAAGAATACTATATAATCAATTTGACAGACAAATGAATTAATAAGGTTAGAGAAAGAATTTATTGTTTTCTAATTATAAGGTATGATAATTATATGTGATTATAATTATCAATGTTAAAGTTATAATCAATAAAAAATATAATTTTAACATTAAGTATACTATTTAATCAATAAAAATTTTTGCAAGCTTTAGCTCATTTCAATTTGTACAAAAAATGGTTCTTAGACTTCTCTGTCACTGTGATTGCAATATTTTAATTAGTTGCTTTATGATTTATCTGCGTATGAATAAAAGAAATGTCTTATTAGTTATCACTGAGTACTGACATTAAGTTTGGGTAATGTTACCTTTCAAAATTCACACACTCGTACATTTAATATGAAAGATTTATAGAATTTTGAAGGACAAATGAATTAATAAGGTTAGATTTATAGAATTTTGAAGGACAAATGAATTAATAAGGTTAGATTTATAGAATTTTGAAGGATAAATGAATTAATAAGGTTAGAGAAAGAATTTATGGTATTCTAATTATAATGTATGAGAATTATATGTGAATCTATGATTATAATTACCAATGTTAAAGTTATAATCTAAATCAATAAAAAATATCATTTTAACTTTAAGAATACTATATAATTAATTTGATAGACAAATGAATTAATAAGGTTAGAGAAAGAATTTATTATTTTCTAATTTTAAGGTATGATAATTATATGTGATTATAATTATCAATGTTAAAGTTATAATCAATAAAAAATATCATTTTAACATTAAGTATACTATTTAATCAATAAAAAATATTACTTTAACTCATGTTTGGGAGACCTAGCGAGTCAGCGACCACATAAATCTCGTTATCTCTAAACACTAACCTTGGTCCTTAACTCTGGCCTCTGAAATTTATTATAATTTAATATTATTAAAAAAATAGTGCATTTTGAATTTGATTGACTAAAATTGTTACTATTCAATTAAATAACTTTAAATGTTATTAACTTATTATCCATTATTAATTAATATTTATAAAGGAAAAAATAACATTATAACATTTAACAATGTCCGTTGCAAATAACTACCATTGGATGAGCACAGATCGACTATGTACGATGGACTTCGGGATGAAAGGGAAAAGCAACCCCATCTTTTGAAACTCATTCTGAAATCATGACACCTGTCGGCCGTCAGGTGAGTGGTGACTAGGTGAGTTAATGGGACCCACGGAGGCCCGGGGCCACTAGTACCACATGCACACAATGTCATTATGACTGTTGGATTATTGTAGATCAATGACTGAAGTTGTATTTCAGGATGAAAGGGAAAAAGCAACCCCATCTTTTGAAACTTGTTCCAGAATCATGACACATGTCACTAAACATGTAAGAGTCTTACGTTCCACTTGCAGTCTCGCATGGTCCTACCAACAATGCCATTTGATGATGACGTGACACATTTGACTTGGCCGTCAAGTGAGTGGTGACTAGGTGAGTTAATGGGACCCACGGCCATGGGGGCCCAGGGCCACCAGTACCACAAGAAAACAATGCCATTATGATCGTTAGATTATTGTAGATCAACGATCGAAGTTGTATTTTAGGATGAAAGGGAAAAGCAACATCATCTTTTCAAAAACCATTATGGAATCATGACACGTGTCACTAAACACATAATATGTTCCACTCACAGTCTCACATGGTCCTACCAATAATGCCATTTGATGATGACATGACATGTCTAACTCGTAGTCGTCAGGTGAGTCAGCTGTCAAATCATAGATGAGTGGTGACGACTCTAGATTGTACAATTTTGGCACTTTAAGTTTCACTTTCTAGTAGTGTGCAAATTTAGAAAGGGTTTACAAATTCTAAATTTCTATGTTGAGGAAAGAAAGTGCAACAAAGTCTCTCAGCTAAAGCTCTATAATCTGTTCCAAGTCAAAGTCTACAAAAATCAAAGCTAAGGGTAACGAGTAACTACTAAAATCTTGAACACGTAGGTCCCACATTTTAAAATTTTAAAATCTCTTGATTTACAACTTTACTATTTATATTATAGAAAAAAATTATCCTGTTACTTGTTAGGGTTTAATTTTGATTCTTGAATCACCCCTGTAAATTGTAGGCTTGTAGGTTGTAGCTGTGTATAAATATTTGAATTTTCCTATGAGTAAATAGTGATACTGGTTTAGGTTACCACTTACCAGCTTACCACGATGGGCAAAACAATTATCAAGAATAAGACTATGAGTAAAAAGACAAGTCAGATAATAGAATTCCACAATCTGCTTAAAACACCGGGTTTCATGGATGTATTCCATGATATTTATGATCCTGTTATTCATGGAAATAAGGGAATAATGGAAATTAGATTTGCAATTGAAAACAAGTGGAACGATCCAAATAAGGGTTCCAAATTTTCTAAATTTAACCCAAAGGTAAATGCAACGACAAATAAAATTGCATCATGGAATGTTGGGTTGGCAAGCATGGCGTTACCTCAAGTATTCCCTTGCTTAGAAATTGTCATGGTCTGCGCCGAAAATTATGATGAAAATAAAAAAGCAATTGCGAATAAAAATACTTAGGAGGAAATTTTGTCCATAACTGAGAGTGAATTTGCTAGTCTGTTGAACCTAGGGTTTGAACAACAAAACTCAAACATGCAAATTGACTTGAGAAAGTTGGCAGAGGGTTATGAAAAAATAGATGCAACATAGAGAGATTCTTATATCAAAGGAATAATAATTAAAAATGGTTCAAGCCTGAGTCCAACTCTAGATCATAGGCCTCCTTATGATTATGAAATTTTTGTGCCATGGGTTTAGGACAATATTTCCTTGCTAGCATTTTGTTTGGGATTGGATAGTAACAAAGAAGTGGGTGCCAACATTCTTGAAATGCTTTTTCATATTCATTTTGAAAAAGAACCAATAAAATATTGTTTTATTGAGAACATTGTTCATTGCATGCCAGAATAATTAGTAATGATTAAAATAGGTTCACAGAAGACATTTAGATTCACAACTTGCTTGTGCTATCTTCTCTTAGCAAAGCATCATGCAATATTTTAGACAAACAAGCTTTGCAGTCAGGGCCAAAATCCAATATATGAGTTGACACCTCAGATAAGGATGATTGATAACAGAAGGAACTACAATAATTTTGTAGACTTCTTTTTGGCACCAATGTACGATAAAATTATAGGCACTCCAATACCTAGATTACCTGCTACTTGTAGAGATTTAATTCAACTTGGAAGTAAAATATAATTGGCTGACTGGTACTTCATGGAAGAGTACACAATGTTAAGGTTTTATGGTTCAGTAGTAGAACCCAACAAACTTCCAATACATGTCACAAAGAGGGTATTTGCATTGGAATATGTACAATAGATGGAGAGCACATATGTACTCTTTAGTGGTCAGTAAAAGAAAATGATATTTCCTTCCTTGCCTTTCTCATTTGGAGGGTTCACATTTGAGAGAAGAGGATTCAAAGTGGCAGAAACCTTTTTTACAATTTTTCGCTTTGATGTTGATAGTCATTGGTAGTATGATCCACTCAACATAATTGGAACAAAGCTTAGAGAGAATGGGAACTCTGCAAGCAAATGTCAACATGAAAGTATGCCATTGATTGAAAAATTTTAAAACATGGATTCTTGGGAGGAGGTAAAAAAAGAGACGGAGAAATATGCTTCTGAAAATAATATGTCAATACAAGAATTGTCATAAAAAATATGGCATTGCACAAACAAAAAGGAAAAGTGTAGGCCATGAGCATGACATCATCCAATTTCTACTAGAAAGCTGCTCAACCATCTACAAATTCTATTCCAAAAAAGCTAATGAATGAATGTATTGATGATAATTGGACTTGAACCAAAACTTTTGATTTTTGGGAAATGAGGAAGAATCTCGGTGAGCCAAAGACCTCTGCAGATCTTTATGATGTGGAAGAGGATACAAAGTTTAATGAATTATGGAATACAGAGCATCCAGATGATGATGATGATGACGATGGCCAGGATTCTGTGAATCCCACATCTAGTACAGTATATTCAATTAGTAGAGGAGTTGATGCCTCCAAAAAAGATCAATATACCAAAGGGGCAAATATTATACAAAAAATGGGCTACCAAGGTTTTGGTGGTTTGGGTCATACTGGACAAGGGTTTGGTCTTTACCTAACCTAGCAGCTCAACCAAAACATGGTGTGAAACCAGGCCTTGGGCTTAGAGTTCAATCATCATATTCATCAACTCAATCAATTCCACTTGTTCTAGCTTCAAATACAGTTCCATTTGTTCCAAGCACTTAGATTCAATCTGAATCAAGAACTACAACTATAACTAGTGGTTTGAAAAGGACATTACAGACAGACACAAAAACAATTGTTCCCACATATCAAGGTAGTGTAAAGAAGCAAAAGGTTTTGACAAGTATTGGTACAACAATGCCAATGGTGACTGGGACTCTAACAATTGCCCAACCTTCAGGACAAAACCCTTAGGTTCAGAACAGTCCAAATAATCCACTTGTAATGGGTCAGGGTGTTGCTAATCCTCATGGTGTAATTAGTAGCACCACATGGAACATAGGTGGAAGCTCCTACATCAGTGCAAGCACTATTTCACCATTCAAACATTCAATTGTGTCACAAAACCCTAATTTTTGTTACAATGATTTTGTAACTAACTATGAACAATCAAAAAATAGGAATAGACAACATAGTAAGATAATGAAGATGGAAGCAATTGCTGCTACTCATGAGGCAGAACCTGCAACAAACAGGCTATTTCCCACATATGACCCAAATAAAGATATGATGTAATTCATGGTTGTTATGCCCCCAGCTAGAGATAACAATCCACCAGAGAGTTAGTTAGATCCATCTCAATTTCAAGTTAGCACCCTCCAAATGGATTTATCCAAAATTAAAAATGTGGACAAGATAAATGTGTCGAAAATGACCAACCAAGTGGTCTATAGTTCACTGATGAAGTTGGAGAGAGAGAAAGGAAAGCTTTAGGGCACAATAGATAAGTTAAAGGCAGACCTAGCAAATGTAAAGGCAACTGAGAAAGCAACAGAAAATAGGTGCAAATAATTAGAGAGAAGGATAAAAAAATCATCCTCTAAAGAAGCAATTGGAGTTGGACAACAAGAACATATTGATGTAGAACTGAAATCTTTGAGGGAAAAATTGGAACAGAGTGAAAAAAAACTTGAGAATGAAAAAGCCTCTTCATTAAGTTTTTACAAAAACTTGGAGAGTGTGGTAAAGGCAACCAATAACTTAAAGAAAGAATTGAAGAATGAGAGGGTAAAAACAAAACAGTGGGAACATAAAGCAAAATAGTGGGAAGAGAAAGTAGAGGAAATAAGAAAAGATAGTGAACACAAGTTCTTAGAAATGAGAGAAGACCTAAAGAAGGCAAATAATACAATTAAAAATTATGAAAATAGCTTGAATGACCATGTAAATAATACAGTCAAGCAAATAAAAAAATTCTTCTGGGGCCAAATAAAGATGTCTTCTAATAGGTTGTGTGATTGGTTTCAACTGAATGAAACTCTTACAAATGTTTTTGGGAAGCTGAGAGAGCACATTGAGAAGAACAAAAGTTTTTGTCAAAGAAAGAAAACTACAAAGCAGATTATGCAAGAAATCAACAGAAGCAGTGACAGGCATTTGGCAAGCAAGGGAATTTAGGACCACGTTGCTGCAACAATAAAGGTGAACTCTGTCTTTCAAAAATGTCAGAAACTAGCAGAAGCAGAAGAAAATGTTTCCTTATTCGGGCCAAAGCTTGCCAAGATGAATAGTAAAACAAGAAAATTGATATCTCTTGGTTTGTCGAGTCCTAGTCTTAATTACTCATCAACGAGTTTCATTGGAAGAGAAGCTTACAAAAAAAGGTTGGAGGACATAGTGACGTCTGATTTAGGCAACCTTCCTCAGGATAAAACTTATGAAGGCATTGCAAAGTGCATCATAACATTCACAAATTTGAATGTAGTAATAGAAGGAACATTGCTTACAACTCACTCTTCCAAGTATGGATGGCTGAAAAGGTTGCAGGTCATTTACTATAACATGACAAATTTTGCCCTTCCAACCAATGAAGAATGGAACATACTAAAGAAACTAATAGAATCATCTTGATCTCATCAATCATAGTATGTGAAAGTACTTTCAATTTCAATCATCTCTATATCTTTAGTATATATCTTTGATATTATCCTAAATACTAGAGTCTAGAATTGAGTTTAAAGTAACAAGTTTGAACTTTGTTTTTTGAACAGGATGAATGCTCAAGTCTTGCAGATGCTATTGCCAATGCTAATTTACTAAACCGGCCTGCCAAATGCAAAAATGTACAACTAAAGTTATAGAGATGTTGTAGACTTGTAGTTGTCTTACTAATTTAGATTTTGAGACTTCTCACTTCACATTAGGCAAATCGACCTAAAGTTGTTGTTGCTCCCTTGTTTCCATAAAGGGGAATTTAGGGTCATTGGCTTAGGGTAATGAAATTGAAATTGGGCAATGTGCCAAATTTCCAATGGGTATTGAGTCATTGAGTTTTGTAAATAGAATCATAGAGTTATGTTCTTACTAGTATTAATGAAAGAATTGTTACATTGTATCATATTTGTAATTAAATTAATGAGAATCAGTATTTCTAACTCTAAGAATTCTAACATATGAATTGCTATGTTGTCAAAACAAATAATGAAAAATCTACAAGAATTGTACCATATGAGCTGAATAATGCAAATGAAAACCATTATTAATTGTGGAATTGAATATTGATGACATTATAAACCACATTCATGTTTTTGACATTGCAATATGCTATTATGCATGATTGATGATGAGATACAGAAACTGAAAGTAGACTTCAGGAAAAAGATTAATAAATACCTAGGAGGCTAGGAACTGCTACTTCTACAATGGTTCAACTTCAAGCTGCCACATCATATCATCATTGAGATCGTCAGATTCAGTGCCATCAACTTCATAGATTCCTTGGTTCTTCGATATGTTTTCTTCACTCTGCATACCATCGCTTAATTGATGTTCACCGCTAGCAATACTAGTACTAGTAGTACATGAGTCAATGACATCATTGTCTCTGGCATTCCCACTCCCAGTCCCACTTTGGTTTGAAATGTTGCCCATCCCTCTTCTCTGACATTTCTTCCTCCATAATTTTAGTGCCCTTTCGTAAGGAAAAGTATTGACTTCATACCTGGATGTATAGACCCTCAAGCAATTTTCTAGATTCTTGTCTAGTTTGTTTCTTAGCTTTGAATTTAGGAATCCCAAAGCACTAAAAACTCTCTCATCCTCCACCAACCACAATATCATGGTCAGACATAAATCAACAAGCTTGAAATATTCTGATATTGAATCAGTCAACAATTCA
Source organism: Chamaecyparis obtusa (assembly GCA_027943335.1). Taxonomy (NCBI): domain Eukaryota; kingdom Viridiplantae; phylum Streptophyta; class Pinopsida; order Cupressales; family Cupressaceae; genus Chamaecyparis; species Chamaecyparis obtusa. Next base: position 2,790,831 of record BSBK01000092.1, read on the forward strand.
CTCTTAGCTAGATTTTTCCAAAGCCTTGATACTGATCCATCTTCGCAAGGGTTCTGCATAATATTATATTGTTCCCTCGTTATTGAAAAATGACCTGATTGCTCTCTCAAATGATTTCCATCTAAAATTCCATTTAGAGTTACTCCATTTAACTCTTTGGTTTTGCAGAAATGATCTATCAAAGTTAGTAGCCTAGTTTTAAAATCTTTCGCATTGTTCATACTCCAATATCGAGGAAACACAATAGCCATGGATTCAAGTAGTTTGACTGAAGGGAATCTTGCTCTAATATGTGAGGAAAGATCATAGGAAATGTGCTTCACAGAAGTTGTTATAGACTCAATGATCTTGGTAAAGTCTTCCCTTTTAATACTTGATACTCACCGAGTCTTGGAGTTCTTTCCTGGTTCCTTGGACTCGATCCTAGAAAAGTAGTGCATTGGTATCTCAACTCCGTGAACTTCTGCACATAACTCCCCATTTGAACCTATTTTTAAAAAATTACCAGGATTGTCCAAATCTGTGACTTTCAGCCAGCTGGCAAATTTTACATCATCTTCACATAATTGATAGAGACTATCAAGTGCCACACATGTCAATTTATGCAGCGAAGCATATTTTGCAATATACATAGCTCTTTGTTGGGCCTTTTTCATTAAATTTCTCATTTCCTCAAGCATGGGGAGAATACTTGCTAATGTTAATAATGTCTCTACATTAGTTAACATTGCCAACAACGCAGGAAATTTTGGTTGCCCAGCTTCGTCATGACTTGAGTTCATTAGACCAAGCAACGATTGATATTCTAAAAAAACTTGATGTGCTGGTCCATCCAAAAAGATCCATCTGGTATCATTATCCATAACAAGCTTGTTCTCGTAAGTTAGTCCTTCGGCAAAGTGTTGAAATTTCCTAAATCATTTCAGACTTCCGACAGAAGTATTGGTAGAGCTCTTTGATTAAAGCTTCAATTTTTTGTACTGGAGCATGCTTGCTGACAACTCCAAAAGCTAGATTCATTCTGTGGGCCATGCAGTGAATGGGAGTAATGTAAGGTACACAAGAAGATTGTATCTTTGTGCAAAGACCACCCCTATGGCCTTGCATTACTGAAGCCCCATCCGCTCCAACACACACCAACTTTTTGCCAATGGTCATGTCATTTATACCTCCATATTCAATTAGAGAACTCTTTACTATTTCAAATAAATTTTCCGCTATCGCATTATCCCTCATTTTAGCAACAGTTTATAGATGAGGTTGGCGAAAAAAATTCTGTACAATATAAACATGCATGCATACCCAGGAAGTATTGTCTACAGCTGTAACCTCGTCTAAAGACAATGTAATAAAATTTGACTCTTTAATTTTTTGCTTCAAATCCTCTTTTTCAATCTCGGCAAGACAACTTGCCTATTCCCATCCACTGTTTATTGACCAGTGACTGTTAGGATAGTTACAAACTTTTGGAAAGTGTAATAAAGCACTCAATGATGGGTAGTCTATCATAGGACACCCTCTGCTCAAAATATTAAACACAACACTTAACTGAACAACTTTTCCCATTAGTTCTACTTCCAATGCTTTTCCAAAACAAGCTTCAATAGAGCCTTTAACTTCACCAGGCTTTGTCTTTATATTATGCTGAAATTCATATAATTTTGCATTCCTAACATACTAAGATTCCTCCTTTGTTTTCCATCTTATCACTAATTTTTGAACTCCATCTATCATTTTCTTTTCGTAAACTTTACCCATATGCTTCTCTATGGTGTCAATTTTTAGCTGCAACCTCTTTTCCTTCTTATTTATCTCACTGCAAATATTACATCTACATTCTACCAGAGGCTCCCCTTCAATTGGATTATCCACTAGTTCAATGAATGGATACTTTGACACCCATTCTATTTGAAAATTCCTTGACAGATCCCACATTCTATCATTCTTTGATTTGTATTTTCTTTTCTTCCCTGCATCATCATCTTCTCTAACATTCTCAGTCTCATCCAAGTTGATTATATCATTATGGCTACTCTGGGTATTTAACTAAAAATCTTCTTCAATTTCATCATGATCTGAGATATCAGGTTCACCGAATTCTTCAATATGTCCTGTAGGTTCAGCCTCAGGTTGTGAATCTTGAAAATCTTCTTGTGATGAAGTAGCTTCCTAATTTTGGCCAGAAACATTTCCAACATCATGACCAAAGTATGATGATAAGGTTCTTCATTTTGTTGGGCTCTCTTGGCATTCCCCATATGTGGGAGCCTTACCCTTATTCTTGTTTGACATCTTGATTCTTCAATGAAATAAAGGCTACCAGCCTACCAGTGAAAAAAAATGTTAAAAAAATGTTTACTTGTTGAAGTGACAAATGACAATAGAACTATAATATACAATGTTTACATAGTCACAGAATAATAATCACTTACCTTTTCCTCAAATTCAATCACAGTCGTGACTCACCAAAGCAGTCAAGACTCAATAGTCTAAACTTCGCTATCGATCAAATTGAAGTTGAATTGATACAAATTGTGTACAATAACATTGATGTATGAATGTATTTATACTAATCTTTATTGGAAAATTGGGTGGGAGGTATTAGGTCGGTGTCCAAATATTTGGTGAAGCCCACATAATTATAACACGTCTTGTGTTATATCCTAGGTGATTATGGGTCGTCCAATACCAAGGTAATATTAATAAAGTTGGTGAAAATCAATCGGTTTGAGACACGCGTCTGTAAAATGGTTGGCGAAGTTGGGTCCACCTAAAAAAATATATATATAACTATTGGTGAATATAGGTCATCCATTTGGGGCCACTTTGAAATTATAGGTGAATGTTAAAAAAATATTGTGCCCAAAAATTATATGCCATTGGCGATGATCCCGGGCATTGGACCCAATTTTCATAAACCAATTGGCAATGAGCCCGGGCATTGGACCCAATTTTCATAAATGCGGGGTGATATGATCATTCCTAGGTGGCCAATATATTCACCAAATTGGGGGTCGATGGCAAGTGACATTCGCCAATTGGCGAATAATCACCACTAAAGTTTTCACACAAGATTTATGAACTAGTTGCAAAGGAAATAGAAAAAGCCTCTGAAACAGTTTTAATGAACATACACATGTATCCAGCTACTGTGCCCACAACTCAAGTACCCACAAAGGTAGCCAAGGAGTTGAAGACCATCAATGTATAGGATACAGGTCCTCAAGATTCAACACCCATAGTTGTAGCACCCACATAGGTAGAGAAACCTGTGCCTATGGCAGAAACACATAAGGATGATACAATCTTTATTGACAATGTTGAGATTGCAATGGCAGATTCAGATCTTGTTTGGATAAGTTTGAAGAAGCATTTTTAAGTAGTTAAGAGGCTAAGAATCTATGTGGTAACACTCCTAATCAACAAGAAGTGTTGATTGAGGATATGACAAAAGTTGAAAGAGAAAAAGAAATAGAAAAAAAGATAGAAAAAGAAAAAGAAAAGGAAGTAGAAAAAGAGAACAAAGAAGTAGAGATGAAAGAAAATGAACCAATAGATAAGTCATTTGTTGAAATCATAATAAGAGTCAAACAAGAATCAATGGATAGCACTCCTATCACTCCTTCTATACCATTGTTGTCAAGATTGACACTAGACACCACTAGTCTGGATTCTTGGGGAGAAGAAGACCTAATCAATATCAGTGTCTTAGCTATGGAGAAGGCCAAAGAGAAATAGGTAATGAGGAACCCATTGTTTGTTGAATTATTCAACATATCAAATAGTCTACTACCTTCAAACAAGAAAGTGTCTAAGGTGCATTCAATTGATGATGTTAGCAACATCCTCACAACCTTCAAAACCAATTTTTGTACCTTGGAAGAGTCTGCAACTCAAGTTTCAGAAGAAAAGTATAGGAAGAAGAGACTAACTGAAATGGTCAGTAACTTTGCATTTGACCTAAGTTCCCTAAAAATTGGTCAAGCATCTTTGAAGGAGTTTGCAACAAATGGCCGAAAGATCATTATAGATTGTATGGACCAAGACAAGCTAACCGATGATCATTTCAAGAAGATACAAGAGGTAGAAGAAATGATAGAACAAGTAAGGAAATTAGTAGAAGACCCCTCCACTAATGTAAATATGTGTAATAATGTATATCAAGGGCAGATTGACAAAATAGAAAGAGCAGAGAAGGCGATGTCCAAGTTAAGGGAAAGGCAAACAAAACTCAAAAATGCTCTTGCACCCTCCTAGATGTGCTCAATCAAAATATCAAGGAGATTAATGCCACCATGGTGACATATGATCAAGGTCCTAGCTTAGATTTGGAGAAGATGGAGAAGCTAAATTATGCATTAAGCGCCCATCTCCAAACAATCAATGCACTAATTGCATTCTAGAAGCAAGAGATCCACAAGTTACAGATAGCATATCCGGATGTACTTTCCTTGTAAGTACTTGTAGATACAATTTTTGGAACACCTTTGTCATTCATGTCAAAGGGGGAGTATGTATAGAATATGGAGATATAAATATGTAAATAAGATGTATAGTAAAGAATATAAGGGAGATATACGATAGAGTATGACAAAAGTTTTTGTATAAGAGAATAGTTAGTAACTATGCCATATTCCTTTGTTTCCATCAATGTCTAAGGGGGATATTATTGGAAAGTTGACTATACTATTGTATATGACTAGATATAGTGTTTTCATTATGGAAACAAAGTCATATAGTGTTTTGGAGTCATCACACCTCATCAGAAGACTAGAAATTGGCTAAGTACATAAGACTAGACAGTTGGCAGTGCACCAACAGTTCAGAGCATCAGTGCATGTACGTATGATTAAGTTATGGTCTGCACCCTAGAAGAAAATTTTGTAAGAGTGTATTCATGCTTAGTCTATGAGAACATGATCAGATATGCAAGTATGATGAAGTTACAGACAATGGAAGTTACATAGCCAGTGAATGCCAGAACAAAATAGTGTATGCAGCCGACTGATGGTAAATTGATTAGCGACTATAATAATTTTATGTAAGGGCTATGTGCCTATTATAATTAGGTTGTAGACATATAATTATGTTTCTTTGTAAACATGCTTGAGCCAATTGAATTGGAAGCATTGTATGTAATCGGTTAAAGGGCCGACCTAGTTAATTGTTTTGTATGCGCATATAAATATTAGATGCGCCTTTGTAATTAAGTATGGATGTGAATAAAGAGTCAAGATAAGAAAAGAAGAGGTATGGAAAGAGTTTTTAAGATGTATAAGAGCTTTGCAAGAGGTCAAAGCATCAATGCATCAAAGGAACTAATCAGACAAGCAATGTCACAGTGCTAGTTCATCCAGCATATATAGTGTGTATATGAGATCAAAAGGTTGTAGCCTTCACCACTTGAGAAATGAGCTCTAGGAAAGTGTGTCCACACCCCTAGCAGGGTTATTATAAAATACTCCAAACAGGGTTCAACCCTTGACCAGGTCACTGTACTAAATATATTATAAAGCAACTCCTAACAGGGTTAAGGATCTTTTAAGAAGGATCATAAAACACTAGTATAGAATATTATTGGGTGTCAATTCCCACCGTGGTTTTTACCTATTTGGGTTTCCCCATAATCATATTGGTGTTATGTGTTGACTTCATGTTTTCTATTTATGTTAATATTCATTTTAGTACTTAAGCATTCAAGGTTGATTAAAGAGTAAAAGAAAAGATTGAATATAGTGAACACTAATTCACCATCCCCCCCCCCCCCCCCCCCCCCCGCTCTCAGTGTTCCCATTCCTAACACCATCATTAGAGGCCACTAGATGGAACAAGGAGACACATGAGAAAACCTACATTGATGTTGTTGATTTTTGGTATTTCAACAACATCCCATTGCGTGTGGTTGGGAGTCTCTATTGGCTAAATTTGGTGACTACAAGTACTCTTTGGAGAAAAGGGTATAAGGCCCCTTTCTCTCAAAGATTTGAGTGAGAGGTCAGTAAATAATCGAAAGCCACTTGATCTTTTTTAAAAGTTTAAATTATTTTTTCTTGTTTATTAAATCAAAATTGTGTACTAGGACTTGATTTTCACTTTGATTTTGTAGGTTTCTTGTAAATATAGTTGATAGGGCAAGAGAAGTGGTGGAGGGAGAGAAAAAATAGAGGAGTAAATTTGGCTATACCATTCTTTCTAATGGGTGGACAAATGGAAAAAATTGAACCATTATTAATTTTTTGCTTTCTTGCAAGGACAATGTGGTATTTTGCAAATCATCACAAATAATACGACAATAGTAATTTATATTGTATATGATTAAATATTAATATGTAATATTTAATTTAGTATTGAGGTGAAATATGGAAACTAATCACAAAGTACATCTACAATCACCCTTGGGTTCTTTATTTGATGAAATAGTTTACTAAAGGGAGATATTTGGTGAGACCCATCATCACAAGATTTGCAACAATTTTCTTGACGTTGCAAAGCTTCACTGGTACATTATCTTCTTTGAAATAAATGTTTGTGAGTCAACCATGGCTTGACTCAACTTATTCAAAGAAGCTTGAAGGAGAGGCTATCACACACATGGTCTTTGACAAAGATTTTTTGGATAAGGCTTTTGAGATTGTGAAGCTAACTTCAAAACTTGAAATTTTAATTATTCTTGATTCAAGTCTCTCATTATTAATTTTTAACTTACTAACTTCATTAATTAATATTTTTGTAAACTAATTTGTATTTTTCAAATTTCAATTGTAGGTGTTTGAGCCCTTGGTTAGAGTTATGCACTGGGTAGATGGAGATCAAACCTTAATGAGGTGTCTTTATGAGGCCATGTATAGGGCCAAAGAGTTTATAAAAAATTACTACAAGGGGGATAAACTCAAATATGATCTCATTTGTGAAATTATTGATAGGAGGTGGAACAATCAGCTCAATCAACTCATTCATGCAATAGGGTACTTCCTCAATCCCCATTTCAGGTACGATGATTCTTATTCATATTTTACCAAGACTCGATTTCAATTTTTTTTGTAGGTTGTGTAGTAAGACTTGATTTCACTTTGTTTTTGTTTCAAGTACGATGATTCTTATTCAAATCCTAATGGAGAGGTCATGGAGGGCCTCTATATATGCATTTATAGGATGATACTCGATGTTGCAGAGAGAGACCTTATAGTGACCGAACAACAAATCTATGTGGAATCAAAGGGTAAACTATTCTCTTTAGAGTTGGCAAAGAGATCAAGAGGCACTCAAACCCAAGGTAAAACATTTACAATTTTTCCATTTGATAAATTATGTTTTCATTTTTCTCTTTGCTTTCCAACTTCTCAATATTTTATTTTGCATAGGCTTGGTGGAAAAGTTAGGGTGAAAATACCCCATATCTAAAGAAATTTTCTCTCAGAATCTTATGCCAATCTTGTAAATCATCCCATTGTGAGCGCAATTGGAGCTTATTTGAGTCCATCCACACAAATAAGAGAAACAAGTTAGCCCAAAAATGCCTCAATGACCTCATCTATGTGCAATATAATCTTAGGTTGTGCATAAAAATGGCATAGGAATCACAATTGGTCTAATTGATTTGGACAATATATTGATCCTTACAGTTATTAGACAACACAAAATCAACCTCCATTTTTTTACAGAGGATGACATCATAGATTTGGAGAGGCAGGCTATGGAGGAGGAGGGAGTTGGATTTGGTTTCACATTGGATGACATTGAAGAGGAGGAGGAGGATGAGGAGTCATTTCCAATGCCAATAGGAGCTATATACAGGATGGAGAGCGAGCCACACACACCAGCATAGATACTAAGCGATGAAGCACAAGCATGCCTAGTGCAAGGTTCTACTTCTAGAACTAGACCCTCTAGTTATTCTCCCTTATTTTCTAGTAGAGATGGGAAAAGAAAAATATAATTGTAATGATGTATTTAGTATTTACTTCAAGTTTTATAGATACTATTTACTACTTTGCTTCCAACAATCAACATTTTGCATGAGAATGTGATTTTGTACCCACATTGTGTTTATATATATCTTGTAAGAATTTTCCTAAGGAAAAGAATAAATGCCAATAACTAGAAGCTCAAGAGACAACACAAGAGAGATAGGAAAAATGATCAAATAATTGATTATAGCCAATTGAATTGAATACAAAGTAGGAATGCCTATATATATATAGGCAATGTAATAAGACTACATGATAAGGAGATGATAAGATATCACCCACACAAGGTGGAAACACATGTCCACCAAAGGTGGATCATCCTCCATTGTACATCAAAGTATGTATATAAGAAGATGTATATACCTATATCATAGTTGAGTATGTTGATTTGAAATAAGGAGAATTCTGAGATTCCTGAATATGTCCTTTGGAAATCAATTAGCATGGCTGTAAAGATATATATATAAATATATATATACATATACTAGTATATATATATTTACATATACTATTATAGATCTCTGGAAATAGGTTTCCATCGAATGTAAGAAAGAGTAACTTCATGACTAGGTCTATACTTCTAAGATAACCAGCTAAAAAAGTAAAGGGCACACATCCTGATCGTAAATGATGGCTCCTCCCATATTGAGAGTCTCTGTCTTACTGGCCCTTTAAATAATTAAAGCCCATTTCTAAATGCCTGCTTTATTGAAAGATAACATGTGTGAAAACAATATAGTAGAGAGATTCTTAGTTATCCCTTTATTCCCTGCCTTGGATCATAACATCAGGGTTTTGGTATATGACCTCACAACATCATAGATTGCATGAAAGGCTATATGTATAAATGTATACATATTTTGATATGTATATATTTATATATATAAATCAATGAAATGCGGTCCTAATGGAAGACCTCTAGATGATATACTTAAATTCCTGAAAAACACATGCAATTGTTTAACTTGAAGGAAAGATTATATATATATATGTGTGTGTGTGTGTGTACTAAATGTATGAATTTTGTATACACACTTTTATATATGTTTATAGAGATAGATATATGTATATTACTATTTTTGACATCTGCTCAATCATTACTTGTAGGAAAAAGTGGGCATGCATACAATTCCCAAACTACTATTGATGGAGAGATAGTCCATATATCCTTATATAAGTTGTCTTTATACAGAGATGGCCATGCTTTGAGGGTACTTAATAGATTTGATTGGAGAGCGGATTTCCACCCTAGACATTGGTGTAGCCAATTCCAGCAATTTTGAGTATATGTGCAATTAAGGAGGATGTGATTAACATCCTCAGATTGATTCTCACACAAGGGACACCTAGATGGCCCTTCAAAACCCAACTTATTGAGTCTATCTGCTGTTAGAATTTTATCCTGCATAGCAGCCCATAAAAACATGTCGGCTTTAGGAAGATATGATTTATTCCAGTAGAGGTTCAGAGGTATATCTATGTTGTCCATGTTTTGGTCTAGAATAATAGAACTATAGCCCTCTTTAACAGAGTAATTACCATTGTTTGATCCAGCCCAGATTAATATGTCCGATCTAGTTTTGTGTGGCATCTCTCTATCCTTTAGAATGTTCAAAAGTTTCTGCTTCTCATGACATACAGAATCTATGTCCTCTAGATTGCTCCATTTAGTTTCTGCTTTCTTACATAAGTAGTCCTTAAGATAAATGCCTTTAGCTTTTTTACAATCTTCCATAAATTCTTGGGAGAAGCCCAATTTACTTAGGGGGGGAGGCTTGCCCAAGAATCATCCTAGAAGAGAGCCTGGTCACCTATACCTACATCCCATGATAGATATTTGCTAATAATCCCTCTGCATTCCTTAATAAAGTTCCATATCCGAGAACCTTTTACATGTGAGTGGGTCCTAAATAAATTAATGGGGTCCGCATCAAGGATATATTTATGTAATAATATTGATGCCCATTTACTACTAGATTCCTTGTAAAGTCTCCAAATAAGTTTAGCTCCAAGAGCTTGGTTTTTCCATAATAGATTTTTGATACCAAGGCCCCCCTTATTAATTGGTTTACATAAGGTTTCCCATTTAATAAGGGCAAGTTTTTCATCTTCTGCTGGGCCTTGCCAGTAAAAATCTCTAAACATTTTATCTAAGCTCTTTTTAATATTAGTCAGGAGGGGGAGAACTGACATATGATACGTGGGAATGGTTGAAAGAACTGATTTGATCATAGTTGACCTACCTGCTTTCGTGAGCCATCTTCCTTTCCATGAACTCTTTTTGTTTTGTACTTTAGTAAGTACTTGTTGCTAGAGTTTGGAGGATAAAAGACCTTTATCCAAGTTGATGCCCAAATATTTGCAAGGGAATTTGCCAACTTTGTACCCCATCATGTTACAAATCTCCATTTCTACTTTCGGAGAGGTGTTAATAAAGAAAATTTCCAATTTTGTGGGATTGAATCATTGGCCTGAGGCTTTCATGTAAAGATTTAGAATGTCTTTAAAGGCTTTAGCTTCTTGACAGTTAGCGGAGCCAGGTAAAATTGTATCATCCACAAACTGTTGGTGGGTAATATTTGGTACGTTTTCTGATGCCTTTAAACCTAAGATTTTAACTTCCATTTGTTTCCTTGTTATCGATCTACCTAGTGCTTCTGCCATAATGACATAGAGGAAAGGGGACAGCGGGTCTGCTTGCCTAATGCCTCTAGAAATACTAAAAAAACCTTCCGGGGTACCGTTGATAAGAATCAAGATTTTAGGGGTAGAAATATAGTTGAAAATAAGATTAATCCACTATTTAGAGAAGCCGAAGGCTTCCATACATTTACAAAGGAATCTCCAATCTACTTTTTCGTATGCTTTTTGGATGTCTATTTTAATAAGCATACTTGATTCCTTCGTTAATTGAGTAGTATGAACTACTTCTTGGGCTATAATTATCCCATCTAGGATTGATCTATTTGTAACCAACCCCATCTATTCTTCTGAGATAACATTGGGAAGAAGTGTTTTAAGTCTATTCGCTAAACATTTTGAAAGAATCTTGTAAATAGTATTGCATAAAGATATAGGTTTGAAATCCCCTGGATCCGTACTCTCATTTTTCTTTGGGATTAATGTAAAAAAGGTATTATTTATTTCATTTAACAAAGAGCCTGAATTTCTAGTAGCTTCTACTACTTGCCACACCTCCTCCCCAACAAAATGCCAACATTTTTGAAAAAAGCCTGCTTGAAATCTGTCTGGGCCCGGGGCTTTATCTAGATGAAGTTGGAAAATTGCTAATTTGACTTCCTCAATGGATAATTTATTATTAATCATCTTATTGTCAGCATCCGAGATCAACTTAGGAATAGCTTTTAGCATTTCATTTTGCACTTTAAGGTCGGTAGCTTCTATTTTATTGAGAAGGGATTGATAGAATTGTGTAAGAACAGTTGATATCTGGTTAGGGTCTTCAGTGATATGACCCTCATTAGTCTTAACTTTAGAGATTCTATTGACGCTTCTTTTAAAATTAGTGGTGTTATGGAAGAATTTGGTGTTGCTGTCTCCTTCCTTAAGCCAAGATTCCCTCGATTTCTGTTTCCAAAAAATCTCTTCTTTAAGGAGGATTGCATTGTATTTAGCCATCAACTCTTTTTCTTTGTGATAACTATGTTCGTTCATACCTTGTTCTATTACTATATTATTAAGGTCAACTAGATCTTGTTCTATCTGAACTTTTTCTTCAAAGATGTTATTAAAATTATTCTTATTCCATTCTAATGCTTTATTTTTAATAATTTTTAATTTTGCTATTAAACAGTACATTTTGGAGCCTTTTATCAAAATTTGTTCCCACCATTCCTCTAAGAGGTTAATGAATTCCGGATTTTCAAACCACATAAACTCGAATTTGAATGGGTTTCTAGATGGTTTGGAATCTTCTGTAATAGAAAGCCTAATAGGGAAATGGTCAGATCCTACCTCTGGGAGGATTTCCACAGTATATAACTGATTAAAGTTGTCATCATTTATCCTAATAAAAAATCTATCCAATTTTTCAGCAATATGGCTGAAGCCAGCTCTTCTATTATTCCATGTATATATGCCATTTTTTGTGTTAATACTGATTAGATGGTTGTCCGTAGCCCATTTGCTAAAATCTTTTTGTGCTTGTGATATATGTTGTGATCCTCTGAATTTTTCTTCCAGGTCTAGGATGGCATTAAAGTCTCCTCCAATAAAGAAAGGATATCCTGATCTATCAGTTAAAAAGAAGTGGATCTCCTACCATACTCTCCTTTTTTCTTTGTTAGGGATAGGCCCATATACGTTAATTAAATTAAATTTCAAATTAGATTTTAGACTTTTAATTTCTAGGGCCATCCAATTATTGTTTTTAGATGTAAGTTGGGTTGAAACTTTTCGAGGGTCCCACAATACTGCTAACCCATCGGAATGACCTATTGATGTTACAAACTCTGATTTCCATATACCTAATTTTTTACTAAACTTAGTGTTTTCCTCTTTGTTAAGTTTAGTTTCCTGTAATAAAATGATTTCAGATTCAAAGTTTTTTAAATATCTTTTAATTAATCTCTATTTGTTAGGGGCATTTAATCCCCTAACATTCCAAGTAGTAACTTTCATTTCTCCTGGGGAAGGCACTTCCCCTTCCCTGTATACAGAATATCAGCAATCTTCTTTTGGTTGCCTGCATTTCCATCTATAGATCTTAGTTCTACAGCTGATTGCCTACCTCTCTTTTTTTTAATTCTGTTGATATTAGGAGTGCTTAAGCTTCCTCTATTCATTTCTATGCCCAAATGTCTATCCTCATTAGTAATCCCAAAGAGGCCTTCAATAGAATCCTTAACCGATGTTAAATTTCCAGCATAATTAATGATAGTTTTGTCCTGCTGTTCTAAGCTCTTTTGATCAAATTCTATTTGAACTTGGGGTTCTTCCCTATCTACAATCTCCTTACCATATATTTCAATTATATCTTCTGACAAGTCCAAGTTCAGAGTTTCTATCTCTACATGGATTGAGGTTGCTAGTTCCTCCCCCTTTTGTAGTGAGTTTTAAACACTCGTGTTATTCAAACAAAAGACCTCATTGCTAAACTTATCTTTATCTTTACTTTCAGTTTGTGTTAAATTTATGTTATCCTTTTTTGGAATAAGACTATCCTTTCCTTTTTCTCTATTATTTATATTTGATGCTCTTGATATCATATCTAAATTACCAAGAAAGACTTTATCTGAGACTTCCATTTCTGAGAAAGTGGAGTGTAAAGGCTGTGTTATCCTAATATCCTCTTCCTCTTTCTCCTCTAGAATACAATTCTGAATCAATCTGATGAGGGTTTCTTTTTGATACTTTAATTCATCAAAATCACATATTTCATCCATAAACATATCCATAAGTTCATCTGTTAATGATTCTCCTCAATAATCTATGATTTCTTTAACTTCCTCTTTGCATTTTTCTTCAGGATCTTCTAATGGTATTGTATTTAAACAGTCAGGATTCATGGGCTGTTTTGTTCGTAGATCAGTCTCACATAAATCCAAGCCACACTTATCTTTATACTATGGATAGGTATTATTCTTTTTATCTACATCTATCTGGTCTATCTTATTTTCCAGATTACAACTCTCAAGTGAGTTGTGCATTTTTTTATCTGTTGTGTTTATAGTTTCCTGGATTGAAACCTCACATTTTTTGATATGTGGTGTTTCTAAATTTCCAATTGGAGAGGGAGATACTGAGACCATATGATTATTGCAAATTGATTTCAAGGTGTAATTTGCATAAATAAAAGGAGAGGGAATGGCTGAATTTTCCTTTTCTGTATTCAAAAGAAAAAAGCCTCCTCTGTCCTTAAGGAAATTTACCTTTACATCTAGGTCTGTGCAAGGGGGGACAACTATGTCATTTTTTTGAGCACCAAAGATTGACATATTGTCTATCTTCGAGATTTTGATGTAATCTTCCAAAATCTTTGGATTGATGATTATAGAGTTTGAATTGAAGCATAGCTATATAGGGGGGATAAATTTTTCATGGTAGTTCATTTTAACTACAATGATTATTTCTACTTCATTAAGTTTAGTTTTAATAATTCTTTTGAATTCTCCAAAGCTGTTCCCTATACTTTTAACAATTTTAGGGTGATTAAATTCAATTGGTAAATTCCTCAGTAGGATTTCTTTTTCTATCATGAATTCTGCTACATTAATTGGGTTGAAAAGAGGAAACCAATTAAAGACAAAAAAGGAAATATGCCTATACTTTAGATATCCTTCTACCATTATCTTATTTTTGAGGTTGCTACATTTATAGTCTATAAAGATGAAATTATTAGCTAGGATAGTTATACTTACCTCAGAGGGGATTTGAGATAACAGTCCTTCTACTATGTCTGATATGGAAGCCCCTGCTCCCATCCATTTACAAATAACACCTGTCTCTGCACAGGAGCTCTATTTTTGCATTATACAATTGTTATCCAATGAAATACTAGCAATCTTTTGACCAAAAATTCCATAGGCTGTGGATGAATCTTTATTAGCACCGTGCGTATGAGGTGGCGAATAGATTTTCTCAGAGTTTCTTAGCATAGGTGCCTTAAGATTATTATTGTGCTTACCTGAAATTGGGTAATACTTATTCAAAATTTTATTGTTACTCCTTCTGTGTGGAGGGGTATAGGCTTTAGTTTCCTTATGAACATAATCATATGCATCAAATGAAATGAAGCTATCTTTTGGTACTTTATTCATCAACTTGACATCTCCTATATGAGAGTTTAGGGTTTTGTCAAGGAAAAGGGGAGAAAACACCACATCCATTTGTGATTTCTCACACTCTAGATGAAGCTTCTCCCTAATAGTTTCTTTTCCTTTCAATGCCCTATCCCTCTGGTACGGGGAGGAATAACATCTATTATTTTCCTTTTTTTTTAATGCATCAAAAGAGTTTTTTAGCATGATTTCTTTAGAACTATATGTAGTTGGGTTAGATCTTACCGCCTTCCTTCATTTTACCATTTTCCACATATCCTTTTTTGAATTCCCATCCCCAAGAGGCACCTGAGCCGCCATCAATCTTCCTCCCCCCTTTGCAGACAGAGGTTCATAAGGGTTTTGCACTAGAATTTTCCTAGATTTCGAGGCTTTGGTGTTCCCGGGGAGTAAAGTTCCTCTGGATGCATATTTAGGACTTGCAAAAAATCTACATTTGATGATCTAGGGTTTGCACCGTAAATACTCTCAGAATCAAGATCTCATTGCTTTTTACAAAACCCTTGGAGGCCAAAGCCAAACTTCTGTTACTATCCAAGGGCTTTGTAATGGTGTCCGAAACCCTATTTTTTGGTGCTGCATTTTGCTGAGATTCCATCAAATTTTTTTCTTTTTTCTTTGCCATGAAACCTCTTAGATGTTCATATGATGGATGAGGTGATCACACATCATTCTTTCTACACTCTGCCTGCTTATGGCCATATAACTAGCAGTTGAAGTAGTAACCCGAAAACTTACTACCGCTGCCATTATCCATGGAGGCCACCTTGTGTGAATCATTATTTGCAGAGGCATTTGCTTGTTCTACACCAAGGGTTTTTGCTGTAGCTCGATAATGATGCAGAAAACCTAATTTTATTTGCCTATTTTGAAATGTGATTTTCACTGCTGCCGAGCCTTTCTCATTTTCGCTTACTCATCAATGAGTTTCATTGGAAGAGAAGCTTACAAAAAAAAGTTGGAGGACACATTGACGTTTGATTTAGGCAACCTTCCTCAGAACAAAACTTATGAAGGCATTGCAAAGTGCATAGTAACATTCACAAATTTGAATGCAGTAATGGAAGGAACATTGCTTACAACTCACTCTTCCAAGTATGGATGGCTGAAAAGGTTGCGGGTCATTTACTATAACATGACAAATTTTGCCCTTCTAACCAACGAAGAATGGAGCATACTAAAGAAACTGACAGAATCATCTTGATCTCATCAATCATAGTATGTGAAAGTACTTTCAATTTCAATCATCTCTATATCTTTAGTATATATCTTTGATATTATCCTAAATACTAGAGTTTAGAATTGAGTTTAAAGTAACAAGTTTGAACTTTGTTTTTTGAATAGGATGAATGCCGCAGTCTTGCAGATGCTATTGCCAATGCTAATTTACTAAACCAGCCTGTCAAATGCAGAAATGTATAACTAAAGTTACAGAGATGTTGTAGACTTGTAGTTGTCTTACTAATTTAGATTTTGAGACTTCTCACTTCACATTAGGCAAATCAACCTGAAGCTATTGTTGCTCCCTTGTTTCTATAAAAGGGAATTCAGGGTCATTGGCTTAGGGTAATGAAATTGAAATTGGGCAATGTGCCAAATTTCCAATGGGTATTGAGTCATTGAGTTCTGTAAATAGAATCACAGAGTTGTGTTCTTACTAGTATTAATGAAAGAATTGTTACATTGTATCATATTTGTAATTAAATTAATGAGAATCAGTATTTCTAACTCTAAGAATTCTAACATATGAATTGCTATGTTGTCAAAACAAATAATGAAAAATCTACAAGAATTGTACCATATGAGCTGAATAATGCAAATGAAAACCATTATTAATTATGGAATTGAATCTTGATGACATTATCAACCACATTCATGTTTTTGACATTGGAATATGCTATTATGCATGATTTATGATGAGATACAAAAACTGACAGTAGACTTCAGGAAGACGTAAGAACTGCTACTTCTACAATGGTTCAACTTCAAGCTACCACATCATATCATCATTGAGATCATCGGATTCAACGCCATCAACTTCATAGATTCCTTGGTTCTTCGATATGTTTTCTTCACTCTGCATAGCACCGCTTAGCTGATGTTCACCGCTAGCAGTACCAGTACCAATAGTACATGAGTCAATGGCATCATTATCTCTGGCATTCCCACTCCCAATCCCACTTTGGTTTGAAATGTTGCCCATCCCTCTTCTCTAAAATTTCTTCCTCCACAATTTTAGTGCCCTTTCGTAAGGAAAAGTATTGACTTCATACCTGGATGTATAGACCCTCAAGCAATTTTCTAGATTCTTTTCTAGTTTGTTTCTTAGCTTTGAATTTAGGAATCCTAAAGTACTAAAAACTCTCTCATCCTCCACCGACCCCAATATCATCGTCAGACATAAATCAACAAGCTTGAAATATTTTGATATTGAATCAGTCAACAATTCGCTCTCAGCTAGAATTTTCCAAAGCCTTGATACCGATCCATCTTCGTGAGGGTTCTGCATAATATTATATTGTTCCCTCATTGTTATTGAAAAATGACTTGATTTATCTCTCAAATGATTTCCATCTAAAATTCCATTTAGAGTTACTCCATTTAACTCTTTGGTTTTGCAGAAATGATCTATCAAAGTTAGTAGGCTAGTTTTAAAATCTTTCGGATTGTTCATACTCCAATATCGAGGAAATAGAATAGCCATGGATTCAAGTAGTTTGACTGGAGGGAATCTTGATCTAATATGTGAGGAAAGATCATACGAAATGTGCTTCACAAAAGCTATTATAGACTCAATGAACTTCATAAAGTCTTCCCTTTTAATACTTGATACTCACCGAGTCCTGGAGTTCTTTCCTGGTTCCTCGGACTCGATCCTAGAAAAGTAGTGCATTGGTATCTCAACTATGTGAACTTTTGCACATAAATCCCTGTTTGAACCTATTTTTAAAAAGTTATCAAGATTGTCCAAATCTATGACTTTCAGCCAGCTGGAAAATTTTACATCATCTTCACATAATTGATAGAGACTATCAAGTGGCACACATGTCAATTTATGCAGCGAAGCATATTCTACAATATACATAGCTCTTTGTTGGGCCTTTTTCATTAAATTTCTCATTTCCTCAAGCATGTGGAGAATACTTACTAATGTTAACAATGTCTCTACAGTAGTTAACATTGCTAGCAGTGCAGGAAATTTTGGTTTCCCAGCTTCATCACGACTTGAGTTCATTAGACCAAGCAACAATTGATATTATGAAAAAACTCGATTTGCTGGTCCATCCAAAGAGATCCATCTGGTATCATTATCCTTAAGAAGCTTGTTCCCATCAGTTAGTCCTTTGGAAAAGTGTTGAAATTCCCTAAATCATTTTAGACTTCGACAGAAGTATTGGTAGAGCTCTTTGATTAAAGCTTCAATTTTTTGTACTGCAGCATGCTTGCTGACAACTCCAAAAGCTAGATTCATTCTGTAGGCCATGCAGTGAATGGGAGTAATGTAGGGTGCACAAGAAGATTATATCTTTGTGTAAAGACCACCCCTATGGCCTTGCATTACTGAAGCCCCATCCACTCCAACATACACCAGCTTTTTGGCAATGGTCATGTCATTTATACCTCCATATTCAATTAGAGAACTCTTTACTAGTTCAAATAAATTTTCCACTGTCGCATTATCCCTCATTTTAGCAAAAGTTTATAGATGAGGTTGGCGAACAAAATTTTGTACATTATAAACATGCATGCATACCCATGAAGTATTGTCTACTACTGTAACCTTGTCTAAAGACAATGCAATAAAATTTGACTCTTTAATTTTTGCCTTCAGATCCTCTTTTTCAATCTCGGCAAGACAACTTGCCTATTCCGATCCACTGTTTACTGACCAGTGACTGTTAGGATAGTTACAAACTTTTAAAAAGTGTAATAAAGCACTCAATGATGGGTAGTCTATCATAGGATACCCTCTGCTGAAAATATTAAACACAACACTTAACCGAACAACTTTTCCCATTAGTGCTACTTCCAATGCTTTTCCAAAACAAGCTTCAATAGATCCTTTAACTTCACCAGGCTTTGTCTTTATATTATGCTAAAATTCATATAATTCTGCATTCCTAACATGCTGAGATTCCTCCTTTGTTTTCCATCTTATCACTAATTTTTGAACTCCATCTATCATTTTCTTTTCGTAAACTTTACCCATATGCTTCTCTATGGTGTCAATTTTTAGCTGCAACCTCTTTTCCTTCTTATTTATCTCACTGCAAATCTTACATCCACATTCTACCTGAGGCTCCTCTTAAATTGGATTATCCACTGGTTCAATGAATGGATACTTTGACACCCATTCTATTTGAAAATTCCTTGACAAATCCCACATTCTATCATTCTTTGATTTGTATTTTCTTTTCTTCCCTGCATCATCATCTTCTCTGATATTCTCAGTCTAATCCAAGTCGATTATATCATTATGGCTACTCTGGGTAATTAACTAAAAATATTCTTCAATTTCATCATGATCTGAGATATCAGGATCACTGACTTCTTCAATATGTCACGTAGGTTCAACCTCAGGTTGTGAATATTGAAAATCTTCTTATGATGAAGTAGCTTCCCGATTTTGGCCAGAAACATTTCCAACATCATGACCAAAGTATGATGATAAGGTTCTTCATTTTGTTGGCCTCTCTTGGCTTTCCCCATATGTGGGAGCCTTATCCTTATTCTTGTTTGACATCTTGATTCTTCAATGAAATAAAGGCTACCAGCCTACCAGTGAAAAAAAATGTTAAAAAAATGTTTACTTGTTGAAGAAGTTTCAAATGACAATAGAACTATAATATAAAATGTTTACATAGTCACAGAATAATAATCACTTACCTTTGCCTCAAATTCAATCACAATCGTGACTCACCAATGCAGTCAAGACTCAATAGTCTGAACTTCACTATTGATCAAATTGAAGTTGAACTGATACAAATTGTGTACAATAACATTGATGTATGAATGTATTTATACTAATCTTTATTGGCAAATTGGGCGGGAGGTATTAGGTAGGTGTCCAAATATTTGGCGAAGCCTGCGTAATTATAACACGTCTTGTGTTATATCCTAGGCAATTATGGGTCATCCAATACCAAGGTAATATTAATAAAGTTGGTGAAAATAAATCGATTTGAGACACGTGTCCATAAAATGGTTGGTGAAGTTGGGTCCACCTAAATATATATATATATATATATATATATATATATATATATATATATATATATATATATATATATATATATATATATATATATATATATATATATATATATATATATATATATATATATATATATATATATATATATATATATATATATATATATATATATATATATATATATATATATAACTACTGGCAAATATAGGTCATCCATTTGGGGCCGCTTTGAAATTATAGGTGAATGTTAAAAAAATATTGTGCCCAAAAATTATATGCCATTGGCGATGATCCCAGGCATTGGACCCAATTTTCATAAACCAATTGGCGATGAGCCTGGGCATTGGACCCAATTTTCATAAATGTGGGGCGATATGATCAGTCCTAGGTGGCCAATATATTCACCAAATTGGGGGTCGATGGCAAGTGACATTCACCAATTGGCGAATAATCACCACTAAAGTTTTCACACAAGATTTATGAACTAGTTGCAAAGGAAATAGAAAAAGCCTTTGAAACAATTTTCATGAACATACACATGTATCCAGCTACTGCGCCCACAACTCAAGTACCCACAAAGGTAGCCAAGGAGTCGAAGAACATCAATATATAGAATATAGGTCCTGAGGATTCAATGCCCATAGTTGTAGCACCCACATAGGCAGAGAAGCCTACGCCTATGGCAGAAACACATAAGGATGATACAATCTTTATTGACAATGTTGAGATTGCAATGGTAGAATCAGATCTTGTTTTGGATAACTTTGAAGAAGAATTTGTAAGCCCTCAAGAGGCTAAGAATCTATGTGGTAACACTCCTCCTAATCAATAAGAAGTGCTGATTGAGGATATGACAAAATTTGAAAGAGAAAAAGAAATAGAAAAAGAGATAGAAAAAGAAAAAGAAAAGGAAGCAGAAAAAGAGACAGGAGAAGTAGAGATGAAAGAAAATGAACCAACAGATAAGTAATCTATTCAAATGAAAATAAGAGTCAAACAAGAATCAATGGATAGCACTCCTATCACTCCTTCTATACCATTGTTGTCAAGATTGACACCAGACACCACTAGTATGGATTCTTGGGGAGAAGAAGACCTAATCAATATCAGTGTCTTAGCTATGGAGAAGGCCAAAGAGAAATAGGTAATGAGGAACCCATTGTTTGTTGAATTAGTCAATATATTGAATAGTCTACTACCTTCAAAAAAGAAAGTGTCTAAGGTACATTTAGTTGATGATGTTAGCAACATCCTCACAACCTTCAAAACCAATTTTTGTACCTTGGAAGAGTCTGCATCTCAAGTTGCAGAAGAAAAGTATAGGAAGAAGAGACTAAATGAACTAGTCAGTAACTTTGCACTTGACCTAAGCTCCCTAAAAATTGGTCAAGCATCTTTGAAGGAGTTTGCAACAAATGGCCGAAAGATCATTATAGATTGTATGGACCAAGACAAGCTGACCGATGATCATTTCAAGAAGATACAAGAGGTAGAAGAAATGATAGAACAAGTAAGGAAATCAATAGAAGACCCCTCCACTAATGTAAATATGTGTAATAATGTACATCAAGGGTAGATTGACAAAATAGAAAGAGTAGAGAATGCGATGTCCAAGTTAAGGGAAAGGCAAACAAAACTCAGAAATGCTCTTGCGCCCTCCCTAGATGTGCTCAATCAAAATATCAAGGAGATCGATGCCACTATGGTGACATATGATCAAGGTCCTAGCTCAGATTTGGAGAAGATGGAGAAGATGAATTATGCACTATGCACCCATCTCCAAACAATCAATGCACTAATTGCATTCTAGAAGCAAGAGATCCACAAGTTATAGATAGCATATCCGGATGTACTTTCCTTGTAAGTACTTGTAGATAAAATTTTTGGAACACCTTTGTCATTCATGTCAAAGGGGGAGTATGTATAGAATATGGAGATATAAATATGTAAAGAAGATGTATAGTAAAGAATATAAGGGAGATATAAAATAGAGTATGAAATTTTTTTTTGTATAAGAGAACAGTTAGTAACTGTGCCATATTCCTTTGTTTCCATCAATGTCTAAGGGGGATATTATTGGAAAGTTGACTATACTATTGTATATGACTAGATACAGTGTTGTCATTATGGAAACAAAGTCATATAGTGTTTTGGAGTCATCACACCTCATCAGAAGACTAGAAATTGGCTAAGTACAGAAGACTGGATAGTTAGCAGTGCACCAACAGTTAAGAGCATCAGCGCACATGCATATGAACAAGTTATGGTCTGCACCATAGAAGATAAGTTGGTAAGAGTGTATTCATGCTTAGTCTATGAGTGCATGATCAGATATGTAAATATGATGAAGTTACAGACAATTGAAGTTACACAACCAGTGAATGCCAGAAGAAAATAGTGTATGTAGCCAACTGATGGTAAATTGATTAGCAACTATAATAATTTTATGTAAGGGCTATGTGCCTATTATAATTAGGTTGTAGACATATAATAATGTTTCTTTGTAAACATGCTTGAGCCAATTGAATTCGAAGCATTGTATGTAATCGGTTAAAGGGCCGACCTAGTTAATTGTTTTGTATGCGCATATAAATATGAGATGCGCCTTTGTAATTATGGATGTGAATAAAGAGTCAAGATAAGAAAAGAAGAGGTATGCAAAGAGTTTTTAAGATGTATTAGAGCTTTGCAAGAGGTCAAAGCATCAACGCATCAAAGGAACTGATCAGACAAGCAATGTCACAGTGCTAGTTCATCCAGTAGATATAGTGTGTATATGAGATCAGAAGGTTGTAGCCTTCACCACTTGAGAAATGAGCTCTAGGAAAGTGTGTCCACACCCCTAGCAGGGTTATTATAAAATACTCCAAATAGGGTTTGACCCTTGACCAGGTCACTGTACTAAATATATTGTAAAGCAACTCCTAACAGGGTTAAGGATCTTCTAAGAAGGATCATAAAACACTAGTATAGAATATTATTGGGTGTCATTTCCCACCATGGTTTTTACCTATTTGGGTTTCCCCGTAATCATATTGGTGTTATGTGTTGACTTCATGTTTTCTATTTATGTTAATATTCATTTCAGTACTTAAGCATTCAAGGTTGATTAAAGAGTAAAAGAAAAGATTGAATATAGTGAACACTAATTCACCATCCCCCCCCCCTGCTCTCAGTGTTCCCATTCCTAACACCATCATTAGAGGCCATTGGATGGAACAAGGAGACACATGAGAAAACCTACATTGATGTTGTTGATTTTTGGTATTTCAACAACATCCCATTGCATGTGGTTGAGAGTCCCTATTGGCTAAATTTGTTGACTGCAATTACACTTTCAAGAAAAGGGTACAAGGTCCCTTTCTCTCAAAGATTTGAGTGAGAGGTCAGTAAATAATCGAAAGCCACTTGATCTTTTTTTAAAATTTAAATTATTTTTTCTTGTTTATTAAATCAAAATTATGTACTAAGACTTGATTTTCACTTTGATTTTGTAGGTTGCTCGTAAATATAGTTGATAGGGCAAGAAAGTGGTGGAGGGAGAAAAAAAATAGTGGAGTAAATTTGGCTATACCATTCTTTCTAATGGGTGGACAAATGGAAAAAATTGAACCATTATTAATTTTTTGCTTTCTTGCAAGGACAATGTGGTATTTTGCAAATCATCACAAATAATACGACAATAGTAATTTATATTGCATATGATTAAATATTAATATGTAATATTTAATTTAGTATTGAGGTGAAATATGGAAACTAATCACAAAGTACATCTACAATCACCCTTGGGTTCTTTATTTGATGAAACAGTTTACTAAAGGGAGATATTTGGTGAGACCCATCATCACAAGATTTGCAACAATTTTCTTGATGTTGCAAAGCATCACTGGTACATTATCTTCTTTGAAATAAATGTTTGTGAGTCAACCATGGCTTGACTCAACTTATTCAAAGAAGCTTGAAGGAGAGGCTATCGCACACATAGTCTTTGACAAAGATTTTTTGGATAATGCTTCTGAGATTTTGAAGCTAACTTCAAAACTTGAAATTTTAATTATTCTTGATTCAAGTCTCTCATTATTAATTTTTAACTTACTAACTTCATTAATTAATCTTTTTGTAAACTAATTTGTATTTTTCAAATTTCAATTGTAGGTGTTTGAGCCCCTGGTTAGAGTTATGCACTGGGTAGATGGAGATCAAACCTCAATGAGGTGTCTTTATGAGGCCATGTATAAGGCCAAAGAGTCTATAAAAAATTACTACAAGGGGGATAAACTCAAATATGATCTCATTTGTGAAATTATTGATAGGAGGTGGAACAATCAGCTCAATCAACTCATTCATGCAATAGGGTACTTCCTCAACCCCCATTTCAGGTACGATGATTCTTATTCATATTTTACCAAGACTCGATTTCAATTTTTTTTCTAGGTTGTGTAGTAAGACTTGATTTCACTTTGTTTTTGTTTCAAGTACGATGATTCTTATTCAAATCCTAATGGAGAGGTCATGGAGGGCCTCTATATATGCATTTAGAGGATGATACTCGATGTTGCAGAGAGAGACCTTATAGTGACCGAACAACAAATCTATGTGGAATCAAAGGGTAAACTATTCTCTTTAGAGTTGGCAAAGAGATCAAGAGGCACTCAAACCCAAGGTGAAACATTTACAATTTTTCCATTTGATAAATTATGTTTTCATTTTTCTCTTTGCTTTCCAACTTCTCAATATTTTATTTTGCATAGGCTTGGTGGAAAAGTTAGGGTGAAAATACCCCATATAAAAAGAAATTTTCTCTTAGAATCTTATTCCAACCTTGGAAATCATCCCATTTTGAGCACAATTGGAGCTTATTTGAGTCCATCCACACAAATAAGAGAAACAAGTTAGCCCAAAAATGCCTCAATGACCTCATCTATGTGCAATATAATCTTAGGTTGTGCATAAAAAAGACACATGAATCACAACTGGTCTAATTGATTTGGACAATATATTGATCATTACAGTTATTAGACAACACAAGAACAACCTCCATTTTTTTATAGAGGATGACATCATAGATTTGGAGAGGTAGGCTATGGAGGAGGAGGGAGTTGGATTTGGTTTCACATTGGATGACATTGAAGAGGAGGACAATGAGGAGTCATATGAGGATTCATTTCCAGTGCCAATAGGAGCTATATACAGGATGGAGAGTGAGCCACACACACCAGCATAGATACCGAGGGATGAAGCACAAGCATGCCTAGTGTAGGGTTCTACTTCTAGAACTAGACCCTCTAGTTATTCTCCCTTATTTTCTAGTAGAGATGGGAAAAGAAAAATGTAATTGTAATGATGTATTTAGTATTTACTTCTAGTTTTATAGATACTATTTACTACTTTGCTTCCAGCAATCAACATTTTGCATGAGAATGTGATTTTGTACCCACATTGTGTTTATATATATCTTGTAAGAATTTTCCTAAGGAAAAGAATAAATGCCAATATCTAGAAGCTCAAGAGACAACACAAGAGAGATAGGAAAAATGATCAAATAATTGATTATAGCTAACTGAATTGAATACAATGTAGGAGTGCCTATATATATAGGCAATGTAATAAAACTACATGATGTGGAGATGATAAGATATCACCCACACAAGGTGGAATCACATGTCCACCAAAGGTGGATCATCCTCCATTATACATCAAAGTATGTGCAACATGTACAACAAGGAGAGGATGATAATGTGATAAGGGCACTAAAGGTGGATCTCACACACAAAGAGGTATGTGATGACAACTATCACACCTAAGGTGGAAATTCTCCTAACCATGTGCTAAAATGAAATGCAAACTCCTAGGTGTCACAATGAAAACTAATATGGAAATGCATTATCCTTAGTAAACTTAAGTAAGTGTAATTAGTAAATATTTAATTACACCAACACCCCCCCTTAAGTACAACTTAATGGAATTCACTTAAGCTCACAATGCAAGATGGGTCCCATCTACTAGGCCATGTTAGGCACCCATGTACAATATGCAAGAACAATACAATCTCTCATAAAGTGGAGAAAGAGGGAAAACCTCATGGGGAAAACCCTCCCCCCAAAAGAGAGATGAATACAAGATGCATGCATGGATGGAGTAATCAAGAACCCCCAATTATGACATACATCATGCATATACAATAAAAATTCCCCCCAAAGGAAGGAAACAAGGAGACATGATATCCCCCCATAATGAGTAATCTCCTCCAAGGATGGTAATTGCTTGAAGACAAAACATAGTCCAATGCCTACAAACAACATTTCTCTTCTTAGAAAGAAGATACACCTAGTATATATGTAAGAAGGCTTCCCATTGTGGATAGGAAGTAGGAAGGGGAATCCAAATGAAGTATGATGTCTCTGAAGTATGCCCAAGTGTCACCAATGTCCTTGGTTGATGACGATGCCATGAACCAATCAGGAGAAAGCTGAGTAGAAGAAGGTGACAAATAAGGAACCAATGATAACTGATCCATGTAAGAATTTGGATCAAACTCCAAAGACAAAGATGCCTCCTCAAATGAAGTAGGAAGAGAAGAAAGAAAGCCCCCCCTCAATGTAGAATGTACACCCATGATAGATGTACTTGGATCAATGTAGAAACTACACCAAGAAAAATGAATGATGTTCCTTCAGCCCTTAGGAAGAAACAAGTCCATAGGTGGATCAATGAATCCTCCCCAATCTATAGGAAGAATACTCAAAATGTATGATGTCTCAAGAAACTGAATAGGAATCTTCAACGCATGAGTATGGTCAATGTGAACCATGCAATGTGACATCTCAAGTGAAGTTTGAGACTCATGAAAACCAATCTCCAAAGAGTCAAATGTCTTCTTTGAAGTGAAAGAGACCTCCTCCAAATTTTGTATCAAAGGATCCACAATCATGTCAATCTTGAAAGAAGGATCAAGTGGAGATTGAAGATGAGGGCCAACATGCTCCCTCAAAACAACTAAAGAAGGATCATATTCAACAAAGAGAAGATGAATATCATCAATGAAGTCTCCCAAATCTGAAATGTAGGACTCCACAAACAAACCTGCAATGTCTGCCAAGTAGTCATCCAATGGAACCAAGTCTGGAAGACCATGAAAATCCTGTTGCACTGAATCACCTAAACCCATGGCTATGTGAATGCAAGCATCATCAGGAGAAACACTAGATGTGATATCAATAGGAGGAGAAGGAGCTACAATTGGAGGTTCTGGACGTTTTGGAAGTGGAGGAATATGTGGATCTCCATACATTTCCCAAAGAATAGTCCAAATATTAGGAATATTTTCTATCTCATCTTCATAGTCAACAAGGGAATCCATAATATCCATATCCATATTCCAATAAATAACCTTAGTAACTTCTGAGTAAGAGTCACAATTGAAAGAAGGACCTTTAGGTCTATACTCATACAAATAGGGCAATAGGTTATGTTCACTAAGATGAGAAAGAACCAATTCACTCCATTGCTTATATTTTCCTCTTGTCAACTTAATTAAACCATCCATGATGTGCTTCTCACATGAAACAATGAGACCAAAAAAAAAATGCACCCCTAAAATGCAATAAGCCAAAGAACCCCCCCAAAATAGATGATTTTGGCACTTTATATATAGTGCGTGTACAATTGCCACTTGCCAAAATGAACCAAAGTGGACTTCTAATTTTGATGATTATAATAGAAAATATGAAGCTATGGTAGACTCATACAATTAAGACACAAGATCTCTCAAGGATCTAACAAATTACAAGTGCTAAAAATAGGCCAAAATAGACCAAATTCTAAAAGTACTATGTCTACTCATAATTTATCCAAATTGATACCAGATCTGGAAAGTAGACAAAAAATCATGAACTTTCAAAAGAAATAGCACCTGAAAATGTGTCCATATGAGCCTGAACAAAGACTCTAAAGTTGTAAAAATTAGGATTTGTGATTTTCAAAAAATATCAGAAGCAGAGATCAGAAACCACATGTACCATTATGTAGATCATGAAATTATAACCCAAAACAAAAAAAATTCTCGAAAAAAGAAGTCTGGACGACTGAGATATCCCTGATTGAAAATCACCTCTGAAATTATTTTTTCTGAATCACCACCGCCGAACCTTGAAAATTCAAATGGCTCTAGATTTGGCTTTGGATGTTTGATTTGGATGAAATAGAATTTGATTTATGGGTTTTTGGACCTCCTCAATGTGATGCCAACCTCTGATTTGCACCAGCAAGCTCCAACTTTGACCTGCAATAAAAATATCTCAAAATAAGCTATGCAATGAAACTCCTATGGCTCTGATACCATGTAAGAATTTTCCTAAGGCAAAGAATAAAATGCCAAGATCTAGAAGCTCAAGAGACAACACAAGAGAGATAGGAAAAATGATCAAATAATTGATTATAGCCAATTGAATTGAAATATATAGGCAATGCAATAGACTACATGATAAGGAGATGATAAGATATCATCCACACAAGGTGGAATCACATGTCCACCAAAGGTGGATCATCCTCCATTGTACATCAAAGTATGTGCAACATGTGAAACAATGAGATGATGATAATGTGATAAGAGCACTAAAGGTGGATCTCACACATAAATAGGTATGTGATGACAACTATCACACCTAAAGTGGAAATTCTCCTAACCATGTGCTAAAATGAAATGCAAACTCCTAGGTTTCACAATGACAACTAATATGCAAATGCATTATCCGAAGTAAACTTAAGTAAGTGTAATTAGTAAATATTTAATTACACCAACATATCTAATCTCATCTTTTTTATTTTTTGTTCTCATTAATTAACTCAGTGGATGTATCTTCTCATTGATTTTTTTTAAAAAAATGCATTTCTAATTATAATTAAGCTATTTTTTAAGTTCCAGAGTTTTTTGCCGAGTTTTTTTAAAAAATTGGCCAAGTTTTTCCCAATTTTTTTTTCAAGCCTTGGTGAGTTTTTATCAAGTCCAAGTTTTCCAACTATTGTTTTGACAATGAAACCTTGAAAAAAACATTAAATTAGAATGCCCACCATGTCAAATAAATTATAATTTAGCAAAGAAAACAAAATAAAATGCTTTGCAAAGATCACAAATTCCAAGCAAGAAACACTAACAAGACCTTCATAAGCCTAGAATCAAAGATAGAGGTGAACAAAAACATCACACTATAGAGTGATATTTCAAGGAAAAAATGTGTATCTTTTTCACATAGCCTATTTTAGGAATAAATTTAGAAATGACTTACAAAAAGAAATTAAAAGTAAACATGAATTACAAAAACCTGTTGTCACTAAGGATTGCACCCAATTTGCTAAGTATAAAACCCACCAATCCTGTGAAACATGGGAATACTCTCAGTCTGTGGGTAACCTATCCAAGAGTAGACCTTCGGATAAGGGGCCAGCTTCCCCTTGGATCACTTTAAAAATGACTAATTTTATGAGGAAAAGGGAGAAAGTGCATGAAACAAATAATTTGAAGTTGACTTAAAACTAGGTGATCGAGTGAATTTGAAAGAAGATCCACAACCAAATTAAGCTTACTACATCAGTTAAGAAAACCAAATTGCACTTCACAACTCAACCTACTACCTTGAAACTCCTTAAAAATAACAAGGTACTTGAAATACAGAGAAGGAAAAAGTTTCCACAACCCTGATTCTAATTTTGTACACAAATTAACACTACAGAGCCAAGACAGATTTCTAGGTATTTAATCAAATCAACACACAGATTAAGGATAGAATGACATCACAATAATCCTGCATGAGATTTAATATGAAAAAATCTAAAATGTAGGGACCAAGAAGGATCAATTTGTATTGCTGAAAAGAAGCTAAGTACAAGATGTGTCTCTTAGAGCTACAACACTCATATCGGAGAGGAAAAGTGAAGATCTCACCTCCATCACGAAAAGTGAGAGGTATATAAAATGAGGTAAAAGAATCAACATTAAAGCCACCTCAACCTAGGAATGGAAAATTCACAAAATATGCCCATGAAGATGCCACATAAACTCAAATGCCAAATTCCTGAGTTTATAGGGGGTAGTAAAAAAAAACTGACTCCTAGAATAGATGGTCAAAAGGAGACCACTCTGACCCACTAAGTCATGCACTAATAGTATTTTGATGATGGTTTATAAAATACCATCATCAAAATTTACATTAATATTCCTTCACTGACGTTACATTTAAAACCTAACTCCAACTATGACCAAAAATGTGGATTTAAACTATATTCTAAAATAATCTCAACCCATAATGGGGAAACATATTTAAAAATATTTACATTTTTAAAATAAAAACCCACATATGAAAAAGTACACCCAAAAAAATAATACAATGAGACTCAACCCTAAAAAGGGGAGAAATGAGGTTAATCCAAAAATCCCTCTTTCAAAAAATGAGGAAGCCACTAGAAATGCAGACTCTCCATCTCAACATCTTGCAAGTTTCTATGTTTCACTGGCAGTCCTGCATCTCGGATTTAGAAACATCTAGTTCATCTTCCTTCAATGTGCAATCAAGGTAGGCTTTGATTTGAAATTCCTATCATTTCATTTCTTCCTCTAAAAGTTGAGGGCATACTGGTTTATCTTGTTGTTGTGTATATGGGTTTATCTTTCCATTAAGTGCATGGCCTGTGAGTTAGGGCACTATGTTTTGATACTTTCCTATGTTTGATGCTTTACATTCATTATCCTTTCTTTGCATTTGATTTCACTGCTATCTTTGTATCTTCGAGGGCACCGGGTATGTCAATTCCTATTTTTTGTGCTTTTGTTGTCACTTGAATATCGGGATGATCATTGCATTATCATGTTAACCCTGTGATCATCTTTCTATGTGAGGGCATAGGTATTTACTGTCATTGCTATGGTGTTTATTTCTTTGAGGAAAATCTGATGACTCGAGGCTAGGGCATCTATGTATTTCTTGTTGTTAATACTTGGTGAATACTTGTTGATGAGGCACAACATTCACTTTAACTCTGCATATAACACCATGTTCATTCACATACTAGTTTTTTATAATGATGCTTTGACCCATGAACTATCTGTGAGCTAGGGTGTTTGTATATTGCTCATTCATTCTATCAAACTGTTACCTCCTTGCTCTTGACATTGCATTGAGGCCTTGGTTTCACTATTTTGAGAGCCTGTGCACCCTGCGAGTTTGGGCATTACTTCATGTTTTTACTTTCTAGTCGGTGATTAGATCCTTAGCATTATTTTATTGTTCATTTATCTCTTGTGGAGGCTTGATGACCAATGACTTAGGGCATTAATGCTTTGTTTGATTTCTCACCATGCCAGCCCGTGAGGTAACTCTTGCAGTGAATCTAATCATTATGAGGGTCCTTACATTTTGACAACCCGCGAGAAATAGGGCATTGATGTATCTATATCATATATTTTACTTACTATTTTCTCTTACTTCTATATGGCCCACGAAGTATCTAGGGCATCCATTTTGGTGATTTGTAAGCACATGAAATCTAGGGACCGACATTATGTTTTATTTGTGCTTGTTCATTGCTCAAAATAGACCTTATATTGCCTTTGCCAAAGTGACATGTATCCATGCCCTGTGGTAATGCCTACCCATATACTATATCACTTCATTGGACAATGTATTATGAGATGAGGTATCATACTATTGCTGTTTATGGCTCATGAAACTTATGCTACATCTCTTATCTTCCTGTGTCATGATGCTCACTGTCTTCTCACTATGTATAGCTTGAGATTACTAGATTTCACTGTATTGTTGGTGGCATCATTGCTTTTGTAGGTGCATTGACATTTCATGTTTGATGGATACACTGTTTGCTAGGCTATTTAATCACTAGCATGACTGATCCCATTAAGGCGGAGAACCTACTAGAGGAACATAGCATGATGCATGTGTGCTCATTGTTTATTTTATGGGGCCCATGAACTATTGGAAAGCATCCCATCAGTTGATGCAATATGAATCGTAGAATCCTAGTGTTACTAATTTGTGTTTGATTTTTGGCGTGTGCTGTTACAACATTGTTGAAATGCTTGTGTTGTAATCAATCAATATGGTACTTGATTTATTTGCATTACTGATCTTATATTCACTGTTATGCTGGATGTCTAACTCTTGCATAGGCTATGAGTACAAAGTATTTGAATTATTTCAATGAATCCAATTGCCATTTGATTTGGATCCAAGCTGGGTTTATGACCTTGATTAGCATGTATCTATTTGCATGTTTGAATCATTATCACTATTGCATATCTGGCATTCATGTCTACATTATTGTTGCAAGGTATTGATGTTAAGAGTTCATTCCCATGAGCTATTCCATTTTGATGTTATTGATACTTCACTAAAGTTTACATCTTTCCATGAGTTTTTCACACTTGCACATGCTTTGCTTATTTGGTTATCATTCACTGTCATACTGAGGCCGATAACTAATCATGCATCATTGATTTAATGTTTACCTTGTGCAAGTGAATACTATGCCTTGTGAAATTCCATCCTATTCTATATTTGCATTTGATACTATATGCTTATCCTCATGGTGCAATATCACTGATTTATCAACTGAACCCCTTTTGTACTCGACCCATAATGTAGATTTGAATATGCTCACACTATATCATCAATATCTTGAATGTAGATTTGAAACACACTTATGCTATAATGTACCTTCTCTAATATGTTAGTGATGTACCCCCTTGAATCTGCCAGTGCCTTGACCATGCTTTATTTGATTCGGCTTGATGATCTCTGAGTTTCCCACTAATACTACTCATTTACTGAATGCCTCCCCACATGAGTCAGTGCCTCTCCTTGAGACTGTTAGGGCTCCCAGAAACTTTGTAGGAATAGAGCTCCTAAGAACCCTCACAGGTTTAGTGTAGGGTACTAGGAGAATCAATACTGATCATGCATGTTCTTTGCCTATAATGTGATCTCCCTCAAGGAAATTTGAGGGTTTTCCCAAGAGATCTCACATTACAAGCCAACATCATTCATCAGGATTTGTAAAATAGATTATTTTGTATCTGCACATGGAACAAATGAGTTGGTGAAAACATGGTATCTCTTTTATTTTGGTAGCTCCTTTAAATCCACATGTCCTGAGAACAACCCTTCATAGAGGTGTATGACTGAGTGCATATATGCATTCTTGTAAGTACTATGGTACCATACATTGTTTAGATCCATTAGATCTAACTCCCTTCTCTTCTTCTCCTCTTTGCAGGTTCTAGATCTTAGGAGCTCCTGGAAACACTGTGGATTAAGACCTCATTACCAAGCAATGTCTGGTACCCTCATATTTATATTCCTCATTTCATGTATATCTACACTTATTTATGCAATTCTGATAATGGCTATGCTCATGACTTGTGTGAGCTTGGATAAATGATTTTCTCAACTCTTTCCTTTTTTAAAAACACACTTAAGACATTGGTACATGCACATGCAATTCTTAGATGTAGATCATTTCCTTTTCTCTTTCATGTACTTTACAATGAAATGAACACAAATTTTAAGAAAGACCACTAATAATTTAAATTAGGGTGTAGTAGTCTCACTTAGTAACTAGGCCTCCAAAGTTGAGTAAAATACTGATAACATTCTGGTGACCTCTTGTTGAGTGCTTGTTTGATAAGAATCTTGACTAGTTGCCTTTAAATCCATTGGGCACAGAGTCTTATAATCCAGAATTGAACCTATCCTTAAATCAAACAACTCCTTCTTGCTAACAAAACCACTAACTGCCAGAGACAGACTGCTTTGGCTTATTGCTAACCCAAACCAAACTGAAAACTGAACTGAAAGCAAATTGAAAGAAACACTGAAAGAAAACTTGTGATGAGGAACTTAGGAAACACAAAAAATTGAAACTTCTAACTTACTAATGTGTAGGGCAGAACTTGTTCTAAAAAACACGCTTTCAGGTGAATCCCATTCACTAGAATGGGAAACTCCTCTCTGTCCATATTAGCTAGCTGAAAAGCATTATGGGCCTTGCATTTAACAACCATGAAGGGTCCACTCCATATGGCACCAAATTTAGCATGCCTCCCTATTTTATGTTTTGACTCATCCCACTTAAGGACAAGGTCTCCTTCCTTAAAAATCCTAGGTATGGTTCTTTTATCAAAGGTCTTCTTCATCTGAGAATGATAAGCTTCCAGGTTCTCCAGTGATAGTTTCCTTATCTCTTTAAGTTCAACTAACTCAACAAGCCTAACTTGCATAGTATCTTCTTCCATCAGATCAATCTCCTTGATTAAGCTCAAAGTAGGCAACTCAGTAGACAAAGGAATCCTAGCTTCTTTCCCATAAACAAGTGTGTAAGGAGAGTTACTTGTAGACCTCTTATGTGTTATTAGGTTTTCCCATAAGGCCAGCTTCAACTTGCTATGCCAATCCATCTAGTTTCCTTCTATAGTCCTTTTGATGATCCTCAACAAGTTCTTATTTTTTGATTGTGCCTGGCCATTACCTTGAGGGTAATAGTTGGATGAGGTGCTTAGGAAAATTTTATGCCTTAATACCCATTTTGATATTCTCATTCCAAGAAATTCCATAGCATTGTTTGATATGATGGAGTCTAGAGTGCCAAACCTTGGCACAATATCTTGGTAGAAATTCAAGACAGAGGTTTCATTTGCTTCTTTCAATGCCACAGCCTCTATGCATTTGGTATAATAATCTATAGTGGTAAGTATCCATCTATGGCCAACACTAGATGGAGGGTTAATAGGTCCAATGAAGTCTAATCGCCATTTAGAGAAGGGCTTCTCCACTTTAATGAGATGCAGTGGGAGGGCTGCCAACTTCTATTTTCTAGCAAATAGAGCACAGTTCTTACACTTCCTTACCCAATCAAATGCATCCTTGTATAGGCTGGGCCAATACTATCCTACTCTCATCACTTTTAGAGTAGTGGTTCTGGTAGAAAAGTGTCCTCCAGAACCTCCATCATGAAACTCTTCTAATATTTTGTCTACTTTACTAGTTTCAACATATCTCAACAAAACACCACTATAATCTCTTCTATACAAAACATCATCCAAAATGATAAATGGGATAGCTTGAAGTCTAAAGTACCTCCTTTTGCTCCTATCAAGGCCCTAAGGGCATTGACTAGTCAAGATATAATGCTTCATTTCTATCGTCCAACTTGCACTTTGCTCTGCATTCTGGTTCATTAGGACAACCTCTTCTTCTTGTTGAATTTTGTCTATTCTACTCTCATTCATTTTTTTACACAACCCTTTCTCCCTAAACAACTTAGTCACTTTGATCTAAATGTCATATTCCATGACCTTGGTGATCCAACCAGCCCTCTTGTGGCTTAGGTCCTTATTTAGAAGGAAATCTTTTATGCAAGGGTGAGCAACCGTTAAGTGCATTGTGTTGTTGGACAACAAGCGCTTGAATTTTTTCAAGCTCCTTGCTATTGCTAAAACATGTTTTTCTACAAGAGTATAATTTAGTTCATAGCCATCCAGACCTTGGCTGTAAAAAGCCACTGGTTGCTCCTCTTTCTCAGTATTTTGCTGGACTAACATGGTAGAGATACTATCAATGTCCCCAAAAGCATATAGAATAAAATCTCTAGAAAAATCAGGGTTTACCAGAGTAGGAGCAGAAGCAATTGCTTCCTTGATCTCTTCAAAACATTTCTTTCCTTCATTTGTCTAATGAAAATATGAATTCTTCTTCAGCATCTGGGTCATAGGCTTCAGTAGTGCTACAACATTAGGGACGAACCTTCTCAAGAAGTTGATTCTCCCAAGGAAACTCTGCAGCCCCTTCTTGTGTGTTGGCATGGGTAGTGCCATGAAGGCCTTTATCCTCTCAAGATCAATTGTTGTCCCTTTCTTAGAGATAATGTGCCCTAGCAATCTACCTTCATGGACAACAAAGATACATTTTTTAGGATTCAATGAAACTCCAAACTCTCTGCACCTTTCAAAAATATGCCTCAGATGAACCAAGTGATCATTAGTATTTCTTGAAAATATAGTTATATCACCTAAATCGACTAGAAACAACTTGTTCATCAAACCAGAAAATGCCATTTCCATGGCTTTCTAAAATGTAGCACCAACATTAGACAACCCAAAAGGCATTTTTCTATATGCCATAGTGCCCCATTTGGTGGTGAAGGATGTCTTATATTGGTGTTCCTCTCTAACTAGGACCTAGTTATAGCCAGAAAAGCCATCTAGCAAAGAAAATCTGTCAGACCCTGAGACAAATTGCAATATCTATTCCATGGAGGGAAATAGATGGTGGTCTTTAAGTGAGGCTCTGTTGAGGTCCCTGAAATCCACACATAACCAGATTTCACCATTCTTCTTTTTGACAGGCACTAGATTAGAGACCTAAGAGGTGTGTTTAATGGGAAAGATACTATTGGCCTCAATCATTTTCCTCAACTCTATTTTCATCAACACTTCTAGTTTAGGATTGATACGTTTGGCATGGGGTTCTAGCTTAATGGTGTGCTAGGCTAAGTGGGGGTCAATTCCTTTTAGATCATAATATTCCCATGCAAAAACATCATCAAACTCTTGATATAATAAGATAAAGGCCCACTTTTCTAGCTGAGTTCATACATTTCCCAAATTGAGGGACTTGTCTTTGAAAATCTCTATAGGCTGGTAGTGTCCTTCCTTGACTGTCATGCTAGCCTTGTCTCCTCTAAGCTAGTCATTAGAGTTAAAAATGGACTCAAGGGTGACCAGTCCCTTGGGAATCTTGTTAGTTTTGAACTATAACATCTGGTCATTATATTTCTTGAGAAAGCTTATTCTGATTAACCTTAGAGAATTCATCTTCTTCTATCAAAAATTAGAAAATCTGTTCATCATTTTCAAAGACTTGCCAACTCACCTAATTGTCTGGTATTGAGGGCCTCACAAGGACTCTCACATGCTGCATTTCAGTGTTTGTGACCTCCTTTGGGATATCATATTATGCTCCCATGGTAGCTAGCTTGTCTGCCTATTTATTCTGATTTCTTGGGACAACAACTAGGTTAAAAGCATAATAACCTTCTATTAAATCCAAAACCCTATGCTTATACATCTTGAGTGTATCATTTTTAGTGAGATTAGTACCATGGATATAATTAACCACTAACTCACTATCACCCATAACTTTTAGACACTTGATTCCTCTTTGTCTAGCCCATTCTAAACCATGAATAAAAGCCTCATACTCTATTGTATTTTTACTACAGCTAAAAGAAAAATGAATAGAAGAGTAATACCTTTGTCCTTTCAAAGAAATTAAGATAGCTCCTCTTGAACCAATCCCACTTCTAGCACCATCAAAGAACAACTGCCATAGCTCACCATTCTGATTTTCAGAACACTTGTCTTCTTTCTTCATCAAATCTGGAATTACAACACCCTCCTCATGAATGATGTACATCCTAATACCTAAAATTTCCATGTTTCTAAAAGGATTATCTTCTAAATATCTTTCAACCCACTCATTTAGGACAATATCTGGAATGTTTCTGATAGTGGTCTCAGCTTCATAATCAATAGGATCTTGCTCATGGAACATCAGATTGGCATTTATAGGGCTAGGGGTATAAGGTTTGGCATGGTTCTTTGCAAAAGCTTCAGACTTGATTCTAACCTTAGTCCCATATCTAGTTTTGAAGTATAAATGAGGCCAATTAGTTGAGAGGTATCCCCCCAACCTAGTAGTGAAATCTCTGCTTAGTTAGATAGCAAAGTGGGGAGGCAAATTTATGACATAGACATCCTAGGGAATAGAGAAGTTGGGACATTCATGTAAAGTGAGACTCAGGTCTTTAATGACTCTAATGGTGCTAACCGATGACCCATCCAACTAAACAATGGGCATGTCTATTGGTTCATAAGACAAACCTAGGAGGTCTGCTAGCTATTTAGAAATTATGAAACTATTGGCCCCTGAGTCTATCATGCAATTATGAACTATAAATTTCCCAAAAATAAGAGTAATATAGAAAGGAGGGGGTTTAACTTGTGGAACAATGATGGGATGCAAGCTGGCTTCTCTAGTTCATTATTCCTTTTGAGGTGTTTTAGCCACTAGGATTCTACGTTGCTCTGAAACACCTTCTTCTTTTGATGAAATCTTAGCCAATTTGCTAAGCATCAACTCCCTTTGTCCAGGAATAGCCAAAGTGTCCATGATGAGTATACTTATAGAGGTCTTCCTCATTTTTTAAACAATGTTAAAAGATCCTAAATTCACCTTTGGCTGTCCCCTTGCTAATGCAAACTTTGGTTGTGTGGATGCCAACTGTGTTGCTACCTTGGCTGGTTCCTTAACTTCTTTTGACTGATTTTGGACTAGAGTCTGAATAGTCTTGGGCTATGGAGTCACAATAGGAGCTTGCTGACTAGTAGAGGCCACTTTCTCAGCCTCCAAAGATTTCTTCTTAGACCTTGTATTAGTTGCAACCAGAATGTAGTTTGGGTTGTTATTTGGGAGAAAATTTACCCTGCAAAAATCCTCCTTCTAAAAGTTAACCAGTGCCACCTTAGGTGTCTATAGCTCACTTGGGGCAACAACTTGACCTTGCTGAATCTCTAGTTCTTGAGTCATTTCTTGTGGCATCATGATGTTATTTTGCACCATGAGGGCCTGGGCATAGCCATTGGGACACATCCCTTGGATATGTTGTTGATTGCATGGGCAACCCCATTGATATTACTAAGCCATATTATTCTGAGCTATAGGAACAAGCTCTCTAGAAGTGCTAGGAATGTTAGGATTGTAGGGATGACTAGCTTTTTGATTGTAATTTCTCACTTGGCCTTGCTAGCCTGACTAGTTTTGGGGCCTATTTTGCTAATACTGAGCTTGATAAGGCTGCTGATAAGGTTGTTGATAAGGTTGCTGATAAGGTTGAAATTGCTATTTTTTAAGGTTGACCAGTTCATTGGAAACATACTGCAAGGTCTTCTTGATGTCTTTTAGATCTTGGGAATGGTCAACAGATGGAATGATAGCTTGCTAGGGAGGAGTTGGGAGAGGTGGAATAGATGCCAGAGCTGGAATTAATTCTGGAATAGGATGAAGCTCAGGAAAAATAGGCCTTGGAGGCCATGGGGCTATCTTTCCTACTTGTATTAGGCTATTTTTAGCTCTTATGGTGAGATCATATGCTGCTGGTAAGTTATTCCCTCCCATAGACTAGATCATAACAAAGATATCACTATTGAGGGCTCTTAGATAGTACAAGAAAGAATGATGGCTTGAGGGTCTAACTGTAGCCAATATTCTATTCCATGTCCTTTAGAACCTAAAATTAAAATCCATCATATACTCCTGGGGTGCCCTTTTAATGGTGGTTAAATGCTCAACTAAAGAGAGGTGGTCTGACTTGTCCTCAAATTGATTAGTTAAGGCTTGTTCCAACCCATCCCAGATGGTTATAGAATTGATTGCCAAACATCTAAACCATTGCAAAGCTTTTCCCTTAAGGGATGTTGCTAACAATCTCACAACCACATTGTCTTGGGTTCTATTATGGAGGGCACAAAGGGATGCAACGTCTCTTATGCGCTCAATAGTGGAGGTCTCATCCTATCTTGTAAAGATAGGTAGGCTCTTAAGGGATGATATAGGTATGCCATTATGCTACTACAAGTTCAAGGGGCTTCCTTGATTGAAGGCTACGAAAGGATGATTTCTAGCCATTGGAGGATTAAGGGGAGCTTGAACTTCTGGTGCTGCTTGCATAGGCTAAATTACTTGTATTGGCTAGATTGGGGTAGTGCTTCTAGGAATATGAGTGGGATTTATAGATTGAGATGCACTAGCATGGGCTGCTTTAGGCCTTTTCTTGATATGTGGTAGCTCTGCATAAACAAAAGGATTCTTACTCTGCCTGGTTGGAATCCCACTCATAAGCTTAGGTGTTGATCTGCATGAAACAAGATTAGAGTCGGCAGGTATGATATCAAAACATAGTCACTGCTCATACCAAACAATAACCTACATGTAAAAGTCTTAGAAATTTGACTCATTGAGTCTTCTATCCCACCAAGCGTGCCAAAAACTATTTTCACTAAGGATTGCACCCAATTTGCTAAGTATAAAACTGAGCAATCCTATGAAACATGGGACTAATCTCAAGTTGTGGGTAACCTATTTGAGAGTAGACCTCTAGATTTGAGGTCGGCTTCCCCTTAGATCACTTTAAAATTAACTAACTTTAGGAGGAAAAGGGAGAAAATGCATGAAAAAAATAATCTGAAACTATATTAAAACTAGGTGATCCACCAAATTTGAAAGAACATCCACAACCAAATTAAGCTTACTGCATGAGTTAAGAAAATCAAACTACACTTTACAACTTGACCTACTACCTTGAAACTTCTTAAAAATAACAAGGTACTTGAAATACAGAGAAGGAAAAAGTTTCCACAACCTTGATTCCAGTTTTGTATACAAATTAACACTACATAGCCAAGAAAGATTTCTAGGTATTTAATCAAATCAACACACAGATTAAGGATAGAATGAAATCATAATAATCCTGCACGAGATTCAATATGAAAAAATCCAAAATGTAGGGAACAAGAAGGATCAATTTGTATTGTTGAAAAGAAGCTAAGTACAAGATGTGTCTCTCAGAGCTACACCACTCATATAAGAGAGAAAAAGTGAAGAGCTCACCTCCATCATGAAAAGTGACAAGTATACAAAATGAGGTAAAAGAATCATCATTAAAGCCACCTCAATCTAGGAATGGAAAATTCTCAAAATAGGCCCATGAAGATGCCTCATAAACTTGGATGCCAAATTCTCGAGTTTATAGGGGGTAGTAAAAAAAACTGACTCCTTGAATAGATGGTCAAAAGGAGACCACTCAGACCCCCTAACTCATGCACTAACATTATTCTGACGATGGTTTATAAAATACCATTGTCAAAATTTACATTGATATTCCTGCACTAACTTTACATTTAAAACCTAACTCCAACTATGACAAAAAATGTGGATTTAAACTATATTCTAAAATAATCTCAACCCATAATGGGGAAACATATTTTAAAATATTTACATTTTTTAAATAAAAACCCACATATGAAAAAGTACACCCAAAAAAATAATACAATGAGACTCAACCCTAAAAAGGGGAGAAATGAGGTTAATCCAAAAATCCCTCTTTCAAAAAATGAGGAAGCTGCTGGAAATGCAGATTCTCCATCTCGACACTTGGCAAGTTTCCATGTTTCACTGGCAGTCTTGCATCTTGGATTTAGAAACATCCAGTCTGAATTCCTTTAATGTGTAATCAAGGTAGGCTTTTGTCTGGCATTCCTATCATTTCATTTCTTCCTCTGAAAGTCAAGGGCATACTGGTTTATCTTGTCGCTATGTATATGGGTTTATGTTTTCATTAAGTGCACAACTTGTGAGTTAGGGCACTGTGTTTTGATACTTTTCTATGTTTGATGCTTTACATTCATTATCCATTCTCTGCATTTGATTTCACTACTATCTTTGTATCTTCAAGGGCACCAAGTATGTCAATTCCTATTTATTGTGCTTTTGTTGTCACTTGAATATCGGGATGCTCACTGCATTATCATGTGAACCCTGTGATCATCTTTGTATGTGAGGGCATAGGTATTCACTGTCATTGCTTTGGTGTTTATTTATTTGAGGAAAATCTAATGACTCGAGGCTAGGGCATCTATGTATTTCTTTCTATTAATGCTTGGTGAATACTTGTTGATGAGGCACGATATTCACTTTAACTCTGCATATAACACTATGTTCATTCACATTTTTATAATGATGCTTTGACCCATGAGCTATCTGTGAGCTAGGGTGTTTGTATATTGTTCGTTCATTCTATCAAACTCTTGACATTGCATTGAGGCCTTGGTTTCACTATTTTGAGAGCCTGTGCACCCTACGAGTTTGGGCATTACTTCATGTTTTTACTTGCCAGCTGGTGATTAGAACCTTAGAATTATTTTATTGTTCATTTATCACTTGTGGAGGCTTGATGACCCACGGCTTAGGGCATCAATGCTTTGCCTGATTTCTCACCATGCCAGCCTGTGAACTAAATCCTATAGTGGATCTAATCATTATGAGGGTCCTTACATTTTGACAGCCTGTGAGAAATAGGGGAAATATGTATCTATCTCATATATTTTACTTACTATTTGCTCTTACTTCTGAATGGCCCGCGAAGTATCTAGGGCATCCATTTTGGTGACCCATAAGCACATGATATCTAGGCACTGACATTATGTTTTATTTGTGCTTGTTCATTGCTCAAAACATACCTTATATTGCCTTTGCCAATGTGACTTGTATCCATGCCTTGTGGTAAGGCTGGCCCATAGATTGTATCACTTCATTGCCCAATGTATTGTGAGATGAGGCATCATATTGTTGTTGTTTATGGCCCATGAAACTTATGCTACATCTCTTGTCTTTCCATGCCATGCTGCTCACTATCTTCTCACTATGTATAGCCCAAGATTACTGGAGTTCACTACATTGTTGGTGGCGTCATTGATTTTGTAGGTGCATTTATGTTTCATGTTTGCTGGATACACTATTTGCTAGGCTATTTAATCACTAGCATGACTGATCCCATTAAGGTGGAGAACCTACTAGAGGAACATAGCATGATGCCTGTGTGCTCATTGTTTATTTTATGGGGCCCATGAACTATTGGGAAGAATCCCATCAGTTGATGCAATATGAATCGTAGACTCTTGGTGTTACTGATTTGTGTTTGATTTTTGGTGTGTGCTGTTACAACATTATTGAAATGCTTGTGTTGTGATCAATCAATATGGTACTTGATTTATTTGCATTACTGATCTTATATTCATTGTTATGCTAGATGTCTAACTCTTGCATATGGCCGTGAGTACAAAGTATTTGAATTATTTCAATGAAGCCAATTGCCATTCAATTTGGAGCCAAGCTAGGTTTATGACCTTGATTATCATGTATCTATCTATATGTTTGAATCATTATCACTGTTGCATATTTGGTGTTCATGTCTACACTTGTTGCATGGTATTGATGTTAAGATTTCATGCCTGTGAGCTATTCCATTTTGATGTTATTGATACTTCACTGATGTTTACATCTTTCCATGAGTTTTTCACTCTTGCACATGCTTTTCTTATCTGGTTCTCATTCACTGTCATACTGAGGCCGATAAATTGATCATGCATCATTGATTTAATGTTTACTTTATGCCAGTGAATACTATGC
The DNA here is from genome assembly GCA_027943335.1 of Chamaecyparis obtusa. Lineage (NCBI taxonomy): Eukaryota > Viridiplantae > Streptophyta > Pinopsida > Cupressales > Cupressaceae > Chamaecyparis > Chamaecyparis obtusa. The sequence continues at coordinate 2,834,122 of BSBK01000092.1, forward strand.
CTTATGAAACTCTATCCTATGTTGTATCTACATTTGATACTATATACTTATCCTCATGGTTCACTATCACTGATTTATCAACTGAACCCCTTTTGTACTCAACCCATAATGTAGATCTGAATATTATCATGCTTTATCATCAATATCTTGAATGCAGATTTGAAACACACTTATGCTATAATGTACCTCATTTGATATGTTAATGATGTACCCCCTTGAATCTACCAGTGCCTTGACCATGCTTTATTTGATTTGGCTTTATGATCTCTGAGTGTCCCACTAATACTACTCATTTACTAAATGCCTCCCCACATGAGTCAGTGCCTCTCCTTGAGACTGTTAGGGCTCCCAAAAAATTCTGTGGGAATAGAGCTTCTGAGATCCCTCACAGGTTCAGTGTAGGGTACTAGGAGACTCAATACTGATCATGGGTGTTCTTGGCCTATAATGTGGTCTCCCTTAATAAAATTTGAGGGTTTTCCTAAGAGAGATCACATTACAAGCCAGCATCATTCATTGGGATTCTTGAAATAACTTATTCTGTATCTAAACATGGAACAAGCGAGTTAGTGAAAATATGGCATCTCTTTTATTTTGGTAGCTCTTTTAAATGCACATGCCCTTAGGACATCCCATTCCTAGAGGTGTATGAATGAGTGCATATATGCATGCTTGTAAGTACTATGACACCATACATTGTTTAGATCCATTGGATCTAACCCCCTTCTCTTCTTCTCCTCTTTATAGGTTCTAGATCTCAGGAGCTCTTAGAAAGACCATGGATTAAGACCTCATTACCAAGAAATGTTTGGTACCCTCATTTTGATATTCCCTCAGGTTTCATGTATATTTTCACTTATTTATGCAATTCTAATAATGGGCTATGCTCACAGCCTGTGTGAGCTTGGATGAATGATTTTATCAGCTCTTTCCTTTTTTAACAACACACTTAAGACATTGGTACATGCACATGTAAATGTTAGATGTAGATCATTTCCTTTTTCTCTTTCATGTACTTTACAATGAAATGAACACAAATTTTAAGAAAGACCACTAATATTCAAACTAGGGTGTAGTAGTCTCACTTAGCAACTAGGCCGCAAAGATGAGTAAAATACTGTTAATAAAACCTAACCCTAAATAAAAATATATGCACAATTTCTCCAAAGCCTTTCCAACTATAGATTGATGGATCATCCTTCTATTTCATATGAGTCATCTATCTTCCTTATAATGGATAAGAAATCACCAAATTTAAAAATGATCCATAATGATTTCCATGTCCCCGTAGGCAAATAATACATATAAATGTAAATCATTGTCAAACAACTACACACAATTTTATCATCAACACCATCATGTGCCCCATCATCCTTGGTTGCATCTCATCCACCTTATCAAACACTAACTTCCTCAAATTATCCCTTGGTGCAGCCACACTACCTCAATTCACCATGATAAGACATACTTAAATTCTTACTTCCCCAAAACTCTAATGTCCTTTTATGTTGAAATATGGAATTCTACACAATATGATGAGTGAGAGTGGTGTTGGGAAGGATCAAAATACATTAGAAAGGGGGGGATTAATAGAAGTGGGTCTCTGAACAAGGGACCATGTGCGAGGCCTCACCCCAGACCCATCATAACCTTTTCATTACTATTATGATAGACCTAGTAATTGGCCTAATGTTTTGATGAATTAAGATGATTTTATCTTTTGATAGGGATTTGATTATAGTAGATGATGAGACTTTATTATTTGTCTGATGCTTTCCATACTCATGATGTTGACTGTTTACCCTATGATACACTATAACTAGCATTATGATAAATGATTTAGATGCATATTGAGATGTTGCAATTTGAGTATATATGTTGTTACGAGATTGTTTAGGAAAAATGACAATTGATATTTGAATTATGTTGAGATAGTGAATTTAATTGAAGGTTATAGGTTAGATGATGAAATATATTGATGAATTTTAGGGACATTATTATGAGACTTACTTGATGATTTGGTTACTTGATTTTATACCATATAAATGATTTTAGAATTGACAAAATTAATGCTTATGTAAATTAGATAAAACTATATCATGATTTATATAGATCTGGAATGATTAGTGTGACATGTGAGTTAATGAGATTATGTTCTTTTGATTCAATTTACATATGTTCATTTGAAAGTAATGATTAAAATTATGATGAAGGATTATAGAGACTAAAATAATGTAATTCTTGTGTTAGATGATTTTAATCATAATCCGGATTCTGCATTTTGAATTTTTATGACTATACTTCTTGAGGTTACTGATGTTTAAATTGAGTGTGTAGGATCATGGCCATGGAATTTTATTAGATAACCGCATGACTAACCCTCTATGTGAATTCTGAAAGCCAAGGTTGTGTCTATTGAAGAGATAAAACCTCTTTGTAATGTATTTTCCTTCATATAGTGTATGGTGTGTATTTTATCTACATTTTCATCCATTAAATTGTGAGATTAACAAGTGGACTTGCCAAGTGTGTTGTGATTGTGTTATGTAGTGCCGATTGACACACGTGTTGTGAAATTGATGTGTCATGGCATGTCCACTTGGAAAGCTTGAGGACCCACCTTTCCCACTAGGTACCTAGCTCTGTTCCACATAAGGACCACTTGGTTTGTGAGCCCAAAGTGGAGTCATATCTATTAAAAATTCGTAGGTGATCTTAACTTGGGTTTTTGAGGGGTTATATGGCCACCTAGGGTGAGTTTAACTTTTTTTTGACTAGCACACTTCATATACCTATGGGTAAGGGGAGTTTTTGACCATAGGACACCTTATTTTGACCATGGGAGGCTTCCAAAAAGTTGGTTTTCCAAGATGGCCTAAAACCAACATTTTTTTTTAAAAAACATGGTCTTGGGAAGACCACCTTCCATTGGGAAGGGGGCAAAACTTGTCCATTTTTCAGGCCACCCTTTTAGGAACCCATTTTTAGTAATGGGGTAAGGGTTGGGGAGAGAGTGACCAATAGGAGCTCACATTTATTCCAAGGACTTGGAGAATGTGAGGATTTTGAATTTAGAGGGGAAATTGGAGATAATTTCTCTCAATCACCCACTCTCTAACTTTAGAGACCACTAAAAAGATTAGGGAAAAAAGGAAGGAAAGACAAAAGGGAAGAGGCTCTACTTCAATTTTCATTTCCATAACTTCTATTGCAAGGTTGGTGGCTCTCAAGCTTTACACTTCTCTTTTATGGTGTCTCACTTATGTCTTTCCTGAAAGAATGAAGAAAGATTGTTCTTATTTGTGTTGCATAGTGTATGTTCTTTACTAGTATGTTGATTTTTGTCATATGAAGTGTTCTTATGTGAAGTAAAAATCTGCATGTATTGTGTTGTCTTTGTGTGTTGTTTAAGAGATTTTTGTTCAAGGCCATACTCACCGTTGGGAGGGAAGAGTAGCCTTGTGGTGTGAAGGGATTATGACAACCCTCTTGGTGTAGAGTCTCTCTCCTTGGGAGAGAGGGTATGCACCATGGATTATGGGGTCCCATGGTAGGCTAGTAGTATTGATATGATTGAGGGTCATAAGGTTTTTTTCTTGGGGGTCATAAGGGTTTTTGGCCATATTTGGTTGAGTTTTTTTGGGTTGTGAAGAGGAGCTATGATGCTTTTGCATGGAAAATATGAGAAGTTTTATTTCTTTGTATGGAAGATGTGTTTCCTTGTTGAAGGGTTGTATGTTATTTATAGCCTAGTCTCCCATTGGGTTTTTGGTCCACCTTCACCCTAGGAAGCTTTATTTCAAGCTCCTTGTGTTAGCCATGGGAGGGTGTAACTATGTGTGTATTATGTTGTGTATGTGTTTCATTTGACTTCATGCATACTTGGGTTAGCATTGGTTCTC